>OZ012689.1:12928885-13068385 GCA_963942565.1 Maea johnstoni | reverse complement strand
GGCTCCGTCACCCCTTCCCACACACAACTTTCAAGAAATAAAGATATTGCAAAATGCACATGACTTAATACATAGTGAATATGTCAGTCAACCTTAAAGCATGCTCTCCCCTATGGGAATTCAAAATGGTGTAACATATGAGCAGGTTTTCTTAACAAAAGTACATATGGGGTCATATTGAGATTATTGAATAAGACTTCATCAATCTAATAGTCAACAACTAAATATATGTACACAATCTTGTGGCTTGGAGTACTCTGGGCATTAACCCTTATGCTGCTGATGGCTAAGTTGGCCGATACAAAATAATGCAAAGATCCGTAAAAATCACTGGAACCCTGGCAAATGGGTACTCATATGAGAGTACTCAGCGAGAGCTATCCAATGAATACCAACAAGACAGGGTTTAGATGGTTTTCAAAGATTTTTGCGTTCTTGTGCTTTGGGCGATTGTAGCCATCATCAGCATAAGGGTTAAAGGATATCAGTCAGTATCACCCATAGTGCCCCTTTACCCATACCTGTAAAGTGTGGCTACAAGCCATGTCCCCTCCCCTCCCCATTTTTCCACCTGGCTCACACACAATGGCTATCTCTTCTTCTCCATTGTATATACCCGGAAACATAGGAACCACAAGATTTACACGCCACGGTGGGCTAGCCACGCTGTCACATCAAACAACACACAGGAGAGGAGGATTTATTAGGGCCTGGCTATAACATAGGGCAACACAGCAGGAGACTTATAGTCAAGATAAAGTGTACTTTATAGAATTGAACCCCTATTAAATGATGAAAGGCAAATAAGGAATATTACATTGAAGAGCAATTTGATTATTTCATTTATCCTGACAATGCTAAAAAAATGTCAACTTTTTTCAACTCCTTTTCTAATTACTGACATGTTTCTAGGAATAAAAGTCACAATAAAGGTACAGGTGATTACAAGACTGGCAGGTAATCACACAACAATGCTCAATCAGCATTGCATAATAGGCAGAATTAGGTGAACTGCGTAGGGATTATCTCCTCTGTTATGATAAAAGACAAATCATAAATTATGCATTTCAGAGAAATTTGATTATTCTATTTGTCATGATTTTTTTTTAAATGAACACTTTTTAAAAACTCTTTTCTAATTAACCCTTATATAGCTGGTTGCTAATTTTGCCAATACAAAATGATGCAAAAAAACAGTAAAATGACTGAAACCCTGGTAAAGGGATACTCATCTGAGCCTACTCAGCAAGAGCTATCCAATGAATACCAACAAGACAGTGTTTAATGGGTTTTCATAATTTTTTGCTTTCTTGCACTTTGAACAAGAGTAGCCTCAGCAGTGTAAGGGTAATTAATAGCAGTATAAAAACCATAAGGGCCATTGAGGGTCTGACACCAAGGGAAAGGTGGTGAAGATTGCAATACTAGCAGGTTAGAGATGCAACAATGATCAATTAGGGTGTTAAGAAATTTCCCCTCACCATGGTGGCGTAGATCTCTAATTACTTATGATAATAATTTTAGAATTGTATTTGATTTTAAAAAATAATTGAAAGAGAATTGCAGGTAGTGTTTTTATTAACATTCCTCCTTCAAAAAAAATTCCCACTATGCTTTATTTCATAAAAATTGTCTGCTTTTGGCTGCTGTGGGCATTAATGGGTTAATCAATCCATTTGTCATAGCAATCAATGTTATCATTGTAAAACTTGATCCTTCTTCTCATATACTAACCCTTTTGCTGCTGAGATTATTTTCGTCTAATGCACAAAAAAGCAAATAATAATGAAAATCATCAGAACCAAGTCGTGTGGGTACTCATATGAAAGCTCTCGCTAAGCACTCTCAGGTGAGTACCCATTCGCCAGGGTTTCAGTCATTTTTCAGGTTTTTTGCATCATTTTGTATTGGCAAAATTAGCCACCACCAGCATAAGGGCTAATACTAGAGGTGGTTTTCTAAGATCCCAATTGCTATAAAGAGCTAAAAACAGAGGGGAAGTAGGATTTATAGGACTCTAGTCCACAGTTGGACAGTTGGCAACTGGGAATGACCACCGCCATCCTCCTCCTCCTCCTCATCATCATCATCATCATTAGCACCATTGGAATTTTGACTAATCACGCTTTCTTCAATGTTTTAGCTAGTTGTTAGTGTCAGAGGAAACTCCTGTACTCGAGGAAACCCAATGCCTAATCACAAGTCACTGGCAACTTTCTCACATGTCCTATTCGGGTTTAGATCTAGGCAGTGATGAGAACCAGTGAGCAGTTAGTATTCAGACCACTTGGCTATCAAGGAAGGTACCCTGATTCATGGACAATCAAATGGAATGCAAAAAAAAGAAAGAAAGAAAGAAAGAAAGAGAGAGAAAGAAAGATAGATAGATGAATTAAATGAATAAATAAATCAATAAGTAGTAAATGATAATAACAATAATGATGATAATAATAAAAACAACAACAATGATGATAATAATAATATTAATAATAATATTGATAATAATAATGATAATGATAATAATAATAATAATAATATTAATAATAATATTGATAATAATAATGATAATAATAATAATAATAATAATAATAATGATAATAATGATAGTAATAATGATAATAATAATAAAAATAAAGAACTCTCCAACAGATATTATTCTTTTTGAAATAATAAAAAATACCTCACCGCATGTTGTTGGTCAGGTTCTGATTAACATTTCTGCTTCAATTACTTTCAGAATCATGCTTTTATTGTAAGGAAATATTACAAAAATAGGCAGGCGTTTTTGTACCTTTTTGGTTGGATTCTGATTATCATTTTTCTTCAAATAGATATCAAAATATACTTCAATCAGAAAATTATCATCAAAATGATAAGGCCCTTTGGGTATAAAAGGAAAGACTGGGTTAAAATCACCATGGTTTCAACTACTGTATACCGTGTAAATATTGCGGCAGTTTAATTAATGCGTACTTTGCGCACCCATAGAGTCCGCATTTTTTAAACTGCGCACTATAATGTTGATATTGGAACCCTATGCTGGTACCATTAAACACACTGATACAATAGCTTGTCATTCAACATAAAGACCCTTCGCGGCCATTGCTAGTACTGAGTTTAATTACGATGTAGACAACTTGCACGCTCGCGAGTGGTCAAACATGCCGGTTAGCACTAGTCAGAGTTACTGATTGCAACCAAGATAACACTGTTCGTGGCTGGTGACGAAATAAAGATTGCACTTGCCTATAATACCGGTAGCATCTAGCATTCCTAAGGGGCTGGCCGGCTTGAATATAGCAGCGCCACCCTTCCCAAAAGTCGGATAGGTTGCATACCCTTGGCCCCCTTGCCGAGCTTGAGCTGGAAGTTATCGATGCGCAATAATTAAACTGCGCATCAAAGGCCATTATGTGCTGATCGCATTAGTTTATATGCGCAATATTAACACGGTATACAGTAATTTGTATTTGGTTCAGAGCCTGTGTGCATGCTAAGCAGTAATAGGTCAATGCCTGTTCCGTAAAACAGGACCATTTGACCTAACAAGGTTACCCCACTAGAAAGGAAATAGCCATTCAATAAAAGAAGAAATGTCTGGAGCATTGAACAGACACTTCCCTCCATCCCTACCAAGTAGTCACTTGATATTCTGCCTTAACCCATTCATTTCTGCAAGGCCCAAAATCACCTGACTATTTTGGATGTATCTTTTTCGCTAACATTTTTTTTGCAGAAAATATTTGAAGGAGAAATGTTGATCAGAACTGGACCAACATCTCTTCTTCTAATTCTAAAATTTTGTCAATCTGCGCTTTGTCAAAAATATCCTAAGTACAGATATTTTTCACCAGTAACTCGAGGCAAAGAAGGGTTAAGAATCCATCACTCGGCCTCATTAGGGGCTACTGGCCTCACTTAACATGCTTCTAGCCCAGCACTCTTAGCACATTCCTGCTGTTTAGAATGCCTTATAAGGCAAGCACTGTCTGCAGACTAATGTTATTCATCTAACAGAAACTTGGAAATAAAGCATGTATAAGCAAAATATCTAATGGAGACTTGTAGATCCCGTTCAGATTAAAATTCCTCTTTCAAAAGATTTTGTTGAGACATTTTCTTCGGAAAGAAATTATCAAAATGGTCAGAGGCTTTTTGGCTGCATCAAGAATTGGTTAAAGGGCACTGGCAATTGACTTCAGTGGCATTGAGGTATGCCTTTACCATGTCTATTAGATAGAAATGGAAATTTTCCACAGCATATGAGGGGTAATTGTCATGTGAGGTAGTGTACTTCGAAGATGCTCATTGTTTCATTGACTTTATAGAGTATTATGTAGGCAGATTTTATTTCACTCAGAATTTTAATTGAGTACCATAGAGACCTATGCAGCATACCTAAACCTAGTCCAAGGGTAGAATTCACAACAGCCATTTCCCATTCAGACCTCACAGGAATGAGTGCCTTAACTAGTATTGTCGGTAGCACCATGCAACGATTGTCCAGACCTGATATTTTTTTACCAGAGCAATTCTTAAGAATTATTTGAAGGAGAAATGTTGATCAGAACCATATCCATAGCTCCCCATCAAATAGTCTGTGAACTTCGACTTAATTCCGAAGTTATTCGCAAAATTCGAAAATCCAAAACCTTTTTGGAACATCCCCAGGTATGAATAGGTCCGAAGGTAGAACCCATTTCACGGTGCCTCTTTAGGTCCCACCGTTTGGGCAGCTGAAGACTTTTAAAAGCAAGTAATACAAACTCAGCAAAATGTCCTTCCATCAAATAAAAAATGACAAAGAGGAAATGTGGGGTGGCTGGAAAAGGGGATGTCAAGATCTGAAGATTCTCTCTATCGGTTCTTGACTTGCCTGCACATGGATTCTAATACCTTTCGGATCACCTGCCACAAGCAGGTTCTTTGATATAACCTCCTGCTTTCCAAAACATGCATTATCTCATACGCCTTGACATTAACTTTTAAGGCAACATGACACTTGGAGCATGTAGCATAAAAAAAGAAATTTACATAACCAAATAAAAATAATTGATAAATTGTTGACCGTTATCTATTAATTAGCTGGTCACCAATGATGCTTTCAATCAGTTATCTCAAAAATATTCAACCAGCCAGTACGTACAGGTACGGAAAAAATACCTCCCAACCGTTCATTTCTAAGGTTCTAGCAGTCCCTATAATCTCAAGGCTTGTCTAAAAATGGGACTTTTAAATCCCTAAATACTCTTGATGTTCCTATTTACCCAAATGATCTCAGTGACTGCCAAAAAAAGGCCTGAAGATTTTGTTGAAACCTTTTAGATAAAAATATTTCCATTACAAATGTTGACCTGAGCTTATTTTCCTAGGTATGGTAGTATCCAGACCCAGAAACCAGTGATGGAGATCAGACTATGAGCATGGACAGCCTGGGACCTCGTCTCAATTTCTAGGCTGTCACATGTATTTTACAGTCTTTTAAGTTTTATGTTACCAGGCACCAAGTGGTCCAGGTGGCTAGTGGCCAAATTAGTTCACATTGATATCACCAGGTGAATAGAGGAGTCTGTTTGCGTACCTGAAACAACTAGAGATAGGACACCAAGTGGTGCCATCTATCTGCCATTGCTGGTACTACCCCACACTGGTCGATAAACTCAGAGGGAAATGTCAACTTTTCAGGTACAAAGAGCCTTGTCTACCTTTGCCCAGAGAAATACATCCCCTTGATCCGCAACCCCATAGGTAATGCATGATAGCCTCTACGGCATCTGCGCCTCGGGTTACGCGCTGTAGCCTGGGGTTGTATTGGTCACGTGATCTGTGCAGTAAGCATGCACTGGCTGGCTGGGGGATGTCATCCCATCTAGGTCAGATAGTGAGAGGCAGCGAAATTTGATGATTCATGACCAGTGCCCACTCCCTGTCTACTACTCCCAGATTCTGACTCACTCATGACAAGAAGGATGGAGGGGGAACTTCATAGATGACAGCTGGATCAGATGTATACACATTTTGATGTTAGCAGTAGTTTAAAGGCCAGGCTACTTTAGTAATGTAGTCTCACAGAAAGTGTGATTGAAAAGCATATTTAAAAAAGAAATGTATTGTCACAAAATAAATTTATAAATGCCAAAAACATAAAGAAAACTGTGGTTCATAATCAGCAGCTGGCATGTTGCAGCAGCCAAGTGCCTTTACAAACAGAGCCAGAAAGTTCTCCTATCTGTCAGCATAGTACAATCATTCCATTGCTCAGGACTGTCAGCTAATTGTCACCAAATGTTGCCACCTAAATTTACAATGATCTTTGGTATTCTAATCTATCATTAGCATATGTCAATTTCCTCCCTGATGTCCAGACAATTATAGAGAACCAGTATCAATGTCATCTTCATTGCACACTCTGTAATCAGGATAACAATAGCTTCATTGTTATCTCCATGGAGATCAAATAGAGGATGATTGCTTTGTTTAGGCTCAGGGATTACCTTTCTGCAGTTAAATGGCAAATACATACATATAGAGAGACATAATGCTAATACAAGGTTACTGACACCTTCATATGGGAGACTGTGAGAATTATCTAAAAACGAAAAGAAATCCTCAAAAGATTTATATTTCTTAAAGAGTTTTTTCAAAGATGGTAGATACAATTTGAAATTGACAAGCGAGATTTGATCTCTAGGATAAAGAGTAGAGAAACATTTTAACCCATCAGTGCTTAACCCATTAATACTCAGAGCTTCTCTATAAGGTAACGTCTGCTACTCTCACAGTTTTGAAAATAACTTTGAAATAAAGCATAAATTCACAAAATATTTGAAGGAGAGTTATTGTTTGGCTTCTGATCAACATTTCTCCTTCAAATGTTTTCCAGAAAATGCTTCTGTAGGTAAAATATTTCCAAAATTGTCAGGCCTGTTTTGGCTGCTCCGAGTGTTAATGGGTTAAGAGATCCTACAGAAATTGTCATCCGGGTCAGAGATACTTTAGATAATACCATTGGAATTAGGAATGATTTTACAAAATATTTGAAGGAGAGTTGTTGGTGATGTTCTAATCAACATTTCTCAATCAAATATTTATCTACCTAAGCTTTTGCCTACAAGATTTCATTAAAATTGTCAGGCATGCTTTTGGCCGCTGTAAGCATTAATGGGTTAACTATAAAGTTATTAACGTAATCTTCCGAATGAACACACAGTGCAGGTACAGGTTAGGGAATGATATGCCAGAAGAGTTGCTGGCTAAATTCTGTTTAACCAGACCTCCCGCACATTGCCGATCATGGCAACAATTCAAGGAAAACTATACAGTCTGAACCAGTACCCCATATAAGGAAACATTTATGGAGGGAGGTTCTGAAGACCAGAAAATGATGCCCAGTGGCTTGCCCCTTCCAACATTTTTCAGAAAATAGGGGCAAGGGGGTAGGGGGGGGGGGGAGGATGCTGTTAATAACGGTCTGTGTGCTTAAATGGAATACAGTATTCCTCAACCCATTACCATCTGAGGTGCATGCATGGTCTGGCAACTTTGACCAAATATCTTAGTTAAATATGAAAAATATGATGGAGGAAATATTGAACCAAAATGGAACAACTTCCAGTCAAATAGTTCTCAAAGTATTGCTTTGTCATTAAGATATATCTGTATGTGTCAGACCATAAATACACTTGAGTAATACATTGAATCTTTTCTAATTCATTTCCAAAAATGGCATTGACATTCCTAATACATTTTTTGCCTAAAACAAATGCTCAGAAAAAGCCATGTCAGTCACAGTATCATTGAATAAATGACTTTTAAAATAATATATCTACATTATTCCTTACTGTATTCCACCTTTTTAATCTAAAACTTTTAATTCAATAAATCATTTTTCAATGTAACCTGCTTTATAGTTCAGTAAGGTAGGAAATTGAATACCGGGATCAAAATTAGGTTTTAAATTCATTATTGATTAATGCCAGACACTGTCTAGACCAAAATGACAGTTTTATAAATCAAACAGAATCAGCAATTCATAATGCTCTTAATTTAAATCACAAAATTTGCATTATGTAAGTATAGGTTTTTGATGCATTGGTAAACTCCAACCAGCCAAGTTTGAAGATCAAGTACTATTTATAGATAAACTATAGATAAGCTAGTTATCTATTCAATTTCTAACCCTGGGTATGGAATTATAACCAATTTATTGAATTTGAAATTGAGCATACCCTTGTAATCAATTAAGAAAGATAATATCTACTTTCACTCAAATATCCCCAACATGGCTGAAAGGGCCAGTTTTTTTGTGTTTTTGGCAATATCCCTATGAAAGAAGCACCATACTGCACATATTAAAAGAGGGAAATATCTTGAAACAGATATATGATATTGTTGAACAAAACAAATTGTTCCTTTCATGAATGTGTTAGATAATTCACAATTAAAGGACACGTGATATTGTTATAACATCATTACGAGTCATTAATATGCATCTATTAAATGATATATAGTTTACTTCCCTCAGAAGAGATAACATCATTATCATCACCACCACCAGCATTATCATCATCATCACTGCCCCCACCACCATCATCTTCACCATCATCGTCATCATCATCCTACCTAGTCATCATCATCAACACTAGGGATTGTCCAATTAATCGGACATGCCGATTAATCGCTCATTCAACCTCTGATTTTGATGATCGATTGCAATTTTATAAGATTGATTATTTTGATTATTTTGAAAAAATAAATTGTATCTAGAAATAGCCTATTGATCAATTAAGAGACTCCACTAAAGCCTGCAAAATCTTAATTAATATCAAGCAGTGCTGTAACAAGTAAAACTAAGGGGTTCAAGGGGTATTTAAAGAGAGTTAGATTAGCTTCTTTACAAAAATGGAGCCAAGAACCATTGAACAAGCCAAGACTACCAAAGGAAAACTGTGCATATACAACTTTGATTATTAATCGAACATCGGCCGTTCAGATGGACCGATGATTGATCTTGAAAATTTTGACCGATTCCGAACACTAATCAACACCATTCCTAACTGACTTGTCCTGACTAGGCCTCTCCGTGACAGAAAGATATAAGAAATGCGAACATTCAAATTGAAAACTCTCTTTTATCATCATCATTATCATCTGCAGACAGACTTTAGCCCTTCCAATGCTGAGGCTACTTTCGTCAAGAGCACATGAATGCAATTTTTTTTTTGAAAAACATCTAAACCCTGTCATGTTGGTATTCATTGGATAGCTCTCACTGAGTACTCTCAGATGAGTACCCATTTGCCAGGGTTTCAGACATTTTTCACGTGTTTTGCATTATTTAGTATTGGTCAAATTTTGTACCAGCAGCATATAAAGGGTTAAGGTGAGCCATACTTCCTCCTTTTCAGCATAGCCTTTTGAAATTCACCCAGTATACCAAAAACCATGCAGGAAGACCAAACAAACTAAATGACCTGTACACATTTTGTAGTTTCATTTTGTGAGTTGAGCCAGTCTTCATTTGTAAAATTGCAAATATTTTCTTCAAAATGCCACCATTTTTATTTCATCTAAATTTGAAACCCATCCCTATGCATAGAAACACCACTGTACGACCAAACCCTGTTTTGGCCTATGATAATTGATTATCAAAGTGGTTTCTCATTCTCTCATCTGATTGTTCTCTAAGCATCACTATATGGAACATGAGTTAGCGTGTAAATTATGAGTGATACAGCTACCTTTAGTGCCCCACAAGCTGTGCAGGGCAGGTGAGTCACATGGCTTAATGGCTGCCAGGTACAATGGGCACCGGCCCAGTGGCACCAGGTATGCTAATTACTGTCTGCTACCACCCTGGGACCGGCTTTGTCAACCACACTCACAGAATGTGATCCGATAATGCATTTTTTATAGGAGTATATTGGCGAACCATTAAATTCAATATAAATTTTGGCTGTCAATTGTATTACTGCTGCTATAATAGCTAGTCCAATACAATAAAACAATAAACTCTTTCTCAATTCATTCTTTCCGCAAATATATCTATGATTAATATAAGTTGCTTCTACTATCATTATCATCACTCACATCATTTAACACCATAACCTGATTATCAAATCTAAATTTGGCAACACGTTAATGCTAATAGAATGTTGGTTATAGGCAAAGATGTTTAAAATTACAGTTGTATCATTATATCAAGGGTAAAGCTAGTTTCTGTAACTTAGCTTCAAATGGCTTGCATTAAGAAACCATTCATTTTAATTGCCTTGAGTTTCATATGAGATGGTCTGGGTTCTGTGATTTTTTGAAAATAACATAAAAATAAAAGCACACTTGCAAACAACTAACAAAGTGGCAAAATGGTATCTAATACATATTACTCTTTTAAAATATTTCCCTATACAGTCTTTGCATGAATGATATCCTAAGGCCTAAAAAATTAATTGTTTGTTTCCTGTAACGGTCCAAAAAAAAATAGGGTAGGTAGGTCGGTAAAATTTATTTTTTTGCATTATTTTTTTGGTCAAAAATGTGTGTTTTATGCATGTTTTGCGTTAATTGGGAGTTGGGAGGGCGGAAAAAACTTTAGGGTAGGGAATTTTTTGAATAAAAACTTGTTAGAGGAAACAAACAACTTTTTTTTTAGGCCTAAAATAATCAAGGCATTCTGTGCCATTGGAAAGAAGGGTTGAACTATAACTCCTCCACGTTGTCTTTATGAGAATAAAGTATTTGTGCAAAAATTGGTTGAAGCAAAAGCTGACAGTGGGGAATCAATCTAAACCGTATCTCTTGTTATGTCAGGTACCAACAATAAGTTTTAGAACTAACTTACCATGCCCGGCAAGTGGTTAAGTGATTTTTACTTGCCCGATATAATTTATGGCTTACCCAAAATAAGTTATAACACATTCTAGAATGGCATATATTATTTATCATGGATTCAATGATTTGAAAAGCATTTTTTCCATTGAGTTTTGTTGCATTGTTAGCATATTTCTAGGTATTTATGCAATTTTCATAATAATAAATAGGTAGTGTTCAGAAGATTAGCTTGCCCAATCGGGCGAGTGCAAATTAGTAAAATGTACTTGCCTGAAAGCCCTTTTTTCAAAGGTTCACTTGTTGGGGTAAGTGAGCAAGTTCTTATGTCGGTGCCTGAATTAAAATAGCTTACATAAATCAAATACCCCTTCAATAGAATCGAAATGGCTCAACTAAACCAGGCAATCCTTTTTTTTTTAAAGATAACCCATCTAACCCAAACACCCCTTTCCTATCAAAAGGTCTACTTCAGAAAAAAAACATTGTGAAATAGATAGCTTAGCTCTAGTCATTGAATAGCCCATCTAATCCAAACACCCCTCTAATAAAAGAGGATTCCATCTATAAAACATCAATTTTCTAGAAATAATATAATACCCCTTTTCTAGTATAAAAGTGATCCAATGATAAAACACTGCTTTGTTTGAAATGAAATAGCCCCTATAACCAAATACCCCTTTCCTAGAATAGAAGTGGTCCATTCATACAACACCTTTTGACTGGAAATAAAATGGCCTATTAAGCAAACCATCCCTTTTCTAAAATAAAAGTTTCATAAAAAAAACTTTTTCTGGAAAAAATACAATCCTTCTTTTCCAAACACTCCTATACAAGATATGGTATAGCCTATCTAATCCAAACAACCCTTTTCTAAATTTGAAAGGTCCATTTAGCAATATCCTATCCTAAAACACACCTATACTAGAAATGAAATAGCCTATCTAACTTTAGCCTGCCTCCCAGGCCATATTTAAATGTCATCCCTTGTGGATAGATGTATGAAGTATATTACAACCCCCTTGTGTGGCAATTGCATGAACTAAATGGCCAACAGTATGCCACAAGTCCCTATGTAGTATAGGCGCAGGCATAAATTGATATATAAAAAAGTAAAACAAAGTAAAGCCTAGTAGCTAGGCTAATCTGACCTAACCACCCCTCATCTAGAATTAAGGTGGTCCACTTCTAAAACACCCCTTTCTCAAAATGGAATAGCCCTTCCATCCCAAACACCCCTATCCTAGAAATGAAATAGTCCATCATACCAAAACACCCCTTTTCTAGAATAGGAGTGGTCCATCTAAAACACCCCTTTTGCTGGAAATGGTATAGCCCATCTGAACCAAACACCCCTTTTCTAGAATAGAAGTGGTCCATTTTAAAACACCCCTTTTGCTAGAAATGATATAGCCCATCTGACCCAAACACCCCTTTTCTAGAATAGAAGTGGTCCATTTTAAAACACCCTTTTGCTAGAAATGATATAGCCTATCTGACCCAAACACCCCTTTTCTAGAATAGAAGTGATCCATTTTAAAACACCCCTTTTGCTAGAAATGATACAGCCCATCTGACCCAAACACCCCTTATCTAGAATAGAAGTGGTCCATCTTAAAACAACCCTTTTGATGGAAATGATATATCCCATCTGACCCAAACACCCCTTTTCTAGAATAGAAGTGGTCCAACTAAACAAACACCCCTTTGCTATAAATGATATAGCCCATCTGACCCAAACACCCCTTTTCTAGAATAGTAGCCTGCCTCCCAGGCCACAATTAAATGTCATCCCTTGTGGATAGATGGCACTGCGGTATACTAGTAGGGCAGTTGGAAATATGCCATCACAAATTCCTTGTGTGGCAATTGTGTGAACTTAATAGCTCAACAAGCTAATGTAAATGCAAATATTTTCTTCACAAGAGATTTGCTCCAGTAAAGTTTTTTTTCAGTTTCCACCCGCAGCTCCTTTAAAAATATTTGTTTTTAAGTTTACTTTCACACTTGCATACTGTTAGTACACTAGAGTATCTAACATGTCTCCCAGAACTATTTTCAAAACACACCTTTCATGCCCTGTTTAGATAACCTCAAGTCCTGGTCACATAGCAAGCTGGTGTGTACTTTAAACTATTTGCTACTATATATACATTATTTGTACATACTTTTCCGTATTGATTCACAGTATGTTCCACACACAGATGACTGTATACATGAATATGAGAGCATGAGCTTGTAAGTTCAAGTTCATATCTATCAACTTATATCAAGCTGATTTGTGCCATATATAATAGTGTGGGAGGTATCTAAAGTTTTAAAATAGTCCCTCAACTTGAATGCATTTCACTTATTGCCATACTCATATATTTCACAAAAACTTCAAATAGCTACCAGAAATGACATAAACTATTAATAAATTATCATAAAAAATCAGTTGCTGTGTTAAGATGTTGTTTATATTCATGACCAATCTAATTACTTGATCTTCTTCCAAAAAAAAAAACACTAGATATTAATCAACATAGCTTTCATCACAAATCCTTTTCAAAATATATTATTTATAGGGGGCATTTCTTTCGGAAAAGACAAGTTATTAATTGAACTCATCAAATGTTACTAGCTTTAGTGAGGATTGCAGCACTGGTCAATATTGAAGAAGCACAAATTATGACAAAAATCATAAATGGAACTTAGTTTTGCTGCCCAAGAGGGTTACATATGCATGCTAACTTATGGTCCCACCTTTTTCAAAATGGCACTGGGCTGTTCAAAAATTACTTAACAAATATCTTTGTCTAAAATAAATCTGTAGAGAATAATTCTCTTCAAAATATTGCAGAGGGTTTTCCAGTAGTATGCTTATCCACTTGCAATTTGAATATTTGTGTAGTAGTACATGTATATACAGTTTTTTACATCCAATTATTAGCTACAATACAATTTAATTGTTACATTTTTATCAGACAATGCCAAAGCATATATACTGTAAAGCCCTTTATAGCTTGATGAGATCAGTTAAAATCACCATAATTAGCATCAGAAAAAAAGCATTCCACAGAAATAGGCTCTATAACCCAAACACCCCTATCATTGAATTGAAATGATCCATCTAAACCTAGCATCCTTTTTCTCAAATTGGAATGTCGCATATAAACCAAACACCCATCCCCCCCCCCCCTTCTATTGAGTTAATGTCACCCATTTTAAAAAGCAACAATTCGATATAATTAATGTCATCACTAATTGATTCTGAGAAATCAGTAACAAGTTATATCTAATTTCGACACAAATGCTGTATTTTGTAAGTGACATTTGAGAATTATTGCCCAACTATGCATGCTTCGATGCTATTTGGATCAAGGTTCTGGCCTGTTCTTATTCCTAAAGGCAACTGATTACTCTGTGTGTCTCAGTTACGGTGTGGGATTGAACTCACAGCCCCCTGCCTCTGGGTATGCAGATTCACCTCGAAGCAGGGAACAAGCATAGATACAGAGTAACAGTTATGGATACGTGTACAAGCGAGCAATAACATATCCCTTGTCAAAATTAATCCCGGCTCATTCCATTCTGAACGGAAATCCAATGATATCCAAGAAAATCCACACTTAGTCCGAGCACTCAGTTGCCAGAGAAGTGTGGTAGTCCATGGACAAACTAGTCCCCACAAATCCAAACCTGCCTGAAGTTCCAAAGTTGGGATTAGTCCTGCCAGGCTGGGACTTTTAAAAGGTGCAATTCAATTTTGTCCTTGCAGCTGAGACTTATTCAGACTTTATAACATAGCTAAGAATCCAAGGAGGTCGGACATAGCAAGACTTTTTCTGTAAAGGCCCTGAGGTACTTTCAATTCATTTAATCATAAAGTCCAGGGAAATCCAAGAAGATGTCTCCTGCCTGTCAAGGTTAGTTGCAATGTTGAAACATTGTAATTTGAGAAAGGCTTTAGATATTAATATATACTAACAATAAACAAAGTATTCAACTCAGTCCTTATTTGCTCTGGGCTTACCCATTTTTGTAAAAGGGTAGTTTTGTACACTTTTGGAATGATTTTACTGAAATTCCTTATGCTCCTTAATATTTAAAATGTAGAATTGAGTAAAATAACTAATGTTCTATGAGACTGAAAAGTGTACACTGGATTTAGTTATAAATATACAAATGAATATGACACACTTTACAAGCTCCACCCCTATCAGACAAATGACTTTAAAGATCCCCCATTTGAACTTTTAACTGAAATTGCCAGTACTCTCTATGACTGTCTGAGAGTGTGCATCACTAAGCAAGAGGATAAAAAAGAGGATAATTACCACACAAGCCATTTACATTCCCAAGTATCTTGAGGTCAGTATATGTTACATAGATTTGTATTCCAACACATATGTAATTTAGCTTAACTTGATCTAAGGAAATTTAGAATATATTCACTCCTATTCAATTGATTTAAATGTATGAGATTTAATTATTTTCAATGTGAGTCAATATGAGTGATTTGATGCCTCTGACAAATTCTATCTGCCCTCTTTTTGTCAGATTATATTCACTCAGCTTTGAAACATGTTTCACAAACAGCCCTCCTTTAAAATGCCTATTTCTCCATAAGTGTATATTTCAGGGGGGTAAAGGGCAGATACCTCTCCATATTAATTGATTGTTTGTTATCACTTCAGTTCTTAATTGAAATAATATGTATCAAGAGGCATGTAAGTGTACATCAAACAGATATGACTGCTTATTTTCTGTGTTTTTTTGACCAGTACATGTGAATAGGATTGCCTGAAAAAGGTGCAGCTATTTGGGAAAGTCTATGATAGTTGGATAAACCTAGACATTGACACCTTAATCACTTAGGACTTGTATGGACCAGACATCCCATGTAATCCATGAAGCTTAGAATATGGGGAATAATAAAGTCTGTGCTTCTCCTTGCTCTCGTGGAACCCCAGTGTCCATGCTAGTCCAATAAACACCTGTCCGTGCTATTCCCCAAAAGTCCTGTCCGAATACCGTGTGACCTAGTCCAAGATTTGGGGAATAGTAAAATCTGTGCTTTTCCTTGCTCTCGTGGAACCCCAGTGTCCATGCTAGTCCAATAAAGTCCTGTCCGAGCTATTCCCAAAAAGTCCTGTCCGAATACCGTGTGACCTAGTCCCAGAGAATCCCAGTCAGAATCCCATTAAATCCCAGGTCAATTGTCCAGCCTAATCCTTGAACAATCCTAGGATATCCACAGCAAATTTCGACAAGGGATGTCAAATGAAAGTAAATGGTTAAATACCAACATATTTATCTTCCAAAACAAAATGGCTGGATTTGAAAATATCATAACTAGGAATCTAGTGAGCACAGTGTCAATTTTAGATCATTTACCAATACTTTTTTTACATTTTTAAAGTATTCCAAATCTATTTTTTTTCAGTTACCCTGTTTCATACCACATTGTAATGTATAGGATGGCAATTTTTGCCAATTAACTGTCATTTCAACAATTGTATTGCATTCTTAAATGCAACAATTGCTAAAATCCCATTGTAATTCTGTACTGTTGCATTTTGCTGATTTGCACTGCAAGCAAAAAAGATAATTTACAAAAATAAGGCTGCCAAATTCAAATAGTATTTATATCCTAAAATGTAAAGATTATCTGTACGTTATCACTTTAACTCATTCATACCTTTGGGATCTATTCAACAAGTGTCGTCTGGACCTGTCAAACTTTTGATCATAATTTTGGAATTAAGCATAAATTTGCAAAATATTTGAAGGAGAATTGTAGATAGAGTTCCTTTGAACAGTTTTCCTTCAAATATTTTCTAAATATTGCTTTTGCTAGAAAGATATCACCAAACTTGTCAGGCGGTTTTGGCTGCTACAGGCATGGATAGGTTAAGTGATGCAGGATTCACATTACCCATATTTATAGTGATTAATACTGGAATCGCTCTGTGTTGCAGCGATATCGCCTAAACCTAAAATGCCTGCTGTTTTTGTTTGGGTATTAAAGCAATACGGATTGATCCGTCCCTTGATAGAGGACTCCCACCTGACACACGAGCAATTAGCTCTCTATCTCCCCTCTCATCCTCAGCCTCCCAGGACCACCTCAAAACACAACACCGCCCATCCTTCTTCTTCATCCTCTGCGCCGAAGGAGGGGATTACATAAGACACCCTGATACAGGGATCGTCCATTAGACTGTCTTACCACAGAAACATAAAAACCTACCACTGATAGTAAAATATAAGGGAAAAGTGGAAATTTGAAAATTGTTCAAATGAAAATATTTTTTTAAATTGAAAATGATAAAAAAGAAAAGAAAGTCAGAACAATTCTGCAATATGTCTGTTCAGTCCCTGCTGGTATTACTCTGAGCATGAGGGAAAGCTATGCTGGCTCCACCTAGTGGAGAAACATGATTAATTGGTAACAACCTACAGTACTTGCTGCATGCTCAGAGTAAAAGATACACACATTTCAGTTGACATATCTAGAATAGCCTCAATTCTAGGCTAGCTCTGTGCACAACCTGACCTGATGGGTTATGCGGCGCTAATTGCTTGGATGAGTAGCGCAGCCATACAGGACATTTCCATTACAGGATGATTGTGGGGATAACACGTGGGAGAGAGGCTGACTTAGCAACGCTCAATAACGCCAATGTCAGCCTCTTCACAGAAAAACACCACTTTCACCCGCCACATAATCCTATGGATCTCTTCCTAGATATTTCCAAGCAAACACATTCACTAAGTCAATAAACTCTGGACATATTATAATTCACCTCGGGTGTTAAATCACAAACCATAATACTGATGGACTTGTGACAAGCTTCTTAAGTTTCGTGTCAGATTCATCTATGTGCTAAGGCAAAAAAAAAAAGTGTTTGGTTCCTCTAGTCCTAAAAAAATATAGGTAGGGTAGGTAGGGATTTTATTTTAATTTTTTTATTTATATTCTTTAACTTGCACGATTCCCTGGAGTTGGATGGCTTCGATAAAGGTTTGCCTTGTTGTAATTGTCTTTATATGCATTAATTGTAGGCCCCTGCTTCGGTTCATCCAGAAATTTATAATTTAATGGTTGGAGAATTGATATTTAGGACGGCGAGGCAAATTTTTGGGTAGGAACAGTTCATTTTTCAGTAGGATTGGCAAAAAAAACTTTAGGGTAGGGGACAAAAACTAGGTAGGGTAGGGTAATAGAAACCAAACATTTTTTTTTTAGGCCTAAAAGCCGGATCTGGAAATGTATTGCACATGAATTTTCTAATGTTATTACACGTGCTGGCATATTTCTTTAAGTTAAAGAATCTATCTTAGGCCACTCCAATTTATATACTTGTCTTACGTGCTCAGGAGGTAGGAAATGAGCCATTTTGGAATAAAAAAAAAAGTTGAAAAATGTGACTTTTTTTATTCATTTTATTTTTTTTAGAGTCTGACGACTATGACTGGTAGCGATATGTTTCTATCAGCCTATTCTCAACTAAATAAAAATCAATCAATCTATTAATCCCTGTAACCTGAAGGGTGGGAGGTATACCTCCTCAAGTCTGAGGCTCTACTACAGCAATGATAGCTTCCTGTAGTTGATTGAATCACACTTACAAAGAATATTCTTAAAACTTGCACTTTTTTTTTTTTTTTTGGGGAAGTCTGACAGAAAATATCAAAACCACTTTCGTCCGTAAGACACCAAAGATGACTTTTTTTTTCTTTTTTTTTGGAGTCTGACAGGATTTTTTTTCCAAAAAAAGCTCGTAAGACAAGTAATTAAATTGGAGTGGCCTTAGCATGCATTCAAAGCTAACACATTCGCCTCTACACACAGAGGCCAAAATATCCTATTTTGATAAAACATTTTGGATTAAAAAGTCTTTAAGATAGTATTTAAAGAATCTTCTTAATAAAACCAACAAATCTTTTTCAAATATTTTGCAAATGTTTGCTTTATTTTTTTAAAGTAATTTTCGAAAGTTGCATAAATCTAGGCAACTCTTCTTAAGGGGAATTCTGTAACAAACTGTACCAATAAAGGAACTCCTTTCATGAGATTATGTTGTTTGAACGATATGTTGTAAATATTGATATGAAATTGAATATGGGTTGACAAAGGGCGGTTGGCTAAGATATCCTCTACTTGATAACACTTTTTGATAGCGCTTTTGAACATTTTATGAATGGAAATGGCACTATATAAATTCCAATTATTATTATTATTATTATAACACTCAAGAATCTGGAGATGCACCTTGCTATGTGATAGTGTTGGGACGATCATCGATTATAATCGATAATCAATCGTTTACGTCTCTGATTCTGATTAATCGATTACAAAACTGGCAATCGATAATAATCGGAAAAAGTGACACCTAGTGGCAAAATATAGAACTAAATGACAGACAAGTTGTCCGCTTTCCTCCTATGAAACTAAGCTCCAAAAACACTTCAGAACGAAGTTAAGGTAGGTGCTAATAGCAAGTAGTTGTCATAGACTATCACTTATTTATATTAGGCTCTAGACCTATAGTACCCAATTACAGCAAAAGTGTGATGAACTGATTATGATCGATAATCGACTGGTTGGCTGTAACTGATTATCGATCATGAAATTGCAACCCATTCCAAACCCTACTATGTGATTATGCTTGTATTGTGATGGGGCTTTTTATCAAGATCTAAAACAAACTGATCCCCTTATTAACCTATTCTTGCTTTTAAAGAGCTCCTCTAAAAAAAATGTTGGCAGCATCAATAATGCTTTTGCCAATACCTTTGGAATTATAAATGATTTTACAAAACATTTGAAGGAGAGTTGTTGGTAGTGTCTTAACATTTTTCCTTCAATTATTTTTCTCCTTCAATTATCTAACTTATATGATGCTTGAGCCAGCAAGATTCAGCCAAAATTGCCAGGCTTCTTTTGGCTGCTGTGAGCATTAACCCATTTACACTCAGAGCGGCCAAAAGAGGCCTGACCATTTTGATGATATTTTACTTACAAAAGCATTTTCTTGAAAACATTTGAAGGAGAAATGTTGATCAGCAGCCAAACAACAACTCTCCTTCAAATATTTTGTGAACTTTCGCTTTATTCAAAAGTTATTATCAAAAGTATGAGAGTAGCAGACGATACCTTCTAGAAACACTCTGAGTGTTTTAATGGGCTATAATGAGAAGGATGAGAAGTTAGTAATTACTCCATGTTTCTACCCCTTGCCTGCAAATATGAATCTAATATTAAAAGCATTTTCTCATGAATTGCAGCAGTCAGTAACAATGTGTCTTTGAGACATCGAAATCTATCAGATACACCCACACGAGAAAACTGTGGAAAGTTGATTGAAATAATTAAATGTTTCAATCTAAAATCATGTGGAAAGATGTCTTAAAATCAATGTTGAAATTCAATTTTCTCTTCAAGTTATCTAACTAACCCTTGGGCCCATATACTCAGGCAAGGATCATCATACTTATAAATGAAAATAAATTAGTAATCGAGCAAATTTCACAACTTTCATGGAGAAGCATTGCTTGCAACTTTTTTCATGAAATATTTTACAAAACATGGTTTACTGAGAAAGAAGCTACCAAAATGGGCAGGCTATTTTTAACCTCTGCAGGTATTAACCCTTTCAATGCTGAGGCTACTTTCGTCCAAAGCACAAGAATGCAAAGATTTTTGAAAACCATCTAAACCTTGTCATGTTGGTATTCATTGGAAAGCTCTCACTGAGTACTCTCAGATGAGTACCCATTTGTCAGGGTTTCAGTCATTTTTTTTAGCTTTTTTGCATGATTTTGTATTGGCCAAATTAGCTACCAGCAGCATAAGGGTTAACAAGTTAATGCTGTAAGTCCTAGAGTCAATCTTCTGGTGACTAATTGGATGATTTCTCCGCCAGAATGAGCCAGGCTGAAGCAGAGACAGCCATCATTTGATTAGAGAAAGAGAGGATTTGAGATGGGGAAGCGAAAGCCATTGCTCGGGATTGTCAAGAGCTAGCCATTTCACAGGGGTATTACCTGCTGACAAATCACTGCAGGGGGTCCTAATCTTCAAACGTCTGTAAGGAATGATGGCACAGCTGCGGTCAGGAGAATACCACAGAGGAAATTGTATGAGCTTCGTCAACATCTGACTTTGCCTCAAATCACACCCCTGAGCAGAAGGTGCTACTCAAATAGATTACTCTCTGCTGACTCATACGACTGGTAATCTTCAACAATGATCGCCTAATAGCATCAACTACTGTACATGTTATACTACAATTGATTCAAAACCTAGCAGAAATATGAGTGTTATGGAATTTCGTTTATCATCACTTTTATTGCTTAATGTTGTGGCTAAGTTGTGATCACCCAGATATAAGTACTGTAGATTCACATAAGATTGTGTTGAGTAAATTTTGCGAATTTGCAGAATTTTTTTAAAAACTTTGCGGATATGCTGCAACATGGAGTGCCAGGCATACACTAAAAGTGGCAGAACTAATCATTAAGAATTTTAATTTTGCGTCTGAGGCTACACGCTAAAATATGCAAAAATTAAACTAACGCAATCTTTTCCAAATTTACAGTAGTAGAGAAAACCAAAGTACCAGTGGCTAAAATCACTGCCTCATACAAGTCACTGGCAACCTTTTCACATGTCCTGAGCCATAACAAAACCTGTGTAGTTGTAATGTTTTTATTCTCTTGAAGGACCACTGAATGGCGTAACTTGGTTCTATCTCCCGCTGAGAATGCACGGCCATGACCCATCCTGAAATCTCCCGGTGGACTCCAGGCTTTGCTCTCTTGAAGGGCCGCTGATCAGCAGCAATGAAGCATTTCTAAGTGTCTAGTGGCTTCTCTAGGGCTGGGGTTAAGTGAGTTAGGGCAGCATCATCCTCGTCTCCCCGTCCCCCGTCCGTCACACGGCGCCTCATTACGCCTGACACCAGCGCCTTTCATGTGCCGCACCTCAGAACTGACTGGAGGAATCTCTCATCCCTGTCCGTGCCTCCACAGAGCATTACAGCTCTCTAGACCACTGGCTAATCAGCTATGTGACTCACACACTCAAACACAGGCAGGGAGCAAAACAATGATGATGATGACGATAATGATGATGACGATGATGATGATGATGAGGATGATGATGATGATGATGATGGTGAGGATGTTGAAAATGACAATGTTGATGATGACATTAATGAAAATAATGATGGTGATGATAATGAAAATGATGATCATTATGATAATGAGAATAATGATAACGAAGATAATGATGACGATAGTGACATGGTAAATGGAGGGTAGCGATCAACTGGGTTTTTATTTCAGGTGCATGCTTTATTAAAGGGAAAGCAAGGACAGTGGAATCCTTCACCTGTAAATATCAAGTCATATTTCAACAAACTCTCATATGTATTACAAGAGTGTCACACATTTTCACTGCTAAGAGTATTCACAGTGAATAAATGTGTACACTGCTGTGTATTACCATAAGGAACCAGATCAAAAGGTTTCATTTTCATCAATGCGGAATATAATCATCTCTGTCATTGTCTAATTATACTTTCTGTTTTTTTGGTGATAGCCTTCTATAAAGACTTTGTATCAATTACAAATGTTATATACATTTGCACATCCATTTTGTTTGGAGAAAGATGATGCTCCCGCCGGCATTATCATAGTTTCCCTCCTGCCCACCAGGTTGTGCACAAGTACAGACAGGTAAACTGTACAGGTGAAGGTCTGCTTCCAACACTTATTATTGTTTACAGACAGCACTGCAAGTCAAGTAAGGTCAGATAAACTATACAAACATACATATATATATATATATATATATATATATATATATATATATATATATATATATATATATATATATATATATATATATACATATATATATATATATATATATATATATATATATATATATATATATACATATACATATATTCATTACATGCTTGCCCTATATTCCCATATACATATATATATATATATACATATATATATATATATATACATATATATATATATATATATATATATATATATATATATATATATATATATATATATACATATATATATATATATATATATATATATATATATGGGAATATGTTTTGTGTCCTTTATGCAATGTCAATTTTTGTTTTTGCTTTTAGCTTTTTTATTTATTTGACATTAGTATCAATTTTTGTAAAAGGTTTGAAACGGGATAGGGTAAAGCACAGAGCAATCCTGCTATGAACATATCTTTTTATTCATTCACAATTGAAGATTGAAGACATGCTTTATACCCCAAAGCATAAACTTTTCCAGCACTTTTCCATTATACCATTGCAGGCCTGTTTATTGATTGAATGTTTTCAACTCTCTCAGGCGCATACAACCTCTGCTGTGTTCTACGATTAAGACAATCACATTATGTTAGGATTACCTTTAGCACGGCCCAGCAAGAGACCCAAGCGCCCTGGCTGACAATCAAACCTGTGCCTCCCATCACATTAAGCCAGCACTTAACCCTTTCAATGCTTAGACTACTTTTGTCTAAGGCACAAGAACTCAAAGATCTTTGAAAATCATCTAAACCCTATCATCTTGGTATTCAGTGGAAAGCTCTCACCAAGTACTTTCAGATGAATACCCATTTGCCAGGGTTTCGGTCATTTTTCAGCTTTTTTCACATTATTTTGTATTGATCAATTTTAGCCACCACCAGATATCTGCTCACACCAGACATTTAGAGACAACTCTTTCTTAGAGGAGAAGGCAATATGACTTTGGTTCAATTCACCACAGTCTTCAGGGTATGTACATATTTACCAGGCCAGGCCTGCTCTGAATATAACCAGGCACATTCTCAATAGAAAGTACATTATTGTGCTCCAACAACTTTGGTGATATAAAAGATTGCAATATTTCAAAAATTTATAAAGGAATAATGGTTTCTCAGCTGCAGGACCAAACATTTCTCAGAATTCACCGTAGCGTTCAAGATAATTGAATTTGCTAGATCGCGTCTGCATGCCCTGAATGGGAATGGGTTGACCTGTTCCTGCTGAGGGCTTTTGTAATCGCTTCACTTAAATATATTTTGAAAGAATTCTGATTCAATATTGTTCCCAATATCAGGGTTTGACTTTCCCAGGGGCCCAGGGGCATATGCCCCTAGATTTTGCTGTGGGCCCCTAGATTTTTCAGACTAGGGGCCAGAAAAAGTATATATGATAACCAGAAATCCTGCTTTTGACCAATTTCTTTTATCAAAATACCTTTTCGGGCCCCTAGCCTAAAATCTAAGTGTCAGGCCCTGCAATATACTGCCTCAACAAAGGTTCTTCAAATTTTTCCTTATTGAAGAAAATACGTGAAAATATGTAAGACATCAATGCCAAACATTGAAAAGGAAATTTTAACTGAACACAAGTTGCTTTCAACAGCTTACGCTAAATCACATGATAGAAACCCAGAAGTGAAGAAGTTCCCTTCTTTTAAAAAAGTCCCGGGGGACCTTCAAGGTTGCAATTAGACCATAAGCAGGCCTTCTCAACAACACACATTTGTAAAGCAACCAGGCCTGAACCTACTTATGAGGACCATTTAGTGGAGATGTGTCTCTTTATAGCCACTGGGTCACAGGGGATGGTCAAACAAGAGATTGGTACACAATGTTACATAGATAATTCTTTTCTACCACTATGGGGCTGAAATACCCATTGAAAAAATTCCATTCCAAATGGCCATCCACAACGGTCATTGGGAATCATTTTATGACCATATTTGGTAAAGATTCCCATATATGGAACACTGCACTACTTTCGTTGCTTAGCAGTGTGTGACGTGTGTGTGTGACCTAGATAGTATATAGGTTGCACATGCTGACATTGACCAATCAGTGTGAGTGTTTACGGCAGCAACGCTCACTTCCTGTTGATCATCACGGTGAATTCAGCACTCTCCTCGTATACTGTAAACGTTTATTTACTGTTTATCTTATGGGACGTGGCAGAAATGGGTTCTTCAACTTGTGTGCTAGAGGATGATATTTCTTACACTCGGGGATAGAATTTTCATCTTGGAACTTGCCAGAGGCTCGTTCCAAGATGAGAATTATATCCCCTCGTGTAAGAAATATCATTCTCTAGCACATGCGTTGAAGAACCTCTATTTCTCCCTCCAGTGGCCAGAAAAGGCCTTGCTTAGGTTATATCATTCTAATCAAAAAAGATTTGGAAATATTCCAAGGATAAGTATCAATCTGGACCCAACCAGTACTTTTCTTTCAAATATTTCATAACTGTATGCTTTATTTCTAAATTGAAGTAAGGATGACAAAAGGTGAAATCTGTGAAACAGTTACAAATATGCTGTGCATTTGTAAGGGTTCCCATGTGATTGTCCAGGTTAAAGTATCCAGATATCTATCTAAAAAGACATCTGAGTAAGAATGCCTTTGAAAATTAAAATATCTGTGATTTAAACGCAAATATTCTTTGTTTTGTACATTTTCTAAAGTTATAGTCCATGGTATCGCAGTATCCAAAGATCTTTAAAAAAAGAAAAAAAAGGTGTGAATAAAAATGGCTTTAAAAAGTGAATAACTGTTAACCAATTGCAAATATTCTGCACATTTGTGAATTTTCCCAAGTGGTTCTTCAGGGTACCACAGTATACAGCGTCATTTTAAACTTGAAATCTGGACACGTACGGGTTAACACAGGTTCACAGCAGAGAAAGCTTTGGGCATAATCCAGGGATAATATAAGAATCAGTTAGTCACATTTTCCCAGTTTATATTATCATCCATTACAATTAATCTCTATGTTTTCCTCCTATAAGGCTTGAGATTGTTTGTTGCCGTAACTCTATTTCGTTGATTGCAGATTTGTCTGTGGAGCTTCATGGCGATTTCATGAGGCATTGTTTTATCTGCGCGTGGCTACACATACAGAGAGTCTGCCTCTCTGCTGAACACAAAGCCCCCGATGGATAGAGCAGTGATTCTATGAATGCAGCTGTAATACCTTAGCCCTTAGCCCTTATGCTGCTGGTGGCTAATTTGGCCATTACAAAATCATGCAAAAGAACCTGAAAAATTATGGAAACCCTGGCAAATGGGTACTCATCTGAGAGTACTCCGCGAGAGCTTTCTAATGAATACCAACATGACTGGGTTGGGATGGTTATCAAAAATCTTTGTATTTTTGTTCTTTGGATGAAAGTAGCCTCAGCATTGGAAGGGTTAGTCTCTAGGGTTGGGAATAAGAATGAAAATGCTGGTTATCGTCACTTTGGGCAAATGCAAGAAAACTTGTAACTAGCTAAAATAAGTTGCTAAAATGCAGCACAGTTACATTTTTTTATTTGAGGATTGACTGCCTTGGTGGTATACTTGGTCTTAGGATGGGAATTAGAATTAAAATTTTGGTTATTGTCAGTTCTGGCAAATTCAAGAAAAATTGTTACTAGCTAGTTCTTGAAATGCAACAACTCTCGCTCAAATATTTTGTTAAATCATTCTCAATTCAAAAAATATTGCCAATGGTATCATAGATCCAGACAACAATTTTAGAGGAACTCTTTAACCCATATACATTCAGAGTTCCATTAGATAGTATCGTCTGCTACTCTATTACTTTTGAAAATAACTTGGGAATAAAGCAAAAGTTCACAAATTATTTGAAGTAGAGTTGTTGCTTGGCTTCTGATTAACATTTCTCCTTCAAATATTTTCCAAAAAATGCTGTTGTTAGAGAAATATTATCAAAATTGTCAGGCCTGTTTTGGGCGGTCTGCTTGTGAATTGGTTAAGCATGAATTGGTCAAACAATGAATATCCACAGAGCAATTGCAGGTAAGCTTGAGTTTGTCTGAGATTGCCTCTATGCCCTCAGCGCCAGCCAGCAGTAAATAAAAAATCTATAGCGCTGCATCCACGCAGCAAATGAATATAAAGATCGGCGGGCAGGTACGCGCCCTTCACCGGCAATAAACACTAGTTATGTACCAACTCCGTACCACCTGAGCCTCCGCCCTCCTGGCACGAACCAACGGCCCGAGAAAAACAAGCCGCGCATCAGCAATCTGAAAAAACACATTTGTATGCATGAGTGTGGAGTTCTTTTGAGAGTCTCACCTTTACCGCGCCATTTTCTATTAATACTCTCCATGTTTTATATGCAGGGTCATCATTTCATTATTTCCTACATGTCTTATGAGGCAGATGGGATATAGAGGTAATAGAAGGCTTTTGAGTCTCAGCCCAGACGGGGATTAGTCTAGCACCTCCGCCACCTCCACAGGTAGCTATAGTATCAGCCAATACAATAGGCTCAGGCCTCCTCAAGTGTGAAAGGCTCTTTCCTAGTAATCCCAACTTACTCAGGAAAAGGATTGACTTCAAGATTCTGCTTTTGACTTTCAAATGCATGCAAGGATGTGCCCCTCTATACTTGAGAGAACTGTTAGTCAAACAAGCTAATACAAGGACTCTAAGATCAAACACTAAGAACTTATTACAGATACCACTCACTAATCTGAAAAGGTTCGGTGACAGAG
The DNA here is from genome assembly GCA_963942565.1 of Maea johnstoni. Taxonomy (NCBI): domain Eukaryota; kingdom Metazoa; phylum Annelida; class Polychaeta; order Spionida; family Magelonidae; genus Maea; species Maea johnstoni. Next base: position 13,040,983 of record OZ012689.1, on the reverse strand, counting down.
CATTCTGTGCCTATGCACCACACCTTTGGAATGAGCTCCCTGACAACATCAAGGCTGCTGATAGTGTGCAAAACTTCAAGAAACAGCTGAAAACATTGCTATTTCGAAAGGAGTTTAATGGACCATGACAACTGTCCAATGACTCTAAAGCGCTTTTGAACATTATAGGTGGAAAGGGCGCTATATCAAATATCAATTATTATTATTATTATTATTACCTAGAAACACTGCTAAACATGAACCTTCTATTCCATTAATTTCTAGAAGGCAGATCTCACCTTTTTGCTCTGAAACTGTAAGATCTGTGAGAGATTACTGGCTATTGAAAATGAACACTTTATATCAAGAATGTATTGTTTTTTGTCAAATGAAGGAAATGTCTCTCGTTTGACCTGAACCCTCAGATCATGTGCATGTAGTCGCTATGTTTTATTGATGCCTCAAAAAAATCAAGTCAATCCTAATTCTACAATGTGAGCAATTATGAAGTGAAAGAAATTCTTCTGTGTTCTATGAATATACTGGCATTGCTCTCTTAGATCTGGGGCTCATTCAGCCCAGGGAATCCTAAAATGTGTGCACATGCAGAGAATACCTCATCTTGTTTAGCATTGGAGTAGAGAATACACTTCTAAAATTACTTCCCTTTAAAGGTAAACCATTAATGCTCAAAGTGGCCAGCAGATGATTTTGCTGTACTTTTGTTAAGCAAAAGCAAAAAGTTATGAAAAAAATAAGAAGAAATCTTAATCAAAATATCAGCGACAACTCTCCTTCAAATATTTTCTAAAATCATTCTGAAATGCAAAGCTATATATTATCAAAAGTGTCATAGATCCAGACGAGTTTCTAAAGGAGCTCTCTAACATGAGTGGGTCAAAGGTCGACTCATGCTGGAATAAAACATGTGCAAATCTTGAAAATGACAGAATTTGTCATCTGTAAGTAGATTTTTACTGAAATTGCCAATTTACACATTGGAGAACTCTGCTGATTATTCAAACCTTCTTACTGGAATCTTAAAATGTGTGCAAATGGTGAGAATTTCATAACCTGTTTGTTATTTTTTCTTTTTTTATAGGAATTACAGCGAAACAAAGTTGAGGACTGTGCTATGGATGTCATCGATAGTCGACAGATCGATAAATCAACATTTTCACTTTGTCAATTAAATCGAATCGCATGGTTGAGTATCGAATCGAAATAATTGATATTCTGTACCCCAATAATGGCGTATGATTATTAATAAAAAATACACTTTTTCCAGACATATTCCTGTTAAACTAATGCAAAGTGAAACTCTGACTAAATATTGAAGTATTTTCCATTGTAAGAGAAATTGGAAGGAATGGTGTGCTTTACTCAGGCATATGGCCAAGACACAGAGAATCCAACCAAAATAAAGGGATATCAATGACATCCCTATAAATACTTGTGCCCTACGAGCACGTTACGGTGTATCGAATCGAATCGAATCGCTTCGAAAAATATTTAAATTAATCGATTCAATAAAATTTCATATCAATGACATCACTAGATTGTGCTAATCTCTGAGCACGCAGGACTCCTTCAATGGGTGAAGATGCTGCGGCAATTATTGTCTGGTGATTGGACGCGAGGGAATATGTTACTAGGTGACATGTGGTGAAGACTTTGTCACTGCAAGTGCCAACTCATCAATGGGGATTACGCCTACTGCATAACAGGAGACGCACGTACATGCACACATGCCTCCAGGGACAATCGGGCCCTCAGCATAAGAGAATTCTCAGGGTATTAACCAAGATGGTAGATTGGTAATACAACCATATAGTGGCCCTCACGGGTGACATGTTGGTAGTTTCCTTTTCATAATCTTCCTAAAATATTTTGTCATTTTTCAAGCATATCTTGAAAGTATAAATTCTCTTTACATACTCTCTTCAAACATCTGGTAGGGGTTACAGACTTGATATTGATATAAAAAAAAAGAATTAGAGGAGAATATGTTACGTGAGAGGAAAATTTCAGTACATTAGATTTGTATATTTTAGAACACGAATTTATCATCAGGACTTCATATGCTCTAAATATATATATATATCTAAATGGCATTTTTAAGTGAATATAACATTTAAAAATCAGCATCACCAAAGGTTTTATTCAAAAAATTCTTTTATTGAAAAAATTGTCAATTCAAGTGTCAGAAGTTTTTGGTTGGGGAGAGATATATATCTGAATAAGCAGCAGGGATATATATATATATATATATATATATATATATATATATATATATATATATATATATATATATATATATATATATATATATATATATATATATATATATATGTCAGAAATCTTTAATCTGTGAAATGATTATCATTTAAGGAGCAAAAAAATAAATCACTTGTTAGAAAATGTTTGGTTCATTACAACATTTTATATAATATTTTAGGTCAAACTTCAAAAAGACAATAATCAACAGTGAGGCAAAAGGGATACTGCTGGATTCTGTACATCAACAATAGCATTCCTCAACGTCTATAAACACATAGATGATTCACTGGGTGTAGACATTAGATGCATTGAAGGTCATAGGACAAAACTCTTAACCCTTATGCTGCTGGTGGCTAATTTGCCAATACAAAATAATGCAAAAAACCTGAAAAATCACCGAAACCCTGGCAAATGGGTACTCATCTGAGAATAATCGGTGAGAGCTTTCCAATGAGTACCAACACGATAGGGTTTAGAAGGTTTTCAAAGATTTTTGCATTCTTGTACTTAGGGCGAATGTAGCCTCAGCATTAGAAGGGTTAAAATCAAAACCTGGGGGTATCTTAGGCAAATATAGAAAACAGCATCACAAGATGCAATAATCATAGAAATCAGCCTCAAATATTATAATTTTAATAGTCTTTGGATGGGTAATTTGTTTATGATTAAAAGACACTGCTGAATATGAGAATATCTACAGTAAAATTATATCATGTATAAAACATAACCTCGAATACAAAAGGAGTGCCAAATCTACTTTATTGTCTGGCACCTTTAATATCTTTACAATATGGTACAATAGTCCTGTAGTCAGATCAAGAAAAGGGCTCTATTTAAGGAGTTAGGTTAACCCGAGAGCCAGAAAATTCCCGTTGGTGTCATGTTTTAGGCCCACACTTGGGGCATACCGCCAGGGTGGGTGTAGACTTCTGAAGTGGTGCACATCTCTTTTATGGGGTTATGTCTTGAACATCCCAATATATGTGAAAAGGCCCCAAAATGGTAAAAAGAATAGGTATAAGGGTAGGAAAACCCTAAAACACTTATAACTCAAACCAAAATATAGGGATGCGTGTTAGGTATCAAAATGTTGGTATGAAAGAGAAGTATCTTATGAAATACTAAACACATGACTAACTCTATCCCATGATGTAATAAAGGTCATTCAAGGTCAAAATGGCTGCCAAATCAAGAATCTGGGATTTTCCCATATTCTATAGTTTCTGTTTATAAACTACAGTTTTTATGAAAGTATGTATTTCTTCTGAAAGAATATCTTTCAGTGGAGCTGTTGAACATATTAGAAAGTTCATTGACGAGAGTTTTTAGTCCAATTTTGCACTTGGAGGTACAAAGGAAAGTACCAATCCCTAGGGCTGGACTCGATACGCACGGCGATTCTGAATTGGCATTTCTTGAGGATTGATACTCAAGAAATGCATATTCCAAGCGCTATTTCGATTCTTGGGACCGACCTTCGCGGTCTAATCCCTTGAATCATTAAGCTAAAACAAGTGAAATTGCGGCGAAACACAGAAATACAAATAAACATGCAAATAAAACTCACGTTGTTGTATTTGTTATTCGTTTTTCCGCTCCGCGAAGCACGGAAAGCCGCCGAAAGCGGTGCTTCGGCGTGAGCCTTTCCTTTGGGAGGGTGTGGTGAGGGACAGATGCATACTGACAATACAAAACGCGGGAAATATTTGTCCCTCACCACACTTTCCAATGAACTATGTCACACATTTTTTTCTAATCGACGGCCTTCCAGCCGTCATTCGAAAGGGCTGGAGACCACGCAGATTATCAAGAGAAAGTACAATATAAAATCAAAGAATCGAGAATCGAATCGAATTAATCGAAATCGAACAAAAATATGTCAATGAATCGAATCGAAAAAAATTGGATATCAAGCCCAGCCCTACCAATCCCAACTGGAGACCCCAAAAAGTGCCTAAAATGGTACAAAAAAAACCAAAATGATTGTATCTTGAGTTTTATAAGTAGGATTGGAGTAGATGAGTCATGCACCAAAATATCAAGTTGAATTTTCTCCTCAATCTGGAAGTTAAGGGAAAACTATCAATAAAACTAAGGGGTCATTGAAGGTCAAATAAAGGTCAAAATGTCATTTTTTCTCTAAAAAATACAAATTTTGATGAAGAGATTTTGATGAAGTAGTTGTGTTTTGTCATGTTATAATTTCCAAACCATGTTACGACTAACAATAATTGACAGATAAATAATCTCAAATTTAGTCCAACAATACATTTTTTACCATTTACCGGTGAAAATGAAGTAGTTTTAAGTCAATATGGAGGTGTGGAATGTGGCATTTAGCTATTCCATGCTTATACTAAGTGTATAAGGATGGGTTGTGAGAAAATGCTAGTATGGGACCACTGTTTAGGTCATAAAAGTTGTGAGCACCAAATATAGGCATTGTTTGGTATCAAAATGCTTGTTGTAAGACATTTTTTTCATAACAAGCAACGAACCTATGGTAGGGGATTTTGTTGTGATATTAGAGGTCATCCAAAGTCAAACTAACCCCAATTTCATGATTTAAGGCTGTGATGATGGTGACACACTCAAAATAAGACAATTTCTAGTTTAGCACTCCTGTCCCCTTTCTAACAATAGTTATATAATCCTTGAGATCTTGGTGTTTCAAATATAAGTTTTTTTTAAACTTAGCTGCTTGAGCTGACCTCGATATAAATTCAGTTTCTATTTTACAGTGTTTTACTTAAAATGAGGTTTTCTTGATCAATAAAGGTACATATGATTTATAAATACCACACATGTCTGCTAAATATACTAGGCTAGGGCAACTGAATGGAAAATTTGGAGTTCCTGCAAGATAGTTCATTTGAGGTAAAACATTGTAAAATAGGAACTGTGTTTATACCCAGGTCAGCTCTGAGTTTGAAGCAGCTAAGTTAAAGAAAACTTATATTTAAAACACCAAGACCCCATGGATTAGATAACTACATGTATTGTTAGAAAGGGGACAGGAGTGCTAAACTAGGAGATGTCTTATTTTGAGTGTGTCACCAGCATCACAGCCTTAAAGCATTTTGTCTTTGAATTTTCAATTTAGCGGCTTATTGAATTCTCCTGGAATACACATTTTATCCTGGAAATATTTCTTTGTGAGAAATATCTTTAAAAAGGATTCTCAGACATTTTTTGAGTGATTTCAAGACAAAGTCTGGACCATTCTGGAATATTTAGGGACCAAAATGACAAAATGCCTGATTACAGGTGCACTCAAATATTTAAGTGAAGCAGCAGAAAGTTGACATAACAGGTCGAGTTAAATCTTATTGTATGTCAACTTTTATTTTCATTGGGGAGAATAAGCCTTTTAACTTGCCTATTGTGTTTGTCATGTAAGATTTTAAAGGCAGTGTAAAATATTACTGAAATTTAAGGAAAAAATAAAGGTCAAATAAAGGTCAAAACGTAATTTTTTCTCTAAAAAATTCAAATTTTGAGGGAGGAATTTTAATGAAGTAGTTGTGTTTTGTAATTACACAATTTCCTAACCATGTTATCACAATAATTGACAGACAAAATACCTTAAATATGTTTTACTAAAATATTTTTACCCTTTACCTGTGAAAATGAAGTATGCAGAATTGGAATGTGCTATTGGACAATTCATGCCCATATTAGTGTTTAAGATTGTGTCCTGAGAAAGTGCTAGTATGGGACTACCGTTTAGGTTATAAAAGTTGTGAGCACCAAACATTAAAGGCATTGTTTGGTTTTCATTTTTTAGCTCTCCGGTTAACCTAAATCCAAAATATGGGTGGCTGGCTACTGCACTAATGTATATTTTTGATATATAGCAATTGCGTTTTTTGATCTATTTGATAGATAAAAAAATAATTAAAGGTTTTGTCGAAGACAAGCCAGCAGTGGAAAACAGAAAAATATTTCCAAATTTTACCATTGGCGGCATATAGTGGTGCAAAAGGTCTCAACCGAAAGGGGAGTTTAAGTTGAACCTCAGGAAGTCCCATATTCACCCAGGTAGGACTGTCATTGATATGACAAGTATCGATCGATCGAAATAATTTTTCCAATTAATCGAAAAAAATATTATGTCAATTATTATGTCAATTAATCGAAACACATTTTTACAGATTTTTACACCATTTTTGCCATTTTTAGCCAACACTAAAAAGAGTTTTGAAGAGAAACTCAAGTATTCAATCAAAAAGTGTTGAGAAAATCTTCACTGTTTTTACATTGTGAGAATCTTAGGATCCTGGCCACAAAAGTAGTGTGGAACATGTGAAAATATTCCATTAGTGTAGTTCTTCAAAATTAAATCGAAATAATCGGAATCAAAAAATAAAATGTCAATGATCGAATCGAAAAAAAATGGATGTCAATGACAGTCCTACACCCAGGGTTTAAACCTGCTCATACTCAAATCTACCCTGGAAATATTGAAAGAAAAACATGATAATAAAACATCAATTTTACAAAATATTTGAAAGTGATCTGGTGTCTGTATTCTGATTAACAATTCATCATAAAGATTTTGCATGAAATGCTTTTTATTGGTAAACGATCACATAATCATATACCCTTTTAGGGTACTGCTGGCTTGAAAGGGTTAATCTAACTTTTCAAATAAGAGCTCCTTTTCCAGTCTGCATCTGGAGTGATTATTTGCAATAAATATAAGATGATGTGCAATCAAGGAAGATGTTAAAATATTTTATTCATCAGAATCTATGCTGATCATTGCTTGACTACATTTATGTGTTTCAGAGAATAAATTATGTTATAGCCGTATTTGTTAACCTATTTCCTTCTGGAGTGAGAGCTACATCTAACAACTTCTAAAAGAAATCAGTAAATAGTTACATTTCAATGGATAGTTTAATCTTGAAGGAATCATAACATTCAGTCAAATATTTGTCGAAACATTGATTTGTTATAATGATGTTTTCCTTTGTTCAAGATGTGAGTGGGTTTTAACCCATTTACACTCAGAGCGACCAAAAGAGGCCTGGCGATTTTGGAGATATTTTCCCTACAAAAGCATTTTTTTGAAAACATTTGAAGGAGAAATGTTGATCAGAAGATAAACAACTCTCCTTGAAATATTTCGCAAACTTTCGCTTTATTCCCAAGTTATTTCCAAAAGTATGAAAGTTGCAGACAATACTTCTAGAGGAACTCTTGAGTGTGAATGGGCTAAATTACTGCAAAGAGCTTCAAGGCTAGTATTTCTAAGACAAACTTCTCCAGATCCAAGCTAGAGACTATATTGTTTATTGTACAAATCTATTTTTCAGAATCTAATCAGTCTGCATCATTTTCTCCCATTTCTACAAACTCACACTATGATGAAAGGTACAAAAGGTGACCACGCCATATGTTTCTGAACATTCTCAAAAATTAACCCATTTGTGCTTAACCCTTTAGCTGGTGGTGGCTAATTTGATCAATACAAAATAATGAGAAAAAAGCTGAAAAATGACCGAAACCCTAGCAAATGGGTACTCATCTGAGAGTACTTGATGAGAGCTTTCCAATGAATACCAAGATGATAGGGTTTAGATGATTTTCAAAGATATTTGAGTTCTTATGGATTAGACAAAAGTAGTCTCAGCATTGAAAGGGTTAAGACTTCCTCAAGAAATTCCCATGTGGATCTATAAACCTTGAAGATAAGTTTGGCATTGGGGATAAATTAAAGGAGGGTCATTAGTAGTGTTCTGATCATTACAACATTTCTCCTTCAAATATTTTCTTGACTATGCTTTTCCCTCAAAGGCTTAATCAAAATTTCCAGGCATTGATAGGTTAAGATATGTGTTATATCAGAATAGATTGTATGAAATAAATCCATTCATATCATTGAAGTATTTCATTCAACTACAGACACTGACAGATTTTATATTATAGATATTCAACCTGCCAGGGATTATATCTCGACTTGCGTAATACATGTTAATGCAGGGGTGTCCAACTGTCACTTTGTCGCACCAGTGTGCGACAGGGGCTTCAAAACGTGTGACAAACCAAACGCTTAGAGCACTTTTTAACTGGATTTCTTTTCGAAAAACATGATCAATTGAGCATATCAGGTATTTCACCTAAATCATATTTGATACAAATAGTATTTAAAAACCAGTGAACTCTATTTAGTATCTATTATTCTTGGTCTTAACTATTGCAATAAGGGCTAATGAAGTAGTGCCACTAGGATACAATATTAATAGCTTTTATCGAAACATGGTCAACAAAAAATGCTTAGCTCCAGGGCTTATATTGACTGTGCTCCGGGACTAAAATATGTGGACACCCCTGTAATGTAGTAGTACTTTAATATGATTCGGGGGATCCGCCATGGCCTAGGGATGGCTGCGCATGGTACCCAAGGTTGAGACTAAAGTTTGATTCTAGATGTGTTCTGAGTGCAATCTGGGAGTAGTAGACAGGGAGTGGGCACTGTGCATGCGTCATCAAATGTCGCTGCCTCCGACTATATGAGTCATATATAACCTGTGTACCGCAGTATTGGCTGCCTGCAATGCTGCCTGCTGAAAAAAATCACGTGACCAATTCTTCCCCAGGCAACACCGCGTAACCCGAGGCGCACATCACCTAGGGACTAGCATGCTGTGCCTATGGGGTTGCGGATCAAGGGGATGTATTTCTCTGGTGCAATGTTATGAAGGGATACCCCTTTAAACCTTTCATAAAGAGAAGGGAATTTCTTCCTGGTTCAGGGTTTCTATCTTGTAGCTTGTGAAAGAGATGTAAATCTAAACGAACAAAGCTTCAGCCATTCTCCTCAAGGGAGGTATTATATTTTGTTTGAAGCATGTTTTGCTGTCTGTCAAAAGCCCCCAGCTGGGCTGGCCCAGCTCAAGGGGTCAATATTGGACTTAAACCTAATACTGATGTCAACAACCAAAGGGATGCTCCAAGAGGACCATGTACCAGAATTATAATTGTTCATTTGTCACTTGTTTAATTTGTGTTATTGGAGACTAATAATAGTACTGATGATGCCGGTAAGATTCATAGTTTCTGGCAAATATTCAAGAGAGTCACCTATGAAGAGTATGCACACGCTCACCACAAGGCACTTTTCTAAGCATTTAGTAAGATCAGAGCATGTGGAACCATTCTTATCATTACTTATTCTTATCATCATACCTATATATCTTGTTAGTTTACCTAACAAGAAAGAAAAATAATTATCAATAACAGAAGTATCTTCAAGGACTGTGATGCTTATACTCAACAAGCATTTACCTTTTGAAAATGATACCTTTCCTATATGGAAATCATAAGACTCAATATATTTCAACCTGTACTTCTAGGGCACCAGTTAATAAAGTTTGGCTTTCCAAAGGCCACAATCATTATTTACATCCAAATCATAGTTTATCACCTTTTGAAAGGTAGAGCTGTCAATAATGCATGGTGCATTTAACCTATTGATAAAGCCACCTATCCAAATATACAGTTTTTCTCAATGTCTTCCGTATTACATATATCATTCACAAACAATTCATCAACCTATTTTTTAATCTAATGAAATTTCACCTACTGATAGAGACTATAAGATGCAATTTGTCTCAAATAGTTCAGCTGCATATAATGACTACCTATACTATCTAACTGCACTTGATTAGGAGGCCATCACCCTAGATAAATACTTACTGATCCAATCATTGAATACCACAGTCAAGTTTGAAAAAAACAAAAGAATTCATAATTCTATCTTATCAAAAATTCTTACTCACCATTATACCAATTATTCAGGCGGTAAAGATTTAAGTTGCCCAACATCTTGATTGATCCAAACTATTTCTTGCGGCTGTCAGCAGAAGTTCCCCTCTCCTGTCTGAGATCCTAGCTGAGACTAATTGATCCAAGGAATGGGCTTACCCGCTGCAGGCAAAAAACAAAACCTTTCTTTACACTGAGTCTCAGATCCCCTCAGAAAGTGATTGATTTAGATATATGTTACAAGTGCTCTTGGCGGAATCCTTTTTGTCCAAGGTGTAGGTGTTCATTTGTATCCATGTATGATTTATATCAGCTCTGAGCAGAGAACCTTTTTCTGGGTCTTTTACAAGATGAACAGTGAAAGAACGTTATATCTTTAAATCTGCCTGAAGCAGACGGTACTTAGCCTAAACCCTTTTCCATTCACAGAGTGCTGAGTTTCGTACCAGTATCCTTTATATCAGCTGTGTACAGAAGCCTATCTTTATCATGTCTAGGATGAAGAGATAAAGCGTCTTATATCAGTATGATTGGCATCAGTTCTGAGCAGAGCATCTTCTTTTGAATTCTGCCAAACGTTTAGGGTGTATAGGTTTAGGTGTATAGTTTATCAGTAAGATTTATATCAGCTGGGAGCTGAAAACCTTTACTTGACTCCTGTCCAAGATGCAGACTGAAAATGATCAATCCACAAATGATGTGTATATATATTCTTCATTTCCTTGCTTTGATCTTGACTGTAGTGATAGTGGAGTAGTTAACACTGCCACTCTATCTAGTATCTACGCAGGCCTCCAGCCCCATACAGTCAGGCTTATAATCCTACTTGTGGAGTTGTCCACTAATCCACTGTCTTGAGCGCCAGTCAGTAGTCCGAGGCGCTAGGCGTGATCCTGACGGGAACAGATTTCTGCCAGTTAAAAGCACATCTTCCTCATTGCATGCCTCTAGCTCGGCTCCTCACAGGTCTTCACAACCCCCAACCCACTTGTGAAGTTTTTGCAGTTGCGCTGTGCGAGTGTCTGCGCTGGTCGTCGTAGGCGATGCTGGTGGCAGTGAGGGATTAGGAGACAGTGTTATTCCTGACACACACACACACACACGCAGCATCTCTGAGACGTACGCGGAGGAGGCGGGCTTGTATTGTCCACGTCTGCGATGTTCAGCGTGCTCCACGCGTTGCAGGACACATAGGCGCCCGAGAAAAATCCATATCTCGACGCCGCCGTGTTACTGCTGCAAGCCTGAGCAGCAGCTTGTATGGAGAAATGTACCAACAATTAAGACTTCTAGAATGTGCTGCAATTTAAGGCAACATAAGTGCTGGATTTGGCAGCGGATTATAGAGGGATTAGGGAGTATGAAAGTACATCTTCTGAGGCCTGAGCTTAACATGAATGTGAGTAAGTCATACTCAGCAGAAATTAATCCTCCCTCTAATGGCACACATACATTGCAGCTTATTAAATATTAGCAGAAATAGGTATTTTATAACTGTTTTCTGATTATTGTGTTTTGAATGACTGTGTATTAGCAATTTTATTTATAATCTAAGCCATACAGATCTCTATGCTTACACTGTCTTTTCCTTAAACAATAGAAACCCCTTTTCTATTTTTTGAGTGTAACTGAGAAATTGATAAAATTAATCAAAATATCTTTGTAAAGGTAGAAAATGCATCATTCGATTAAATCTTTTGTGCAATTTCATTCCATATCATACATACACATGCAGCTCCCAAAAACTTCTAATTTCCGTGTGATATTCTTCTTCATAGAACTTTTACAAAAATACTTATTAAAAGGCGAAATGTAGATCAGAACCCAACCGCCTATAAATATTTTGTGAATTTATGATTATTTCAAAAGTTATCTTCTATAGGAAATCCAATATTGTTCAATGAAATCTCCAAGCATGCAATGGGTTAAGCACTTCTAGCTGTTTTCTGTAATAGCAACTATAAACCAGTGTGCACATGCACAAGCAATATATCTGTAGTAACATGCACACTGAATAAAAGCACCTTTGCCACAATGCCGCAGTAGGCAGCTAATTAAAGCCTAACAGTTCGCCTCCTTTTTATTCTGACAACTCTGCTCTTTACAAATCATGGACACTTCTCCTCACTCACTGCCAGCAGCCAGAGGACCAGTCAGGAAAACTGAGCAGCTCGAATGAACCTTGAAATTTATACTCTCCCTTCAAGGAGGAGCTTTTTGTGCTGTTTTTAATTCTAGCTAAGGCCACTCCAATTTATTTACTTGTCTTACGAGCTCAGGAGGTAGGAAATGAGCCATTTTGGAATAAAAAAAAAGTTGAAAAATGGGACTTTTTTATTTATTATTATTTTTTTAGAGTCTGCCGACTAGGACTGGTAGCGATATATTTCTACCAGCCTATTCTCAACTAAATAAAATCAATCAATCTATTAATCCCTGTAACCTGAAGGGTGGGAGGTGTACCTACTCAAGTCTGAGGCTCTACTACAGCAATGATAGCTTCCTGTAGTTGATTGAATCACCCTTACAAAGAATATTCTAAAAACTTGCACTTTTTCTCTTTTTTTTTTTGGAGTCTGACAGAAAATTTCAAAACCACTTTCGTCCGTAAGACACCAAAGGTGACTTTTTTCTTTTTTTTTTTGGAGTCTGACAGGATTTTTTCCCCAAAAAAGCTTGTAAGACAAGTAATTAAATTAGAGTGGCCTAAACTAGCTTAATTAGCCTAAGCCCAGAGAAAAACAATTACACATAAGATGAACAAACATAAAACAATTTTTGTGAAAATGTATTTACTTATTTCGGTCATCCAGCATAATTTGCTCAAGCCCAGAGGAAAAAACACATAAGTGCAAGCAAGATTTAATCTTTACATCTGCAGATTTCTTTTGTGTTTGAACAAAAAATAGAAATATATTCAAAACCCTAAATTATCTTATGAATTAATGACAAATGCTTCATGAAATTACATGAGACACTAAGATTAACGTTATTTTGCAATTTTAACACTAAAAATTTGATGAACTGTGCACTCTATTTGCAGCAAGGTCTAATAACTGTCAAAAATCATTTGCATTATTTTGATTAACCAACTGTTCCTTACCTTAATTCAAAATATTATATTGACATACTCAACATCAGATGTAAGTTCTTTGAAAGAAGCCCTGGTGGGTAACCAGGTAAGTCTTAAATACCAAACTGAACAGAACCAGATGTCTGAATGCGACGATGTTCGGAAAAATTACCTGGGAGTACAAACTAAATTTGCTAAGTATTGTCAGAGTGGTGTTGGATTCTGATTGGCATTCTGTCTTCAATTTTTTTGTTTCCCAAAAGGGGCATTCTTCAGGAAGGATATTACTGGAATATTCATGCCTTTTATTATATGCTTCTGCAAGGGGAATATGGATTAAATGTTCACTTTCTTTTAAATAAAAAGATATTACATGCTTTGATGCTATATATATTGAATGCATTTGCAAATCACAAAGATGATCCTGTTGGATTATACTAACAGCAGCGCTCCATCTTATAGCTATAAACTGTGGCAGCCAATGTGATCATACGTTAAACACCCCAGCAAAGAGAGACTGCAATCAGGCGTTTCTCCGCTAATTAAATTACACGCCGGTCAATATTGCTCTTAACCTGATGGGCCAGCGTTTTCAATATACAGCAATCATTCCGAGTATTGCATCTCTACTGCATCTTACAGGAGCCTTCTATAACCTCTCTATGCCCACATTGTCTGCACGGACCAACAAGTGGGAACGTGCAAGTTAGAACTTTGATTATCACCACTTTTTATGCCATATTAGACTAATTCAAGACTAGCCAGTTGTAAGTGAGAATAGATGCTGCGTGGACAACAAGTATCAATGTAGAGCAACAATATAACCTTGGAAATTGATGGACACAAGAATGCAACACCACATAGGCAGATGGTTGTGATTGGTTGAAAATAGAAAAAGTATAATATAAATCAAAATAAGAAATGCTGTTTACTCAAAAATATGTATATCAAAATAGAAGATAATTTCAGCTTGAAATGCTAATAATTTATGAAAAGTTACACCGCAAACTAACAGAGCGAGTCCTGTTTCTCTTTTGCCAGGGCTGCCAGCGCCATGTGAGAACCAAAGTGATATTGAAATCAGATTTCTACCATCAATTAATCAATTATATGAGATATTCCAATCTGTTTTTCTAGCGTTTGTTATCAACGAACCAGTTCTATTGAAATCATGCAGACAGGTTTTTTTCATTCATAATACTTAGAATAATCAAGACTCCTGATATCAGGATTATATTCCAATTCCTTTCCATTGTAATTTTCTGTCTCTACTGGTCATTGCCGTTTTCTGAGCCTAATCGAGTCAAGGTAATGAAGCCAGAAAGGTTATCCCTACCCATCAACATTGCATCAAACCTATTGACATCAAATAGGAATTTTCTATCCACTACATAGAACAAAGCTACAGAAATCGGACAGGTATTCCCATTTATATCCATTTTTCCATCCTATCGTAATTGATGAATGCGGCACTCGCCCTCGTGCGAAGCAGCCTCGACCGGCAGTCACATGCCTGTCACATGCACAAGCTAGATTTACAATTACGCCCTTAGGTAATGCCCAATTGGTATTTTTCATTAATTCCCCTGAAACCAGGAAGCCCAACTTGTGGGATCCATCACCTTTCCGCTGCCCTATATATCCAGTTAGCGGGAGAAACAATCTCATTTGGGATCAATGTTGATCCCTAAAGATATATCTGGAGCACAGCCCTGCCGCATGTATGCATTACAGCACAGCGTACCTTGAAGAACAATTTTCAACTCTGTGGCCTGAAGAATTGAATGTATAGTCCTTAAATCTGAGGGCCACAGTGAAAATCAAATCTTGTATTTGACTGTGTTACCCTTGTGAAATAAAGATTATTATTATTTATTATTATTATTATTATTATTATTATTATTATTATTATTATCATTATTAGCTTTTGGCCTGCCTCCCAGGCCACATTGGTAGTTCATACCTTGTGGGTAGATGGCACTGTGGCATGCTAGTGTCTGAATATCTTTAAAAAGGAATATCTTTAAAAAGGATTCTAAGACATTTTTTGAGTAACAAAATCTGGGCCGATATTGAATATTTAGGGACCAAAATTGCAAAATGCTTGATTACGGGTGCACCCAAATATAAGGTGCAGAAAGTTGACATAACAGTCATATCTCATTTTCACTGGGGTAAATAAGCTTTTGAACTTGCCTTTTGTGCTAGTCTTGTATGGTCAAAGAAAATATTGCTGAGATCTAAGGAAAAAATGAAGGTCAAATAAAGGTCAAAATGTCATTTTTTTCTCTAAGAAATTCTAATTTTGATGAAGAGATTTTGATGAAGTAGTTGTGTTTTGTCATTACATAATTTCCTAACCAAGTTACCACAATAATTGACAGACAAAATACCTCAAATATGGTTCACCAAAACAGCTGAACCCTTTATCATATTTCAAGCATTGCAAGATTTTTGGCATTTGGTGATTTGATTATCACTTTTCCTGTTATATCTAGGCTAAATAGTGACTATTTACTAAGGCTAGCACTACCTAGCCTCAAGTCACTGGAAACCTCCTCACATGCTTTAAACCCAGATTCATATTCTGGCAGTATCTGCAAGCACCAAATTGAATTGTAAAGGTCTTTGGGCATAGATTAGTTGATTTCCAATAGTTAAAGCATCAATTGCACTGAAATAAAATCTTCATGTATGTGTTTACTCAGAGAAATTTGTAGAAGACATTCTAGGAATTAATATTCATTTTCATTAGGATGAAGAAAAACAGATATTTCTATGAAATCCCTTTACTTTGAACCATCACTGTCCGACTAGCAAGGATGTTCTAAACACGAAGGAGGGGTGAAACTTTGTTCAACAATTAGTGAAGAACAACTTGTAACTTCGGAATGGAACCCCTATAATCTTGAAATATTAGCACCCGACCAACTCAAGTGTTTTGGGCATAAAAAGGTTAACCAATTTGTAATAACAGGGTCAATCCTGTCACCTATCTCAATAAGAATAAAACTATTTTCAGCTTACTTAAGTCTCCCGACCGAGGTTTCCGTCACAGTTAGGTGTGATTGATGTTGAAAACGATCAGCAGTGACATTCACAGACAATATTTCCAGCCCTTAATTCAATTCCATCTTGAAAAAACGGGAGGACCTTTAACTAGGATATCCCCGCAAAAGAAGCTAGAGGAAAAATCTGGGTCCATGGGGAGAGTCCTATCACCTGGCACATGTGATAGATTCTAGGGGAAATGCCAACAATTAAAATCCAGGTCATTTTTCATGCAGCTGAGCGTAAAGCATTTGCTGCGGTTTGGTGGGGTCTCTGTGGTGATAAATCAGGAAGGAAGCTGTGCTCCCTCCGGATCCTATGGTCAATAGCACGGCTGACAAGATTGATTCCCAGAAAACCTCAACCCAGGGAAATGGAAAATACATCTTAGCGTTCCAACTGACACAGCTGAGGTAAGGATTTTTAAATTCCATTTCAAAGTCAGGGTTTGAAATTCCCTCTCAAGGTCAGTGTTTGAAATTCCCTTTCACGGTCAAAGTTTGATATTCCCATTTTTGTTTAGGGTTTGAAAAATCCATTTCAGATCAGGATTTAGTATTCCATTTCAAGATCAGAGTTTGAAAATCCGTTTCAGATCAGGGTTTAGTATTCCATTTCAGATCAGGGTTTGAAATTTCTTTTCAAGATCAGGGTTTGAAAATCCATTTCAGATCAGAGTTTGATATCCCCTTTCAAGGTCAGACTTTGAAATTCTCTGAAAATTCACAGGTTTCAGATTAGGATCTGCAATTTAAGTCAAAAATATCTCATGTAGAAATCGGTGATAGCAATCTTAAGGCCTGTCTGGCTGTACTATTGCTTACAAACTGAGCGACTCAAAGAACGGAAATAAAAGGAAAATTCCTGGGTTCTTAATGGGTATTTTATGCATACCACTTTGATGCAGACATTTCACACCTTCCCATCCATAATACTTGACTATACGTTAAAGGGCAACTTTGGAAATGTTACTTATACATGATCTCTAATAATGATTAAGATTTAGCTGCCACCTAAACATCAGTACATTACAGACAGATAAGTCAGTAGCAAACAATGATTTGGGCAATAAAAGGTCAAAATTACTTACCATGGATATAATGAGGCTAGCTATAACAACAGGCTAAATCATTTGTAACATAAACACAATTTTTCATTTTTAAAATGCTCAGAAGGCACCAGGCCACATGACATTTGTATATTTTTATGAGAAGTGTGTCCAAAATGTAAACAACTTGATCAAATGACATAATATTAAGTAAAGGTATAATCAATACAATGTTCAAACCTACTTTAAAAACACTGACTGACATGGAGCACATCCACATTTTAACCCATTAATGCTTAAGATTTTCTCCAAAAATTGCCGTCTGGACCTAAAATACTTTTGACAATAACTTGAGAATTGAGAATGATTATACAAAATTTTTGAAGGAGAGTTGTTGACAACGTTTTGATAAACATTCCTTCTTCAAATATTTTCGAAACTGTGCATTTGCCTGCAAGATTTCATCAAAATTGTCAGGCTGCTTTATAATGGCCTCTGTGAGCATTAATGGGTTAAGCACTCAAACCTCTCCATACAGAAATAAGCATTCATTATGCAGCGTTAGCAATAACTGGCAGCCTCGCAATGTGATGGAATCTTGCAGGCAAAAGCAAAGTTAGGCAACTATTGGATGGACAGGTAATCAGGACATAGCCTACAACTCAACCCTACTTGAATTTTTAAATCAACAATTATTTCTCATGGTTAGATAACACAATACACAAATTACACACTAAAACAATATCTTGTGGTGAGCTTGTGGTCTCTGCTATAAGATCTCACTATGACAAATAGGATTTTCTACCACTATGGGGCTGAAATACCCATTGAAGAAATTTGATTCCCAATGGCCATTCCCAATGGGCATTTGGAATGATTTTATTACCATATTTGGTAAAGATTGCCATATATGGAACATATCCATAGCCCTAATAACACAATAGAAGCGCTCTCATCAATCTATGACATTAGCCATCAATTAGGTATGCTGTCACGGTGGCCCTGCATGTCCTCGACTTCACAGGCCTATTCTGCCCGGGAGGACATGCCCAATGGCCCAATTTCACTAAGCGGGTCTATGTAGACCGGGGTTAAGTGCTGAGGACTGGTCTTGAAGTTACCACACTTAGACTCGTCCTTCGTAGACCAGTGGTCTTTCAGAATCCGGTTTCGCTAAGAAGTAACTGGTATGGTTTTAGGAGTACGGGCCTAAGTGCAGTTAGACCAGTCCAACTTCTGCGGTTCACCGCACTTGGCTATTTTTGTAACAGGCAGCCTTTGTCTGGCTTTGAAACAAAAGACTATTTAAGCAAGCACACGTGAACTTTGCTTCATCCAACCTAGAAATTATATGATTCTAAATTATAGAATTTCTATAAGGTAAACTTATATATTGGCAATTATTACTGATGAAAGCAAGCATACTTGAAAATTGATTTTTTCTTTCTGTTTTGATAAAGAGAAAACCCAAGTTCTGTATAATTTGATGCATCTTAATATGAGAAGTTAGATACCAAATGGAAGAAAATCTTAAAGAAAATTCATCAGGATATATTATCGGATATTTCATATTTCAATCTCATAAACTAGAAACTATTAGATGACATTATATATCATAGAAAACATTTTCCAGATAGTAAAATATCAAGAGTAATCTGAGAAGTATGAAATATTATTAACTTCTCAGTTTAATTATTTGAACAGATAAATGACAAAATACTGCTTTGTAATGGATGGTTTGTAATCAAAATATATTCATTTATATACTCATTTACATTTATGTATTTGGGGTAGTTAACAGGCAAGTGATTCCTTCAATCTACCTTTTTACAACCTTTCAGCCTTACATAGTCTTTATTCCATGCATCTTGAAATTGCTGCGATTTGCCATAGAGCTAATAGAATAATGGATAAAGACTGCAAAATACTTGTCGCAAAATATAACATAATCACATAAACTGATAATATTTTCATATATGTAAAAAGACAACCTATTACCAGTCTCCTACCAAAATACATAATTCTTTTGAAATAAAGATTAATAGTGAATTGAAAATTTTTATATCTAGTAGTTCTGTCATTTCACCCACATTTACTTGATATCTATTCATTAATAAAATAGCATCAATCTTTACTTAAAATGAATTAAACCCTTCCTGGTCTAAGTGTGGCCAAAAAGACATGAACCACTAGCTGCTATATACAGAATTGTCAGAAATATTCAGTTATCTATTTTTCACCAACAGCCATTTAAACAGCTCGAAATCATTTAGAACATATATCCTCTCTGTAACATAATCTTTTTCTGACTTAAAAACCATTCCCTTACTAAATATATCCTTTTTAAGAGAAAGAATGCTTAACTAAACCACCCCCTACCCTAGTCTAGTTGTGACCACACTTGTTACTACACTTAGACTCGTCCTCCAACTTGAACCACCTTAGCGAAATCGGAAAAGTTAGTACCCTACTTAGTACCGTACTTGTGGGCAGACTTAGACCAGTGGTTTAAACCTCCTTAGCGAAACCGGACTAAAGTTAGTACCCTACTTAGTACCCTACTTGAGCTTGGGTCTCCGTAGTACCAGGTTTAAACCTGCTTAGTGAAATTGGGCCAATAAGTCACTCTGACGAGACCAGAATACACTAAAACACGCTGACAGGGGCGGGTTTTCTTTGGTTTGGTTTAGCCTCGTGTTCGACTGGGCGTTGTTCAGGACCATCAACGTTGATCAACGTGGTGGGAAAACGGAATCTGAACGGTATCAACGTTTACTTGCGATGACGATCTGAACGGGATACGTTGGATCAACGTTGATCAACGCCCACGTCAAACCCGAGGCTAAACCAAACCAAAGAAAACCCGCCCCAGATAGCACGCATAATGTCTCCCTGGATGTGCCACCAGAACGAGGTGACTGATAGCTTCATCTGAGAAATGACAATGAAATTAACCCATCCATGATTGTAGCACCTGAAAAAGGCCTGAAGACTTTTGCGATATCCTTTCAGCAAAAACATGTTTTGGAAAAGATATGAATACTTTTCTCCCACTCAGAGGCCTACACTACGTGTAGATAACCCGTAAAGATAATATTATCTTAGCACACTTTATTGCCATTCAGATTAATGCGTAGGCCATGATAATACCTGTAAAAGTTAGAATAAACATCCATAAAACTGATCGCCCATGTATGTGCCGTAAAATTCTGGCATTTTCCTAAAAGTTAATACCAAAAATGAACGATGAACAAGCTTTGAAAGGTGCTTTTGAAGGAATTAGATTCGGACCTGATAAACACAGAAAATTATCTGCTGTTTCAATAGTAGACCCAACAGTGGTGCACGTGCACTTAAACAAGCATCACATACGCTATCTAGTGCATGTATCATAGGGGAATCTATATTAATTTTCTCTTATGTTTATTACTTAACTGCATGATTGATTGATTATTAGTAAGTTGTCATCATAATGGATTTTAATGGCTACTTATACAATTGTATTGGATAAAATGAACAGTATAGATAGTATATTCAAGGATTACTGTTAGATTTAGTTAAGTAGACATATCTTTCACATGCATAAATCAATATAGATTCCCCTATGATACAAGTCACAACACATGCATATTACCATTGCTGAATATGTGCATAGGCGGCCTTTTGCTGACTAAATTTAGCTAGCCAACTTCACAGTATATTTCTCCTTTTTATCTTAGGAGAAACAAGTTCCATCACTCGTGGATGGAAAGGGAAGGTATCTTGCACTCGTTAGTGATTTTGTCTCTTGGGACACTCACTCGTGCAAGATACCTTCTCTTTCCATCCACGAGTGACGAAACCACTATATCTGTATATCATAACACACGTAGCATACTCTCTTTCCAAATCCCAAATATTTCTTGAGACATTTTTCAAAAGTATTTTGAATTTTGTTTTTTGTCACTTTTTCTGCCAATTGTAGGTGGAGGAGACTGGAGTACCCAGCGAAAGGCACCACCTGAACCTAAGTCACTGGCAACTTTCTCACTGTTCAGCACCCGCAGAGTAATAAGTACTGCACCTTGGGTCATTAAGATGCGGGCTCAAGAGAATAGAGCATGCTCATTGGCTGTAAGCAGGGTATATCAGTATATCCACTGCTTTGACCCGCAGCGAGGGACACACAGTGGGATCTGCTGGCTTGAATCCATCCGGATCCCTGTCAATTTGACATGATTTTTTCAATGATTCTGATACTGATTACGATTCTGAGCTAGCAATGTTTTTGGAATTTGCCAGCCAATAACTTTAAAACTTAAATATTATTTTTATGACAAAATTGTGGATGCAGACACTCATCCGCATGTCTTTCTTGTGTTTTATCATGAAAACATATTGAGACATACAATATTTCCTCTGAAATTTATAGTTTTTTTGCTTTTGAAATGGACCAGTAATGAAGTTATCAATGAGCTCACATTGTCCAAAATATGTAGCGCATTCCCTTATCTATCAATAAAGTGTAAAATGCAAAAAAAATTTAAAAAAATCAAAAAAAAAAAATCAATGAGCCCAAGAGGAACAACTCTAATATGTTGATTTCACTTCACCATATTGGTTTTGATATATACAGCAATAGGTTTGCAACCCAGAGTATCCATTGCTGCCCAATAGTACTGATGACAGTTCTAGAGAGAGAGAGTGGAGGAATCACGGCGAAAACTCATTACTACAAGGTTGGAATGCACTAACACATACTGACGGCTAGATTGCATGTATAATGTCCCTCATGAAGCCGGGGCTGACATTTTTGACCGAATTGTTTTGCAGGCAAGCCAATCAAATCAAAAGGAGGTTGAGGAATGATTGAGTGAATCACTATAACACCAAGGTGGCAGTCAAACAAAATGTACCTACATACTGAAATGTAATTAAAGTTTGCAGTGGAGCATGCTGTTAGAAAAATGTTATTCTACTTTGTTTAGTTACTAAATAAAGATTCTATAAAATTTGCACACATCCACACAAACACACACACACATATATATATATATACATATATATATATATATGTATATATATATATATATATATATATATATATATATATATATATATATATATATATATATATATATATATATATATATATATATATACATATATATATATATGAGAGAGAGAGAGAGAGAGAGAGAGAGAGAGAGAGAGAGAGAGAGAGAGAGAGAGAGAGAGAGAGAGAGAGAGAACAGTATGATGATGATGATGGTGATGATGATGATGATGATGATGGAGAGCAGTATGATGATGATGATGATGATGATGGAGAGCAGTATGATGATGATGATGATGATGATGATGATGATGATGATGATGATGATGGAGAACAGTATGATGTTGAGGCCGCTGCTGCTGGCAGTTTTTATAATGGAGTTTTGATGACAAACATGAGGACCAAATCGAGAGGGACAGCAGAAATATAAGAAAAGTTGAAGTCACTAGAGAGGAAGTAACTATGAGAAATGATACCTACATCAAAGGAGACACACGTAATGATGAGCAGAGAGAGCTACAACCTGATGGTCTAATACTACATCAGCAGCTCCATCTTTCAAATCACCACAACATGCTTTGAGGACACGTAGACATGTCAACTTTATCCTTCAAATAGCAACAAACTTTAACCCATTAATGCCCACAGCAACCTGACAATTCTAATGAAATCATTCAGGGAATATAGGGAGAAATATTAGTAAGAACATTACTAACAACTCTAATTCAAATATTTCCTTTCCAAAGTTATTGTCAAAAATATCATAGATCCAGACGAGAAATTCTAGAGGAGTTTTTTTAATGGGTTAACATGTACCTGCCAAAATGATACCCCTGCTATTTGAAAACTTAGCAAATAATTTCTATTCAAAATATTGAGAAAAAAAAAACACATCAAAACTGTTCATTCAAATAGGAGGAGTTTTGATTCCAATATTTTTCAAAATGGTTCACTTGTTATAAATTAAGTGAATTTCAAGTCAGATTATAAGCCGGTACGGGCTAAACGAGGTTCTCACAAACACATACCTCATACACACACACACAAAAAAAAAATGCAAACAGACACACACTAATGAATTCATGTCACTTGCAAGTAGCATGCTCCATCTGTCAATTAATCTAAATCCTCTTTCACTCTGACAAGGTGGTGAAATACTGCCCACTGCAGGAGTGTCTTTCCTTTGACTAGTGTGAACTTCCATCTCAGCGACGGTGTAATGTGATAATCCACTCATTGGCTGGCACAGGCCATCAGACGACAACGCGATGAGCAATTAACAGCCTCTATCTCACTATGTGGCTAATCCCATCTCCTGGCCCAGCCAGAAACCCGTAGAAGAGAAACTAGAGATTATAGCTAAGGCCTAAAAATAAAAGTTGTTTGTTTCCTGTAACCCTACCCTAACAAGTTTTTATTCAAGAAAATCTCTACCCTAATGTTTTTATCGCCCATCCAACTCCCAATCAACGTAAAACATGCAGAAAACACACATTTTTGACCAAAAAAATAATGCAAAAATATTTTTTTTACCGACCTACTTACCCTATTTTTTTTCGGACCGTTACAGGAAACAAACAATTAATTTTTTTAGGCCTAACCATTCCCCGGCTTGAGAGAGTCTTAATAAGTACGGGTTAGTACCGCTACACAAAATTATACTAATTATCAATATTGTACCGTGTAAAATCTAATATACTAGTGTTTACTCCTTAAAATTGACTTTTGAACAGCTGCGCTTGGCATCTTGGCACTAAGGCACAAATTGCTATTTATCAGCAAAATTTCTGAATCTGACAGTGCCAAATTTAACAAAATTAGGTTCCTGGGAGGAAGGCAGTATATTCTTTAACTCTTCCAATGCTATGTATACTTTCGTCCAAAGCACAAGGACGTAACGACATCATTCTTATATTGTATCATTAAGGAGATATCAATATTGTATTGTATCTCTAAGATTTTAAAGGTGCCAATCACTATTGATTAGTGATACCTGGGTCTACAGTACTTTTGAGACTTTAAAATAAAGCAGGAATAGGGTTGCATATCGGTACTCGATATCGATATGAACCGAGATTCCTTTCGAAAAGTACCGGTATTTTAAAGTTTCATTGAGAACCGTTACTTTCAACAAATAAAACAAATTGTTACGTACGCCAACATGCACGGCTCATCTGATGACGCATCATGTCCTGATTCCCCCCGAAAAGAGTTTCAGACAGCGTGAAAAAAACACGCTGACTTGATAGCATATTCGGCGAGAAATATGACAGATCGTGGTGACACTCATTTGCTGCGATTAACTTTGTCAATGTTTGTCGCCATTCTTGATTCGGTTCCCCAATTCTACTAATCCTTCTTGTCAAAACTTGAAGCATATAACCAAACATATTAGCAATAGTAACTCATAACAAAGTCAATCAGGCCACAGAGTTTAGAGGTATCGTTTCACTGTTAATGATACTGATACCACTGGTACCGTTTCGCCAGTACTGGTACCAGTATTGTACTGTTTCGTGTTAACGGTATGCAACCCTTAGCAGGAATTCACAAAGTATATGAAAATATGAATGTTGATATTTATGGTTCGACAAAACAATTCAAGTAGTTTTCGAGGCATGCTTTTGTAGGAAGCAACCCTAAGCAGGAATTCACAAAGTATATGAAAATATGAATGTTGATATTTATGGTTAGACAAAACAATTCAAGTAGTTTTCAAGGCATGCTTTCGTAGGAAGCAACCCTAAGCAGGAATTCACAAAGTATATGAAAATATGAATGTTGATATTTATGGTTCGACAAAACAATTCAAGTAGTTTACAAGGCATGCTTTTGTAGGAAGTTATTGTTGAAATAGTCAGGCCCTGTAAGCCGCCACAATAATGACTGGGTTTAGTTCTGACTGGCTGATAGAAATGATGACCAATCAACAGCCTGTATTTTCCCAAGCATTGGCATGAGGTATTTCACTGTATTTGCACCCTAGGCTGTGATTTGTGTACAATGTTGCATAAGGCTTGAATAAGACATGCATATTTAGTGTATGAGTCATTTTCCTCTTTGTCAAGAAATGCCAGTTTAAGGGGTGAAGAGCTTGAATTATGCAGTGTCTGAAATCTAACAGATTATCTTTGGTAAGTAACATGCTTTTATATAATAATGTAGAAATTCCAGGGGAGATTTTATGCCCTCTACAAATCCATGAAGTGTAGTTCATACTTTCACAACCAGGTGACTTAGCTAATAAAACAAAAGATGTTTTGGACAGGAAATGTTCAAAAATGTTGAATGTTATGCCTCAATCTGACACAGACCTCCCCTGAATTTTCAGTAAGAAATCCGAGTAAGCTATATCCGCACTACGCCTTAACCCATTAATGCTCACAGCGGCCAAAAGCAGCCTCACAATTTTAATGATATTTTGCAGGCAAAAGCAAAGTCAGGAAAATATTTGATGGAGAAATGTCAATCAGAACATTACCTACAACTCTCCTTCAAATAGTTTGTAAAATGATTCTCAATTTAAAAGTTATTGTCAAAAGTATCATATATCCAGACGACAATTTCTGAAGGAACTCTTTAAGTATTAATGGGTTAAAGGCCATGAACATCACCTTCCTTGCTGCTAGAGCTGTGATCTCCACACCCCGCCTCCCCTAATCTGGTTCCTACAACCTTGTGTGAAGTCAAGGCAGCATTGTGGAGAAAAACCCCACTAAATGAATTAGGAATTTCATCAGATTCTTTTTTATTGCTAGTCTTTCTGCTATATCAAGACTATATTGTGATTTAGTAATCTGAGGAGACCAATCTAGTTCTTGGGGAAATGCTCTAATTAACATCACATCAGTAGCAACCACATCAAACCAACGAACCTTTGATAGCGATAAGAGTGTGCAGTCTGTATGTAATCCCTCAACTACTGTATAAGTGGTTAATTTGGCGTGGTTTTTAATTTGGCGTTTTTTGGCGAATGCCCATCAACGCCAAATTAAAGATCGCATAAAAATATGTCTACATAAAGATGGCGTAATGTTCTGACTGCTCCAGACCCCAAAATAAATACAGGGAAAATACTTTTTTGAAAAAAAAAACGCCAACTTAAGTACACGCCAAATTAACCAGTTATACAGTATCGAGTAGCCCCACGCACCCCAGTGGTAGGACATCAACCTCCCCTCCCTGTGCTGTAATTTGTGTTCTATCACTCGAGACAAGTCACCTTTTCAGGAATATTTTCAAATGTGGATAGCAAGCAGTCAGTATGCATTCTTCAGGCAACTCAACTATCAGGGCAGCCCCACCTAAGTGGTGTATCACTGACCTTCTACGTTTGTGGCATAATCTTGTTTTCTACTACCTTGTGTCAGGTCTAAGCATCCTTGAGGGGAAATTTCCTCAGTAAATGTAGTGACAGTATGGTGGGAATCATTCTAGACAGCCTACGGCAATGCAGTGTTGTAGGATCACTCAACAACTAAAGATACAATTTAACCCATTCATGCCTCTAGGCTCCTTTAACCCATTCACGCCTCTAGCCTCCTGTAACCAAATCATGCGTCTAGGCTCCTTTAACCCATTCACGCCTCTAGCCTCCTGTAACCCAATCATGCCTCTAGGCTTCTTTAACCCATTCATGCCTCTAGCCTCCTTTAACCCATTCATGCCTCTAGCCTCCTTTAACTCATTCATGCCTCTAGCCTCCTTTAACCCATTCATGCCTCTAGCCTCCTTCAACCCATTCATGCCTCTAGCCTCCTTTAACCCATTCATGCCTCTAGCCTCCTTTAACCCATTCATGCCTCTAACCTCCTTTAACCCATTCATGCCTCTAGCTTCCTTTAACTCATTCATGCCTCTAGCCTCCTTTAACCCATTCATGCCTCTAGCCTTCTTTAACCCATTCATACCTCTAGCCTCCTTTAACCCAATTCATGCCTCTAGCCTCCTTTAACCCATTCATGCATCTAGCCTCCTTTAACCCATTCGTGCCTCTAGCTTCCTTTAACCCATCCATGCCTCCAGCCTCCTTTAACCCATTCATGCCTCTAGCCTCCTTTAACCCATTCATGCCTCTAGCCTCTTTTAACCCATTCATGCCTCTAGCCTCCTTTATCCCATTCATGCCTCTAGCCTCCTTTAACCCATTCATGCCCCTAGCCTCCTTTAACTCATTCATGCCTCTAGCTTCCTTTAACCCATTCATGCCTCTAGCCTCCTTTAACCAATTCATGCCTCTAGACTCCTTTAACTCATTCATGCCTCTAGCCTCCTTTAACTCATTCATGTCTCTAGCTTCCTTTAACCCATTCATGCCTCTAACCTCCTTTAACCCATTCATGCCTCTAGCCTCCTTTAACCTATTCATGCCTCTAGCTTCTTTTAACCCATTCATGCCTCTAGCCTCCTTTAACTCATTCATGCCTCTAGCCTCCTTTAACCCATTCATGCCTCTAGCCTCCTTTAACCCATTCATGCCTCTAGCCTCCTTTAACCCATTCATGCCTCTAGCCTCCTTTAACCCATTCATGCCTCTAGCCTCCTTTAACCCATTCATGCCTCTAGCCTCCTTTAACTCATTCATGCCTCTAGCCTCCTTTAACCCATTCATGCCTCTAGCCTCCTTTTACCCATTCATGCCTCTAGCCTCCTTTAGCTCATTCATGCCTCTAGCCTCTTTTAACCCATTCATGCCTCTAGCCTCCTTTAACCCATTCATGCCTCTAGCCTCCTTTAACCCATTCATGCCTCTAGCCTCCTTTAACCCATTCATGCCTCTAGCCTCCTTTAACTTATTCATGCCTCTAGCCTCCTTTATCTCATTCATGCCTCTAGCCTCCTTTAACCCATTCATGCCTCTAGCCTCCTTTAACCCATTCATGCCTAGGGTCGCATACCCGGATACTCGGGTACCAATAGGAACCGATATTCATTTCGAAAAGAACCAGTATTTACCCGTTTCGTTGAGAACCGGTACTAGAAGGCACCGTTTCCGTTACGCAATAGATCAAAAACAAACGTGTATTTCACCTTAAAGTAACCTGAAGCACCTGTTGCCGGTGACCATATTAAACATAAATGTCCACACTGGTCAAAAGCAGCTTAACAATTTTTATTGAAATCTTGCAGGCAAAAACATAGTTCGGGAAATATTTGATAGAGTAATGTTAATTTATTCATAACTTTTATTTCTATAGGATTTTTTAGGGTAGCTTATTGGGTTAATTTCTTTGATTCAGTTTTCCTCTACCCTGCTTTTATTTGACAATTTTGTCTATACAAAGTATACATTTCCTAAAAGGTCTTCAGATAAGAAAAACATTAAACATCACAAAAGTACCTTCACAGCAGGGTGTAAGATATTTTTGGTAAAACACTGAAAAAAACATGCATTTGTTTTGAAACAGAACTCCTATCTACAATTATAGACTGGTGATCTTCAAATTTCACAATGTGGAGATAAGATCAGTAGGAAAGGGTATCAGTTTTTTTTTCTCCGTACAAAATTTTTAACCATAGATACTTCATGAATTCTTTTTGAAAATGACAAAAAAGTACATTTTTCAACTTTTAGATTTCATAACTTTTTAATGAAATCAAAAGTGGAAAGCTGTGATATTTTCCCTTTGAAAAACCTTTAGCTATAACTATGCCAAATTTCAAGCAAATATGTTGACATATATACCCACAATGCATGTTTGAAGTGACCAGGTTTTGATGAAATTTGATATAGAGGAAAGGTCCAAAAACATGTCCTGCTTGTGTGCAAGTCTATGGGAGCTTCTGTGATAGATGGTCTCTCACTCTGTTCAGTGATTGCCTAGACATTAACTAATGATCTGATTATGAGGAAAAATATGTAGTCTTTATTCACAAATTAACCCCACAAGCCCCTTTAAACATGTATTGCATTTTCCAGGTATACAGCCATGAAAACACAGGAAAATCCCACCCCCAACTGTACAAGACATTGTGTTCCATCTTGGATATCATATCTCGCCACACCCACCAACAAAACTTTGATGAAAACACCTTCTATATGCAGCTTGGATGAAAGCGCATGCAACCGATTATGATCGATCATCAATGGGTCTTACCCAACCGATGATCGATGATGAAAATCTGAGGATATTCCTATAACTAGCAAAAACTCGATCCCTCAGAAAACCAACTTTTTTTAGAAAATATTCAAAGGAGAACTGTTGATCAATACCAAGTTTACATCTCCCCTTCAAAATAATGTCTAAGTTTTTGCTTTATTACCTAGTTGTTTTTAAAAGAAGCATAGATCCATACAATGCTTTAAAACCATTCATGCTTGGAGATCTCCTTGACAAGTGTCTTCTGAACTTTTGATACTTTTGAAAATAACTCTTGAATTAAGCATGCATTCACAAAATATTTGAAGAAGAGTTGTGGGTTGGAATTTTATAAACATTTTACCTTTAAATATTCCCTGAAATTTCCTTTTGTTTGAGAGATACCACTAAAATAGACAGGTGGTTTTGGCTGACACAGGCATGAATGAGTTAAAGGAGGCTAGAGGCATGAATGGGTTAAAGGAGGCTAGAGGCATGGATGGGTTAAAGGAGGCTAGAGGCATGAATAGGTTAAAGGAAGCTAGAGGCATGAATTGGTTAAAGGAAGCTAGAGGCATGAATGGGTTAAAGGAGGCTAGAGGCATGAATGGGTTAAAGGAAGCTAGAGGCATGAATGGGTTAAAGGAAGCTAGATGCATGAATGGGTTAAAGGAAGCTAGAGGCATGAATGGGTTAAAGGAAGCTAGAGGCATGAATGGGTTAAAAGAAGCTAGAGGCATGAATGGGTTAAAGGAAGCTAGAGGCATGAATGGGTTAAAGGAGGCTAGAGGCATGAATTGGTTAAAGGAAGCTAGAGGCATGAATGGGTTAAAGGAAGCTAGAGGCATGAATGGGTTAAAGGAAGCTAGAGGCATGAATGGGTTAAAGGAAGCTAGAGGCATGAATGGGTTAAAGGAGGCTAGAGGCATGAATGGGTTAAAGGAAGCTAGAGGCATGAATGGGTTAAAAGAAGCTAGAGGCATGAATGGGTTAAAGGAAGCTAGAGGCATGAATGGGTTAAAGGAGGCTAGAGGCATGAATGGGTTAAAGGAAGCTAGAGGCATGAATGGGTTAAAGGAGGCTAGAGGCATGAATGGGTTAAAGGAGGCTAGAGGCATGAATGGGTTAAAGGAAGCTAGAGGCATGAATGGGTTAAAGGAGGCTAGAGGCATGAATGGGTTAAAGGAGGCTAGGGGCATGAATGGGTTAAAGGAGGCTAGAGGCATGAATGAGTTAAAGGAGGCTAGAGGCATGAATGGGTTAAAGGAGGCTAGAGGCATGAATGGGTTAAAGGAGGCTAGAGGCATGAATGGATTAAAGGAGGCTAGAGATATGAATGAGTTAAAGGAGGCTAGAGACATGAATGAGTTAAAGGAGGCTAGAGGTATGAATGAGTTAAAGGAGGCTAGAGACATGAATGAGTTAAAGGAGGCTAGAGGCATGAATGGGTTAAAGGAGGCTAGAGGCATGAATGGGTTAAAGGAGGCTAGAGGCATGAATGGGTTAAAGGATGCTAGAGGCATGAATGAGTTAAAGGAGGCTAGAGACATGAATGAGTTAAAGGAGGCTAGAGGCATGAATGGGTTAAAGAAGGCTAGAGGCATGAATGGGTTAAAGGAAGCTAGAGGCATGAATGGGTTAACGGAGGTTAGAGGCATGAATTGGTTAAAGAAGGCTAGAGGCATGAATGGGTTAAAGGAAGCTAGAGGCATGAATGGGTTAAAGGAGGCTAGAGGCATGAATGGGTTAACGGAGGTTAGAGGCATGAATGGGTTAAAGAAGGCTAGAGGCATGAATGGGTTAAAGGAAGCTAGAGGCATGAATGGGTTAAAGGAGGCTAGAGGCATGAATGGGTTAAAGGAAGCTAGAGGCATGAATGGGTTAAAGGAAGCTAGAGGCATGAATGGGTTAAAGGAGGCTAGAGGCATGAATAGGTTAAAGGAAGCTAGAGGCATGAATGGGTTAAATGAGGTTAGAGGCATGAATGGGTTAAAGGAGGCTAGAGGCATGAATGAGTTAAAGGAGGCTAGAGGCATGAATGGGTTAAAGGAGGCTAGAGGCATGAATAGGTTAAAGGAGGCTAGAGGTATGAATGGGTTAAAGGAGGCTAGAGGCATGAATGAGTTAAAGGAGGCTAGAGGCATGAATGGGTTTAAGGAGGCTAGAGGCATGAATAGGTTAAAGGAGGCTAGAGGTATGAATGAGTTAAAGGAGGCTAGAGACATGAATGAGTTAAAGGAGGCTAGAGGCATGAATGGGTTAAAGGAGGCTAGAGGCATGAATGGGTTAAAGGAGGCTAGAGGCATGAATGGGTTAAAGGAAGCTAGAGGCATGAATAGGTTAAAGGAGGCTAGAGGCATGAATGGGTTAAAGGAGGCTAGAGGCATGAATAGGTTAAAGGAGGCTAGAGATATGAATGGGTTAAAGGAGGCTAGAGGCATGAATGAGTTAAAGGAGGCTAGAGGCATGAATGGGTTTAAGGAAGCTAGAGGCATGAATAGGTTAAAGGAGGCTAGAGGTATGAATGAGTTAAAGGAGGCTAGAGACATGAATGAGTTAAAGGAGGCTAGAGGCATGAATGGGTTAAAGGAGGCTAGAGGCATGAATGGGTTAAAGGAGGCTAGAGGCATGAATGGGTTAAAGGAAG
Source organism: Maea johnstoni (assembly GCA_963942565.1). Classification (NCBI taxonomy): domain Eukaryota; kingdom Metazoa; phylum Annelida; class Polychaeta; order Spionida; family Magelonidae; genus Maea; species Maea johnstoni. The sequence continues at coordinate 13,009,018 of OZ012689.1, read as the reverse complement.
CTAGAGGCATGAATGGGTTAAAGGAGGTTAGAGGCATGAATGGGTTAAAGAAGGCTAGAGGCATGAATGGGTTAAAGGAAGCTAGAGGCATGAATGGGTTAAAGGAGGCTAGAGGCATGAATAGGTTAAAGGAAGCTAGAGGCATGAATGAGTTAAAGGAGGCTAGAGGCATGAATGGGTTAAAGGAGGCTAGAGGCATGAATGAGTTAAAGGAGGCTAGAGGCATGAATGGGTTAAAGGAGGCTAGAGGCATGAATAGGTTAAAGGAGGCTAGAGGTATGAATGAGTTAAAGGAGGCTAGAGACATGAATGAGTTAAAGGAAGCTAGAGGCATGAATGAGTTAAAGGAGTCTAGAGGCATGAATGGGTTAAAGAAGGCTAGAGGCATGAATGGGTTAAAGGAGGCTAGAGACATGAATGAGTTAAAGGAAGCTAGAGGCATGAATGAGTTAAAGGAGGCTAGAGGTATGAATGAGTTAAAGGAGGCTAGAGGCATGAATGGGTTAAAGGAGGCTAGAGGCATGAATGGGTTAAAGGAGGCTAGAGGCATGAATGGGTTAAAGGAGGCTAGAGGCATGAATGGGTTAAAGGAGGCTAGAGGCATGAATGGGTTAAAGGAGGCTAGAGGCATGAATGGGTTAAAGGAAGCTAGAGGCATGAATGGGTTAAAGGAAGCTAGAGGCATGAATGAGTTAAAGGAGGCTAGAGGCATGAATGAGTTAAAGGAGGCTAGAGGCATGAATGAGTTAAAGAAGGCTAGAGGCATGAATGGGTTAAAGGAGGCTAGAGGCATGAATGAGTTAAAGGAAGCTAGAGGCATGAATGGGTTAAAGGAAGCTAGAGGCATGAATGGGTTAAAGGAGTCTAGAGGCATGAATGGGTTAAAGGAGGCTAGAGGCATGAATGGGTTAAAGGAAGCTAGAGGCATGAATGGGTTAAAGGAAGCTAGAGGCATGAATGGGTTAAAGGAGGCTAGAGGCATGAATGGGTTAAAGGAGGCTAGAGGCATGAATGGGTTAAAGGAGGCTAGAGGCATGAATGGGTTAAAGGAGGCTAGAGGCATGAATGGGTTAAAGGAGGCTAGAGGCATGAATGGGTTAAAGGAGGCTAGAGGCATGAATGGGTTAAAGAAGGCTAGAGGCATGAATGAGTTAAAGGAGGCTAGAGGCATGAATGAGTTAAAGGAGTCTAGAGGCATGAATGGGTTAAAGGAGGCTAGAGGCATGAATGGGTTAAAGGAGGCTAGAGGCATGAATGGGTTAAAGGAGGCTAGAGGCATGAATGGGTTAAAGGAGGCTAGAGGCATGAATGGGTTAAAGAAGGCTAGAGGCATGAATGGGTTAAAGGAAGCTAGAGGCATGAATGGGTTAAAGGAGGCTAGAGATCACTGCTAAACGCTGTCATGTCTTGTTTACAATCCCCAATGTGTACAGGCAGTTTTAAGGCAGACTTTTGTACCTCGCTGCCACATTTTGAAATGAAATAAACATACAAATGTTAATAAATCTCTATCAATTAGTGTTTATATCTTAATTGCTGGGCTGAATTATATATACAGCTCTCTCTCTCTCTCTCTCTCTCTCTCTCTCTCTCTCTCTCTCTCTCTCTCTCTCTCTCTCTCTCTCTCTCTCTCTCTCTCTCTCTATATATATATATATATATATTAGTGGTAGGACGATTGATCGCAAACTCGATTGCTCGGCTCGCTTTGGGCCGAGTTCCGATCAATCGAACTTGCCTTCCATCGCTCGATCTTTGCCGAGCGATAATGAAAATAAACACGACGAGACGGCCGCCATCTTGAATGATACGTTCGATCGGCAGGATACACTGTAACTCACTTCTGGAGTGGATTACAGTGTATAATCTCACAGAACCAGCGGAATTGGTAAGTAACACTGTTTATATGATTCCGTTTTATTGTATGCAGTACATTGATACTTTATTTCAGGATGAAATTGATGCGTAGAGCAAGAATGTTTTAGTTTTTATGAATGCATAGTTTTGCCGTTATTGCGTATCAGGTGAACTACCAAATAATCGATTATAATCGATTAATCGTTCGGCAATCTTGCCGAGCAATCGAGCGGCAAAATTTCCACGATTCCCAGCACTAATATATATATATATATATATATATATGTTGCAGCCCAACTTCCGATCCTGGCCCATCTTAAGATGGGCTTGGCCCAACTTACGATCGGAAGTTGGGTAGCCCATCTTAAGATGGGCTTGGCCCAACTTACGATGACCTCTAGCCCATCTTAAGATGGGCTTGGCCCAACTTACGATCTTTAGATACCAGGATGTAGGTCATTTGAAGTTGGGCTGGCCCATCTTAAGATGGGCTTGGCCCAACTTACGATCTCTAGATACCAGGATGTAGGTCATTTGAAGTTGGGCTGGCCCATCTTAAGATGGGCTTGGCCCAACTTCCGATCATTATAGATACCAGGATGTAACCCTTCATGAATATTCATATGAATTTTTGCACTCTTATAAATATGGAATTTTCAACTATTTCATAGGGCATCCACTTTAAATTACAAGATAATATTAGTCCAAGAAATAAATTGAAATGGGTAGCTAGAATAACCTGATTACTCAAAACATTATTGCTGATTGTAAGCAGAAAAAATAAAATAAAAGAATCATGTTATTACAGCTCATTAGGTCCACATATTTTCACCAGATAACAAATTAAAGAGTCATTTATATGGAATTTTAAGCTTTTTCAGATTTATTCTAATTCAAAGTTAATTCAATTAGATAATTTGCACAATATTACCTTTTCTTTGTTATTTATGGGTTGTGTGCTCTTACATTACATAAGCTAGATGATGAATCATTTACAATTTGAATGAAGGAATAGCAATGGTATTTTTCTAATAACTCAAAAAGGGAAAAGTGAAATTTTTCTTCTTGTCTTTTAAGCTTTATTAGTATTTTATTAGTATTTTTAGGTATTCTTTAACCCCTTGCAAATTCTTGACATAATTATATAATCATGTGTGTGCCAAAATAATTGTAAATGCATTAATTGAGGGGGTTCATGTGACTGGCAGGACAGTAGAAATAGACAAAAAACTTAAGAATTTACAAAAACATTGTGTCCTTTATCAAGATTCATCAGAGTAGGGCACTTATAGTATCTAGATAAGGTGAGGTAGTAAGAAATGAACATACATGGTTCAAGTTGTAATTGATATGAGATAAGGTGTATGCAGATTGAATTGGTACTTGTACCTAAACGACACATATATTAAATTTTGGCAGATCCAAATTTAGTAAGATTTAGACATTATGATCTTGGATTGGCCAACTTTATACTTTGGATGAAGCAGTTGAGGAAGTTATTTTTTTGGTAGTCAATATTGACTACTGTTTAGTAAAAGAGGGAAGAGAGAAATATTTATGTTTTAGTTTGAATTATTTTTTAAACCTTTTTTTGAATATTGAAGAGCAATGAGTATATCAGAAAACTGGTCGTTGAACTTTTAAAATTGAGACCTTTATTAAGATGTGTCAGAAAGAAGCCCTTCATCCTGAATGTAGATAAAGAAAAGTAATATAGATGTACCATGTTACCTTAATTGGCTAATTATTATGAAATGTTTATACTTTTACAGACATCTATCATAAATAATGTAATAGATACTTATATTTTGTTAGACAGGTAAAAAAATGTAGGGCATATACAACTTTTTCAACTCATTCTAGAAGCCAGAAAAGAATGTAATCAATCAAGGATTGCAATTAACAGGTGCTGGAATCCAGCACCCTAAGAAACATTACCAGTGTAAATTAATCTGTTGTGTTTGAATTATTATTTCTTTGTTTTGTTTTTCTAGTCTGTTTTACAAAAGGAGAGAATCTGTAATCAACTTATATTCAAATTTCAGCATAATCAGAAATATTCAGTAGTTTTTAAGTAAAGATTTAACAATAAGATGCAAGTAATTTGCCTCATGAAATTCACATCTTATTCAGTAAACAAATATTCTAACAAGGCTATAAAATTCTAGATGAACACTTTATAAAAAAAATCATTGCCATCGGAAGTTGGGCTGGGCTGCTGTTTTATCTGGGTCATCGGAAGTTGGGTAGCCCATCTTAAGATGGGCCAGCAAAATCCAGCCCAACTTCCGATCGGAAGTTGGGCTTGGCCCATCTTAAGATGGGCTGGATCGGAAGTTGGGCTGCAACATATATATATATATATATATATATATATATATTTATATATATATATATATATATATATATATATATATATATATATATATATATATATATATATTTATATATATAGTTTAATAAAGGAGAAGATAGAGGGTTTGACATTCAGGGTTTGAGATAAGGTTGATTTTCAGACAAAATAATGATAAAAGAATCTCTATGAAATTGCCTTATTAGAGTACTTTGTTTAGAGTGATTTGTTTAATATAAGAATTTGTGTAAGTGCACTTAACTCAACCTGTCTTTGAGAGGATGATAGCAGAAAATAACTTTTGGGGGATTTTGTTCTCTATAGATTGCTTACTAAATCAATAGGATTAATGAGGAGAATTGTTTCCTAATTAGAACAATAGATGACAAACAATAGAGCTCATTAGGAGCAATGTCTCCTACTCCTAGTAGGCTATTATGCCTAATTAATCTAAAAAAGATGATTAGTTGATTTCACTCAACAAATGAACCATTGCGATTAATCAATGATCCTCTTGCTTACAAGCAAAGTCCTCTCACTGAGAGTTCTCATAATTCTTAAAAACATTCCTCCTTCAAATATTTTCTGAAATTTGCCTTTGCCTGCTAGATTTCATCAGACTTCTCAGTCTGAAGTTGGCTGCTGTGAGAATTAATGAGTTAACCCATTCACACTCAGAGTTTCTCTAGAAAGTATCGTCTGCTACTTTCATACTTTTGAAAATAACTTGAAAATAAATCAAAAGTTCTCAGAATAATTGAAGGAGAGTTGTTGTTTGACCTCTGGTTAACATTTCTCCTTCAAATATTTTCCAAAAAATGTTTTTGTTAGAAAAATATTATCAAGATTGTCAGGCCTAACTAATGAGTTAAACAATGGCACAGCATTATCTAACCCATTGGTGCTCACAGCAGAGTAACTCTTAACACTTCCAATGCTGAGGCTACTTTTGTCCAAAGCCCAAAGACGTAAAACATTTTGAAAACCATCTAAACCCTGTCATGTAGGTATTCATTTGATAGCTCTTGCTGAGTACTCTCAGATGAGTACCCGTGTGCCAGGGTTTCAACCATTGTTTAGGTTTTTTGCATCATTATATATTGGCCAAATTAACCACCAGCAGCATAAGGGTTAAGCATTAACAGGTAAAATGGACAATTTTGTTAAACAGAGAGCCCTCCCTCACTAAACCAGCATGTGGGTTTTACTAAGCGAGGTAACAATTTCACAACTTTCTAGCATTGAAAGAAGATTGCAGTCTCTGCAAACCAACCCTGAGCTCTTCTTTATATATGACAATTCACAGCTTTCTAGCATTGAAAGAAGATTGCAGTCTCTGCAAACCAACTCAGAGCTGCTCTTTATAGATGACAATTTCACAGCTTTCTAGCATTGAAAGAAGATTGCAGTCTCTGCAAACCAACTCAGAGCTGCTCTTTATAGATGACAATTTCACAGCTTTCTAGAATTAAAAGAAGATTGCAGTCTCTGCAAACCAACTCAGAGCTGCTCTTTATAGATGACAATTTCACAGCTTTCTAGAATTAAAAGAAGATTGCAGTCTCTGCAAACCAACTCAGAGCTGCTCTTTATAGATGACAATTTCACAGCTTTCTAGCATTGAAAGAAGATTGCAGTCTCTGCAAACCAACTCAGAGCTGCTCTTTATAGATGACAATTTCACAGCTTTCTAGAATTAAAAGAAGATTGCAGTCTCTGCAAACCAACTCAGAGCTGCTCTTTATAGATGACAATTTCACAGCTTTCTAGCATTGAAAGAAGATTGCAGTCTCTGCAAACCAACTCAGAGCTGCTCTTTATAGATGACAATTTCACAGCTTTCTAGAATTAAAAGAAGATTGCAGTCTCTGCAAACCAACTCAGAGCTGCTCTTTATAGATGACAATTTCACAGCTTTCTAGAATTAAAAGAAGATTGCAGTCTCTGCAAACCAACTCAGAGCTGCTCTTTATAGATGACAATTTCACAGCTTTCTAGAATTAAAAGAAGATTGCAGTCTCTGCAAAACAACACAGAGCTGCTCTTTATAGATGACAATTTCACAGCTTTCTAGAATTAAAAGAAGATTGCAGTCTCTGCAAACCAACTCAGAGCTGCTCTTTATAGATGACAATTTCACAGCTTTCTAGCATTGAAAGAAGATTGCAGTCTCTGCAAACCAACTCAGAGCTGCTCTTTATAGATGACAATTTCACAGCTTTCTAGAATTAAAAGAAGATTGCTGTCTCTGCAAACCTGAACCCTGAGCTGTTCTTTATTAGTGTTCTCCTGATTGTTCGAACATGCCTCCGATTATGATGATCGAACGCAATTTTACATGTTCGAACAAAAAAACGAACATGGATAAAAATTCTATTCAAAGAAATAGTTGGACTTCGTTTTTTAGTTAGACTTCCGTGTAAAGTTATTTTAAAGGGCCTGTGACATCGAGAATTGAGCCCACCTTTACCTGAGATTTTAATATTATTTGGTTTTAAATCCAGGTCCTTATAATTGTAATGTAATGACCTATCATTATTGAGAGCCAGGGATCAATACAGCTCTATTGGCTTGAAAAGCAATCTATATCTGCACCTGGGAGTAGTAGACAGGGAGTGGGCACTGTGCATGCGTCATCAAATTTCGCTGCCTCCGACTATATGAGTCATAGATAACCTGTGTACCGCAGGATTGGCTGCCTGCTGCCTGCTGAAAAAAATCACGTGACCAATTCTTCCCCAGACAACACCGCGTAACCTGAGGCGCACATCACCTAGGTACTAGGATGCTGTGCCTATGGGGTTTGCGGATCAAGGGGATGTATTTCTCTGATCTGCACATACTTATGTGTAACCTCTGAAAAATGATTTTAAGACATTGACATTACCCTAAAATTTATCCATGAAAACATGATTCTCTTATAGTGAAGATATTCCCAAGAGACTTTCAATCCCCAGTAACTGGACCAGAAAATAATCTTCTGGCCATACTACACATTCCCAGAGTGAATCCCGAGGGGGCAAGTGTGCTAACTAGGGTTGGGAATCGGTTGCAATTTCATGATCGATAATCAGTTACAGCCAACCGATCGATTATCGATCATAATCAGTTCATCGCACTTTTGCAGTAATAGGTGCTAACCATTTAGGCGAACTTCGATCAGAACTAGTTTTGATAGAACCCGAAGGAAGCGTACATCAAATTCAATTAATCTTGCCTGTTTGCTCGCTGCATAAACAATATGATTGAATGAAGGAGACCAACCTAGGGGTAGACAAAACTAGACATGGCGTAAATGTCCTCACTCCGCCAAACTTGACACAGTGCAATGTAGTGCACATAGCAATCATTATGCAGCTCCCAATAACATCTGATATTTAACCCATCATATATTACTAGAAAGGCTTGCCTTTTTGACACAGCAGGCCATCCATACTCCTATTGTGCAAGCCTCATTCCAAAATGCATTCACATCAGTAAATCATTCACACATTTGAACCTAGTTTTTAGAGATATAGGCGGCTGGCCAAACAAGATTTATCCATTTTCTGATATAAAATGGCTGATTTATTAAAAAGGCACATCCTCATGACCATATCATATAACGTATTGGCATGTCAAATATGGCTGTAATCTAAGGAGCAATTCTTGACATATAGACCAAATAAGATTGTTTCCAAAAACAGTCTTTTTCTGAAATAGTTGGTCAGAATAACTGACTTACAAACCATGCACAACCACACCACGTAAAGTATTCACATGTTAAGTCTGGTTGAAATCCAACAAGCAGTTCTCAAGATAATAATGCATAAGATTTTTCCTGAAAGAAGCATCATTTTGAAAAGAAAGTAGGTCAAGGTGATCTATTCATGAAAGAGGCACATCATTATATCAAGTATTTGCATACCAAGTTTCAGCCACGTGTGGCACAAAATGTTCCACCTTTTTTGTGAGGGAATTGTTTTCACCACTAGACCTATGGAAGAAAAGAGGCAATGTTTCTATTTCCACTGTCAGACCACTGGTCATCTATAGACCCGTGGCAGATCGACCTGTGGTTGACCTTCCCCACCAGTCTACCATGGGTCTAACATGTCAGACCACTGGTCATCTATGGACCCGTGGCAGATCGACCTGTGGTTGACCTTCCCCACCAGTCTACCATGGGTCTAACATGTCAGACCACTGGTCATCTATAGACCCGTGGCAGATCGACCTGTGGTTGACCTTCCCCACCAGTCTACCATGGGTATAACATGTCAGACCACTGGTCATCTATAGATCCGTGGCAGATCGACCTGTGGTTGACCTTCCCCACCAGTCTACCATGGGTCTAACATGTCAGACCACTGGTCATCTATAGACTCGTGGCAGATCAACCTGTGCTTGACCTTCCCCACCAGTCTACCATGGGTCTAACATGTCAGACCACTGGTCATCTATAGACCCGTGGCAGATCGACCTGTGGTTGACCTTCCCCACCAGTCTACCATGGGTCTAACATGTCAGACCACTGGTCATCTATAGACCTGTGGCAGATCAACCTGTGGTTGACCTCCCCACAAGTCTACCATGGGTATAACATGTCAGACCACTGGTCATCTATAGATCCGTGGCAGATCGACCTGTGGTTGACCTTCCCCACCAGTCTACCATGGGTCTAACATGTCAGACCACTGGTCATCTATAGACCCGTGGCAGATCGACCTGTGGTTGACCTTCCCAACCAGTCTACCATGGGTCTAACATGTCAGACCACTGGTCATCTATAGACCCGTGGCAGACCTGTGGTTGACCTTCCCCACCAGTCTACCATGGATCTAACATGTCAGACCACTGGTCATCTATAGACCCATGGCAGACCTGTGGTTGACCTTCCCCACCAGTCTACCATGGGTCTGGGAGTAGTAGATAGGGAGTGGGCACTGTGCATGCATCATCAAATTTCGCTGCCTCCTACTATATGAGTCATAGATAACCTGTGTACCCCAGGATTGGCTGCCTGCTGCCTGCTGAAAAAAATCACATGACCAATACTTCCCCAGGCCACACCGCGACTAACCCGAGGCGCACATACCCTAGGTACTAGCATGCTGTGTCTATGGGGTTGCGGATCAAGGGGATGTATTTCTCTGCATAGGTCTAACATGATGGCTAGTTAGCATGTGGTAGTTATGTGGCAGTCCCTCAGGTACATGGCAATTATGAGACAGTAACTAATGTGGTAGTATAGAGTGTATGGGCAAAATATCAGACACAGTGACAATTGCATTTGCACCATAGGAAAAACTAACTTCAGATAAATGATAAATCAATTTTATCACTGAAAAAAATTCTACATGACAGAAACAAATGCAAATCCTGAAGCACTGTTGAAATATAATGTATGGTTTGGTTGAACAACGCCATTTACATCTCTAATCATAGAGTTATTTTGAAAAGATTGTTTAATACGTATTAAAATATGAAACTATGTATGGGCAAATTATCAGACACAAAGTGACAATTGCATTTGCACCATAGGAAAAACTAGCTTCAGATAAATGATAAATCAATTTTATCACTGAAAAAATTCTTTCTGACAGAAACAAATGCAAAATTCTGAAGCATTGTTGAAATATAATGTATTTGGTTGAACAACGCCATTTACATCTCTAATCATAGAGTTATTTTGAAAAGATTGTTTAAATATTAAAATGTGAAACTGGACAGAATAGAAAACTATTCCTGTATAAAACAATATATTTCAAATGCTTATATATATCTGTCAATAACAAATACAAATAAATAGGACCTTATTATATATATATATGTTTGGCCTCTGTTGTGAAACCATATATCATTTAAGTGACTGGAAGGACACCTATTGGATAAACAAGACATTACCTTCCATATGATGTTTCCATAGTAATCCTGGCAGCAATATCGGCTGTTTCCATGGCAACAGAATGCAGAGATTACATTGTTTATTCTTGTCGTCATGCAGACTGTTAGTTATGTATGTACATTTCCTGGGTGTGGTCTGTTTCTATCTATGAAACCATGGGAGAGGAAGGGAAAGGATGATTTCTCAAGTCATCTGAGGTGCATCTTGAACCTGGAGAGAAAAGATGATGAAGGTGAGTTGTTCAGGATGAGGGTATCAGTGCCGTAAACATTCATATCCACTTTTATCAGTGAAGATAAAAATACAAATGTACTGACCCATTTATTGATTCATGCGACAGATCCTCTAGAGCTTGACGCCTGAATCTTTCAAACTTTTGACAACTGCTTGGAAATTAGGAATGGTCTTACAAAATATTTCAAGGAGAGTTGCTGGTAGTGTTGGGAATTAAATTTCTCATAAATATATTTCCCCTACTATCCATCCACCAAAATTGACAGACTTCTGTGGCTGTTGTGATCATTCACCCATGCAGTGTCTGAAATAGGTGGGACTTAGGCCAAACTATGTTGATGATCTAAAATATGACATTGGCAAATTTTGTACAATGACATCAAGAAAAAAATATCAAGGGAGACTAACTTCATGAGTCAGGATGTTTATTCAGGAGTTCTGGGGGCTTTTGCAACTAAAAATTCTCTAAGCCCTTAACTTTTATATACATTTAGGGCTCTCCAGGATGTATAGTTGTATACAGAGTCTGTATAAATTCATCATAATAAGGCATGATATCATTAGACAATGTCATGGGAATTATAAGGAGATGAAAAAATTCAATTATAAGCTTGAGATTGAGATTTTTAGAAATTCCACACCAAAAGATTTGGGTGTCCTGCGGGGTTCTTTTTAAGGGTTTGGGTGTCCAAAAAGGCACCCAGACGCCCTGCTGGCTAAGACCATGATACAGACTTTACATTCATCATTATCTAAAATTCTAGGATTTTGATTATTACTTTCATATTTCATCAACAGACTATGTGGCAGTGCTTGCTTTATGTATCGGAAAAAAGTGGTCACGCTTCAATCAAAAGGATGCGATTTAAATAATGAATTTCTAGTATCAGTACCACAGAGACTGGTCTGGCAATGTTGATAAAATTGGGTATTTAGATATTAGATATAGGTGGCTAATTTTGCCAATACAAAATGATGTAAAAAAGCTGAAAATGATTGAAACTGGGTACTCATCTATGAGTACTCAGTGAGAGCTATCTAATGATTACCAATATGACAGGGTTTAGATGTTTTTTAAAAGTCTTTGAATCCGTGTGCTTTGGTCAAAAGTAGCTGGAAGGGTTAGGATGCCAGCTGCAGGGACAACATGCCCGGAGGATTGAACAAAGCAAAACAATGGGCAATTTGGGTCCTTAGTACATGTATTACATGTAGTTTGTATGTGTAATTGCAATTCACAGAATTGCAGGTCAAATTTCAAAAAAGCAGGTCAAATGCTGCTAGGTTACTGAGGGGTTGTTCCAGAGGAAGGAACAGCCTCACCAGATTTCTACTTTTAGAAGAAAACTGAGTATAAAAGCAGTTGTATTGAAAATGACCTCAAAAAGTGTGATATTTAGGTAAGGCAGTATATAATACTCCAGCTTGCAGCTTAATAAAGGAGTTTTAGGGGGCTCTTGATGGTTGAAAGTTGTATTTAGTGACCTCCAAAAGTTCTATGTGACCAATTCCTGACATGAACATTGTTTGGTTACTGAAAAAGTTCAAGAAAATCAAGTATCTGAGCATCAATTTCTGACCCCTGAAATATTTCTTTGGGCTTGAGGTTTTTCTAAGTTAGTGGCCCAGCAGGTCCTCGACAAAAAGTTACTGTCGAACCTCCATGGGTTGAGAATGAAATGGTACTGACTGCTGTGTGCAGTTCTCCAATAAAATAACTATTTTAGTTATCTTCTTGGCCACTAGGAGTTGAATTAGAATATTTAAAGCTTTCCACATGAAATTTACTATGGGCTATTTCATTTAAAAATACATGGGGGAGGGGGGTGGAATGCCCACAATTTCAGAACCCCCCCCCCCAATGATTTTTTTTTCATCTAAACCTCCCCCCCCCCCACCAATGATTTTCATTACTTTTTCAAAACCCCATACCAAATGTGTTTTTTTAAATACAACCCCATACCCCATGTTTTTTTTTTTTTTATACCCCCCCCCCCCCCCCCCCAAGACGAGGAAGATGATGCAACTACAAGATGTAGGAGGGAGCAGGGTGGCTTTATTCGACGTTTTATTACTAAAACACGGGAATCTGTAGACACTTGTAGGTTCGGGTTCAAGGTTTAATTCGTGGGGAAGGAATTATAGTGCTTACCTAATTTCGGGGCAGCGTATGTCTGGTACTGGAGCTGAACGCCAGGACAAACATGGCGGGTTGACAGCGGACTGGGTATTCAAATATAGAAATGAAGGCGAACGTTTGCTCAAAGAGCCCCAGCTCTAAATTTCATTGACTGAAATTTGCAAGCGTCTGCTCTCTTTGGGTTTTTGGATACATCCTGCTTCATTTTCAAGGAGTGTACAGCATTTTATGGCAGTGACTTGGCACCCGACCTGCGACTTTTCAGTATATATAGTATATACCCCACACCCGATGTTATTTTTTTTGCCCCCGCCCCATGTTTTTCAATATTTGACAGACCCCTCGCCCAATGATTTTTTTTTATCTTGACCCCCTCTCCCCATGATTTTTTAATAGGTGAGCATTCCACCCCCCCCCCCCCCCCCCATGTATATTCAAATGAGTAGCCCTATGCTTTTCATAGAAAATGAGGAACTTTCATATAGAAAAATATGAACTTTCATATTTCCAAGTTTCCATAGAAACAACATATACATGTACAAAATTGTTGTATTTCCATGTTTTCCATGGAAAATATGGATTATGATATCGTTCATTGTTTTATTTTTGTGTCGAGGCCACATCAATGATCAAAGTTCTATATAGGCCAAGCCTAAAACTTAAAAGTAGCCTAAGCCAAGGCCAAGGCCACTAATGGGCCACAAAACTCACTAAAATATCTTTTTATTCAATCAATAACCTACCTATCTCATCGATTTCGCCGATTTTAGGAAGTATCTTTTCTGTAAAACATGTTTAAATATAACTCACTAAGATTTCCTAAACACTTTTTTCAATGGTAGGTAGGTAGGTAATGATCGGCAACCGCTTTGGCTCGCGGGCTCACCCCACTACAGGGGAGCTACCGAGGGGTCCCCTTTCCCAGGTCTCTAACTAACTGTTGTGTCCCCTGACCTAGGGGTGGCGCCCTACTCCCCTACCCCCCGTTTAGTGGTTAGTGAAGCCCTTCTCACATACATCAACTTTTTTGCCCATCACTTATTCCATCACAATGACTGTGACTCCATTTGAACAGGTGTTTGTTAGTTGTAGGGTCCCTTCTAGTCTTACATATCTTGTTATTAGGGTATAAACATGGAAAAATTTCAAAGTGAAAAAGAACAGCAACTTCAAAAGGTAAAATCAAACAAAAGAACATTCAGTCATACACACACACACATCTATATACTCAATAATCTGAGTGATGCAATCGTCCCCTTTCACAAAAGTTGAAATAACCTTTTCATGTAATCATCTCCAAATTAAGCAAACCACTTCTCTCACTCTGTGATTGTCCTCTCCATCCGTGATGCAATCGATTATCACCTCCAAATAACTTAACCGCCATTTTGTCCCAATCATCTCCCTAAGACTCCACCTAAATGATGCTAGCATCCAAAACACTGATCTCTGTGGTGCACTCATCCTGTACAACACATTTAATCTTTTAACACCTCGTTTCCTCTCTCAATCTACTGATTTACTCAACCTCATTTTTGATGCAATCCATCTCTAAGTAACTTGTGCAATGCAATCTTCCTCCAGTACAACATGAAGCAGTCATCTCCCTCTCCCAACAGTACCTTCAGCAATCTCTGATGTAGTTGTCACCCAATCCACTCAACCGCGTGGTGCAATCCATCTCCAAGTAACTTCCGCAGAGCAATCCCTCCTCGCACTAAAAAACCTTGTAAAGGCAATCTCTGATGCAATTCTCTCAATTGACTCAACCTTGTAATGCAGCCCATCTCCAAAATAACTTTTGCAATACGATTATCCTCCTGTCCAGTACGTCAATGTTCAGCCATCTAATAAGTTCGCTCATCAAATTCTAAACAAGTCAATCCGATTTAACGTTCTTTTACTCAGTCACGCTCTATGTTTATCTATGCCAATCAACAATCTGCTCAGATGCAACTATCTCTTCACTAACTCAACCTTGGGATCCACTCCTTCTCCTTCTTTTCAAGTACCTCAAACTTATTAATATGTTTGCTAAATACTGTCTATCTACGGTCAAAAGTCTCGATCCTACACTGCACTATAATAGTTTACTCAATAATTTCACTCATCAAATTCTAAACCAATCAGATTCAATTTTCTTCTACTCAGCCACGCTCTATGCAACTATCTCCTTACCAAATTACATGTGCTATCTTCTACTGTATTGCCCATCCTCTATAAAATTTCTTTCAAACTAATTGATATGTACATGCTAACTTAGAAGACCAACACATGGAATGGAAACCAGCCGGTCAACCTGGACATGCTAGCCTCAACCAGTGTCAATTAATAGTCGCTAATAGGTGCTCTGGGCACCCCCAGCAGGTGGTGGAGATAAGGTTTCTCTGTAATGTAATCGATGCGGGAGCCCTGATTGGTCCTTGTTCCCACGTGACCTCGTGCTGCTGCCTTATCTGCTAGTCCTGGCATGAGGCTAGCATGTAACTATAGGGCATATAGTAATTGGTCTCTCGTTACATATCCATTCTTTTCTTAATCCAAGATGCTAACTACTGTCTATCTACATTCATAAGTCTCGATCCTACACTATAATAGTTTACTCCATAAGTTCGTTCTTCAAATTCTAAATGCAAGAAACAACAGTTTTTGTACCAGTGGACATCCAAGCATGCAATCCATGTCATATTTTAGTTACTGAATACACCGCTAGGGGAAGGCTCCATGCAACAACGCCATCTATGAGTCAAGACGCAAACTGTTTTAGAAAACACTCACCCTCACGAGTAGTGACGTCAGATTTCAAAATGGTGGAATAGAGTTGCAATATTCAACACAAGGTCGGTTTCGTTTCTTTATATTTCAACAGAATTATTCATTTGATTTCAATGCAGCGGATCCAGTATAAACAGAAGTTGGACTGACTTTTTACCTTGCCACTTCTACCTGTCCCATGCGCAGAGCGTGGAAATCCACACATTTGTTTACTTCCTGTTTAAGGTGGTCGATAGATTGATTTTTGGGTAGTAGTACTTGTACTGTTGAAGGTCTGGTCCCTGGGCTCTGGCAGGAAATCAGGAGACTTCGTACCCAAACTGGTTCGTACCCAAACTGGTTCGTACCCAAGCAGCTTCGCACCCAAGAGATTTCGTTACCATTGCCTAATAAAACCATCTAGTCTCGCAAATATCGGACACTTTTTATTAATTACGATTTTCGTTGGCTGATGGTTGCCGAAAATAGCGATCAAAGCTCACACACCGTGGCTGAAATTCGCCGATATTATCAATTGAAACGAAAGCTAGATGGAAAGACTGGAAGATCGATCGCTAACTTCGCACACAAGAACACAATTTCCCCCCACAAAATCCTTATTGTCCACCTACCTGCGTTGACATTCCTCTCCTATAGATACTAATAAAGGAACTTGCCTACCTTATATGTTGTTAACTTGTTTATTCTTGATGCCGCACGCCAATTACGCATTGAATTATTATACTTTCAAAAAGTCTATACCTTCAAAATGGCGCTACTTCCGGTTTCGCGACCAGCGTGTTTTGGCAGACATTTGGATAGTGGTTGCTCATCTAAGGCAGATATAGGGGCACTAGAAATGTTCGTTTATAGCCTAAAATCAAATAGGATACTTCGCATATTTAAACATTTCTTTCAATGCTTACAATATTACTTGTCAATTGAAACGAAAGTTAGATGGAAAATCGACCGCTAACTTCGTACACAAGATTGTCAAGAAGTAAACAACACAATTTTCCCCAACAAATTCCTTATTTTCCACCTGTCTATACCTGACTTCAATTATAAAATACGTGATTTATTTGCCATTATCTAATTCAATCAATTTCCTTTGGGTACGAAAATGTGGTGACGAAATCTGTTGGGTACGAAGATGTTTGGGTACGAAGATGTTTGGTTACGAAATCTCCTGCAACCCTCTGGCAGTGTGCATAGTGTTAGAAATTGATACAAGGTTGCAGATAGACAGCTTGTTGCCTAGGTATTCGCTTGTGTATAAACTGGTTGATAGCCAAGCTTGAGGATGAGTAGACGCGGAACAGGTAAATCAACAGTCAATCATGCAAGATATTTATATTTCATATTGATACACTCACTGTGACAGTGTGTTGCACATTTCATAATTCTATTTCTCTCTAGATATGTCTATCAGAACTCAACATGGCCGGAAGTAGCCAGGGTAGATAGGATCTCGGTACATGTACTTGTGCCATATGCCTATTCCTCAGCCTGTGATTGCAATTTTATGATGCGCTGTTGAAAATACATATACACATGTAGTCTTGTACTTTAAAAGCATATTTCGCGCAAGTATTCAGCTAGGCTAAAAATAAAGATTTTTACCGATTTGGGTGGCTTGCCAGTTTAAGAAATAATTGTTTTTTTCATCAATCTAAGGGGCTAGCCGGTTTAAGGGAAGGTAGTCCACCAGTGGCTGGAACTTGATTTTAAAAATTAAACAGGCAATTTAAGAAAGAAGACTGTACTCAAGTTACTGGTACTGTCCCAGTTCGCAATTTCCTGAAAGGCAGTCATGTTGCCGCATTATTTCTGATTTAATTCAACTCAACTCTTGACTAAAATAATGGAAGTACAAATCACAAAAGCACATTATGATTGTTTTACCTTGCAACATATTATAGCTAATATTACACTGTACATACATACATCAATTGGTATCTAGGAGTGTAATTGATACCAAGGAATCGGATGGAATCGCCGATCCCATGGAAAAGATCGCTATAAAATCTCATATCGATCATTCCGATTCTGGAATCGACAAAATGTTGATACTACTTGATAGTCATTTTGTCATCATATTGCAATGCAATAAAATGACCAAGTAATGAGACAACACCAGTCACTCAGTCAGTAGCTCAGTGTGCCAGGTCATCTAATCTACTACCTAAAAAAGAAAGTATAGCATGAAAATGTTAAAATAGTGAAGCATCTGATACAGTTTTTCACCTTAATGCTATGATTCTTCCTGTATATGTCGGTAGGAATCGGAATTGGAAAATATCGGAAAAAAAAATTACCAATTCCAATTCCAAACCTTGGATATCTACCGATCACACTCCTATTGGTATCCATTACAAAGAGTAGTTAAAACCAGAATCAGGCAGCTATTTAAACTTCCAAACTTTGCTGGTAAGTTGGATCACAATGTCCTAGGCGGCTGCCATGTTGTTGCTATATACTGTAGAATGGCTAATTTTTCTTTGTAACAATTTTCCCTTATTTTTCATTTTTTGGTGTTTCTGTTTGTAATATTTCCGAAGAGAGGACTTATGATTTTTTCCATTTCTAATTTTCCTGTTTCATGTAGAGTTTTAATTTTAGTATACCAAAGAGTGTATTCTATTACACTTAGGACAGGATTTCTCTGTGTTTATTAAGTCCGTACATGTACTGTATTGTTTTTTCCTGTGTTGTTTATTCCCGTTTGAAAGCATTTGGGAAAAAAACGGGAAAATGATACTCACGGAAAATTTTGCCTTTCTACAGTATTTCTGCATTTAAATTCCATGTCGTCTGGGAGGTTATTGATCTTTTAGGATTAGATCAGCTTAAGCAAAAATGGGCGTTTGTTGAAACCTTAATAATGGTTAGTTTACAAAAAAAGAGGGTGACCGGATCTATATCTAGACTAGCTGATCACTTGCGTGACCTACTGTAGTTGAGTTGTATAAGGGCCTATAATATATACATTATACAGCATTCATGAACATTAGTTACAGGTAGTGATGGGAATCGTTTGAAAAATAAGGATCGATTAATTGTTCAAATTCACGAACGATTAATCAACTTTGAACGATTATTTCTTCACCAAATCGCCTGATGTTTCCTAACACCAGAACTGCACAGTACTGGTGTTATGAAACATCAGGAAGAAGTTCAAGAGTCAAGAATGGTGCAGAAGATATGAGCAGTTTAGTCTCACTTCGTTGTTTGACTGTTTTGTTGTGCTCGTGTGTGGCCGTGTCCCGCACATGGCCACACAGAAGTGGTCAAGCAATAATCGTGAAAAATCGATTGTCCATTTTGCCAGTCGATTGATCGTAATTTCGTCCCAGTCCGACCGATTGCTCGACTTGGCGATTGATCGTTGCAACACTAGTTATAGGGGTGTCCTGCTGTAGCATTGTAGCACCAGCATCTGTCAGGGGTTTCACAACATGTGAACGACTAATGCAAATAAATGAGCATGGTCGACG
The DNA here is from genome assembly GCA_963942565.1 of Maea johnstoni. Taxonomy (NCBI): domain Eukaryota; kingdom Metazoa; phylum Annelida; class Polychaeta; order Spionida; family Magelonidae; genus Maea; species Maea johnstoni. The sequence continues at coordinate 12,990,296 of OZ012689.1, read as the reverse complement.
GTTGAGCGTTTCAGGTACATCCACTTTCAGTTAATTTTGATACAGATTTCATTTTGAAAATTCAATTTCATCAAAGTGTTCAATCTATTTATTAAATCATACCTTTATTATTGGTATGAAGACTTAGATGATTGTGCCACCTAGTTGCACTTTTGTTAAGTGATTGCCGCGTCTCTTCCACTTAAAGTGCTGTGCTGTGGGACTGACTGTATGTGCTCAAGAATTTCAACACAGTCTACAGGGACACCCCTTCGGGTAATTGTGGGACGATCATCAATTATAATCGACGCTTACTGGTTGGTTGCCTCTTTTTTACTGATTTATCAATTATAAAACTGGCAATCGATAATAATCTGAAAAGGCAGCACCTTGTGATGAAAAATATAACAAAATAATTGACTTCAAAAGAAAGTTAGTGTCTTTGAAGTTTTAGAAAAAATGATTGGACTTCAGAATCATGGACTGGTATTGAGGTACGTACCATCCCAAATTATGCATGTTGGAGCTGCAGGTTGGAAATGCTACCATTTGTATTTGAGCTACACATTTGAGGGGCATATTTTGTTATCTAGGTTGGGACTTCCGACTCAGAGGTGCCTGGTTAGTTTTGCGCTCTAGACCTCTAGAACCCAATCACCGAAGAAGTGCGAAGAACCGATTTTGATTGATAATGGACGGTCGGGTGCAACTGATTATCAATCGTGAAATTGTAACCGATTCCCAACCCTACCTTGGGGTATCAGGGTTATTTTCAATCAAGCCCTAAGACAGACCCTGTGTTACTTGGACCATAGATATTTTAAGAAGACTTTTTCAAATATGCAGGTTTTTTTGACCAGTATAGACTTAAGTATTACTATTAACAACAAGTAAAGGAATCATTGGTTTCCAAATATATAAATCTTGGACATTTGGTCTTGGAGCAGAGAATTTTTAAGTTTCAGAAATGTGGCATTTTTAGTTATAGAATTGCCACCCGGTGGCCCTATCATATTTCAGTTAAATGTCGCTTTTTTATCTTATCAAGGAAAGTTTCTTAGCAGTTAGTTGAAAAGCATAGGTTTCTTCTAAATAGTGCACTGAAAAATGACTGAAACCCTGGCACATTGGGACTCATCTGAAAGTACTCAGTGAGAGCTTTCCAATGAATACCAACATGAAAGGGTTCGGATGGTTTTCAAAAGATTTAACATGCGCATCAGACAATAGTAGTCTCAGCATTGAAAGGGTTAATACCACTAAACATGTACAATCTACCTTGGAATGGGCGTGGCTTACTTTAAATACTGCACTCATAATTTGAGAAGTAGTGGATGTTATCATAAGGTTGCTTGATCTAGTAGTGTTTCTAGGGGTTGATTGATAGCCTGGACTAGTTCAGGCTCACTGGGCCAAGTTTAATGGTTCAGCTCTCTCTCTCTCTCTCTCTCTTAGTGAGTCACGTTATTATTACAGTGAGTGCAAAGAAAGGCTATTAGTAATATTGCACTTGTGACGCAAGGGACTGTGGAGTAGTGGCATAAAAGATTGCTCTCTGTGCACCTTCACCTCAGTAGACCAGGGTACACCCCTCATCTTGCTCCACTGCTGGACTAGAAAATGATAGGTTCGGACTGTGCTTAACTTGCATGCTTTCTGTAGGTAGGTACGGCATACTTTCTTTTTTACTTATACATTAGAGAGGCTTTGAGCATAAGTGAGTAAGATATCTGTCCTCTTGACCCACATATCATTTGACACATTGTCAATAAAAACTGAATATGTATAAAAAAAAAAGGGATGGGCGAATTCACCAGAAAAGTACTTAGTACTCATATTCTAGTACTTTTGTCACTTTGGGTTTTGTGTTGTTTTCTTTATTTACTTTTCTTGGAAGATCAGGGTACGACGCTAAGGCTTGCCCTATTGCCCGGGGCAAGTTCAACAGTGAAAAACAGAGTTTCGGGCAAGTTCATGGCCTAATCTCAAAGCCCGAACAGGCAAGTCAATATTCCCACTTTAATACCCCATACAAAAGTTAGACCGAGATTATTGTTGTTATTTCTGCAAAACACTGCCCTTAACAGTGAAATTGTTATTCTAAATTGTATGCCTCTATAGTTTATTCTCATAAAAATGCTAAAGAGGCATACAAAATAGGATGTCACTGTGTTAATAATGAACAAAGTGCAAAATAACATTTTGGGGGGCAAGTTGAATTTTTTTTCGGGCAAGTAAACCTTGGGGTCGCTCTGCCCGAATGGGCAAGTGCCTTCAAAAGTTAACGTCGGTCCCTGAAGATAGTGAATTTTAAAATAATTGACAACTCATGCCAATAAGGCATGATGGATATGGCATAACATTTCAGCATCTCTTTTGGTAAAATCTACTTACAGCTTATGGGGGTTGCTATTAACATAAACACCATTCAAACCCTGAATTCTTAGATGCTCCGACGCAAGCGGAACTTTCTCCAAACAAAAATTGTAATTCAAATTTAACCTAACAATGTAAGATTCATGCTGCAGACATACCTTTGGTCAAATTGCTCTTGTGCTTGTAAAGCTCTAATTATTTAATAATGAATACATGTAAACAGTTTTGTTTATTATATATATATATATATATATATATATATATATATATATATATATATATATATATATATATATATATATATATATATATATATATATATATACACACATATATATATATATACATATATATATATATATATATATATATATATATATATATATATATATATATATATATATATATATATATATATATATATATATGTGTGTGTGTGTGTGTGTGTGTGTGCATGTGTTAGTGTGTGAGATGAAACATACATGTCAGCACACCCATACTATCAGGAAGTTTACATACAAGTGTGATGTGGTGGGCCGGATAAACATCCGTGATCAGTCATTGAACCAATATTTCTTAGAAAGTCAAATTCCGTTTTGATAGTACTTATGATGTCACGTGTGGATATATATACCTACTAATGTATAAAATGAAGTTCAATCCAGGCTTTGTCTCTATGTAGAGAACAATACATTAAAGCAAGCACATATTTTATATAGAACACCGGACTACCCTGAAATTATGTTTAGTGGAGGACCAAAATGTCTAAGTGAATTACTTTTTTGACATATTTTGACTTATTCTTTTTTTTACTGTTTAGTTAAATGTTTCTGCTCTATTTTATTGCATTGTTTAGTTTCAGACCTTCTGTTTCTAGCATTGTGTTTTATGTGAGATACCTGATATTGTATTTGTAGAGTTTTGTATATTATAGATCTGTATTGTAGAGTATGGTATTAGTTATATTATTTCATTTCAGTATATATTATTTTATTTATTAATCTGTGTATATTCTGTACTGTATCTGTTCTATTATATATACTATGTTTTGAGGGTATCCATACATGTATCTTAAATATGTGTTCTTTTGTATTGTAATGTATTCTCTCATTCATTCATTTTTATCTCTTATATTGTATATAGGTTATCAGTTCCTGTTGTACATGGATGATGATTTAAGGGGTAGATACCTGTACTTAATACAATACCAAATAGTATTGATATTGAATAGGAAAAAGTACTGTATCGCTCAAGATCTGTTATACCAATATTGCTTAACGATATGAAATTGACATCTCCACATGAAGACTCAGACAATTCTATAAGAAGGCACTTTATTATTTTTATTAGCAAAATATGTGAAGTTGACATTGTAAAATCTAATGAAATTAAGTCTCTGGGAGGCGGAAGTATCCTTTAAGAATATCGTTAAGATGTTGTATTTATAAGGAATATATATCAATTTATCATATTGGGAAAATTTTAAAGGTGTGAACCCCTATGATGATCCTGTCTGTTTAGGCCTAGAAAAAGTTGTTTGTTTCCTGTAACCCTACCCTAACAAGTTTTTATTCAAAAAAAATCCCTACCCTAAAGTTTTTTCAGCCCTCCCGACTCCAAATCATCAAAAAACATGCATAAAACACACATTTTTGAAAAGATCATCAAAATTTTTTTTTTCAATTCCGACCTACCTACCCTATTTCTTTTCAGACCGTTACAGGAAACAAACAATTTCTTTTTTTAGGCCTTACCAATTATCCAAGATACTGATATATGTCTGAAGTTGTGACCTGTCAACAACAATGATTTTTCTTTTGATTGCTTGTTTTAGGAACGCTTCTAGGAGGAATTCATTCACGCAGCAAAGGTTATTACAACTTTGACGAGGATTCGGCGCCAAGCACCACAAAAGCTGGGAAGAAACAGTCGAAAGCTAGTAAGTCTGTGCGGGAGGATAAGTATCGAGCGGTGGAAGAAGTGTTGTCGGAGGAGGAGGACTTGAGTCAGGAACCAACAGCCAAGAAAGCCTGTGTTTCACCAGAGCTAGCGCCAATTCAGCCAGAAAATAGAATGGCCATGGTTGCCACACTAGTCCACACCATCGGTTCCCACTCTAGTGATGTCAACTGGGTTGATTTCAATAACAAGGTGCTAGCCACGTGCTCAGGTGATAAAACAGTGCGTTTATGGAGCCTGGATGGTTATAGCGAGCTACCTCGATCGCCACTCTGCGACCATAGCTATACCGTCTACTGCTGTGTCTTTTCACCTTTTGGCGGTCTGCTTGCGTCTTGCTCAATGGACGGTAAAGTTATCTTGTGGGATACTAATAGCTGGGATAAAGTGGGGACCTTTATGCACCCCAGTAAATACAGCATACGGTCGTGCAGGTTCTCGCCCAACTCCAAGCTGCTCGTGACGGGAAGCGATGATGAGACATTGTGCTTATGGGATGTACAGAGTAGAAAACTTATAAGGTAAGTCACGCACTTTGACATATTTCAGAATTAACACGTCTGTGGTTGTTAATTTGAAGTAACCATGGCATCCCTTGAAAAATAAAACACCCAAATTTTGAATGATTGCATGTCCACTTTTGACATCTCTAGAGTTTAATTGCATTGAGACTTTATGGTACATACTCATATTTTTAGGAATATTATAAAGGTCTATTTTCATGAAAAGTAAAGATTGTGTTGATTATTTTTAATTCCAGTTTTCATGCATAACAATTGGATGCTGTGAAGATGCCTATATTGAGTTATGACCCCTGCTATTGTTTTTCAACGGGAAAAGCTAATTGTCGTTCACATGATACACTAAATAAATTGAAACCTTGTTATTATGAACCTAAATTTCATTTTTGAAGTTATCGTTATTGTATTTTAATCATGTTTTAAATGGACTAGTTGAAGCAATTATTTGCTTGAAACCCATGATGTAGTATTCAGCATTTTCTCACTATCATATGTCCTCAGGCCTAAAAAAAAAAGTTGTTTGTTTCCTGTAACCCTACCCTAACAAGTTTTTATTCAAAAAAATCCCTACCCTAAAGTTTTTATCGCCCATCCAACTCCCAATCAACTTAAAACACGCATGAAACACACATTTTTGACCCAAAAATTAATGAAAAATTTTTTTTTTTGACCTACCTACCCTATTTTTTTTCGGACCGTAACAGGAAACAAACAATTTATTTTTTTAGGCCTCATCATATTATTCACATCTCTGGTGTAGACATGGTCTGACATATCTGAAAATCTTGATAATAAAACAATATTCTGAGAAATATTTGACGAAAATTTAAAGTTGGTGTTGGGTTTGATTACTTTCTTTCAAAATCTTTTTCAAGTATTACTCAATATTACTGATTTCTTGAGTTGCTTTCAATATTGTTAGACTTTGTGTGTACTACTGATCAATAAAAATATGTTAAATTCACACTCAAAGCTTCTTAAATGTTCATAACGCTTCACAACACATTTAAGTTGGTTTGGCAAATGATAAAGTTATTGCATAATCTATTTAGAATTAATGATTCTTCCATGCTGTTTAGTGTGATTCTGATATTGGTTTCTTTTTATGTTACTCAATGACTGACACTGTGCGTTATGGGATATACCTTTACTCATCTCAATCCAACAAAAAATATTTCTTAAATATTGCCTAAATATTAGGTAATTCAATAAGTGTCCCTGACTATGTGTGTGCTCCAGGTGGGTATGGATTAACCCATTGATTCAAATTAAGAGTTTCTCCAGAGATTGCTGTCTGGATCTTTGATACTTTTGATGTTAACTTCAAAATTAAGGATAATTTTACAAAATATTTGAAGGAGAGTTGTAAATAAATTTTTGAATGATATATCTCCTTCAAAAGTTTTCACAACTTAGCTTTTGCCTCCAAGATTTCATCTAAATTGTCAGGGTGGGTATTAACAGGTTAATGTCAACATATTATTAAAATGGTATGCTTTGCATACTCCTGTCATTTGTAAATATCACACACATGTAGTACACAGACTAATGGGCAATAACCACACAATGTTTTATTGATTTTCTGAGCCTGAGCAAAGTACAGTGATAGTATGTCCCATTAGGCCTAAAAAAAACTGACAAGAAGCATGTGACAATGTTAATTACAAATACACAATGTAATAGGTGAATGAAATGTGTTTTTTCAGCATTTTTCCAGGACACCTACTGCTAAATACAAAAAAAAAAAAAAAAAAAAAAAAAAGATTTACCTACCTACCTACCCTATTTTTTTTGGAACCGTTACAGGAAACAAACATTTTTTTTTTAGGCCTTAGTAACTACCATTCCTGCAGGGCTTACTAGATACTAGATTCTCATGTAAACACAGTGGAGCCTGACATAAGCTAATTTCTAGGTTTAACTCAATCAGATCCAGCAGTACTATTCCTTAAAGGATTATAAAATTCCTTTTAGACAGTGGAGCCTGAAATTAGATTATTTCAGACTTTCTCAGTCATATCAAGGAATGATCAACAGGTTCATATGAATTCTGTCAGATGTATAAGATTTACACTTATAAATATTTGACTTATGATTATGAAGTCCAATTATACCAACTTTTATATCCAAATATATGAATCCATGATCCAGGGACATTCAAGGGGTTTTAACAGAACCTCATATTAATGTAGAACATGCCGTTTTCTCCAAAAAGGACCTCTGAAAATATTTACTGTTTTAATAGGTATATACAAAAGCTATACTTCAGCTTATATATGCAATTTAGTGGGACACAAAAGCTGTATTATTTAATATCTGCAAATATCTTTGAAGGCGGTTCTTGTTTGTTCAAAAACTTATATTGATATTGTCTATATATCTTTTACTATTTCCCTGGCTAGAATAGAATGTGGATTCTGAATTATTTGAGAGCACTTTAAGGTAGCTTGTGTTGTTAATTTCTTCGACTCGTTTGTTTTGCTCTTGGCAAAGCAAACGATGCTCTCAAGCTATCAAGGTCATTCTCATTTCTGTGATAGTTAAGGTTGATACTTGATAGACATCAACCTGAATTATCACAGATTTACCACTTACATTTATGGCTTCTATGATTCAGCTTGGAGCGAGGTACATGTGGTGTACTGTATAAAGGGTAATGTTAACATGTGCTTAATCTTCCTGAATTTACCTAATGTGTTTGAGACGGGAACATTAAAAACGTTATCTTTAATCATTTTTGTTGGTATGCTGGGGCAAGCGATGTTCGTATTAAGATTGAGTAATACAGACGTATATTTAAGTAATTCGCTTGCCCAGCAGATGGCGACTTATGTTATCTGAATAGTGGCGGTTTTTATGTCCAAAAGTCAACAAACAATGATACACAGTAAAACATATTCATTTGGCTAAAACATTTATGACAGTAAGTGAGTAGTTACTTACAATCATATCAAATAGACATTTTAAAGCTGTCCAGTATAAGACGCCCCATGTATTGATGCATAAATTCAGGCGGACTGATAATTTGAGTGTATTCTAGAACTGTTTGCAGTACTCACAAAGTTTCTCAACCTGCCCACGAACCGGTCCGACTTGGATTTATGCTGCTCTAATTACTATTAATGTGCAAAGCAGTAGAGCCAGCCATGTCAGCTCAATTGAACTGGGATGTCTTTGTTGTTCTGCACACCACGGCACATTCAGTGCATACAACATTCGTCTGCACTAATAGACTCAGAAGCGAAAAACACACACTTTTGGTAAATTTAATATCAGTGCAGCCATGTGCAGGACGGGAAATTAAAAAATGGGAAAAAGTAGAAAACATTAGTTTTCGGGAAATAAAAGTCCCGGGAAATATACCCGTTATACAGTATTCCTTTTATGATACAGCAGTCCTTTGTGCACCGCCAGTATCGTGAAGGTGATATACCATGGTGTAGATATCATCCCATCCCTTTCTCACAGCAGGGTGAAAAAACATGCATAATGTTAATTTTCATCAACAATTATGGCCTTTTGACTTTCAGGCTTCTTAAATGTGGAGCATTATAGACTTAGCCAGGATTTTGAAAGTGGTGCGTAAAATGGAGTATCATAAAATCTTTGGGCATCAGATATTCTAGAGGGGGAGACCACAATATCTATCAATTCACATCCATAAGAAAATATTTTCTTATTGAGAAACTGAGTAATGTCGTAGCATTCATATTGAAGTCAAAATTTCTAAATTATTTGTTTGAAATTGACATTTCTAGAAATTCATCAAGAAAATTTTTGGGTGTCCTAATGTGAGATTGTTGAGGGTTTTGGTTTCCAAATGACTCCCAGACGTCCTGCTGGCTAAGTCACTGATGTGGAGGAAAGATTAGTATGAATGGGAGGATGTCATAATTTTCAAGAAGTTTTACTCCGTTCAAATTTTATAATCAATTCTTTCAGAAATTTTGTTGAAAATGAGAAAAAAGGGAAATATTCCACTTTCAGATTCCATATTTCTCAAGTCAAAATTTCAAGCAAACCTGTCGGATACCCAAAATGCGTGTTTGAAGCAACCATGTTTTGGTGAAATTTGATATAAAGGAACGGGCCAAAAAAAATTACCCACTTCTGTGCAAGCCTAGGGGGCTTCTGTTATAGATGGTCTCTCACTCTGCTCTGTTATTGCCTAGATATTTAATTGATTCTGGTTATGCGGAAAAAGATGGAGGCTAACATTTGAAAATATCTCATAACTACCTTATATTCAAAATTAATCCCACAAGCTACCTTAAACTTTTTTCATGAGTTTTGATAACTTAACTAGTTTTAGAAGTGTGTGTTTCCATATCAAGTATTTACCTGGTAAATTTGCAGGTAATTAAGGACTGTGAACCGGTGTGAAGCCTGATAGTTTGATAATATAGAAAATGAGCCACTCTGCAGGGCTGTTCAACTGTGGCATTGTTGTACAGGTGAACTTGGATACATGACCGACTCAATGGGACCAGGAAAATTGGTCCGTCCTATGCAAAATCCGTCATATACATATGACGAATACTTGATATACATCGGACTGGGACCAAGCTGATGCATATCGTCCGTCATATACAAAAATCCGTCGTACAGTGGTCCGTCATATCCAAGTTCACCTGTACCAGCGTGCGACAGAGGCTTCAACAGATGCAATAGGCCAAACCTTAAAGCACCGTTTACCTTGAGCATGATCTTGGGAATCAGATATATCACCTCTGTACTTTTAGATTACAGATTTGAATAACAATGTGTAAGCTCTTATGTACTGACATTGCCTGTACTTGATTACAGTCTTTATTATTGGTAAGGCCTAAAAAAAGTTGTTTGTTTCCTGTAACCCTACCCTAACAAGTTTTTATTCATAAAAAATCCCTACCCTAAAGTTTTTATCGCCCATCCAACTCCCAATCAACGTAAAACATGCATAAAACACACATTTTTGACCAAAAAAATAATGCAAAAAAAAAAGAATTTTTACCGACCTACCTACCCTATTTTTCTTTGACCGTTACAGGAAACAAACAATTAATTTTTTTAGGCCTAATATTGCTGATTGAGCATGCTACAGACCTGTGTCACATTTTTTCAACCAATTTTTGCGCAGTGGCCACCTAGAACTATGCTCCGGGACCAATCGTCAGTGCTCCAGGACTTTTATACTTGGAGGCATTTGCTCTGTTAAATTGGCTGTTGTAAAAGAGTAAAACTTGCCTTAATTTCCTTTTCATCTGTACATATTGACAATGAAAATATTTTTACATTTTCGCATCTCAGTACTTTTGTATTGAGCAGGTAATTGGATAATCTCAGATAAGATCCACACGCCTGGTCATGAGTGAGTACTTGAACTTTGCATGTCAGTGGCATCTCCTAGAGTTCCAGGAATGAATTCCCTGCAGTCAGGTACCTTACTGGGTTCAGAGGGGAGGAAGAGTCACCGGGTGTACATGGGTTGGGGTAACTCGGTTCACCAGGGTTTTAATGGTCCTTAAGCCTTAACCCTTATGCTGCTGGTGGCTAATTTGGTCGATACAAAAAGATGCAAAAAAACTGAAAAACGACTGAAACCCTGGAAAATGGGTACTCATCTGAAAGTACTCGGCGAGAGCTATCCAATGAGTACCAACAAGAGAGGATTTAGATGGTTTTCAAAATTCTTTACTTCCTTGTGCTTTGGACGAAAGTAGCCTCAGCATTGGAAGGGTTAAGCTGTATGGTGCAAAATCTCAGTTGGGCCTACCTCAATATTAGGGCTGGATACTGATACTTGGTACCAAATACTGTGAGTGGTATTACTGATTGGAGTTAGTCACCAGCTGTAAAAAGTAATGCAAGTTTTCTACAAGAGCCAGGAATTCTTTCCATGCAAGGTGCATGTTTCATATAATGGTCACAGAGGTCCTGCAAACTTAAAGCCTTTTAGCTTGAGGCTGTAAAATCTCAGAGGGGCTTGCCTAAATATTTAGAGAAGGGTATATATTGATAGGTGGTACAGAAACAAATATGATGATTTCAAGGGTAGTTTTAATTATTGAAATTTGTCACTAAAGCAGCTGTTAAAAACATGTGACCTGCAAATATATACATTTTCATCTTTTAATTGAACATTTGTTTGTGAATAAAATGATGCTCATGCCAATTAGGAAGGATGCTGACGTCTGCAGCTTTGAATAGCCAAGAATTCTTGGATAATGCAGGAAAATGTCATTTTCATTTGTAGGGCTTGACTGACTTGATATTAAAGGCGATGTATATAATATATATATATATATATATATATATATATATATATATATATATATATATATATATATATATATATGTATATGTATAAACCCCTTGCTTTTTCAGGAGTTTTGAAGGTCATGAGGCCTCGCCAGTGGCAGTAGTCTTTACACCAGACAGCGCCTTTGTGATATCTGGCAGTTGTAATGGAGATCTCATGGTCTGGGATGCTATGTACGGTCATGGCAAAAACCTCGCCTACGAGTCGGAGGCACATGATCTGGGCGTGACCTGCTGTGATTTCTCACCCACCTATGGATCGGCAGGTAAGGATCAGCTAATGAAGGAAAGGCTGGCAATTCTACAGGTGCCGCTGGCATTCTAATGCTGGGTGTCCATTTGTTGTGTTAACTCAGGTTTAACAGCAGTCCCATTCCCAGTGGCAGAACGATATATATATATATATATATATATATATATATATATATATATATATATATATATATATATATATATATATATATATATATATATATATATATATATATATATATTTATATATATATTTAACCCTTTACTGATCAAGAATTCCTCAAGGTACTGTAACTACTGTTGCCTGGTTCTAAAGTACTTTGGACAATGATTTATAACACATAATGGGTATTTCTTAGTAATGTTTAACATTCCATCATCTTTTATTTTCCTAACTTTGCTTTTGCCTGCAAATCTTTATCAATATTGTCCGGCTGCTTTTGGACACTGAGCATTAATGGGTTAAGCTAGGAATGATTTTATTCATTAGGTCAACCAGCATTGGAAGTATGAGCATTTTTGCTGAATCAGTTGAAATGCTATGTATTATTAACATGTTAAATATTCTGCATTTTTTTCCAAACCTATACCATGTAATTACTTATCACTATCAAATGCTGGTTGAATATGACTTGCAGCCTTAGTCTAGAACATTTCTGAGCTATCAATATAGTAGGGTGTAAATTGTGATGAAAATCAAGGGATGTGGTTTAAATACATGTATACATGTACACATTCAGACAATGTATTTACATGGGTCATGTATTTTTCACATGGGGGGGGGGGGGGGATGCAGGGAACACATTCAGACAATGTATTTACATGGCTCATGTATTTTTCACATGGGGGGGGGGGATGCAGGGAACACATTCAGACAATGTATTTACATGGGTCATGTATTTTTCACATGGGGGGGGGGGGGGATGCAGGGAACACATTCAGACAATGTATTTACATGGCTCATGTATTTTTCACATGGGGGGGGGGATGCAGGGAACACATTCAGACAATGTATTTACATGGCTCATGTATTTTTCACATGGGGGGGGGGGGATGCAGGGAACACATTCAGACAATGTATTTACATGGGTCATGTATTTTTCACATGGGGGGGGGGGGGGGATGCAGGGAACACATTCAGACAATGTATTTACATGGCTCATGTATTTTTCACATGGGGGGGGGTGCAGGGAACACATTCAGACAATGTATTTACATGGCTCATGTATTTTTCACATGGGGGGGGGGGGATGCAGGGAACACATTCAGACAATGTATTTACATGGGTCATGTATTTTTCACATGGGGGGGGGGGGATGCAGGGATAAATGGATTTTGGTAAGAGTGGAATCTTATAATAGCAAAATATCAGTGGTTTGATATTTTTGTTTGTCACTCCCACTGCCATATTAGAGAGATTGGGCTATCCCGTTTCCGACAACGGGAACGGGATAGGCGACGATGACGTCACCATAGAATCTGTTGACGTCATCGTTTCCCACATAGCTCGGGTCTGCGCCGTTCTCGACACCCGAGATAAACTGGCTGTATCCCGTAAGTATCGAACGGCGTAGCTTCTTGCTAAATTTATACTGTAAGCAGTTTGTTAAAAACATCTTACAGTGGCTACGTGGAAGCTAACCATACGTATTGTGTAACCGAACTGTATTTGCACCACATTTCAATTGTTTCATGCCGACAGAAGGAGTTTTGTTTGGTAGTGGCCTTGTCAGTACGACTCCTCGGCCTAGCGCCATGGACAGATACTTATCCCGACAGCATAGCCCAACCTTGGATACGATGTTCCAACATCGAGATCGGGAATGGCATAGAAGGTGATATGCTAACCTGATCTCGATGTCGGAAACAGGATAGCCCAACCTCTCTAATAAGGGGAAATTGTGAGTTGACCGGTCATTATTGGGAAAGAGATTTTGAGCACCCTAAGGGACATGCACTAATTTACTTGCAGCTTTCTTACCTACCTTCTGTGGGATTTGAAAACAGGACCTTAAATTGCCTGTCAGGTATGAAAGACATCAAGCCGTTGTTGCACAATTTTCAACCACTCAACTATTGGCGAAGCTTCTTTGAAATTCCCTTGACATTTAGTAGAATGTGCCCTGACTATTTTATTTCCCATATGACTTCCCTAAGAGCATGGAGAACCCTTGTCTGTGCCTGGTCATCATCGAAGTGCTTTCCCTTACAGAAAACGCCATCTCTTTACCACCATCCTGACATGTTTCCACCACCAAACCCGTGGCAGATGTGGGATGACGTTTCAATTCACATGTCTTGACCACTGGTCACCGGTAGACCAGTGGCAGGCATGTGGTGGTGCATTGCCACTACTCCACCACCTTATTACCCATATTAACCACAACGTGTGGTTAAAAAACACTAGCATATCCAACCACAGGTAGGGGTAAAGTAGGGGCATGAGTGTGGTATTCAAAGGGTACACCGAGTTATGATATTTGCCACATATAGATGGCAGCACTAGTTCATTTGTGACCAGGAGTGCTTTGGATTATGCCACTAGCCACATATAGATGGCTCCACCGGTTACAAATATGGACAGGGAGGGACGCCCCTATGGGTGAGCCAACAAACAGGGAAGGACGCCCCTAAGGCTGATCCCTCTAGCAGGGAGGGACACCCTTATGGCTGAGCCAACTAGCAGGGAGGGACTCCCCTATGGCTGATCCCTCTAGCAAGGAGGGACGCCCCTATGGGTGAGCCATTAAGCAGGGAGGGATGACCCTATGACTGATCCCTCTAGCAAAGAAGGATGCCCCTATGGCTGATCCCTCAAGCAGGGAGGGATGCCCCTATGGCTGAGCCCTCTAGCAAGGAGGGACGCCCCTATGGCTGATCCCTCTAGCAAGGAGGGACGCCCCTATGGGTGAGCCATTTAGCAGGGAGGGACTCCCCTATGGCTGATCCCTCTAGCAAGGAGGGACGCCCCTATGGGTGAGCCATTTAGCAGGGAGGGATGACCCTATGGCTGAGCCCTCTAGCAAAGAAGGATGCCCCTATGGCTGATCCCTCAAGCAGGGAGGGATGCCCCTATGGCTGAGCCCTCTAGCAAGGAGGGACGCCCCTATGGGTGAGCCAACTAGCAAAGAGGGATGACCCTATGGCTGATCCCTCTAGCAAAGAGGGATGCCCCTATAGCTGATCCCTCTAATATGTTGGGATGGACACTCTTTAGTACTCACAATACAGTTAGTACTCTGTTGATAGTATTCAGCGAGTGCTTTCTAATGAATTCCAACATGGCTATGTTCAGATGTTTTTTAAAAATCTTTGCATCCTTGTGCTTTGGGTGAAATTAGCCTCAGGATTGATCCATTAATGTCTCTAGGTTGTTAAGAATCCCAACTATTTTGGTAATATCTTTGTGACCAGAAAAACCTGTGGAAAATACTTGAAGGGGAGATGTCGGTTAGAATCCCACCCATAATGATACATGAAATATATCACAAATTTATGCCTAAATTAAGTTATTTAGGCCAAAATAAAGTTATCTAGGCCAAAATATCCAGAGGTTCAGACAACACCTGTCAGGTGAAGGGATGGACACAATAGGGGTTTCTGATCTGGCGCATCAGCGTAAGGTCACGAGGGAACAAGGACAAATCAGGGCTCTCGTATCATTTACTTTACAGAGAAACATGTGTGCCATCATCATCTGAGCATGTGCAGAGCAAAAATTTTGGGCTACTGGTTGAGGCTAGCCTGTTCAGGTTGACCGGCTTGTTTCATATCCACTTGTTTTTATTTATCTAAGATGTAAACAGATACAAGAGCCCTCATGGTCTTTGTTTCTTAATGACATCACAGCAGAGAAATACATCCCCTTGATCCGCAACCCATAGGCACAGCATGCTAGTACCAACGGTATGTGCGCCTCGGGTTACGCAGTGTAACCTGGGGAAGTATTGGTCACGTGATTGGTTTCGCGGCAATTTCAGTCTGACCCAGGGCCTGTGAAACCAGCAGGCAGCCAATCCTGGGGTACACATGTTATCTATGACTCATAGTGGTGTGAGGCAGCGAAATTTGATGACGCATGCACAGTGCCCACTCCCTGTCTACTACTCCCAGATCACAGTAAGACTAGATTTGGCAAGATTATCCAGGGTCCAGTGTCCATGGCTGTATTATGGGTCTATGGTAATTAGTATGTGGTGATCAATCCATGTTTTATTCATCTAAGACAAAATTACCATGAAAACAGGTAATATTGGTACATTTCATGATGTTTACCTATAGCAGTTTCAGTCAATACCCTCAAAGAATACTTGTGGGACGTTTGCAGTTTCTACTCAAGTATAATTTTTTAGAGTCAGATTCAAGAAGTTATCCCTATCTGAAAATGGTGTACAGCCTGATGTCCACCCTCAGTCATTGGTATCCCCCAAGGGGAAGTCAGACACCACGGTCACTACCTGACCTGTCTGTTGCACCCTGCTGGGAGGAAGCAGGAAATTGGATTACTTACCTGATAAGCAGAAGACAGGGTTGGTGCCAGGTGCCTGACCTAGATTCTAGGCTGACCAGAGTAGACAATTCAAACCTCACACAAACATTCTTTAAAGGTTATTGATTATAACTGCTTTAAGTAAATTATGCTTATGGAATGTACCAATAGTGCCTGATTTTAGAGAAATTTTATTGAAAGATGACGGAAATGGGATATTCTCATTTGGCATATTTTTCTCTGCAGCAATGTATATATTTTTGGAAAATCTAGTTCTTAGTGCCATGGTGTTTATGATGATGATAATGATAAAGTTGACCTCTAGACCTTTAAGCTATTCATGATGATGATAATGGTAATAAAATTCACCTCTATACCTTGGCTATATAGTCATGATGATGATGATGATAATAAAATTGACTTCTACACCTTAGCTATATTCATGATGATGATGTTGATGATGACAATGATAAAATGGACTTCTGCACCTTAACTATATTGACGATGATGATGATGATAAAATTGACTTATACACCTTGGCTATATCCATGCTGATGACGATAAATTTGACCTCTACACCTTTGATAGCTATATTCATGATGATGATGATGATGATGATAAAATTGACGTATACACCTTGGCTATATCCATGCTGATGATGATAAATTTGACCTCTACACCTTCGATAGCTATATTCATGATGATGATGATGATGATTAAATTGATGTATACACCTTGGCTATATTCATGATGACGATGATGATATCGCTGATGATGATGACGATGATAAAATTGACTTCTGCACCTTAGCTATATTTACGATGATGATGACAATACCGATTGATGATGACAATGATAAAATTGACTTCTTCACCTTAGCTATAGCCATAATGATAATGACAATAATAAAATGGACTTCTACATTGTAAGGCCCAGTCACACTAGGGTCCGACTACTGCACGATTTTAAAATCGGCAGGGCGGACTTGATTTTTCCCCTATCGGCTCCGTCTAAAAAGTCGGTACTGGGTTAAGATTGTATATACCGACTTTTTAGATGGAGCCGATAGGTGAAAAAATCGAGTCCGACCTGCCGATTTTAAAATCGTGCGATAGTCGGACCCTAGTGTGACTGGGCCTGTAGCTATATTCATTATGATGATGAGGATGATGATGACAGAGATAAAATTTACTTCCACGCTACAGCTATATTCACAATGATGATGATAATACTCAGCGAGAGCTATCCGAATACCAACATGACAGGGTTTAACTGGACCCACTTCGGGATCAGACGTGCTGTAGTGTAGCACGTCGTCCGTAGGACATTTATAGATTCAGCATGCTGCCACTCGCCAAATTGGCAATATACTAGGTGTATAGGGAAAAGTGCCAGAACAAAATGCTTCGTAATAACGGTTTATGGCAGCGAGTTTATTGATGAAACTGAGCGGCCAAAAAATAAAGTCAAGCGTGCGATTGAAACATTGTCTGAAGCTTATATATGGGAGAATTTTTGGCATATTTTCGCGCCCGTGTAATTTTAGCTAATATGTCGAAAAAGGGGAACGACTTTACGGTAATTCGGCGAATAGCGAAACAGCGAAATATGTATAGGACGTATACCTACTGTATACTATTATACTACGGAGATGCCTCATTCTGAGAATATCGCTAAACTGGCCATAAGTTCTTAAATCATGGTACGTGTGTGTTATGAATTGTTCAATTGATATTGTGCACGTACGTTGGCATACCCGTCAGCATTCAACAATCCAAAATCAGGATATTTCACTTATCAGGCGGTTTACTATACTGCGACGTCTTTTGGTTTCATTTTGTTTAGTTCCAATTCTGGGAGGAGCCAGGTTAGTACTTTTGCTTAAGGAGCGGGCCTTTAGAGTTGGTAATCATGGAAACATATGTTAATAGGATAACTTTAATTTTAGCAGATCACAATTGCTGCATGATAATATACACACAGTTTTCAAAAACACGCAGATAGCTTTGGAACTGAAAATGTCTTCATCAACAACATTTACATTGTGTGATCTTTCCAGACATTTTGTGATCTTTCAAGATCAAATACTTACTATGTTCAGCATATTATGAAATTCTTGGCTCTTGGCTAGAAAATAAATTTATTCTTGAGGAATGGTGGATGATTTTTGAAAGTTGGCAAATCAGTAGCTAATCTGAAGATTTCTGACCAAGTTATATAATTCATACCTGTTAACATTCAACCATCCAAAATCAGGAGATATTATGCGGTTCCAATCCTGGCCACCAGGGGTCAGATTAGTTTATTAGTTTAGGAGTGGGCTATTATATTTTACAGGTGTTGGCAAATTGATAACCATACAAGTATGATTATGAAATAACTTTAATTTTATGTAGCAGATCACACTTGCAGCATGATGACAAATTCCCAGTTATGAGAAACACACAGAGATTGCTTTTGAACTGAATACATCATAATAGTCCATGACCCAGAGGTGGTCAGTATCATATTGGGGGGGGGGGGGGGGGGGAATTCTGGTTAATGTTTTTGAATTCCCCATATTCTCACCTCTATGGTATTTCAGTAACAAATATTTTCCAAATCAGACCTTTTTTCCCAGGTGAACAATAAAATAGCTTAAAATATTTACACGATCACTAATTTGCTTTTACTCACTACCCATATTCCTCATATTTCATAACTATTACATCTCTATCCATTCCCCTTGAGATATGGATTCGTGCGCCGGCCTACATATTTTGGCGCACGGATCCATTCCTCTACCATACCTGCCTAACCTCTGCGCTGTGTTGCGCCGAGCGCCACTAGCTTCATACTACTTTCCATTCCTTTCATTTCCACTCCTATCACCTTGTATCGGACTTTCTCTGGGTTAAGATCATACTAGCAGGCCCCCGTGCACAGCACGGGTTTTGATTCTAAATCATACTCAATGATGTGCAGGAGGTTTAGAGGCATAGAATAAAAAAAAAGTAAATAATTAAAAAAAAACACAATCCAACTACCCTAACCACTTACTGAACCATTGGCGTTGCTCTTGTTTTTTTAGTTTCTAGTTCTCAGTCAAGAGTTATCACCAGCATCAATCAGAAAAAAAAATGAAAAGTTCAGGCCCACCTTATAGCAGGCCCCCTGCTTGCAAAGTATAGGTACTTATAGCGCAGCATTGATTACACTGCAGACATAGGATGTAATCAATTATCCCCCCCCCCCCCCCCATGTTATAAAGGGGAGTCAAACAGCAAGTGTCAAAAAATAGAACGCAGGATAAATATAAGTAATGTTCAGAATGTTGCAGAGAACAAAATGTTGCAAAGAGATGCAAAAAGGAATTTACAGGGGAGAGAAAAGGAAACATAGGATGTAATCAATCACTCCCCCCCCCCCATGTTATCAATGAGAGTCCAACAGCAAGTGCCAAAAAAAAATAGAACTCATAATTATTAAGTAGTGTTCAGAATCGATCACAATTTTCAAGATAAGGTACTGCTTCAAAACACATCTGTATGTCATATAGTCAAGTTGTGGTACCCTATGACGCAAGGAAAATCATATTGGGGGCATGGTTACATTGGTTATATCGATCGCCCAAAGGGATCCGACTTCATACACCTCTCTGGAGCAGTCCGGCAGTGTTTCCTGTTTGGTGGGGGCAAAAACAGTTGAATAAACTTTTGTTTTACAGTTTGTTCTGGTCGGCTGGACTACCAAAGGTCCAGCTATTTTTTTAATGTAATTTTTATCCATGGTTGGTTTTTTGTTCAAAGATGCCAAAATGCATTCAATGATCATAATCTGAGGCAAAACGAATGCTGTTTGGCATGTTCAAACAATCGGGCGAACACTATATAAATAAGTCAATCTGTGCGGGTTCGAATCCCGGTCGCGGCTTGAGAAAGTTGCCAGTGACTTGGCATTAGGCGGTGGTTTTCGCTATGTACTCCAGTTTCCCCCACCAGTTATAACTGGCTAGGGATACGACTTAGCCGCAACATGCTAGAAAAAGCAGCAATTTTTTTTCAAAATGTCAAATGCAACGGCAAGTAGTTATGATGTATGCATGCCAATATAATTCCAAGGAGAGAGGTTTGATGATTAAATGCCAAATGAATTTCAAGGATTGCTTATATACGTTGAAAAGTATAGGGCTTAATATATATATATATATATATATATATATATATATATATATATATATATATATATATATATATATATATATATATATATATATGCCTATTTAAATAAATGATATATAAAGAGAGAGAGAATATGCCAAAAAATAATAAGACATAAGAAGAGGATGCAAGAAAGAAATATGGGAGTGGAGATCAAAAAGAAAGTACAGAATGCAAATAAGAACATGCAAGAGGATGAGTACAGAAATTACAAATATAAGAAAACATCCCAGCAGAGAAAACAAAACTGTACAGTGAATGCAAGAAAGGAAATATAAGTGCTATACAATATAGGTAATAGAAAATAAAACAAACAAACAGAGGATATAAAAGTGATAAACATTGGAGAGGCAAACTAAAAAGAAGGAAATTCCTAAATGCAAATGAAAACACAAAACACAAAAAGTAGGAAGAGGAAGATCAGAAATTGCAAAATAAGGAAAAGGAATACAGAGGATAGAATAAAAATAAATGGTTAATACAGTAGGCCTTCACAGAGAGACAGGGAGAAAAAAGGGATGGAACAAATGCTAAAGGGAAGAAAAAAGAAAAGAAAAATCAACAGAGTTAAAAGGAAATAGCCTTTACAGAAAGATATTTAAGATACAGAGTGCACAATGACAATATAGCAGAGAAAAAATGGTTTGACACAGCCAGCATGAAACAATATTTCATATTGTGGTGGGCCCATTTGATTGCCCACATACAACCACAACCACATAGAAATGGCTGGTCATGACTGCAAATATGTCAGAAAAATGACCATAATTGAAATTACCAATAATCCCAATTCCAATGTGATTGTACAAATGGCTCCTTGCTGCATCTCCCTGGTATCTACCCCTCTGCAGAAATTCAGAAATATAAATCAGTAAATGACTATATTGTTCCATTGAAATTCAACTCAATCATATATACATCCCCCCCCCCCAGTATTAGAATTCCAACCAAAAAAAATTCAAAAACCTGTTCATTGAATCAAATTAGCCCCCCCCCCCCCCCCCCCCTACAACAAAACAAACATTGAGAGAGAGAGTCTCTGATCCAGAAATATTTTAAGCAAATAAATAGGTAAAGAGAGAGGTACAGGTAGACTCTTAAAAGATTTTGCAGCTGAGAGATCAGCAGTCTTGATGTTGTCGGGGAGCTCATTCCAAATACAATATGACAGTATGAACCCCCTCTAGGTCGAAGGTCATGTCACATGTACCTTGAACTATGACAGGATCAGAAAATCAGCATTTACTATGTAAGCTGTTAGTAATTTGGGGGCTTATGGGAACATTCAAAAATGTTTTTAAAATACTCATTGTGCATATCCCCTGTGGAGGTAGGACCTTGGACCTTACCAATACAGAGGTTTTGGGACACTATCGGGTAAAATAAGAGGAAATAAAATTGAAAAAAGAAAAATGAAAACCCACTCTCAAAGTGCACCAGTTCATAATCGATGTGTCCATTCACAAATGTTTTTAAAATACTCATTGTGCATATCCCCTGTGGAGGTAGGACCTTGGACTTTACCAATACAGAGGTTTTGGGACTCTATCGGGTAAAATAAGAGGATATAAAATTGAAAAAAAAAAAAGAAACCCCACTTTCAAAGTGCACCAGTTCATAATTGATGTGTCCATTCACAAAATACTTCAATTTAAATACTGTACACACCAGAGAAATACACCCCCTTGATCTGCAACCCCATAGGCACAGCATGCTAGTGCCTAGGGTATGTGCACCTCGGGTTACGCGGTGTAGCCTGGGGAAGTATTGGTCACGTGATTGGTTTCACGGCAATTTTAGTCTGACCCAGGGCCTGTGAAACCAGCAGGCAGCCAATCCTGGGGTTCATATGTTATCTATGACTCATAGTGGTGTGAGGCAGCGAAATTTGATGATGCAAGCACAGTGCCCACTCCCTGTCTACTACTCCCAGGTACACACGTAATACATTGTACAATTAATGCAAATGCATGGCGGATCATCAGTGGACACTCATTTAGCGGACACTCTGGCGGAAAACACATGGACTGTGGTCGGACCGTGGGTAATTCCAGGAGAAAAAAATCGGAAAAATGAGAAAATGTAAAAACTAAGGAGGGAAATACCAAAAATAAAGGAATTAATGAGCACGGAAGAAAGACAATCGATACAGAATAAGTAAACAAAAGACAAAAAATGCAACACAGAGAAAACAAAAGAACTAAACAAAGAAAAGAATCAGGGACTAAAACTAAAAAAAGCAAAGTACCAAAAGAAAACAATCATATCTAAACTTGAATGCTACGCTATTTAATTTGTACGGATTGCTACGATGTTGAACTTGACCTAAAACTCGATCTTTCCTATGGTCAAGATTTTCTAAGTCAGGCACATATACGGCAAATAAACAACAGAAAAACTGTATAAATACATTCAAAAGAGACAACTTAACTGCCGTGCTATAATAAACAATCTTTACAGCTGTCCATGAGGCATGACTACGGAGTACAGCATTAAACTCTATCTTTTCTTTGGTCAGGCAGCATTCAACGGCAATAAACACAAAACAAAAGAATGGAATACATACCATGACTGCCGGGGCATATGTCTATCTCAAAAATACATGTATCATGATCCTATGACTATGTTTATACTCGCAAATCAGTCATGTCCAATGCAAACTTTTGCGAGTTTCATCCATTATCGCTCATTGACACGAATTTGCCGTGACTTTAATCTTTATCTTTGATATCTAAGTCAGCACTCCAAAACATTGTTAACAGCGACGATAATGCATGTGCAGCACCCGTTTATATATGTGATCAGAGGATTCTAAATCAGTAATACTGTCAGAGTATTACCTCCAGTAGGTCACATCGCTCGCGTGGCTCCCAACTTTCAAAATAATAAATGGCGCGAAATGGAACTCTCCAGTGTGGAAATGACGTCACCTTCATAGATGGCGCTGCAAAATCGACGATCTCGCTCTTCCATCCTCCTCACCCACCCAGGACGTTTTTCCAAATTAAAAAACACAATCGCCACAAATGGGCAAATAAATGGTCAAACGCCCAACAACTAACCCTCGCCCAAAGATCCACAGCGGCAGTTGGGACCGGCGAGGCGCAGTGACCGAGCCTATTCCCTAAAACCGCTGCAAAAACTGTGTATTAAGATATAAGACTAGCAGGCCCCCGTGCACAGCACGGGTTTAGATTCTAAGTCATACTCAATGAAGCTCAGGAAGTTCAGAGGCAGATAATAAAAAAAAAACTGCCTTAACCACTCAAAAAAATATAACCCTTACTGAACCATTGACGTCGCTCTTGTTTGTTTGTTTTGTTTCTAGTTTTCAGTCATCACCAGTAACTGTGTGACACAAACACTATTAAAATTATAATGAAATGCATCAATCAAATGGTGCACTTACAACTGCAGGGCATCTTGGATCTACGTCAATGTCGTCAAATGTCCACCTGGGGTATACGTCAGGGAGGGGATCCCCATATATACCTTGCTTGCAGCCACTATGCATGCTATAATTATGAAAGTGCTGCATGTCCGACCCGAGTGCAGCATTGACTACACTGCAGACATGTTAGCCGCACTTGGCACCACACTATGTGGCCTCATAGTATGGTTGTACACTGACAGCTTGCTGTCTCTCACAACTACCTGGGTTCCCAAATTCCCATGCACATGATAAAGTTGCTAGTGACTTTGGGTCTTGTGGTCTTCGCCAGATACTCTGGCTTTCTCAACCACTAACAACATGCTAGTCGCGGCTGCAGTATGGCAGAAAAAGTAAGGATAATCAAATTTTACAATTCTACGTCATGTATGATAAATGGCCCCTGCAACATCTCTCTGGTAACTACACCTCGCCAGAAGTTTAATAGAGATGTAAATCAAGTAAATATTAATATCATTCCATCAAAATTCAACTCATGTATAGATTCCCCAACCCCTGCACCAACTAATCAAGATACTGAAACACCACCTAAATAATAATAATAAGAGAGAGAGAGAGGGTGCGACAATTTTTTTTAAAAGAAAGGGAGAGAAGATCCCCATAGGGGACAGGGCTCAACAGTACCCTGCCAACCCAAGTAGTCAGGCAGGGCAAGTTGGACCCATGATCAGAAAGTCCTGCCAGGCGTTCAGTTTGCCAAGCCAATTTGATAGAACTCATGTATAGGGGTCCACACCGGTACACCCGTACCGCGAGGGTACCAATACTCCGCCCGAAAATACCGGTAAAAAAACGCATAATTAGTAACTGGTATTTTGGTACCGGTACTATGACAGAAAAGAGTGCTGAGACGCGGGAAAATACATCGCGAATTCGCGATCGCGTCATCCGTCTTTCCCGCTCGATCACGTGATAGGGGGTGATAGTAACCGGTATTGGTACCGTTAGAATACCGGAACCGTATAAAAAATACCGGAACCGTACCATACCGTATAATTTTAAAGGTATGGACCCCTACTCATGTATAAATTCCCCAAACCCCTACCCCCACTAATCAAGATATTGTGACACCCAGGGTCTGACACTTAGATTTCAGGCTTGGGGCCCGGAAAGCTATTTTAATAAGTTTAGTGGTCAAAAACAGCATTTCTGTATTATTATACTATACATACTATTTTGGGCCCCTAGTCTAAAGAATCTAGGGACCCACAGCAAAAGTTAGGGGCATATGGGACGAACCCTGGACATCACATACATAATGAGAGAGCGATAAAGGGAGAGAGAGAGAGATGATGATTAAATTTCACTAAAAGCAATTTAGGAGAATAGTCAAGGGGGCAGTCAATAAAGGGGCAGTAGAGAGATAGGGGGCAGTTAATAAAGGGGCAGTTAGTCGGGATACAGGGGGCAGTCAATAAAGGGGCAGTAGAGAGATAGGGGGCAGTCAATAAAGGGGCAGTAGAGAGAGAGAGGGGGCAGTCAATAAAGGGGCAGTTGGGATACAGGGGGCAGTTAATAAAGGGGCAGTAGAGGGATAGGGGGCAGTCGAAAAGGGGGGCAGTAGAGAGATAGGGGGCAGTCAATAAAGGGGTAGCAGAGACACAGGGGGCAGTTAATAAAGGGGCAGTAGAGAGACAGGGGGCAGTCAATAAAGGGGCAGTAGAGAGACAGGGGGTAGTTAATAAAGGGGCAGTAAAGAGACAGGGGGCAGTCAATAAAGGGCCAGTAGAGAGACAGGGGGCATTTAATAAAGGGGCAGTAGAGAGACAGGAGGCAGTCAATAAAGGGGCAGTTGGGATACAGGGGGCAGTTAATAAAGGGGCAATAGAGAGACAGGGGCAGTCAATAAAGGGGCAGTAGAGAAACAGGGGGCAGTTAATAAAGGGGCAGTAGAAAGACGGGGCAGTCAATAAAGGGGAAGTTGGGATACAGGGGGCAGTCAATAATGGGGCAGTAGAGAGATAGGGGGAAGTTAATAAAGGGGCAGTTGGGATACAGGGGCAGTCAATAAAGGGGCAGTAGAGAGATATGGGGCAGTCAATAAAGGGGCAGTTGGGATACAGGGGGCAGTTAATAAAGGGGCAGTAGAGGGATAGGGGGCAGTCAATAAAGGGGCAGTAGAGAGATATGGGGGGCAGTCAATAAAGGGGTAGCAGAGAGACAGGGGGCAGTTAATAAAGGGGCAGTAGAGAGACAGGGGGCAGTCAGTAAAGGGGCATTAGAGAGACAGGGGGCAGCTAATAAAGGGACAGTAGAGAGACAGGGGCAGTTAATAAAGGGGCAGTAGAGATATAGGGGGCAGTCAATAGAGGGGCAGTTGGGATACAGGGGGCAGTCAATAAAGGGCCAGTTGGGATACAGGGGACAATTTATAAAGGGGCAGTAGAGAGACAGGGGGCAGTTAGTAAAGGGGCAGTAGAGAGACAGGGGGGGGGCAGTTAATAAAGGGGCAGTTGGGATACAGGGGGCAGTCAATAAAGGGGCAGTAGAGGGATAGGGGGCAGTCAATAAAGGGGCAGTAGAAGGATAGGGGGCAGTTGGGATACAGGGGGCAGTCAATAAAGGGGCAGTAGAGGGATAGGGGGCAGTCAATAAAGGGGCAGTAGAAGGATAGGGGGCAGTCAATAAAAGTTGAGAGAGAGGGGGAGGAAATGCAGGAGAAATGAAATATATATACAAAGAAATGATTACACAGAAGAAATACAGAAAGAGACAAAATCATTGTTGATGTGAATTGAGAGAGGATGTTTGACACAACAGACGTCACTCTTGTTTTGAAGTTAAATTACGATCGCTTAATTCGTGAACCTGAGGAGGACGTAGGGCAGTACAAAGTCAAACGGCCACAAAAGTGAAGTGGCAGAAAGATATATAACCACTGCCAGTAACACGACAAATGCTGTGGCAATTTCAAAAACACATCAGTCAAATGGATTGCCGTAGCTGACTGCCGTTCCAACAGTTCACCCATTATCGCCCGTTCAAATCTTTATTCAAAATACGGCATTTAACTCCTGCCTGATGAAACATTTAAGTCATTTAACATTCTAAACTAAGTTAAAACAAACTTCACTTTATATTTGTGTATATATTTACGTTAACTTCCGATTGAAGACGGCCAAACAACCTCAAGCGAGATCGTAAAAATCGTCTGCTTGATAGAGCTTATTGGAACTCTTCAGCGCAAGTTTACGGCTCCGTAATAGATGGCGCTGCAAATTGCAAACCACGGCGATCTCGCTCTTCCATCCTCCTCACCCACCCAGGACGTTTTTCCAAATTAAAAAACACAATCGCCACAGATGGGCAAATAAATGGTCAAACGCCCAACAACTAACCCTCGCCCAAAGATCCACAGCGCCAGTTGGGATCGGCGAGACGCAGTGACCGAACCTATTCCTAAAAACCGCCGCAAAAACTGTGTATTAAGATATAAGATATGCCGACTTTTTAGACGGAGCCGATAGGTGAAAAAATCGAATCAAATCAAAAACATATGTATCTGGAGTGAATAAATAATCTGACAACATTTGACATAACTAATAAGATAAATTGAGAATTATTTGAAGAGCACTAGTTAAACTTAACACGAACAGTAACTCTGTCAATTACCTTAAGTACTAAATATTAACCTTTCCAATGCTGAGGCTATACTATCGTCCAAAGAACAAGAATGCAAAGATTTTTTGAAAACCATCTAAACCCTGTCATGTTGGTATTCATGGGATTGCTCTTGCTGAGTACCCATATGCCAGGTTTCCATTACAGGAAATATGCACATAGATAACCGTTCCTGGGACGGTAACAGGCTATGCATCCTGTCATTCGCTCTCCCCAGAGAACGCTACCCACCTGGCAGGTACTGGCATGCAGGTCTATATCTATATGGGTCAAATGCGGCCAGCTAGTAGCAGTGTAGGAGGGATTGTTGACGCAAGATTTAGACAGTCATACAGATTTCACTTGCAGCAGAAAATTGAGTATAAAAGCGGTTTTAATGGAAATGACAACAAAAAAAGTGGTGTATTTAGGTTAGGAAGTATATGATACTCCGGCGTGCAGCTTAATATTGGAGTTTTAGCGTGCTCTTGAGTGTTGAAAGTTGTAACTAGTGACTTTTAAAGGTTTATGATGATGATAATGATAAGCTATTCATGATGATGATAATGATAATAAAATTGACCTCTTTACCTTGGCTATATAGTCATGATGATGATGATGATAATAAAATTGACTTCTACACCTTAGCTATATTCATGATGATGATGATAATAAAATTGACCTCTACACCTTAGCTATATTCATGATGATGATGATGATGATAATAAAATTGACCTCTACACCTTAGCTATATTCATGATGATGATGATGTTGATGATGACAATGATAAAATGGACTTCTGCACCTTAACTATATTGACGATGATGATGATGATAAAATTGACTTATACACCACGGAAGTGGCTATATCCATGCTGATGACGATAAATTTGACCTCTACACCTTTGATAGCTATATTCATGATGATGATGATGATAAAATTGACGTATACACCTTGGCTATATCCATGCTGATGACGATAAATTTGACCTCTACACCTTTGATAGCTATATTCATGATGATGATGATGATAAAATTGACGTATACACCTTGGCTATATCCATGCTGATGACGATAAATTTGACCTCTACACCTTTGATAGCTATATTCATGATGATGATGATGATAAAATTGACGTATACACCTTGGCTATATCCATGCTGATGATGATAAATTTGACCTCTACACCTTTGATAGCTATATTCATGATGATGATGATGATGATGATTAAATTGACGTATACACCTTGGCTATATCCATGCTGATGACGATAAATTTGACCTCTACACCTTTGATAGCTATATTCATGATGATGATGATGATGATAAAATTGACTTCTACATCTTGGCTATATTCATGATGATGATGATGATATCGCTGATGATGATGACAATGACAAAATTGACTTCTGCACCTTAGCTTTATTTACGATGATGATGACAATATCGATTGAGGATGACGATGATAAAATTGACTTCTTCACCTTAGCTATAGCCATGATGATGATGATGATGATGATGACAATAATAAAATTGACTTCTACATTGTAAGGCCCAGTCACACTAGGGTCCGACAATCACACAAGGCGGACTTGATTATTCACCTATCGGCTCCGTCTAAAAAGTCTGTACTGGGTTAAGATTGTATATGCCGACTTTTTAGATGGAGCCGATAGGTGAAAAAATCGAGTCCGACCTGCCGATTTTAAAATCGTGCGATAGTCGGACCCTAGTGTGACTGGGCCTGTAGCTATATTCATTATGATGATGATGATGATGCTGACAGATAAAATTTACTTCCACGCTATAGCTATATTCACAATGATGATGATAATACTCAGCGAGAGCTATCAGAATACCAACATGACAGGGTTTAACTGGGTTAAGATCGTATATGCCGACTTTTTAGACGGAGCCAATAGGTGAAAAAATCCTACCTGCCTATTTTAAAATCGTGTGTTAGTCTAACCCTAGTGTGACTGGGCCTTTAGCTATATTCGTTATGATGATGATGATGATGATAGTGATGATGATGATGATGACAGAGATAAAATTTACTTCCACGCTATAGCTATATTCACAATGATGATGATAATACTCAGCGAGAGCTATCCGAATACCAACATGACAGGGTTTAAATGTTTTTCAAAAATCTTTGAGTCATTGCGCTTTGAACAAAAGTAGCCTCAGCATTGCTGATATCTTGTTGAATAAAGTATATTTTGAATGATATTGAAGGAAAAACGTTCATTAGATCCCAACCTAGCTCTTTTGAAATATTTCAAATAAATTTGTCTATAATCAGATGTTATGGGGTGAAAGCTTAATTCACCCTTCCAATGCTGGGGTTACTTTCATCCAAAGGACAAGAATGCAAAGATTTTTGAAAACCATCTAAACCCTGTCATGTTGGTATTCATTGGATGGCTCTCACTGAGTACTCTCAGAAGAATACCCATGTGACAGGGTTTCAGTTATTTTTTGCATCATTTTTGTTTTGGGCAAATTAGCCTGCCGCAGCATAAAGGTTATACTTGTACCAACCAAAAAGACCTGACTTGGTCGTTGAAATCATTCTTCTTAACCCATTTATGCCTGTAGCCCCAAAAACTGCATGGCTATTTTGGTGATAATCTCTTTAACAAAATCACTTATCGTGAAATATCTGAAGGAGAAATTCGAGCAGAAAACAATAAGCAATGTTCTGCAAATATTTAAGTAAAAAAGTTAATTGTACCGTTACCTACAACTTTCAAATACATTTCAAAATTAATGCCTCATCCTCAGGTCATGTTGAAAGTGTCGGAGCAATTGACATCACAACTCTAAGCATGGATAAGTCAAAAACATATGTATCTGGAGTGACTAAATAATCTGACAACATTTGACATAACTAATAAGATAAATTGAGAATTATTTGAAGAGCACTAGTTAAACTAAACACGAACAATAACTCTCAGTCAATCACCTTAAGTACTAACTATCAACCTTTCCAATGCTGAGGCTATGCTATTGTCCAAAGAACAAGAATGCAAAGATTGTTTGAAAACCATCTAATCCCTGTCATGTTGGTATTCATGGGATTGCTCTTGCTGAGTACCCATATGCCAGGTTTCCATTACAGGAAATATGCACATAGATAACCGTTCCTGGGACGGTAACAGGCTATGCATCCTGTCATTCGCTCTCCCCAGAGAACGCTACCCACCTGGCAGGTACTGGCATGCAGGTCCTTATCTATATGGGTCAAATGCGGTCTGAAAATTATTAAATATTAATCCTTCTTTTAGGCGGAGTGATATTTGAAAAGAGATATGAAGATGAATTGTTAAACCCAACATGAACTAAAAACTTTCAGTCAAATATTTCTCAAACATTGCATTATAATCAAGATGATTACACATAAATTAGACTATATGTACCTTTTTGATGTGAATTGGTTAAGTGTATATTGGCATTTGTGCTAGTTTTACATCATGTTGGTTGCTAACGTATGGGGAACATAGGAGTTCACTTTTATTGCATGATCAGCATACAAAGAATTGTTTGAAGAAACTCAGCACTTATCAGCTGAAATATGAAAAGCATGTTTTCCCTATTTATTACAGAGAATGTAAGAATGGAGAATGTTACGTTCAGTCTTTCTCCATAACCTATTTCTTACATGTCTGAAAAAGTCCCCACTACCTTAACCCTACTTAGAGAACTGGGAATACCCAAGAGTTCCTAGAATAATGCTAGGAAAATGCTAGGTAAATGCCAGAAATTCCTAGGAAGTCTCAGCTTTTGTTGGTGATGTCTTTTTATCAATAGTGCTTCCTTTCTTTTACCAAATGATGCTGGGAATACCAAGGATTTCCTAGTATCAACTAGGAAAATCCTAGAATATCCTGGGAACCGGGAAGTCTAAGCTGTACAACATGAAAACAATGACATTTGGCAGGAATGCTGACCCATGGCAATGTCCTGAAACACAATCCTATATTCAAGCCTAACTGTCTCTTGTGTTTATATGCACTCTTTTCTCCTTCTTGCCTTTGAAAATAAATTTGTAATAGGAAATATTAGTAAAATCCCATGTGAATCATCTTCAAATAATTTGACAAGTTATCTATTATTCCCAAGTTGATCAAGTGATCCGCAACCAGCAGATCTCAAGCAACAGCCTCAGCATGACTCCTAGCCTAGATTTTTATGAGAACCACTCAAGATGTTCTGTCTGTGTATATTTTTGAGCAACTTCCTCAGTAATGTAAATTAATACAAATGCCCTAATTCGTATGTCTGCTAGTGATGTCACACTGAGGCGCGATTAGGTGTGTCCAGGGCTTTACAATGAGCTGTATGGTAATTGGTGATGACCAATCCATTTTTTATTCATCTAAGATAAAAATACCCTAAAATCAGGCACTATTGGTTTACTTATAGCAGTTTCAGCCAATACCTGTCAGTATGTTTAGTATGTTTTAGAGTCAGATCCCCAAAATATACCTATGTGAGTGGTGTAAAGCCTGATGTCCCTCCTCAATCATTGGTATAATCCCACAAGGAGAAACTAGACACCCCAGCCACAAACTGATCTGTCTGTTAGGTAACAGACAGGTCAGTCTGTGTACACCCTGCTGGGATGAAGCAGGATATCAGATTTCAGATAAGCCCTAGAGAGGAAAGTGCTTAGCTTCCTCAGTGCCAGCCGGTGCCGTCTAGGCTGAGCCTGCTGGGGTTAAGCAGGAAATCAAACTGCTGATAAGCACAAGGCAGGGAAGAGTCTTGCGCCTGACCTAGATCCTGCTAGGGTAAAGCAGGAAATCAGTTTATTTTTAAAATATCTACACAGCCCTACTGACCAATCACAGTAGGGCCTGCCTATCATGTGACCAAGAGATGGGGAATTATTGATACATTCATACCTGCATCATTGCTGAAGCAGCATCTCCAGGCTGATCTCCACCATTTTGACCTGTCCTATGGATGTCCTAGGATGGATTGATAACTACTCAGATGCAGGTATGTACTAACCATTATTTTAGGATTTAGTTTTAAAAAATCTTAAAGATGACAAAAGCCTGATTTACATGGTAACCTATTTCTTACCTTTTCGTCTACATTTACAAGTTCAAACATAAAAAATGTTACCTAATTGGGTTCAGGTACGTGTACCTATTTACAGGTACTTTAGATACAAAATATGACAGTTAATTTATAAAACACTCAAATACTTATCTTATCATTACATAACTTACCATGTTACTTATTCTGTATTATTTAAGTATGAAATGATAGGGTGTCCTAAGATTTTTTACAACTTTTGTTGCAGAGTTTGCATTTCATCGCTGGTGGGGGCATTTAGATGATGGGTGAATGAGAAACTAGAATGACTACCAACAACAGGGGAAACAATTGCTCAGGTGAGTGTTGTATATTGCATTGTCTTCGTTTAATAAATTAGCTTACCAAAATAAACCATAATTCCTAAGTATATGTTATTTCAGAAATATACAGATTTCCTTAGATATTCCAGGAATAGCATTTAAAGTATATACAACTTATAATGTTAATGCTTCCTAAATCATCATTTGGGTATCATTTCCACAGTCACACTGGATGCTGACCTAGATAAGGGGCATGCACATGGCCAAGATTAGTGCTGGCCAACAGGATGCTTGACCCAGATAATGGGCTGGCACAAGACAAAGGATGCTTACTAAGATGAGGGGTTAACTTAATCCTAGAGAAGTGACCATCATAAACAGAGTGCACTTTCTCCCTTGGGGCTGCCCCAATAGCTGGGTGGTCTAACCAGTAAGAATCTACTACTCTTGTGTCTCATCACTATAAAAAGTCTCCATGGGAATTAATATGATATAGTTATCCCCATTACCAGTGGGCTTCTTCTCTGCTGGGGCTGCCCCAAAAGCTGGGTGATCAAAGCTTATTAAATGACCTAATCACTCTCTCCCTCCCTTCACCATGTCACCTATTTATAATTCCCCATTTCCCATGACATTGTATAAGGATATCACTTCCCTTTACTTCCTCAGTAATGCATGTTATATCCACAGGGACCCGTGGTTGGGACGTGGCAGAAACGTGTCTTGCCTGACCGGTACACGTCTCTGCCACGCTCTGACCACCACCTGACCACGTCCTGACCAGGCAACTTTCCAGATACATATAGTTCCATAACTAGAATAATAAGGGACAGAGCAACCTAGATTTGTTTCTACATGAGCAGAGCACCTAGTCACTGAGTCCTTTTTTGACAAGTCAAGTGTACTCATTTCTGTTTGGGCTGCCCCAATAGCCTAGCCGTTTAACTATACTGAATCAATTCCTCTTTTCTGTCCTCACTATGAAAGGTCTCCCATTATTAGCCTGCTAATATTAATAGTATATAGACAGTGAGCATTATAAGCTAAGCACTCTGTTGGGGCTGCCCCAATAGCTGGCTGGTCTAAGCAGTCAAAATTAACTACTCTTGTCTCTCATCACTATGAGGGATCTCCATGGGAATTAATATGACATAGTGATCCCTTTTATCAGTGCGTATAATCTTGTAGGGGCTGCCCCAATAACTGGGTGATCAAAGCTTATCATATCACCTACTCACACTCTCCCTCTCATCACTATAAATTATCTCCCTTTACTTTTCTATTGATGCATGTTATATCGACAGTGACCCGTGGTTGGGACGTGGCAGAAACGTGTCTTGCCTGACCGGTACACGTCTCTGCCACGCTCTGACCACCACCTGACCACGTCCTTACCAGGCAACTTTTCAGATACAAAGAGTTCCATAACTAGAATAATAAGGGACAGAGCAACCTAGATTTGTTTCTATATGAGCAGAGCACCTAGTCACTGTATCTAATTATGACAAGTCAACTGTGCTCATCTCTGTTTGGGCTGCCCCAATAGCCTAGCCGTTTAACTATAATGAATTAATTCCTTTTGTCTGTCCCCACTAAGAAAGGTTTCTCTTCATGGTCTAAGCCAGCAGGATGTCTGGGTGTCTTTTTGGACAGAAACCCTTAAAAAGCGCCCCTCAGGAAACCCAAATTTATTTGTGAGGAATACTTAAGATGTACATCTCAAGCATATAATTGAATTTTTTCTTCTCTTTATTATCTCCATGACATTGTATAAGGATATCATGCCATATTTTGATGGGGCTGCCCCAAATAGCTGGCTGGTCAAAGCTTATGAAATCAACTACTCACTCCCCCTCCTTGCTGTAAAACATCTCCCTTTACTTTCTTATAATGCATGTTACATCAGCAGTGACCTGTGGTTGGGACGTGGCAGAAACGTGTCTTGCCCGAACGGTACACGTCTCTGCCACGCTCTGACCACCACCTGACCACGTCCTGACCAGGCAAATTTTCAGATACATATAGTTCCATAACTAGAATAATAAGGGACAGAGCAACCTAGATTTGTATCTATATGAGCAGAGCACCTAGTCACTGAGTCCTTTTATGACAAGTCAAGTGTACTCATTTCTGTTTGGGCTGCCCCAATAGCCTAGCCGTTTAACTATACTGATTCAATTCCTCTTTTCTGTCCTCACTATAAAAGGTCTCCCATTATTAGCCTGCTAATATTAATAGTATATAGACAGTGAGCATTATAAGCTGACCACTCTGTTGGGGCTGCCCCAATAGCTGGCTGGTCTAAGCAGTCAAAATCAACTACTCTTGTCTCTCATCACTATGAGGGATCTCCATGGGAATTAATATGATATAGTGATCCCTTTTATCAGTGCGTATAATCTTGTAGGGGCAGCCCCAATAACTGGGTGATCAAAGCTTATCATATCACCTACTCACACTCTCCCTCTCATCACTATAAATTATCTCCCTTTACTTTTCTATTGATGCATGTTATATCGACAGTGACCCGTGGTTGGGACGTGGCAGAAACGTGTCTTGCCTAACCGGTACATGTCTCTGCCACGCTCTGACCACCACCTGACCACGTCCTTACCAGGCAACTTTTCAGATACATAGAGTTCCATAACTAGAATAATAAGGGACAGAGCAACCTAGATTTGTTTCTATATGAGCAGAGCACCTAGTCACTGAGTCCTTTTATGACAAGTCAAGTGTACTCATTTCTGTTTGGGCTGCCCCAATAGCCTAGCCGTTTAACTATAATGAATCAATTCCTCTTTTCTGTCCTCACTATGAAAGGTCTCCCATTATTACCCTGCTAATATTAATAGAATATAGACAGTGAGCATTATAAGCTGAGCACTCTGTTGGGGCTGCCCCAATAGCTGGGTGGTCTAAGCAGTCAAAATCAACTACTCGTGTCTCTCATCACTATGAAGGATCTCCATGGGAATAAATGTGATATAATGATATATATTATCAGTGCGCGTAATCTTGAAGGGCTGCCCCAATAGCTGGGTGATCAAAGCTTATCAGATCACCTACTCACTCTCCCTCTCTCTCTCATCACTATACATTATCTCCCTTTACATCCTATTAATGCATGCTATATCAACAGTGACCCGTGGTTGGGACGTGGCAGAAACGTGTCTTGCCTGACCGGTACACGTCTCTGCCACGCTCTGACCACCACCTGACCACGTCCTGACCAGACAACTTTCCAGATACATAGAGTTCCATTTATAACTAGAATAATAAGGGACAGAGCAAATTAGATTTTTTCTATATGAGCAGGCACCTAGTCACTGAGTCCTTTGATGACAAGTCAAGTGTACATACTCATTTCTGTTTGGGCTGCCCCAATAGCCTAGCCGTTTAACTATACTGAATCAATTAATCACCCCCCCCCCCCCCCACCCATAAACTGTATGTTAGCTTAGACGAATAAAAAAGGGTGGATAAGAAACTGTCCAGTCAATCCGAACAAGCTGGCCAAATACCCCAAAAGTCGCATTCTGCGCATATTTGTGCGCAAGTTTCTATGTAAATGACACAAAAACTCCTCATTGGTCTCTGTCTCCTAGTGATGTCACAATGAGGCCAGATTTGAGACCCCTGGGATAGCCAGGTCTTTACTAGCGCGCATGTAGTAATTGGTCTCCTGCTAAACATCCATTCTTTTATTCATCTATGTTCATAGTATGAGAAGTCAGGTGTCTCATCTCAGTTGAGCTGCCCCAACCGCTTGCTGGCCTAAGCTTACTAGCTAAATCAATTACTCCGACCCTCTGCACTATATACCTCCCTGCCAGTTAATATCATATAGACAGTGACCAATCCAGGGTCTTAGCCAGGATTTAGAAACTGGGTGCCTAAAATTGGCAATTGTTAAATTTTTGACGGTAAAATTCTTTAAGGGGGACGACAATATACTCAACTTTCAACCATAAAAATATATAACTTTATCAAAATAAGCCATGATATCCTTATACAATGTCATGGGAATTATATGGAGATGAAAATATTCAATTTATATGATTGAGATTGACACTCACTCCCTCTCCTTGCTGTAAAACATCTCCCTTTACTTCCTTATAATGCATGTTACATCAACAGTGACCCGTGGTTGGGACGTGGCAGAAACGTGTCTTGCCTGACCGGTACACGTCTCTGCCACGCTCTGACCACGTCCTGACCAGACAACTTTCCAGATACATAGAGTTCCATTTATAACTAGAATAATAAGGGACAGAGCAAACTAGATTTTTTCTATATGAGCAGGCACCTAGTCACTGAGTCCTTTTATGACAAGTCAAGTGTACATACTCATTTCTGTTTGGGCTGCCCCAATAGCCTAGCCGTTTAACTATACTGAATCAATAAATCACCCCCCCCCCCCCCCCCCCCCCCCCCCCCATCAACTGTATCTTAGCTTAGACGAATAAAAAAAGTGGATAAGAAACTGTCCAGTCAATCGGAACAAGCTGGCCAAATACCCCAAAAGTCGCATTCTGCGCATATTGGTGCGCACGTTTTTACGTAATGTAAATGACACAAAAACTCCTGATTGGTCTCTGCCTCCTAGTGATGTCACAATGAGGCCAGATTTGAGACCCCTGGGATAGCCAGGTCTTTACTAGCGCGCATGTAGTAATTGGTCTCCTGCTAAACATCCATTCTTTTATTCATCTATGTTCATAGTATGAGAAGTCAGGTGTCTCATCTCGGTTGAGCTGCCCCAACCGCTTGCTGGCCTAAGCTTACTAGCTAAATCAATTACTCCGACCCTCTGCACTATATACCTCCCTGCCAGTTAATATCATATAGACAGTGACCATCAGGGTCTTAGCCAGGATTTAGAAACTGGTGCCTAAAATTGGCAATTGTTAAATTTTTGACGGTAAAATTCTTTAAGGGGGACGACAATATACTCAACTTTCAACCATAAAAATATATAACTTTATCAAAATAAGCCATGATATCCTTATACAATGTCATGGGAATTATATGGAGATGAAAATATTCAATTTATATGATTGAGATTGACACTCACTCCCTCTCCTTGCTGTAAAACATCTCCCTTTACTTCCTTATAATGCATGTTACATCGACAGTGACCCGTGGTTGGGACGTGGCAGAAACGTGTCTTGCCTGACCGGTACACGTCTCTGCCACGCTCTGACCACCACCTGACCAGACAACTTTCCAGATACATAGAGTTCCATTTATAACTAGAATAATAAGGGACAGAGCAAACTAGATTTTTTCTATATGAGCAGGCACCTAGTCACTGAGTCCTTTGATGACAAGTCAAGTGTACATACTCATTTCTGTTTGGGCTGCCCCAATAGCCTAGCCGTTTAACTATACTGAATCAATTAAACACCCCCCCCCCCCCCCCCTATCAACTGTATCTTAGCTTAGACGAATAAAGAAAGTGGATAAGAAGCTGTCCAGTCAATCCGAACAAGCTGGCCAAATACCCCAAAAGTCGCATTCTGCGCATATTGGTGCGCAAGTTTTTATGTCATGTAAATGACACAAAAACTCCTCATTGGTCTCTGTCTCCTAGTGATGTCACAATGAGGCCAGATTTGAGACCCCTGGGATAGCCAGGTCTTTACTAGCGCGCATGTAGTAATTGGTCTCCTGCTAAACATCCATTCTTTTATTCATCTATGTTCATAGTATGAGAAGTCAGGTGTCTCATCTCAGTTGAGCTGCCCCAACCGCTTGCTGGCCTAAGCTTACTAGCTAAATCAATTACTCCGACCCTCTGCACTATATACCTCCCTGCCAGTTAATATCATATAGACAGTGACCAATCCAGGGTCTTAGCCAGGATTTAGAAACTGGGTGCCTAAAATTGGCAATTGTTAAATTTTTGACGGTAAAATTCTTTAAGGGGGACGACAATATACTCAACTTTCAACCATAAAAATATATAACTTTATCAAAATAAGCCATGATATCCTTATACAATGTCATGGGAATTATATGGAGATGAAAATATTCAATTTATATGATTGAGATTGACACTCACTCCCTCTCCTTGCTGTAAAACATCTCCCTTTACTTCCTTATAATGCATGTTACATCAACAGTGACCCGTGGTTGGGACGTGGCAGAAACGTGTCTTGCCTGACCGGTACACGTCTCTGCCACGCTCTGACCACGTCCTGACCAGACAACTTTCCAGATACATAGAGTTCCATTTATAACTAGAATAATAAGGGACAGAGCAAACTAGATTTTTTCTATATGAGCAGGCACCTAGTCACTGAGTCCTTTTATGACAAGTCAAGTGTACATACTCATTTCTGTTTGGGCTGCCCCAATAGCCTAGCCGTTTAACTATACTGAATCAATAAATCACCCCCCCCCCCCCCCATCAACTGTATCTTAGCTTAGACGAATAAAAAAAGTGGATAAGAAACTGTCCAGTCAATCGGAACAAGCTGGCCAAATACCCTAAAAGTCGCATTCTGCGCATATTGGTGCGCACGTTTTTATGTAATGTAAATGACACAAAAACTCCTCATTGGTCTCTGTCTCCTAGTGATGTCACAATGAGGCCAGATTTGAGACCTCTGGGATAGCCAGGTCTTTACTAGCGCGCATGTAGTAACTGGTCTCCTGCTAAACATCCATTCTTTTATTCATCTATGTTCATAGTATGAGAAGTCAGGTGTCTCATCTCGGTTGAGCTGCCCCAACCGCTTGCTGGCCTAAGCTTACTAGCTAAATCAATTACTCCGACCCTCTGCACTATATACCTCCCTGCCAGTTAATATCATATAGACAGTGACCATCAGGGTCTTTGACAGGATTTAGAAACTGGTGCCTAAAATTGGCAATTGTTAAATTTTTGAGCGTAAAATTCTTTAAGGGGGACGACAATATACTCAACTTTCAACCATAAAAATAAATAACTTTATCAAAATAAGCCATGATATCCTTATACAATGTCATGGGAATTATATGGAGATGAAAATATTCAATTTATATGCTTGAGATTGACACTCACTCCCTCTCCTTGCTGTAAAACATCTCCCTTTACTTCCTTATAATGCATGTTACATCAACAGTGACCCGTGGTTGGGACGTGGCAGAAACGTGTCTTGCCTGACCGGTACACGTCTCTGCCACGCTCTGACCACCACCTGACCACGTCCCGACCAGACAACTTTCCAGATACATAGAGTTCCATTAATAACTAGAATAATAAGGGACAGAGCAAACTAGATTTTTTTCTATATGAGCAGGCACCTAGTCACTGAGTCCTTTGATGACAAGTCAAGTGTACATACTCATTTCTGTTTGGGCTGCCCCAATAGCCTAGCCATTTAACTATACTGAATCAATTAATCACCCCCCCCCCCCCCCCCACCCATAAACTGTATTTTAGCTTAGACGAATAAAAAAAGGTGGATAAGAAACTGTCCAGTCAATCGGAACAAGCTGGCCAAATACCCCAAAAGTCGCATTCTGCGCATATTTGTGCGCAAGTTTCTATGTAATGTAAACGACACAAAAAACCCTCATTGGTCTATGTCTCCTAGTGATGTCACAATGAGGCCATATTTGAGACCCCTGGGATAGCCAGGTCTTTACTAGCGCGCATGTAGTAATTGGTCTCCTGCTAAACATCCATTCTTTTATTCATCTATGTTCATAGTATGAGAAGTCAGGTGTCTCATCTCAGTTGAGCTGCCCCAACCGCTTGCTGGCCTAAGCTTACTAGCTAAATCAATTACTCCGACCCTCTGCACTATATACCTCCCTGCCAGTTAATATCATATAGACAGTGACCAATCCAGGGTCTTAGCCAGGATTTAGAAACTGGGTGCCTAAAATTGGCAATTGTTAAATTTTTGACGGTAAAATTTTTTAAGGGGGACGACAATATACTCAACTTTCAACCATAAAAATATATAACTTTATCAAAATAAGCCATGATATCCTTATACAATGTCATGGGAATTATATGGAGATGAAAATATTCAATTTATATGCTTGAGATTGACACTCACTCCCTCTCCTTGCTGTAAAACATCTCCCTTTACTTCCTTATAATGCATGTTACATCAACAGTGACCCGTGGTTGGGACGTGGCAGAAACGTGTCTTGCCTGACCGGTACACGTCTCTGCCACGCTCTGACCACCACCTGACCACGTCCTGACCAGGCAATTATACAGATACATATAGTTCCATAACTAGAATGATAAGGGACAGAGCAACATTGGTTTGTTTCTATATGAGCAGAGCACCTAGTCACTGTATCCTTTTATGACAAGTCAAGTGTACTCATCTCTGTTTGGGCTGCCCCAATCTTTTTAACTATACTGAATCAATTCCTCTTGTCTGTCCTCACTAAGAAAGGTTTCTCTTCATGGTCTTAGCCATCAGGGTGTCTTGGTGTCTTTTTGGACACAGAAACCCTTAAAAAGCGCCCCTCAGGAGAATCCAAATTTATTTGTGGGGAATTGCTTAAAATGTACATCTCAATCATATAATTGAATTTTTTCTTCTCTATTTAATTCCAATGACATAGGATAAGGATATCATGCCATTTTTTGATGGGGCTGCCCCATATAGCTGGCTGGTCAAAGCTTATG
The DNA here is from genome assembly GCA_963942565.1 of Maea johnstoni. Taxonomy (NCBI): domain Eukaryota; kingdom Metazoa; phylum Annelida; class Polychaeta; order Spionida; family Magelonidae; genus Maea; species Maea johnstoni. Next base: position 12,949,159 of record OZ012689.1, on the reverse strand, counting down.
AAATTAACCACTCACTCCCTCTCCTAGCTCTAAAACATCTCCCTTTAATTCCTCATTAGTGCATGTTACATCGACAGTGACCTGTGGTTGGGACGTGGCAGACATGTGTCTGGCCTGACCGGTACACGTCTCTGCCACGTTCTGACCAAGCTTTGACCAGGCAATTTTCAAGATACGTAAAGTTCCATAACTAGAATGATAAGGAACGTAGTAACCTTAATTGTCTATATTTGAGGGAAACACTTAATTAATACATCTTATTATAAGTGTATTCTTTCTCTATAAGGATTTACATAATACTAATTGAGTGGTCTTAGTGCCCTTGCTAAATTCATTACTGTCTCTCATCACTGTCCATAACCAATATCTCTCTAGAAATCATCTAAAAAATACTGACCCTCACTTTAAATTGTACATCATATGACCTAATAATAGTATGTTATCCTGAGCATCTATTTATTGTCCTAAAATGGTTTTACTCATACAATAAACCTTTTGATATCTTATCTATGCCTGTTTTTGACAGATTTATTCTTTATATTACAGGCTGACATACAGAAGGGAGGCGCTCCATTCAAGGTCCAGACACAGAAGACGACACACAGTTCAGAATACACTTAAAGACAGTGAAAAAGAGGAAATAATTTTTTTGCTCAATATCATATATAAAGGAGACACTTCCACTATTTGTATAGTATATTTGCCAAATGTGCTGGCTGCACATGGAAGTTTTTTTCTTTAGATCCAAGCACTGTTACACAGGGTACAATAGAGAGAATTTTTAGTTGAAAAATACTACTATATGTGATTCCGAGGCATGGTCTTAGCCAGGATTTAGAAACTGGGTGCCCAAAATTGGCAATTGTAAAATTTTGGGGCGTACAAATTTTTAAGGGATACCACAATATACTCAGATTTCAACCATAAACATGTACAGGGCATAGTATCCTTATACTGGAATAGAAATTATATGGAGATGAAAAAAAATCAATTATATGCTTGAGATTGAATTTTTAAGAAATTCCTCACAAATTTTTTTGGGTGTCCTGAGGGGTGCTTTTTAAGGGTTTGAGTGTCCAAAAAGACGCCCTGCTGGCTAAGACTATGTTTCGAGGTGATTATCAATTTGATTATGTAATCGTAATTGTGCTCTGGAATAATTTGGTATAAAATGAATTTTCTTGTATAACAATGTTACTGTCGGCAGGATGGTATTTTTAGTTGTAAATAAAAAAAATGTAATGTGGCCTCATTTTGTGGCAGATATGGCGTTTTAATGAAAATTGTACTTGCACTGTATTAAAAATAAAGACAAGAAATCTCTGAAAGATACAACTATCTGTCACTACATAAATACTTATTATGGAGTGGTAGTTATGGAGTAATAGAATTCAGATTAAAAAAAATTAAAAACTACCAGTTTGCATTAAATTACTGTGTTAGAGACTAAAGAATTCAGTTCCTCAGTACTTCTAATGAGGTACTGGGTTGATAGAAATATATATGGGGGACATTGTCAAATCTGGTGTTTATTCTTTATTGTTTTAAGAGTTTGAAGTACAAGATTTTGAATTTCACCCTTGTAACCCAAGTCTCTTAATAGATCCCTCTGCATGTAGAGCCTCTCCCACAAAATTCAACAAGACTCATGGTTACTATAATGTAAAGGACGGATGTATTTCTACTGGTAAACAAAGGAAATTATGTATTGCTGGAGTGCCAGGTATGGCATTTTTGAGGTTTTATTCGAAATTGTACTTTGTCTTTGTTGCGAATAAACAATTCTTTATCTTTTGTGAATAGCTAATTTTCCTGAAATAAAAGAATGATTACCATTTACTATTTTGTTTTTGTTCTATGTTCAATATGTGAGCCTGGTGATGCCATTGATGGAGAGTTTTAGGTAAAGCAAGTTTCTGATATGTGGGGATTCGGCCTGCCACTAGAAAATTACCATTCCTTTAGAGGTACTATAAGGCATATATTTTAGTGATAATTTTGTGGACGAATCTGAAATTGGCCAAACGGATATTTAACTATCTTTAAAAAAAATGATGGGAAAGAAATCAAATGAGTGTTTTAGAATCATGGCACTATCTTATTTCTCAATTTTCCATAAAACATGATCATAGGCAGGATCTTGAAACTGGTTGCCCAAAATTGACAATTGTCAAATTTTGGGGTAATCATTTTTTAAGGAAGACCAAAATGTACAGATTACAACCATAAACATGTATTAACTTATTGAAATAAGGTGTAATATCATTATACAATGTCATGGGAATTGTATTGAGGTTGAACATCTTCAACTATATGCTTGAAATAGGCATTTTAAGAAATTGCTCACAAAAAATTAGGGTGTCCTGGGGTTGATATTTGAGGGTCTGGGCATCCATATGATGCCCTGCTGGGCACTTCCCTTTACTTCCTCATTAATGCTTGTTATATTGACAGTGACCTGTGGTTGGGACGTGGCAGAAACGTGTCTTGCCTGACCAGTACACGCTCTGATCACACCCTGACCACGTCCTGACCAGGCGATTGTCCAGATACATATAGTTCCATAACTACAATGATAAGGGACAGAGCAACCTTGATTTGTTTCTATATGAGCAAGGCACCTACTCATTATATCCTTTTAAGACAAGTCAAGTGCAATTATCTCTGTTTGGGCTGCCCCAATAGCTTAGCCATTTAACCCATTTTATTCTGCAGTACTGTACAGGTAAATACTCCCTCAGATCTGGGCCATATCCGCAACATTGTATGCTGGCTACCAGAAACCTGTTGCACTACAGTTACATCCTTGAAACTTAGATTTCTGTGGAAATAACCTCTATAAACTTTATATTTTCTAAAAGCCAAGTATTTTCCCTAAAAGATAGTGTTTTTTTATAAGAAAAACTCCCACCCATTATTAAATTACGGAATGTTGAACTTGTAAGTTTCTAGTTTTTTCAAGATTTTGGTGTCAAAATAAAGTAAAACTGAAATGTTTGGCTCTAATTTCACCCTATATATATTAATCTTTGTGTATGACAAATTGTGCCTAATTTCAAGGAAACTGAATATAGGGAACAAATCAAAAAAAATGACTTGGATATATCAAACGGTTTTATTTTCTTGGATGTGGAAGCGCATGGCCTCCAATTTCTCAAAAGTACCTATCAGAGTCAGATAATATCACGCACTGACTCAGGGCTGGTGTGGCACTCTAACTGTAACCCTCCAAAAAAACACGAATTATTAAAAAAATTGTAAAATGAATACTTAGTGATACTAAGTATTCACAAATATATACCAAAACAACAAGTAAATACAATCTAAACCCCCCATTTTATCAAAAACGGCCCAAGTAATAGACGTGACGCCATTTTGAATTTCATATCGGCGATTTTAATTTCATACTAACCTGTAATTGTCAAAATATACATGTAAATATACAGTGAAGCGTGAATTCCCATGATATTCCGGCCAACATGTGTGTTTACAATCAGATTCTATCGATCTCAACATGTAATGGCCAGAATATCATCGAAAATCACGCTGTCAATAACGTACCTCACATCACGGCGAATCCCGCTCCTATGCCGCTCAGTTTGGCAGCGTTGCGAGAGGGTTATTGTGGGGTTATTCACCCCACAAGATGACTTTTCCTTGGCGAAAATTCGCCACGCTGGAGCCATTTTGAAACTGAGATCTCTAACTCGTGGAGGTAGAAATCTCAGCTTCAATAGTGTATCTAGATACGTACTGGCGCGTCAGTATCCCGCTATGAAAGGGATAATACTGATGACGCCGTATCGCGCATAAAATGGGTTAACTATACTGAATCAATTCCTCTTGTCTGCTCTCTCTGAGAAAGGTTTCTCTTTTTCTTAGCCAGCAGCATGTCCGGGTGTCATTTTGGACATTGAAAACCTTTAAAAAGCACCTCTCATGAGAACCCAAATTAATATGTGAGGAATTGCTTAAGGTCTTACGACACTTTAAGAAATCTCAGTTTAATTTTACTGAAATTTCGCAAAAGGAAAGGACATAGCACATTGATCTTCAAATCAACTTAAAATCATGGGGTCATCAACTTTTTTTTTTCACAGATTTTTGAAAATTTAATGGAATTGAAGTCACAAACATCATTTTTTCCAAAATTGGTGTCTTTCTTTGCTAGATTTATCCCTTCAGAGATACTGACACTGCCTGAAATACTGTTCTGCCGTGTTGAAATTATTTTTCTGCTGTTATATAGGAATTATTGTGCAAAATCAAGGAATTCGAAAAAAAATATTTTTTAACCCAAAATTGATATGTCAGAATTGCCTAGTTTAATTTTCACCAATTTTTGTCTACACTATCTACACAATGCTCATAATGAGAAGACACAAAGAAAATGATAGGTCATCGTGTTAGTTTTCGAACCACAGATAGTCAAAGTTTGTGAAATAGGCCTTTTTTGGGGCAAATTTTCATGAAAATGTTATAAAACAGTTACTCAATGGTTACCGAATATGCCCATCCTTATATAAAATATTGTTTAGCAAGGGAATCCCACTTTATACACATGAATTATCACACATTATTCCTGAAAACATGTCAAAACATCAAATTCAATGAATATGGAAATCACTGCAGCAAAAAAACAAAAAAACTCCTAGGATACAATTTATAATAGGCAGGTATAATCAGAATTGGTACATATTCAATAAAAATCAATTTCTTTTTAATTTTTCCAGTGATGTCAGGTAAATTGTAATAAATTATTTTAGTTTGTCTAATACCCAATAGGTGTCACCGGTATAGAGTATCGTAAGACCTTAAAATGTCATTCTCAAGCATATAATTGAATTTTTTCACTTCCATGACATTGGATAAGGATATCATGCCATATTTTGATGATACTGCCCGAAATAGCTGGCTGGTCAAAGCTTATGAAATCAACTACTCACTCCTCATTGCTGTAAAACATCTCCCTTTACTTCCTTAATAATGCATGTTATATCGACAGTGACTTGTGGTTGGGACATGGCAGGGCCATTAATATATACACTATATGATACTTTTAAACCATATTCAAAGGACACAAATATCATAAATAGAAAAAATATATACTTTGAAAAAAAAATGTTTTAAGTATGCTTTTAGTATTTGAAATTTCATTTTTATTTCTGTAAAGAAGGAAATCATGTGGTACATGCCAATAAATGGCCAAATAGTGGTATTGGAGTATCATACATAGTCACCCCTTTCTACCCAGCCATGTCCACTAGTTGTCCCAACCATGGTGCCACCTGGTAGGGCAGTCGCCCATTTCTACCCACCCATGACCACTACTTGACCCAATCATGGTGCCACCTGGAAGTTGCCCTTTTCTACCCACCCATGACCACTACTTGACCCAATTACGATTTGATAAACCTATGGTGCCACCTGGTGGACAATAAATGAAATAAAAATAGGGTAAAATACACATACCCTATATGTCAATTCTAGTTAAATAGGGAACCACCAGTTAGCCAAGTTCCTACCAATGGTTGGTAATTGTGTGGTAATATTAAGGTCATGTGGCAGAAACGATGATACCACGCATCCACCAGGTAGTGGTTAAGTTGTGTGTGGCGTTTCAATTCACGACTATAGGCCACTACTCAGACACACTTGTACCACAGAAAAACCTCCCGAGCCACACGCCGTGGCACAAAATGTTCCAATTTTTTTGTAAGGGTTACAAACACCAATAGAGTCTGCCCAGATAGCAGTCAGCTGGCATTGTTGCCATGGCGACGTGTTGTTCTGAGTGGAGATCACACACAGATTAATAATCAGGAGCCATGCTGGAGAAACCTGGGCTGGGTTGGGGAAACGAACCTGCATGCATAGACAGACATTCATACGGTGATGATATTGATACCATCAAGATGGAAGAGGTATCAGCAGCTCTATTGCAATTCAATATGATGCATTTAAACCCTCATTTACTAGGTCTAGGAATTTCTAAGGGGAGGTTTTGTTTCAGCCAAAATCCGGAGGAGAATGTGGTATATTTCTCATGAAAATGTTTGTATCATCGTGTCTTTGATGGAGGCTTTTCTAGCCCTTAATCCATGTGGATTCAACCCTTGATATATGGAATAGTGTTTCCACAACAAACCAGTCACTCACTTTTAACGTATGTATGTATTTTTATTGACTACAGCATCAGCTATAAAAGTACAGTACATCAATCCGAAAAGATGGCGAACTAACAATGTTCACAAAATCATAATACAAAACAGGGTAGTTTATACAGGGGGATTATAACTTATAACAACAGAAAGAAATAGAAAAATATCTGACTAAAAACAAGGGAGCAGAAATGCTTCAAAGAGTAATATTCAGAAGTGGAGTGGGAAAAGGCAGGTGTTGGTAGATTATAGCACTGGCTCAGCGATCATTGCTATTCCTTGAGATCTCCTCACATTGTCTCAGGAATCAATACATCCCAGTTTGGAGCTCTGACGTACGTTAGCAGGCCGGGATGTGCTGTATGTAGTGATCAATGCACACTCCCAACAGCTGGACAGGTTCAGTCTTTATCCCTTAATAATAATGATAATAATAATTGGGATTTATATAGCGCCATTTCCATTCATAAAATGTTCAAAAGGGCTGCACATTTTCATAGTTCGAGTAGATGGCGTCTGGGTTTATAAGGTACGAGCAGCTCCTTGATGTACTTAGGTGCAAGTCCGTTTAGCGCCTTGTATACCAGCAGTAGGACCTTAAATTGGATGCGGAATTTGATTGGTAGCCAGTGAAGCTTGATGAGATCAGAGATCCCTTCTCTGACTAGACTTCCCAGGAAAGTCCTCGGAATCCACAATAATTGTGAAAATGATTTGAAAATTTATTGATGGAGACATTTAATTGATTTCTGGTCAACAAAGTTGTCCTCGAATATTTTCTATAAAATTACATTTTTTTGCTACAGACACACACATACACACACAGCAAAAGTTCCTAGGTAGACTGCAATTAAGTTGATTTATGACCAGCCACTGTCATGTCCAAGCCATCTGGGCAAGTTCTGGCTGAAGGGGCTCTGGCCTGAAGGGCTCGTTTAGGATTAAAGCATTGATCTCCTCCGTTGTTAACCCGTCTGAAGGTGCATGTGGTCTCACAGTTTCAAACATAACTCATTTCTATCAAATATTTCAGATGAAAAATGATTTAATTAAAATGTGGAGAGTGTTCCAATTCTAATTCACCTCAGCATTTATTTTCTTGCTATTTTCAGGTGCTTCAGATATGGCTACGGTTCTTCAGAGGAACTTTCTGCTAGCCTCAGGAGGAAACGACAACAATGTCAAGCTGTGGGAAATACTGGCGTACACGGGCAGTGCAAGTACGCACTTTATCTAGCTGCTTTCACATGAGAGTTTTAGTATGAAGAAAAATAATGAAAATATAATGGTGATAATATGATTATGGTCATTACGGTATGGTGAATATAATATTGAGGCTGATGTTGGTAATGATAGTGATAGCTAAGGTATAATTACAATAATTTTATTCATGATAGTGATGATGATGATAAAGATGATAATACTGATTATGATGATAATAATGATGATAATGACGGTGATGATGATGATGATAGTAATAATAATAATAACAATAATAATAATAATAATAATAATAATAATGATGATAATAACAATGATAATAATGATAATAATAATAATAATAATAATAGTAATAATAATGATAATAATAATAATATTAATAATACTAATATCAATAATGATACTAATAATAATGATAGTAATAATGGTAATGATAAGAATAGGAATAATAATAATAATGCTAATTGTAATAATAATTAATGATAATTTTTTGAAAGAATATGATACAGTGGTAACAATTAGAATGATACTCTCGGAAAGTGATACTCGCCGTAAGGAAGCACATTGTTAGTAATTCATTGTCCTTAACCATTTAGGGTCATTATGCAATCTCTTTCTTTGTAGACATAACTCTGAAGCTTCGAGACACATTAGCGGGTCATTCAGGTCATGTGATGTCAGTTTGCTTCTCTCCGAGTGGACGAGTTCTGGCTTCAGCTGCAGGAGACAAATCCATACGTCTGTGGAACGTGGTATGTTAACCCTTATGCTGCTGATTTCTAATTTTGGTTGTACAAAATGATGCAAAAAACCTGAATAATCATCGAAACCCTGGTAAATGGGTACTCATCTGAAAATACTCGGTAAGAGCTTTCCAATGAATACCAACATGACAGGGTTTAGATGATTTTCAAAAAATTTTGCATACTTGCCCTTCGACCCAAAATAGCCTCAGCATTGGAAGGGTTAAGGGAAATTCCTTTTGTTTTGCTGAGGGCAATTCTATCTATTTTACAATCTTCTACTCTATCCTGGATATGCATTTGCCTGAACCATATTGATAACATTATAAGGCTGCTTGTGGCTGCTGCAAGCATTAATGGGTTAAAAGCATTCATACCTGGAGTGCACAATTCATCTAACACTTATGATTATATTTTGTTATTTAGCCCATTCATGCGTGGAGGTCTATTTGACCAATGTCATCTGGAACTATCAAACTTTTGAAAATAACTTTGCAATGAAGCATAGATTCACAAAATATTTGAAAGAGTGTTCTAGATAGTGTTTATATGAACAATTTTCCTTCAAATATTCTCTAAATATTGCTTTTGTTAGAAAGATATCACCAAAATTGTCAGGTGGTTTTAATTGCTACTAGATGAATGAGTTAAGCTATATTTTGACCAATATTTGGTTGAAAGTTGTTCATGTAAGGTTTAGCGATTCTTCTCCAAATATCTTTCCTATATTTCTCTATTTGAAAGTGATTTTTGAAGTTGTCAGACCATGTGCACAGACCAAACGAAATGGAGTTAACCCTTAGACTGCTGAGGTTGCTTTCGTCCAATGCACAAAAAAGCAAAAAATAATGAAAATCATCAGAACCAAGTCGTGTGGGTACTCATATGAAAGCTCTCGCTGAGTACTCTCAGATGAGTTCCCATTTGCCAGGGTTTCAGTAATTTTCCATCATAAGCGTTAAATCTGCCACTGAATCTGCTCTTCATTTGACCATGTGAGTGACAGTAGGCAGGAAAGTGTTAAGCCTCCATAATCCTCTAGCAGGCTGAAAGCTCTGGTACATCCTTCAGTACATGTGAATTATTCATTCTAGCTTTTTGAGTGGCTGTAGCAGCAGCAGCTCATATGCTCTACTTGTAGTTATTTGTGTTCAATAGACCTGAGAGTAGTAGACAGGGAGTGGGCGCTGGTCTTGCATCATCAAATTTCGCTGCCTCTCACTATCTGACCTAGATGGGATGACATCCCCCAGCCAGCCAATCAGCCAGCCAGTCTCTCTGCTGCACAGATCACGTGACCAATACAACCCCAGGCTACAGCGCGTAACCTGAGGCGCAGATGCCGTAGAGGCTAGCATGCAGTACCTATGGGGTTGCGGATCAAGGGGATGTATTTCTCTGAATAAACTCAGCTGGTATGTTAGCTGTGTGTCGCTGATTGGAGGTAATGCTTCTGGCAGATAGCAGCTTATCTCTGGTTGACATAAACTCAGCACAGACTCTAGGCTCTTATACAAAATACTCATAACTTTTTTAGGCTTAGGTAACGGTACTTGATACAATACCAAGTGCAGATATCGTCTGGGAATAAGTATTTATCGAAAAAGTGAAGTTAAGTATTGTATCGCTTAAGATTTAAGATACATTTCATATGAAATTAACCTAACTGCTACCTGGATGTTTCAGCACAAAGGCAGTTTGTGATTTGTTAGGGAAATTTCCAATGCAGCCAGTGCTAAATTCTACAGAAGTTATCGTTAAGAGAATATTGATATTGCATCGTACCATGAAAATCTTGAAGGTGCCAATCCTAAATGTTTTTTGGACTCTTGGCCATGTAGTGAGTGTGTCAGGTGCAGGGGCTTAGCCGCAATGCGTCCAGCGTGTCATTTGGACACGCAGAACACTGTTTTTTGACAGTTTGGACACCCAAAAGTTTATGTCAGAATTTGCTCAAGATGGCTTTTCTTAGAAGATAGAAGATGTAGAAGCTGTAGTGTCACTCAGGTGGTCAGGTCTGTTCTTCTTTTCCTCACTTGGTGGCGCTAAAATGATGATCACAAATGTGTCAAAGATTCTCTGAACAAGTTAGGCTCGTTCTCTACAGATCTTTTTGCACTATTCTATTATTTCTATATTGCCCCTCTCTTTGGGGTCTTTTCCTAGAGCACATACATCTAGGTCAGAGTAGGTGGTTAAGTGGTTTCTTCGTTTGAGATTTGATTAGTGCAAATGAAATGTATATTCTAAAAAGGATAAATCTGATGCAGATTCATTATTTTAGAACTGTTATTAACTGCTTTTGCAAGAAGGGTTGGTTTTCTGTGCCGAGAGTAATAAAGTGACTCATGCACCAGGAGGCAAGAAAACATGCTCCGATATTGACGGCTAATCAGCTATGGAGCCTATCTGAATTTGTTGGTTTCCTTATGAATACCTCCTTAACCCATTAATACTCACAGCAGCCAAAACAGCCTGACAATTCTGATGAAATATTGCAAATGAAAGCACAGTTGAGAAAATATTTGGAGAAGAAATGTTAATTAGAACATCACCTACAACTCTCCTTCAAATATTTTGCAAGATCTCTTTCAATTCAAAAGTTATTGTCAAAAGTATTATAGATCCAGACGACAATTTCCAGAGGATCTCTTAAGCATTAATGGGTTAATTGATGGCTAGCTATCCCCCGAGGTATGTTCTGATGGGATAGTGCTATTAGCTGCAGAGGATTATCAGGGAGGTCGGTTCTCGGCGCCTGAAACAACTATCCCTAAAGTCAGCTCATTTCTCATGTGCCTTGAATAGAAAAGAATGACAGGACCTCACTCAGGAAGAGAGCAATTCCTAATTGGCTGAAAAATCAATGATATCACAACTGCAACAATTCGAAAATTTTCATTGGCTTTGTTCCTTTGAATGGAAAAGGATGGCAGGCCAACCCTTGGGAAAATAGCCATCCTTGATTGGTGGAAAAATCAATGGTATCATAACTGCAACAATCAGTAAAATCCATTTGATAAGCAATGAATTTTGTGAGTCATGCGAGTATCAATGAAATTAATTTGGTGATGGTTTTGATGAAATTGGCAGGATCCCTCTGGATGTGCCAGGATCGATATCTGAAAATGGTATGTGAGCGTTAGTGAGTTTCGCAGCATGCACCCTCACTGACTAAGATATTTTTATTCTCCCTACTTTTGCGGTAATTTTGTTCTTTGTCTGTGATTTTTCAGTTGAAGGGTGAACCGGTGCATATAATAGAGGGTCATACCAGGTAAGAGACTCCCCCCCCCCCCCCCCCCCCCCCCCTCCCTCTTACCCATCTCACTCTAGTCAATGCCACTGTGGTCTGACTCTCTTGAAAGAACTTCCCGTGTGAATGGTGAAACCATGAATGGAACTCGTAAAATTGAACTTTTTGAATTTAAAATAGATGGGGTTGTGTGAAATTTTAAAAAAGCACGTTGATTATCTTTCAGTACTCAAGATAAGTATTAAAGTACCATTGCTTATCATTCAGTACTTTTGAAAAATATTGTTTTCATTTATTATCCAAATTTCAATCCTGCCCCCAAGTATTTTCATATTTGTCCGACCACTGGCGCATTTTTCTAGTGTGCTTGAGTTTTGAGAATTAGGAAGATGTAGTTCTTCCTTGTACTAGGTCATAGAAACATTAAATTTTAATTAGTTATCACTTACAAGAAACAATATTTTTGATTTTAGATATTCATTGGTGAATCAGGAATTATCACAGTCAATAGAAACGCAAACAATAAAGATTTCAAGAATTCCTGGTGAGGAGTAACATTTTGAATTTTTTTTGCTGTTGATTTCGTAGAGTTGTACCAATAAATGCTTTTCATTATCAATTTTACAAAGATGATGTCAGTTTGCAACAGGATATGAATGATTAGGAATATAGGATATAGAGTAACACATTGAATTTTTTTTGCAGTTAATTTCGTAGAGTTGTACCAATAAATGCTTTTCATTATCAATTTTACAAAGATGATGTCAGTTTGCAACAGGACATGAATGATTAGGAATATAGAATATAGAAAGTTTGGAAGACACTCTTAGTTACAAATTCAGGCATCTGAGAATCAACTTTAATGAAATGAATTCGCTATTATTGTTTTAAAACTACTAAGTAATGCAGAGTTAATACTACTTGTATGAGGAATATTTTGAAAAGCCCACTGTTGGTGGATGTGTAATCTTCAAACCACCACCAGCTCAAGCTCAGAGTCATACCTAAGATGCTAAAACACTTAAGACAATTTGACATGAGAAATTTAAGAATGATCATAGAATTATTTTTAAGTTTTGAATTCATATTTGAATAAAGTTTTTTTGGCTGTGATTCCATCCGTTTGTCTAATAGTTTAACTAAATATTTCAAGGCTGGTTATTGGTTATCATCGGATGATTATTTTTCCTTCAAATATCTTCCCAACTAAGTTTTGGCCAGAACGATTTTTCCAAATTGTCAGTCGCTTTTGGCCACTGTGAGCATTAATGGGTTAAGTGAATAAAGAAGAAGTACTGTATAACTGGTTAATTTGGCGTGTACTTAAGTTGGCATTTTTTTTCAAAAAAGTATTTTCCCTGTATTTATTTTGGCGTCTGGAGCCGTCAGAACAACGCCATCTTCATGTAACCGTATTTTTATGTGATCTTTAATTTGGCTTTGATGGGCATTCGCCAAAAAATGCCAAATTAAAAACCACGCCAAATTAACCAGTTATACAGTATGTGCCTGACACCATGAGGCTGTAGTGTATAGTAAGGGACGTTACATAGATTTCGCCAGGCCTGACAATAAGTGACAATACTAGTGATCTAGTCAGCTACCCTACCCCTAATGTTCTACCCTCATACCCACTAGCCTTCCACTCAAATTACCAAACCTATTGTAATTAAATCATCAAGAAAATGAGATGAAAGTTGATATTGTTAATTTTCAAACTTCTGTTAGCAAATGTATTTTTGAGTTGTTAAAGTTTTTATTAGGTTGGATTTCCCTTCTTTGTTTCTACTGACCTGTATAAACCATTTTATGCTTAACCCATTAATGCTTACAAGTTTCTCCGGATATTGTCGTCTGCATCTATGATACTTTTGATGATAACTTCGGAAATGGGAATGATTTCACAAAATATTTGAAGGAGAGTTGTTGGTAATGTTCTCATCAACATTCCTCCTTCAAATATTTTCCAAACTCTGCTTTCAATTGAAAGATTTACTCAAAATCATCAGGCTGCTTTTGAGTGTTAATGGGTTAAGATTTCCTTTAGATGTCATCGTCTGGATCGACAGTACTCATCATAATATCTTTGGAACTAATGATGAATGAATAAAATGCTTGAAGAAGAGTTGTTCTTAATTTTCTGAATAACATTTAACATTTAGATATTTTTTTAAATTTGCGTTTGCCTGCAAGAGTACATTGAAATTGCCAGAGTGTTTTTGAGTATTAACTCTTGAGTGTTAGTAGGTTGAGGCCTACAAGGGTTGACATTCTTATGGACCTTTTTATCTATCTTATTGCTTTAGGCTAGTTGGGCTACTGCTATTGTCAGACTCTGGTTCATGATTGAGTTGCCACATCTAAAGCTCTGCTTCATATTTTGCTTTCAGTCACGACAGGTAGAATGTTGATTATTTCACTTTCACATTGTAAACTTTGTCTTCGTAAAATCTGCACAGACTTTATCTTATTCATCTCGAATGTTTTAATGTTCAAAATGAATGTGTGGTAATGAAAGTGAAACAATGTTTCTGTGTATCATCAGGTTTCCTAGATGGTTTTGAACATTGGAGAAATAATTCCTCGTGCTGTATCTGATAGTTTGTATATCTGTAAAATTAATTGAAATTGAAATTTTGTTCAATTTTTTGGATAAGGAATTTTGACTAAATATTTTTATTGAATACGAAATATGATATAAATTAAGTATATTTGCATTTCAATTAAGATAAAAGAAACAATCCCAGACCAATTTGCCTACACAGACTCATACACGCTCCATGCATCACACACACACACACACACACACACACACACACACACACACACACACACCAGGGACTTAGCCAGGACCCGTCCTACCTGTCTTTTAGACAGGTAGTTTCCTAAAAACCTCCTGTTTGGACAGGCAAAAATTTCTATGATGGTTTTTAAATTTTGACTTTTGGGTGTAATAACCAAATATTTTCTTAACAAATCATCTTCTAGGACATAGCTGAAATGTAAATTGCTCTTTTTAGCACACTAGGCTATTAAATGTAGCTGGTATAAGGATTTGAAGTAGATTAAAGTAGCTAAATCTGGACAGGCAGATATTTTGAAATAGCTGTATTGGACAGGCATTTTTGAAATCCTGGCTAAGACCCTGACACACACACACACACACACTTCTACATACATAATTTTATTTACCATATCCGTTAAATTATCCTGATTAAGATAACCATTGAAATGTTAGAATTTAGATGTCTGTTATATTTTCTTTATCATTTGTTCCAAGCATGCAATTGTTTGCATGCTGTACTCTCTGACTTCCTGCAACACTGTTTTCCCAAATCCCTCTTTTAGCAGAATACTGTATTGTGTTGATGTTTTGTCAACAACTAGTATTCTGAGAGTATTTCAATGACTCTTTAGTTCAGTTTAAGACGTTACCAACCTGGGATGCTTGATTCTATCTTTTAATTAGTTAAAGAATCATTTCTTGTGTGAAATCTCCTTTTTTTCATGATAAAAATATTTAAAAAAAAATGCTATGTAATTGGAAGTTAGTTGTATCCCAACTAGGTGTAGGGCAGGGAAATTTTGGAATAGTTTTGCAAAATAATTCAATCACCCATCTGTTCTCTCCACAAATATCATCCTCATGCACTCAAGGTCTAGTTGAGATTTCATGTTTCAACCCCTAAGTGAACGATTTTTGACTTAATCTAATTATGTCTGGAAAGTGAAAGTTGTGTTGCAATGGGAACACGACTCCCTTTGTTGGTGTCACTACTTCCTATGCCTTTTGGAGGAGTCAATATATATCACAGTATTTTGAATTTTTGAATTTCGTTTTTCGTCACATTTATGCCAATTGTGGCTAATTCGTG
This sequence comes from Maea johnstoni, assembly GCA_963942565.1. NCBI lineage: Eukaryota > Metazoa > Annelida > Polychaeta > Spionida > Magelonidae > Maea > Maea johnstoni. The sequence goes on along the minus strand of OZ012689.1, from coordinate 12,933,903 downwards.
ACTAGCCAGTTGTAAGTAGTGGAGGAAACCGGAGTACCCGGCGAAAACCACCGCCTAACTCCAAGTAACTGGCAACTTTCCCACATGCCCAGGCCTGATTCGAACCCAGGCAGTGGTGAGAGACAGCGTGCAGTCAGTTGCGGCGCCTTAGACCACACGGCCGTCAGAGCAGGCCCTATATCACAGTATAAGGATTTGGAACAACTGTTGTTTCACTTATTGTACTTAAGTCAAGTCTGATCCTAAACAACTTTGTAGGCTCATCACATGATGTCTAGGTGGCCTTGTATACATGTTTTATTGATTGATTAAACCGGTCTAGTCTAATAATTAAAAATAGAAATCTGGTATCAAGTGCATTGTTTTTAAATCTTACAATTTTTTGAACATTTACTTTTGCATTCTGTCAGGTCAAACTCGCAATATCTTATGAAAATGGTGTTTGTTAGAGGTGAAGTGTATTTTGAGAGTGATTGAAGTGTTAGCCCTTATGCTGGTGGTGGCTAATTTGGCCAGTGCAAAATGATGCAAAAAAAATGAAAAATGACCGAAACCCTGGCAAATGGGTACTCATCTGAGAGTACTCAGCGAGATCTTTCCAATGAATACCAACATGGCAGGGTTTTGATGGTTTTCGGAAATCTTTGCGTCCTTGTGCTTTGGATGAAAGTAGCCTTAGCATTGGAAGGGTTAGCCTGGATTATGTCTTGCTGATTTATTTCACTGTGTCATGTGCCTCTCCAGGTATGTGACCTGCTGCGCCTTCTCCACCGACGGCAAACTACTCGCTACCGGCTCCAACGACAAGAGCGTCATTGTGTGGAATATCACAACAGAGGACGAACTCACAGGTAAAAACCCTGCTCCATCTTCATAGAATGATTAAGAGTCCCTCTAGAAATTGTCGTCTGGATCTACGATACTTTTGATGATTACTAAGGAATCAAGAAGGATTTTATAAAATATTTGAAGGAGAGTTGTTGTTAAGATTCTGAACTACATTTCTCCTTCAAATATTTTCTTAACTTTGCTTTTGCCTGCAAGATTTCATCAAAATTGTCCGGCTGCTTTTGGCTGCTTTGAGTATTAATGGGTTAACCCATTGGCATCAGGAATGAGCTTATGGTTTGAGGACAATGGATATAACTTGTAAATTACAAAAAGTTATGAGAAGTATTAAAAAAAGGATTGTTAAAAGTAGCGTGACCAATAACTTACAGTCAAATCTTTTTCATTTTTTTTTTCTTGAGATATTTCCATAAATCTTAGCCAGACCAGGAGTTTGCTCTCCAGATGCACAATGGTTAACCCAAGTATGCCTGCAGCACCCAAAAAGGCTTGAATATTTTTGTGAACACATCAGGAGAATATTTTCAGCAACTTTTTGTAAGATTGATATTGATGAGAACTCTAAATGTATCTCTTTAACTATTAACCCTGCTCTTGCTAACACCGGACACATCCGGTGCTACATATCTTGCCTGTGTGACCAACTCCGGATATATCCGATCTTTGGGTACCCTTGCACTTAGCAAAAGAAAAACTCCATAGGTTGATTAAGGGGTATTGAATTATACTAGATATCAAGGTTTTACCTTTTGCTACATGTCTTTTTCAGTTTGAGAAGCACATTGTTGAAACAGTTATAGAAATCTATGAAATCCTTCAGTTTTGGTGGGTAGACCCACACTATCCCTGGTCCCAGGGGATAGGTTCTCCCATATGGGGGTCTAGCATGACAAGGGTTAAAGCAATTTTGAAGATTTTGCTTTATTATCAAGATATATTTAAAAGACTACTGCTCATGTAGTTTTCATTGCATACACTGGTTAGAAATATTATCTTTATGCCAAGGATACTTTTAGATGAATATCTGAAGATTAAAGCAGGACTTTACTAACTAATGAAGAGGAATTACAAATTGATTTGCCATGAATAATAGTGATTGATTAACTTTGTTGGGTTGTTTGTTTCAGGTGAAGCAACAATGGATGATGTTTTAGTTGACTATGTCTGCTATGTTGAGTTGTTTGTTTCAGGTGAGGCAACAATGGATGATGTTTTAGCTGACTGTGTCTGCTATGTTGAGCTGTTTGTTTCAGGTGAGGCAACAATGGATGATGTTTTAGTTGAGTGTGTCTGCTATGTTGAGTTGTTTGTTTCAGGTGAGGCAACAATGGATGATGTTTTAGCTGACTGTGTCTGCTATGTTGAGTTGTTTGTTTCAGGTGAGGCAACAGTGGATGATGTTTTAGCTGACTGTGTCTGCTATGTTGAGTTGTTTGTTTCAGGTGAAGCAACAAAGGATGATGTTTTAGCTGACTGTGTCTGCTATGTTCAGTTGTTTGCTTCAGGTGAGGCAACAATGGATGATGTTTTAGCTGACTGTGTCTGCTATGTTGAGCTGTTTGTTTCAGGTGAGGCAACAATGGATGATGTTTTAGCTGACTGTGTCTGCTATGTTGAGTTGTTTGCTTCAGGTGAGGCAACAATTGATCATATTTTAGCTGACTGTGTCTGCTATGTTGAGCTGTTTGTTTCAGGTGAGGCAACAGTGGATGATGTTTTAGCTGACTGTGTCTGCTATGTTGAGTTGTTTGTTTCAGGTGAGGCAACAATGGATGATGTTTTAGCTGACTGTGTCTGCTATGTTGAGTTGTTTGTTTCAGGTGAAGCAACAATGGATGATGTTTTAGCTGACTGTGTCTGCTATGTTGAGCTGTTTGTTTCAGCTGAGGCAACAATGGATGATGTTTTAGCTGACTGTGTCTGCTATGTTGAGTTGTTAGTTTCAGGTGAAGCAACAATGGATGATGTTTTAGCTGACTGTGTCTGCTATGTTGAGTTGTTTGTTTCAGGTGAGGCAACAATGGATGATGTTTTAGCTGACTGTGTCTGCTATGTTGAGCTGTTTGTTTCAGGTGAGGCAACAATGGATGATGTTTTAGCTGACTGTGTCTGCTATGTTGAGCTGTTTGTTTCAGGTGAGGCAACAATGGATGATGTTTTAGCTGACTGTGTCTGCTATGTTGAGCTGTTTGTTTCAGGTGAGGCAACAATGGATGATGTGCTGGTGGATGTGAGCGACACGCAGCAGGCTGTGCGTCGGCCGCTGGAGCGCTGGGGAGTGAGCGACGTGACTAAATGGATCACAGAGCTGGGTCTCGCCCAGTACGCACACAAGTTCCAGGAGAACGCTATAGACGGCACGGAGTTACTCACACTCAACGACGCCTCCCTCAAGTCAGCTATTGGTATAGGTAAGATCAGTGTCTTAGCCAGGATTTAGAAACTGGGTGCCTAAAATTGGCAGTTGTAAAATTTTGGGGCGTCCAAATTTTTAAGGGGGTCACAATATACTCATATTTCAACCATAAACATGTATAAATTCATCAAAATAAGGCATGATATCATTAGATAATGTCATGGAAATTATAAGGAGATGAAAAAATTCAATTATAAGCTTGAGATTGAGATTTTAAGAAATTCCACACTAAAAGATTTGGGTGTCCTGAGGGGTACTTTTTAAGGGTTTGGGTGTCCAAAAAGGCACCCACACGCCCTGCTGGCTAAGACCATGGCTAAGATCAATTGCCACATTTGTTACTTTGAATTTCAACCCTGCCTTCTTCAAGGATTTTGAAAGAAATCTTATAGATGAATGAAAAAGGTACTAGACATGTGTGATTGTGAGTTGTGGAATCTTTAACCTTCAATTTATTGTCTACGAAAAATACAAATTCATTTTATATCATTACTTAAGTGTAGGACACAAAATGCAACACCATTTAATACACCTGAAGAATTGTAAAGTATTTGTCACTCATTTTCAATTCAGTTTGTCAGTGTTTCCATCTTTTTTATGTATATCGCCCTCCTCATTTCATTGCAGATGCCCTTGGACACCGGAACAAGATTTTGAGAGCATTGCAGCACATTCAAGACCACCCTATGATACTGAGCAAGGAATTATCAGGTAAGAGTAGAGATAGATATGAGTACTCCATATGATATCAAATACTGTTATTAAATGGGAAAAAGCATCATATTGAAAAAGTCAAGTATCATATTGTATTGGTAAGGATTCAAATATCTATTAAATCCCTACAAAGGCAGTTTGCTATTTTTTAGCGAAATTTGTGAGGTTGACTGCGGAATCAAACAGAATTTGGCCCCTGAGAGGCAGAGAGTGTCATTGGAAATATTGCTTAGGCATCGTATTAAGAAAATATTAATATTATTAATTAACCTTGTTGTGAAAGCGATAAACTGGGAGATGATTGTGAGAATCCAGCGATATCGCACAAGGCTATTAGGCCAAGTGTGATATCACTTGCTGAACACATACATCGACCGTATAGCATTTACAATAAGGATAACAAATTTATCATCAGCTCCCCCAACCCCCAAAACATTTTGAAAAAAAATCCTTGCAACCCGCAAGGATATCTCACTTGAACTTGTGGGTTACATGCCTATATCTATCTTAACCCATTAATGCTTAAGAATTCCTCTTGAAATTGTCGTCTGGACTTTTGATACTTTTGATAATAACTTGAAAATTAGGAATGATTTTACAAAATATTTCAAGAGAAGTTGTCAGTGATGATCTGAGGAACACTTTTCCTTCAAATATTTTCCAAAATATCCTTTTGTCTGAAAGATTTCACCCATATTGTCCGGCTGCTTTTGGCTGCTGTGAGTGTTAATGGGTTAATTTCTTCCAGCCATCTTATCTTCAAAATGTATATCATGTTGGTGGATTATAATGTGCAAATAGTGTTTTAAACTCTGAAAATCAAATTCTAGCTGCAGTGCAATCAGAAGTGGCCGCCATTTTTGTGGAGGTCGGTAGTAGCCGATCCTCTACTATGAGGTTACCCGGCCCATTTATAGAGTATCTAATGGGGTGTCTCATGTCCGGTTTAATTGCCCTTATCTTAGTATTTCCTTTGATCTTGTCTGGAGGTTAACGTCTTTGTATCATGTTTTACAAGCATAATAAATATTTTACCTGG
>OZ012689.1:12882524-12926185 GCA_963942565.1 Maea johnstoni | reverse complement strand
ATATATATATATATCTATATATATCTATCTATCTATATATCTATCTATATATATATATATATATATATATATATATATATATATATATATATATATATATATATATATATATATATATATTTATATATATATATATATACATATATATATATATATATATATATATATATATATATATATATACATATATATATATATATATATATATATATATATATATATATATATATATATATATATATATATATATATATATATATATATGTATATATGTCTATATATATATATATATATATATATATATATATATATATATATATATATATATATATATATATATATATATATATATATATATATATATATATATATTGACTTGTTTTCTAGACCGGTTCCTGTTTCAAAATTGCAATGACGCTCAATATCTTCAATACTAATGCTGCCACCTTTTGGGATGTGCCTTGCCTACTTAAGCCACGCTTAAGATGATCTCAGCAGTAGTTGGGTATATTAGGTAGCCCGGAATTGAAATCAGAATGTTTCATTGTGATGACCTACTCTTAACTCATCTTGACTCTTGATTTCTCTTGATTAATCCAGAAATAGCAACAGATATTCAGTTCATATGTTGCACGTTTATATAGCGACCATCCATGCAGGTGGAATAATGAGTTTTGCTTCATCTCATCTCAGAAAACATACTTTTGACATTATGACATTGTTATGCATTATTCATAAATGTAACAATGATCATCAATTTATCTGAAAAACAATGATGAGGCCTATCTCCTTATTTTACACTGATTTTGCGAGAAAACGATAATAGGCAAAGTGTATTCAAAAAGGAAAAGAATTTTTAACTTTGGCCTTCAAGGTAAATAAGAAACTAGAAGGCATTATTGGATAAAGAGCACAAGCTCTGCCAATATGCTGACGACACTTCTGTATTCATGAAGGCCTCAGAAAAGAATTTGAAAATTAGTTTAGATATACTACATTGGTTTTACAGGAAATCTGGTCTGAAAATCAAGCATCAGAGAATTAATGAATGAGAGAGAGAGAGAGAGAGAGAGAGAGAGAGAGAGAGAGAGAGAGAGAGAGAGAGAGAGAGAAAGAGGGAGAGAGAGAGAATGTTTAACCTCACGGAGAATGGTTCATAATATGTCCATTTCCAGAATATACCTTAAGCAGGTTTCTATGCACAATACAATGTGCCTGTTATAGTTACTGCTAGTGTTCTGCCTGTCTTAACTAATCAAAGAGCTGGTCAAGGGCTTCTTCCAGAGGTCCGGTCTTCCAGTCTTCATCCCGCAGGTCCACGTAGATGCCAGATGTATCCTTGGCACTGTCAAAGTTCTTCTCCATGCGCTCCTTGCTGAGACCGACCGCCATCAACTGCAAATTATAGATGGGCAGGATATATAAAAAGTAATATAAATGAGGGGATCAAGTATGAACTAATTAAAAATCGTGACGGATTGGTTGCGCTGTGCATTTGTGCTGTGGTTATTTAGTAAAAGTTATATTTTGCTAATATCATCAAAAACAGACGAGTCTATCTCACGCATACCTTATTCAGATTTTGCAATGCCTATCCCTCACAGATTTCGGAAAGTTTCTAATACGGTCCGATCTATTGCTCGTTTCATGCCTGTCCTGAAGATATCTTGCGCACCAACTTTTGTCCGAGGTATACACATATGCCGCTAGTAGTGAAGTTAAAATAAAAGATGGATCGAGGGAGTAGAATGAAAAGATATAAACTCATTTCTTCAGATTTGTTTAATTTTGGGAGCACAGGAATCATCAATCTGGATTCATCAATTTAGCTTATGATATAGACCACTAACCTCATAGTTTGCTTGCAAAAGTGCCCGCTCCTCATCGTCAACCATGTCCTCATTTTGGTAACAATGAAGTCTGATATGACTATGAGTGCCTTCATGTCACCATTGCAACTTAAGTCTCTTACATACTTGTACAGGGCAGCCAGGTCAGTCAAACCAGTGTTTTCTGAAAAACAGAATAAAGAAATGACGTAACCATTTGCATATAAATAAAAATGTACATACATATATATATATATATATATATATATATATATATATATATATATATATATATATATATATATATATATACATATATATATATATATATTTATATATATATATACACGGACCAATATCAAGACACACATGATGCTATTTTCTGTGTAATTAGAATTGTGTATGCCGGACAAACACGTGTCTAGCAGTAGGCTTATTCCCGCCGAGACTAAGACATGTGCTGAGTTACGTTCGGCCAGACAGCACTCGGTTCGCACCGTCTGGTAGTTCGTAGCAGACACATACACATACATGTTTGTGTATGTGTATGTGTATGTGTTTTGGTGTGCGTGTTTACTGCTTACAAAGAACATGCTTCTTGCTTCATTTCCTTACATTCCCAAAAATTAAAAACAACTACATCCAAAATTATGACAGTTTTACTATCAAAAACTATAATGATTATAGCCATTATATAAAAATTCATTTCAATCTTTTGGGAGAAATGTGTTCTGGTAAATGTTACCATGAAAGGCATTTCAAGTATCAACTGCACCTTTGCATTATACCATATTCACTGACTCAACATGTTCCTCTGATGTCCTGGGGCTGTTCCTGATACTCACCATTGACATTGGCTCTAGGTCCTAATTTGACTCTAGGTATGTGTGAAAGTTGCCGTTGACTTACTTATGGATTACTAGGGGGTTTCATCTAGGTGGGCCAGTTTCTTCAACAATTATCAACTGACTTGTCTTTGCTTAATTTCATATAATGGTAAAAGTGACAGTGAAGCGATATTCTAAATCTAGTGCAACTATTTACAGTGCCAACATTTAATTCCTGCACTATATTTGTGGGTTGCCGGCAAATACACGACTGCACATCCAGCCGCCACCAAATTTCCTTGGCATGGATGCAACCACAGGTACCTGACCTCACAACTGAAGTTAGCTTCGATTCATTAGCTACTTGGGTCATTGATGTGCTTAGCCTATATTTTTGAGATGCTTTCCGTTGATGTTTTCACAAACTAGCACTGGTAGACGTCCGGTCAAAAGGTGCAGGGTTTAAATATCTGTACTGCAGTTTATACTTTCGAATTGTATTGATACATACGTCCCTGTCGGATGTCCTGCTCAATTGCATGTAGGTCGTCATCAACGTCATCTAGGAATTCTTCTCTAGTCGTGAACAAGTTGGTCACCAACTCCTTCTTCTCAGCCTCTATCACACCCTCATTGAAAGGAAGAAGGTTGACCACCAGGTGAAATAGGGAAAGACGTTCAGAACTTGTGAGTAGCTGGCTTATCATATGGAGCACATCTGCCTCTTCATTTTTAGCCTTGCTGCTTTCAATGCTCTCTGAAACAATGGATGTAACAATAACATTAAAGCATCCAGTGTATTGTTTCAGTCGGGATGCTTTCAATGCTCTCTGAAATAATGGATGTAACAATAACATTAAAGCATCCAGTGTATTGTTTCTGTCGTGATGCTTTCAATGCTCCCTGAAACAATGGATAAAACAATAACATTAAAACATTCAATGTATTGTTTCAGTCGTGATGCTTTCAATGCTCCCTGAAACAACAGATATAACAATAACATTAAAAAATTCAATGTATTGTTTACAGTCTCGTTGCTTTCAATGCTATCTGAAACAATGGATAAAACAATAGCATTAAAATCTCCATTCTTTTGTTTTTAGTCTTGCTGCTTCCAATGCCCTCTGAAACAATGAATATAAAGATATCAATCAAATCTGCAATGTAATGTTTTCAGTCGTGTTGCTTTCAATGCTATCTGAAACAATGGATATAACAATAACAGTATAATCTCTAATGTATTGTTTCAGTCTCGTTTGCATTTAGCTGAACTGTCCTCAATGGTTCGTGACACAATAAATACAGTATTGTGACCAAACGATCACTATATCCAGTGCTTCACCTTTTGTTCAGCCACACTGACATTGATACTTTATGAATCACTAGCAAAAGCAACAGTATATATATATATATATATATATATATATATATATATATATATATATATATATATATATATATATATATATATATATATATATATATATTGCTTCACTTTAAGCACACTGCTCTCAATGCTTTGTGAAACCTGAGAGATACAACTGTTAGAACGCAACATGAGAGCAGCCACGATCATGGTATTTAGAGTTACATGGCCAATTTGATACATATGGATTTCATATTTTTGTTTTTCGTCACTTTTTCTGCCATGGCGTAAACCACTGCCTAACCCACTGGCAACTTTTTCTCTCCGGGCGGGATTAGAATTCAGACAGTATTGAGAGACATCTAGCAGTCAGTGGCAACGCCTTAGACCACTCGGCCATCAGGAAAGGCCCCAGCTTTATACATACCATGTCATATGCGTCCCACAAAATGATATAAAAATGACGATAAGAAAAATTCAGTTAGTAGCTATTTCCTATGGGCATGCTGTTGACCAATTCTGCCCTTTTACAAAAATAAATATTGTTCAAAAAACTATGCTGAACTAAAATGACTTACCTGATAGGTCAAATGCTAGAGCGATACACACAGTCTTCTTAGGAGTTTCTGCAATAAATAGAGGTATGTAAAGTGACTGATACGCTGAACAGATATGTTTGGCTATCAAGCCATAATTTAAGAATATGATTTGCCTTAACGATTTCTTCTAAGATTCCTGCCACATGCTACAAAAAATAACAAACTTCTACTCCATTGGAGCATGTGTTTATGAAATGTTCAAGAATAGGGATTCACATGCATGCATCTTATTGGAATCATTATGTGACCAGCCCAACTTGCATTCCATAGCATTTTCAGGAGCTGCCCCACAGCTTCTTTTCATTACAGCAAAATGCATGTGTTATTTTCTTAGTTTTCACTAAAGCATAATATAAATTTAATTCATATTACCAATACAATACAGAAATAACAGAAATGACTACTGAGTTAACGATAATAGGGTAATATCAATATCCTGTTGTAACAACATGATTGCATTATTGTAAAAATATTAATATTCTGACGATAATTGTATAAGAATGGGCAAAATTGTTGTGTTAAGACAATAATTATGATATCAAAAACGTTGAACAATAATATCTAAAAAGGGATAAGGAGGAACGTATTATTATTGTTATAACTAACGTAAAACGAAAATTGTGGCCTCAATTAGAATTAGAAGGGTATACGGTAAACACAAATTTAGACAAAGTCAAGTTCTTGTCCAAATGGAATATACTCTACAATGATTTACATGGCTCAGTAACTTAATGAATTGCACAGTGACTGAGCTTTGCCTACTTGGTGATGAAGAACGTAATTCCTAAATAACATCCATTGTCATTTCAAAAGTAATTCAATAATATTTCGTTGCACATATTCGTTCAATATATGTGGTAACTGATATAATTCAAATGTGTATAATAGATGACCGCAGTTTCTTCTAGTTCTAACTTATAAGCTATAATATTTGATAATGTACATTTGAATGAGTTCACTGATATGAGGCAAAAATTCACATTACTTGAACAATATACATATACGAATCTGCTAAAATCGGAAAACGTACCACAAGTTGTCACGCATTCACCGTTGTGTTCAAATTGTCCATTCGGGCAAACGCACATCTCAGTGTTGGGTAAGATGCATTCCTCCGGTGCATAAGGATAGTCGCAGGTTGCAGGACATCCGGTAGTACTTGCCTTATATGTCATTCCATCAGCACATTCCACATCTTGGAAAGAGAAAACAGTTCCAAAGTGAACATTAGTCGCTTAACCGTGATAGGCTCTTTGGATTCTTTTGTAAATGAACCAAACGAATAAAAAATATTTTGCTTTTACAGCAGGGTATCAAGTTACCAAACTAGACATGTTTAGGACTTACCAAGACTTCTAAAGGTATGCATGGTTAATATTGAACTAGAATGGATTATCAATGTAGATACTGCGAATTATTTCGGTAATTGAAATTGATTATATTTGCTTCGTACAAGATGGAAGTTTATCAGAAATGTAAATATCTCCAGGTAAAGTTAAACAGACACAACTCTACATGTAGGTCTATCAGGAACCACTCCCCAGATCTATGGGATCCTAAGACCTACCACAGTTGGAAGCATCTCTCCAGTTGGCCACAGGATAGCCTCTGTCGTTGCAGTCAGCTGCCAGACCCTCAAGGTGGGCGCACGCCAGCCTCTTGGCCTCTTCCAGGACCTCTTGATATCCACACACATCGTATTCACACGTGTCATATGCAGTGCTCATGTCAATATCGGTGTTATCTCGGCAGGCCTTGAAGGGCCCAGTCTCGTCACTTATGAGGCCACAGTACGCGTCACTGGCAACCAATATAGCCGTGGCATTTTGGCAGACTGGGGGCGGTGCAGGAGTGGGATCCGGATCGCTGAAAAATGAATGACATATTCAAATATTTAAAACTTTTTGTATCATAGAATAATTTGTAGGGCAATATTTTACAACGTTCGAGAGGGTTCGATACTTAAGAGTTACCCAGCATTTTAATATATTGTGTAAGAGTTACTTAACAAAGGGATCCAATAAACGTTTTGCCTTTATATAAGATTTTCAACTAGAAAATAAGTGCCAGACTACAATCAAAATACACAAATACTCAATTAAGGAAGTTTGCCAGGGTACACAAGATTCATACACACCAACCTTGTATTCTACATGTAGATGATGCAGTGGGAGGGTGTAAATGGAAAGAGAGGTTACACTTCTGGTTTGCAGATTGAATCAAAACAGTACAAAGGTCCCTGAAATTTGGCTTTCTTAAGCAAAGTGAACTTGTCGAAAATAAATTAGACTACTATAAATTAGACTAGAAAATTAGACTACAAAATGGTATTACGCTTGACGCTTGAGATTCCTTCCAGGTTCTTCTTTTTGTTTTTGGAGAATATATACATTGCTACGCTTGAATACCTTAATCATAATGTCTAAATGTGAACTATGTTAAAGCTGCCCCCTCTTTCATATTACTGCCGACAGTCTGTTTAGAGCCACACTAAGAACAGATGAGTTTATCGACAGTACTACGACTTCATACAACATTAAGTACACCCTACTCTCCATTGACTAAAAGTGATTAACAAAATGTTCTATTTTTAAGTAACCCATAGAAAAAGAACTAAGATTAGGTTGAAACTTTTTTCATACCTTCGCTTCTTTCTATTCGTCACCTTCCAGCTCATTCCAAGGAGGTTCTCTTTATTCTGTTCATTGCGTACATCACGCCCTTGTCTTGTAGTGTAGTCATTGTTACGGTACCCATCCGCATCGCCAAACATGCCCTCAACCTGTCCTCCGTAATTGCTAGAGATATAAACATACACTTTGTACTGTCCATCGTATCGAACTCCCAGGTAGGATTTCTGAACCCGTGTCTCTATTCCAACGTACCATGAGTATCTGTACACATTGAATTTAGGGTGGACGTAATGTGTAGATATCCTCCCTCCATTAAGCTAAAAGAAAAAGAAATGTAAGCAGTGATAATAACAACCATAGTCATTAAGCTAAAAGAAAAAGAAATGTAAGCAGTGATAATAACAACCATAGTCACAACGTAGGAATATAGAGAATGTTTTCCTAAACAGATTAGTAAGTGTGCAGCTAACCTCAGTTATATATATATATATATATATATATATATATATATATATATATATATATATATATATATATATATATATATATATATATATATATATATATATATATATATGTATATATATATATATATATATGTATATTTATATATATATATACATATATATATATATATACATATATATATATATATATATATATATATATATATATATATATATATGTATATATATATATGTGTATATATATATATGTGTATATATATATATATGTATACATATATATATGTATATATATATATATATATATATATATATATATATATATATATATATATATATATATATATATATATATATATATACGTATATATTTATATACATATATATATATATATATATATATATATATATATATATATATATATATATATATATATATATATATATATATATACATATGGCAATATATATATATATATATATATATATATATATATATATATATATATATATATATATATATATATATATATATATATATATATATATATATATATATATATATATATATATATATATTGTGTGCAGACACTATCACTCTTTAGGACTTGTCACACTTGACCCACGAATAAAATAAGTTGAGCATATACCCACTAAGGTCAACTTATTACCGAGGGTTTTGTTACAGACACTTAATTCAGGTTATAATGTTATAAACGACTGGATGTACAATATTGGACATTAGTCCATTCCACACTTTGCGTGATAGAATATCGTGTGCACCCATCCCACTGTACTGTATACCTATACCAGGTCCATTGGCACTTAGTTACGTACATGTACAAGTAAACACACACATATATATATATATATATATATATATATATATATATATATATATATATATATATATATATATATATATATATATATATATATATATATATATATATATATATATATATATATATATATATATATATATATATATATATATATATATATATATATATATATATATATATATATATACATGTATATATATATATATATATATATATATATATATATATATATATATGTAATATATATATATATATATATATATATATATATATATATATATATATATATATATATATATATATATATATATATATATATGTATATATATATTATATGGCTTACCGTTACTTGACCATCGCGACCAAGTCCAACAGTCTCGCCAAATAATTGAACTTCCACGTAGTTGACGACTGTAAATCTATCGCCGGGATACGTATTTCGCAATATATTTCTGGCCGTAATACGGAAAGCTGGAAGGTTTGAGGTCTTTTTGGTTTTGGTGAGGAGGTAGGTTCCAAGTCCTTGGAAGGGGATCCATCTTTTGTCAAACGTTATGTAATGAGGATCACCATGTGCGTAGGCATACGTTATTCCTGAAACATGAAGGCTGCATAAGAATGTCTAGAAGGCAATGCATGAGAGGTGTATCAAACAGCAAAGGGAAAACTACAAGTATGAACAATGTTAATGGTTCTCCACTGATTGGCTACATGTGAATTTCCTTAACCGTTCACGATTTAAAGACTAAAGATAATCTGCTATTACCTAGCCACTTAAAATTGGACCACGGTCCTAGTTTTCTGGTCGGAGAATAGGGAAAACATTGTGCCATATCAGTAACACATTTTCCTAAGATAAACTTTCGTGATCAAACGTGTCTTTATACTGACGGCAAATGTAAGACTACATCAAATTTCAGCAGTTGCTTTTTTCAGTCATTACTATTCCCATCACTACTCTGGTGACTTTGGAATGCAGCTAATCTAATGTTTAGGAGATATGAGAGGTATGATAACTGTACTTGCCAATTATTAATAGCTGTGGAATCGTTGAGTATGTATACCTCTGACCAATAAGTCGAGAAAACAAACCTTATATATAAGTATATTTCATTTACATTTAGAAGTCTTGCATGATATGAGGTAAAGATTTTTTATAGTGTATTTCGAAAAATAACCTCTCAGAGTTATGAAAATGTTTGACCAAACAAAAACACAACATGTCATGTTAAAAGCAACGCACTAAATTTGTAGCAAGGCAGAGTAGATTATATTCGATGACTGGACATCCAGTAAAGCAGATGATAATCACAATACAGCACTAAGTGCAGGAATTGTATATGAGTACTGTAACTCTTGAACAGCACTCAAACCAAAATAATACTCTTGAATAAACTTACTGTACTCGCAGTTCTGTCCTCTCCAAGGCCACCGACAAGAACAACGATGAGACAAACCATTAGGTACCTTCCAGGGATAGCAGCGTCCACGATTTTGACAGGGATTTGGTCGACACACTGCAACAATGAATAATACTCGGTATAGGGAGAATGATAACTAATTGTAATCAAATAACCATATACTTTCTCGGACAAGGATAAGGTAAAGGTCATTCTTATCACTCAATTGAATACTAGTATGGCCAATGATAGATGAGATTTTAAAACCAATTCTGCTAGAGTCATATTCCATTGACTCGGACGTATTACCGATCTCATGTCTACTGTGGTTAAAAGTCCTATACTATACATTAATGTGTACTACATCAACACTATGTATCTGAATGTTGAGCACGTAAATACTAGATTTGGAATCCGTTAATGGGTTATGTATGAAAACTGTGACCTACATGTTTTGTGCTAACTAAATTTTTAGTACCTTTCTCCTCTACGGCCATGATTTGGATGAAGTTAAAATCCTTCCTGACTATAGCCTTCAGGTTAAAATTAATACCAATTTATAAGTTTGCTTGATTTACAATGTTACCGCACATATTTAGTGTCGTACAGAAGTGATATGATTCTCATGTGTTATTTTGTTTGATATAGTATTACATACATCATATAGCGTATATGACCCGGCCAATTCCTATGTTTAGTGCAAGTTGAATATCTAGAATGCCTGTATATATTTAACGCATAGTGTGGTGCTGTTCTTGTAATGGAGATCTGTATCAATATTACCAGACGTGCCTTGTTGCAGGATCACCACCATATGTGCACTTATGTTCATTTCATTTTCTTGTTCCTATGTTCTATATTCATAATTTTGCTGTTGTGCTATTGTTTATTATGATATATAAATTTTGTAGCACAAACTACAGTCAATAAAGAATATATATATACACCCTTTTGATGTATTGAATAATCATCTTCTTTTCTTGAGATGGCTAATAAAGTATACTATACTATACTCAAATCCTTGTACAATTTGAATAATACAGAGTGCATCATTCAAGAATGTATTAAACACATACCTGTCAACATTCAACCATCTGAAATCAGGAGATTTTAAGCAGTTCACTACTTCACTATTGGGGCCTCTTTCGCGGCATTTTGTTTAGTTCCAATTCTGGTCACTAGGGTCAGGTTAGTAGTTTAGCTCAGGTGTGGGCTATTATATTTCACAGGCGTTGGCAAATTGATAGCCATGCACATATGTTAAAGAAATAAGTTCAAATAACTTTTATTTTATGTAGTATATCGCACTTGCGACATGATGATATATTCACAGTTTATATGGAAATACTTCCATTTTCAGCATATTATGGAAACACCTTTTTTTTGAAGACTGAAAATAATTTTGCAAGATGGTGAATTTTCCTTGTCAGCCTTTGTAGATTTTTCTTGAGATGCTATCTGATGATGCTAGCCCACAATGCATCTAAGTGTCTGAAACCATGTTTTATGGGTTGTAGAATCCATTTATGACATATTTAGGACCCTTAGATGTCAGCCATCTTGAATTCCAAGATGGCCGACAGCAGAAATCTTTATTTTGTCCTTATACACTTGATTTAATTCATGCCAAATATGATCTTATTTCTCTGTTTTGTTCTTAGAAAAGCTATTTTTATTTCAGAATTTATTATTTGGGAAACTGAGTGTCTTCTGAGGATGTCAATCCTGACTTTGTTCATCAAAGTCATGATATTTAGGAGGTTATTGTGTTGTAGATTTTTCTTGAGATGCTATCTGATGATGCTAGCCCACAATGCATCTTTCCCTCTTAATCACATAGAACAATACATGACAAGAATTCCAATTAGTTAAGGGATTAACTATGAATACCTACTGATAGGAATCAATTACCATGTATACAGTAATTGGGTCAGGTGAGACACACTGGATAGAAGGGAGTAGACTGACCAACTTGGTGAGAAAAAAATGGAGGGTTTTTCAAAGTCAGCAAAATCAGTAGTTAATCAGTAGATTACTTCAAATCAGGTGCTCAATCAGTAGACAGCAATTATGGGGTCTGAAATCAGTAGAGTACTGCTCAAATCAGTAGAGTTGACAGGTATGTAAACAGGATAGGTCATGCATTCTGTTGATGAAAAAGCTTTGTAGAAATATTACACAATTGTTTGAAGATTGGAGTCAAATGTTAGAAATAAGCATTTGTGTTACATCCAGATAACCGAAGAAATGCTGTTATCCTTTCCGATCATAGAACATTTGGAACGAGCGTGGGTAGATAGAGTCATATATACTTGTCTGTTGATCTTTCAAGATAGAATTCATACATGTATGTAGCAAGTATTCCACACACTGATCAAAAGGATCTTAATCCAAATTTCCAATGATCGGTTAATTCTATTGTTGCAGTGGTATATGATTGATACCAAATACATAACAGCATTTTAAGGGTGATGCCAGAGAAAGCATATGTGCTAACCACTTCCAGAAACCTCAATGTCCTTGTTGGTGGCAGAGATGCGTGTTTTAAGTGGTCTCCTATAGCAAAGTTTTACCTAAAGACCCATTGCTAGTGCTACAGAGGGAATTTCATTCACATATGCCTATCTCGTAACATCGCAACAGCATGCTCTAAGCTTTTGAACATGCAATACGATTCTAAGAACTGACTAATCGAAGAGAAAAAGGCTCACCACAGCTACGGTAGTAGACGCATTTGCCTTGTTTGCGAATCCATCTCTCTGGACACACACAGCCTTCGGTGTTCGGCAGGTCACAGGTCTGAGTGCGGTTCTCACAGGTAATCGGGCATGCGGATGTGTTATAACTGTAGATCTCTCCAGGTGGACATAGATCGGAAGCTGAAATCACGAATAGCATCATCCCCAATAAGAACCACACACACACACACACATATATATATATATATATATATATATATATATATAAATATATAAATATACACTGTCATTGGTCTTTAATTCGAATGCTGTCCTCGTAATTAAGAAAATCCACAATGCGGTCATTTATACTGTTGAGTACTATAATGAAAGTTTACTTACCAGGTGGAGTTGGCGGATCACTGTGTAGCTCACCTGAAAGAAAACGGTGATCTGTAACCATTGATTTATAACAATCTATGCATATTACACTTTAAGGATCATAATACTATGCATTTCGAAAATATGATAATCAAAATATTGCACATTTCGAAAATTCATTCAAAACAAAATGGCTATTAGAAATTACACTTTTCACATAGTTTCAACAGAAATCCAACCGAAATGACTTTCAAATATGATGGGGGAATAATGTTGAACACATATGAGATACCTAGTCCCCTGTGTTGGTCTTTCCTCCACAACTGTAAGGTTTTTATGTGCTAGTTCAACATGTACAAGTGTGGATAGATGCCCTGGTTGAAATCACTACCTATTTTCAATATTTCAACCCATACATCTTACACATTGCTGGAGGGGCACTTATTGTTTTCCTCGCAAGACATCAACGTAAGGAACGTATACTTTGCATAGGGTGAATGTTAAAATTAGAATAAGTGAAATGAATTGACTCCATATACCACTTATACATATAATAAGGTGGCACGAAGGTATGAGAACGCTGTGAATAACTTTGAATAATGTAATATGCTGTTGATATATGATGTCGTTAGGGTAGGTTTGTTCACAAAACAAGAGACCCAAGTAATCAAAATCAACATAATATTACCATGAACCTTCAAATGTTATTGGGCATTTGGAGCGCATTAAACACGTATATCAAGTTAACGAATACAGTATCCCCAGTGGGCACAATTATTACCCGAATGTTATATGAATATTCAATTATGGTCCGAATATTCTGGACCAATTATGGAAATTTCAGCACCGTCAAGGTCTTAACATTCCTAGAATGTTCATATTTGATGTCAAATGTATGGAAGGCCAAAAGTGGACAAAAAGAGCATTTCTTGATATTAATAAATGATTTCTTAATATCAATAAATGATTTTCTAATATTAATAAATGATTTCTTAATATTAATAAATGATTTCTTAATATTAATAAATGGCATGATTTATTAATATTAATAGATAATTCCCATCTTTTGTTTGCTGAGGGAGTCTTTACATGTTACAACGGTTGCAATCTGAGAATAGAGTGGTCTCCCTTAAAAAGTAGGGCACCCAAAGATTTTTCAATTTTCAATTTTTGGCACACAGTTTCAAAATTCTGGTTAAGACAATACTAAAGTATACGTATTGATTTGTAAATATAATTATATGAACTAAATTCTCCAAAATAATGTACAACTCCCTCTCTGCCATTTTGAAGCAATTGCCATTTGCTAGGGAGCATTCACTATTTCATAAAGAATTGAATAGTTCAAGGTTTCTCCAATAGATGTCACTTATTTATCAAAATTAATAAATGATTTCTTAATATTAATAAATGATTTTCTAATATTAATAAATCTGAGCATTTATTAATATTAGAAATGATTTATTAATATTAAGAAATGATTTCTTAATATTAAGAAATACAGAGCATTTATCAATATTAGAAAATGATTTCTTAATATAAATAAATGATTTCTTAATATTAAGAAATCATTTTCTAATATTAAGAAATGCTCTGTAAATCTTAATATTAATAAATGATTTCTTTATATTAATAAATGATTTTTTAATATTAATAAATGATTTCTTAATATTAATGAATATTTTTTAATATCAATAAATATTTCTTAATATTAATAAATATTTCTTAATATTAATAAATCATTTATTAATTTCTAATAAATCATTTATTAAGATTGATAAATCATTTATTGATATTGGAAAATGCTCTTTTTGTCCACTTTGGCCTTCCATACAAATGAATGTTCAACAATTTTGATCAGAATGTCATGCACCAATAATGAACATTCCTGCAACCTTCAGGTCCGAACATTCCTGCAATGTTCAGATTTGACATTATATAAACATTGCATTGAGATATTGACTATGTCATAAAAACTGAATTGTTACTGAGTGCTTCCAATGCACAGACAACTTCCAATGTTTAAACAACATTCTGAATCCAAATGACTCATTTAGCGTCCAGCTCTAAACATTCTATGAAAATCTTCACCTGAACATTTTCAATCTGAACTATGAGGGGATCATTTTTAAATGTTCGGGGAAACATTCCTGGAATGTTCCATAAATGTTACTGTGCCCACTGGGTCTGCAAGCAACCAAGCACATAAGACACGCTACATGTTTGCATTCTTAATAAAAATGCTGTTTGGTCCGATGACACTTTTGACAACTAAGGAATGACACAAGATATCAGAAAATATTTCAATGGGAGGTTCATTTTCTTTTTTTGGTAAAATAAAATCCTCCACGTTCTATTCAACATACGCCTCTTCTTCATGAGTTAATAACGAATTTGCCAAACGGTTTCCTGTCACTACTGACAGCAACTGATAATGTAACAGCCTTATGTACTTGAGAACTGATAGTGGAGGTGCTGCCCTCTATATCTTCAATAAGTAATCATGCGCCTGACCAGTTCCTCCAATTATAGTTCCTGAGCACACTCAGTGAGGACACTGATCAGGTGCTTGAGGTGTGGCAATTCAGTCACCAACTCTTTATAGAACTGAACACATGGTACTTTGAGGTCCTACAATAGGTATTCATATTTTAGCTACTTTAAGTCTTGTTTCATATGTAGTTTGAGTTTATTCTACTTTGAATCCATTTGTATTCTTTTAGAGAATTTTGTAACCTTTACGAGTGCTTATTTTGTTTCTTTATTTTGTTATAGCAAATCACTTTTGATACATCTTTGATACATCCATAGAACATCTTTATGACATCTTTACATCTATGAACCATGATTGAATGTATGGCAAGCTAATACCGAATAAACAACTGATAAGAAAAAGAAACAGTTTTCTGTGGATTATAGATAATGTCCTGACGGTGTGGTGTCGTATTGAATTCACTTTGACCATCTTTTTAATGTTACTAAAATTAATAAAGTCACCAAAAAAACGCTCTATGCAAAACACCTGCTTTCCTATAAAGATAGACTTTATATTTACATAGGCTAACGATAAAACCTATATATAGGCATTGTTTGGTGTGGTCGTATTATCATGGCTTTCTGTTGACTTTGCTCAAGGCATATCATCATCCATATCCAAACAATAAGCTAGAAACGTTTATAAAGATATCCACTCACATGCATGTAGAAACGCATAAGGAATATACCACAAAATATTACCACATGGTAAATAACACACGAGGTGAAAAGGTAAATTGAAAAACGTGGTCTTAATTATGTACAAAGCTGTGTGCGATGGCGAAAATAATGGAATTTATGAGAGGCTTACCTGGCTCGAATGTATTTTGCAATGTGGGTGGGTGTGACAGAACCGTTTGCCTTTGCAGAACATGCAGCAAGATGCAGAGAAGTGCCAGTCGCATCGATGGGACCTTTCCCCTCATGACGATCATAGCTTGTCGGCGTTCTTACAGCAGATTCCTCTCAAGAAATGCCTGATGCGCAGTTGTTTTCACACACAATATATATACATGAATTCCTCTGTCTCGCTAAAGATAAACAGCCAATCAGCTAGCACAACGTGGATGACATAGATGAATTCAGTTAAGCTATGGCCTAGCTGGTTAACTAAATAACAATGGGATTGTTTATCGTCCCAACTTGTGAGAAAATGATAGATCATTTAGTTCTAGATTTGGATATAATTTTGCAAGTCATTAGATATCTTCTTGGAATGATAAATTCTAATGAAAAATAGCCCTCAAATCCGTATCCGGATGTTTAATACTAATTGTAATGATAAAGAAGTGATCTGATTGTAGACGTTGTGAAACAGTATATCCATAGCCTTGCATTGCAGCATCACAAACACGTGGCGCAAACGCATTCCTGGATAACGACGTGGCACATGAGAGAGAGAGAGAGAGAGAGAGAGAGAGAGAGAGAGAGAGAGAGAGAGAGAGAGAGAGCATTTTCAAATTTTACTACATTTGAGAAATTATAACAATCATGTGGTTGAGTTTTCAGGCAATATTTCTTTTTCGAAATGTAGAGGAATACGTTATAGTCACATGTATATGCGTCGAATGAATTCACCTATGCAGGCCGAATAAGGTTTTTTGTAACGAAAGCCTTTTATTGTGATAAACAAATCAGAGTTCGGTCTGCGTCCTTGGTGTACATGTACACTGATGATTTGAATATCGTTATAATATCTCTCTTGGCAAAAACAGTACGAACCCATTCAATTCGTATTGTTCCTCTAGAAATTTCTGTCTAAATGTTCGATACTTTTGATTATAACTTCAAATGTTCAACTGATTTAGAATAAATTTGAAGGGGTGTACTTGATATAGTTGTAATGGACATTTGCCTTCATACAAACTACTGATTTCGCTTGAAGGTGGTTACAAAACTGTTGGGCTCTTATGCCCTCCGTGTGAACGGGTTAGACCGGGTATTGCGAATAGAAAACAGGTTGGGCATGGTCTTTCTCTACTATGAATTTTTTTTTCACTTGTTCCATGTTTCTTTTTACCAAGACACAACGTATAGATTTTCAACTGTTTATACATTGGTCAAGGTAGGTAATAATCTGTCATTAGTATTTTAAAGGTACTTTATTATATGTCAGTCCTGCAACAAATGTTTCCTTTATAGTAAAGTATTAACCACAGATATATAATTACTTTCCAGAACAGGTATTCCCTAAGTCAATTGGGTGGAAGGAAGGAATGGGTTTTAACTTCGATTTCAACAGATAAGGCCATATCGCTACGAGATAGAAACCTGGAACCGGGAAGAAATTCGCTACTCTTTACAAATAGTTCCAAGGGGTATTTTAGTTGCAGAGGAACCATAGGCAGCCCTCCACAACACCGCACATTTAGCGAACAGGTCAAACTGCTTTGGGATCCACCGAGATTCGAACCTACACATGTACGAACACAAGCTTGGGAATTGGCTAATGCATTAGCAGAGTACAGGAGGATGTCTGTCTTGTTTTTTTTAACTGCTTATCCCATTAAACTGGGTATAACAGGGCCAGCCCTTGAATGGTTCAGTTCATATCTTGGTGACCGTACTCTTCGAGTTCAGATAGATGATTCATTCTCCGCATCACAGGAAATCCTATGGTCTGTACCACAAGGATCAGTGTTGGGTCCTCTGCTCTTCCTGATTTACCTCCTACCCTTAGGAATACTGATACGAAAGCATGGTCTAGAACTCCATGCTTATGCGGATGATACGCAACTCTACATCTCTATCAAACCTATCAATCAGCGTGTAGTGGACGATGGTGTAGCTAGGTTGGAAAACTGCCTCACTGACATCTATACATGGATGTCTCAAAATAAACTGAAATTGAATGCAGACAAGACAGAGGTGCTGGTCATGGGTACCCCACAGATGCGGGCGAAAATCTCCATTCCTAGTATTACCGTAAATGGTGTAATAGTACCAGTTCTTAATGAACCCGTCGGTAATCTGGGCGCTGTTTTTGATCCGAACATGAATATGTCTGCATATGTATCAAAAGTTATCAAGTCTGCAAATTACCACCTTAGGAACATTGGAAAAATAAGGAAATTTCTCAATACTGATACAACCAAGAGTGCCATCGTCTCACTGGTGACATCACGCCTTGACTATTGTAATGGACTTCTCTGTGGAATCACTGATGAGCTGCTATGCAGGCCCCAGAAAGTCCAAAACAATGCTGCTAGAGTGGTTAGTGGCTCCAAAAAGTACGATCACATTACACCAGTTCTAAAAGATCTTCACTGGCTGCCCATCAGGAAAAGGATTGAGTTCAAGATTCTGCTTTTGACTTTCAAATGCATGCAAGGATGTGCCCCTCTATACTTGAGGGAACTGTTAGTCAAACAAACCAATACAAGGACTCTAAGATCAAACACTAAGAACTTATTACAGATACCACTCACTAATCTGAAAAGGTTTGGTGACAGAGCATTCTGTGCCTATGCATCACGCCTTTGGAATGAGCTCCCTGACAACATCAAGGCTGCTGATAGTGTGCAAAACTTCAAGAAACAGCTGAAAACATTGCTTTTTCGAAAGGAGTTTAATGGACTACATGGACCGTGACAACTGTCCAATGACTCTAAAGCGCTTTTGAACATTATAGATGGAAAGGGCGCTATATCAAATATCAATTATTATTATTATTATCATTAAATAATATATTGCATATCTTTCCGTGGCGCATAGTAAAGGGAGCCCCTCTATGTTGACCTCCCCTCCGAAGAGAAAATAAACCCTATAATTATAAAGTGACCTTATATTGCCGGTTTATTTACCTTTTCTGGAGTTACGTTTAAGTGTGACTTGTTGTCACAGTTGTGGAAATCTGAGTAAATCCGGGGAAAATCACCACTTGGCAATTAGCACTGAGGTCCCCGTTATCAATGCAATCCCTTATCAACGAATGGGGTTAAACCTATTGTTTCAACTTTTTCTGACAATACTAACTCAGTCTAGGTAAGTATTCAATCGCATGCAGTTGGGAAATTCGGATGGCACGAATACTTTCCTAGACGCAATCTGGTACAGCAGTCGGCTGGAGTTTCATCGATCTATAAGAAACACAAACCTACGCACAACTGTCAATCTATATGATTGATTTGATTTTGAAAATACACACAGTACCTCGGCAAGGATTGTAAAGTTATAGTATGGATAGTATGAAAGAGCCCACTTTCAACCACTGATTTGAAAGCAGTAGGCGTAGGTACTTACCCATTGGGTTGCAGGCAACCAAGTCAAGACATTGCACGAGAGTTACGCATGCGTAGCCAATGTCATGCAGGCAACCAGGTCAAGAAATTGCACGAGTGGTGCGCCCGCTTTTTAATAAACCCCTGCGTTCTGTGATACCTCAGGTTTTGGTAATAACATGTCAACCACTTATGCAATACACCAACTTGATATCAAAGATCACCCGCGTTTTTTTTTAATAAATAAAACAACCACTTTTGTTATACCAGATTCTACCGCATTTGTTATAAAGATAAGCACTTTTGTGATAAATATTGTCTAATTTAGCCACGCTAATCATACAATGGATTAGTTGAACAGAAGTGGTTTTCACTAGGTACCAAAACGATTGCCGCAACAATATTCTTTACTGCAAAAGCTGGTGTTTTGTAACATAGGTTTGTGATTTGCTATTACAAAAACCTGGGATATTACAAAAGGCATTTGTCACAAAAGCTGGCATATCAAACGAGTTGGACAGAGCCGGTACAGTCATAAATGCAAAGTTTTAGACGTATGCGGCATATATTTTCTATAAATTATTTAGTTTATTTACATCCTACTCGTAACATCAAAGGTCATGTACATATTAAATAATGATTTAGTCGATCCCAGGTGTAAAGGTCGAATCAGTCTGTCAAAATGCTATCTATTTCCAATACATATGCACCAGATTGTATTGATTGCCTTGGATGTTTACATCAGTCGTACTATATTCATTTCGACACAGACTTTATTTCTAACTTTTCCGATTTATCATGTAAAGTCCCCCTCACAATCCTCAATCATTTGCTATTATTTCTCAATAACAGCCAAACCATGTTTCTATCAAAGATAAAAATGGCGAGAAACCCCACACAGTATAACGTGTTTTTTTGTAAAAAAGGCGAAGGATGGAAAAGCAGTAAACTTTTCAAGATAAGTAGTTGCTGCATAGAAATCACATTTTGAAAATGTAATATATGCTAGGGATAGATTTGAATTATTACTACTGTTATTATCATTATCAACAAACTGTTGAAATGAAGTGATTTATACTCAGAAAACCTTTTTAACTAGGCCCAAAATGTTATCCGTAGCTGAGGATGGTACCCAACACTAACATGCAAATTGAAGTCAGGACGGTGTTAACACCTATAGTCTGTCTGACTTGAGTTGGCTAACCGCTTTTTCCTTTTTTTCCCAACTCGTTTTTGCCTTCCAAACTTGGCAAACCTCTTTGCAGCACTACCGCGTGTACGTATAAACATACTTTTGTCACAATTAACCTTTATGCTGCTGGTGGCTAATTTGGCCACAACAAAATGATGGAAAAAAACTTAAAAATGAACAAAACAATGGCACATGGGTACTCATCTGAGAGTACTCAACTAGAGATATCCAATGAATACCAACATGATAGGGTTTAGATGATTTTCAAAAGTCTTTGCATCCTTGTGCTCTGGGCAAAAGTAGCCTCAACATTGGAAGGGTTAAAGCCATATAATCTCCTACCTAGATATTTGTACGACCCAAAATTGAATCAATCTAAATACTACATTAAACATGTTTTACCATTAATGGTATTAAATAAGGACCTCCATTTACAAGGTCACACTTTTAAGGGGAAAATATTCCCAGAATACTTCATAAATTTCAGTGCAATACATCTGCGTCCTTACATCGAAAGCATCATGGTATGAGCAGCTACTGTCTTAACTAACAGTATTGAAGATACAAACGAAATTTTCACCTATGTTTGTTTTTGTGTTGTTGTTGCTTTTTTGCTTCATAGCAGCACAAATTATTCAACAAAGAAAAAAATAGAATGCAATTATTATCAACAAAAAAGAGCCAAATCCTGACTTAGCATTAAATCAATTGTGCAATACTTGCCTGTAATCAGTAATGGAGCAGCAAGGATGTCAAATTTGATATTTAGCAAAAGTAAAAAAGAATACTTAGTTATTTTCAAAAACATTGACAGAAAAATGATTTTGAACTAATGATTATGTCAATTCCAGCTAGCCAATGGCAACAGCCCGAGATTAAGCGACTGACTGTGAAACGATTTAACCCTCATGCTGCTGGTGGCTTATTTGGCCAGTACAAAATGAGGCAAGAAATCTGAAAAATGACTGAAACCCTGGCACGTGGGTACTCATCTGAGAGTGCTCAGTGAGAGCTATCTAACGAATAACAACATGACAGGGTTCAGTTGATTTTCAAAAATCTTGTGCTTTGGACGAAAGTAGCCTCACCATTGGAAGGATTAACCCATGCATGTGAATTACCACAAAACCTTTTTGGCAAGATCTTTCTTATTACCCTCTATATTAAAAACACATTTTCAGGAGAAGTCAGTGGTTCCTGCTGACTCTTCTCCAGTCATTTTACTTATGCTTGAAATGAGATGAAGAACCAGCTCTTAACATTTCCCAACAAAAGTATTACATTAGAACAGTTATCACCACTTTACTAGATAGATAAAAATAGTATACCACTAACTAACTTCAAATGTGTTTTTATATCGTGGCGTAAATAATTTTCGAAAATGTGACCCAATCACGGTCGACGAATAACAAATGCAGAACTGTGGTCTATTAATATCCATTAGCGGCGATAAAACAATATGCAAATACGCCCATAGACGTGTAAAAGGTACCTAATTCCGCAATGTGACAAAATTAAGAATATTTCTTTCAATAGAAGTATTCTAAACTATTTACGATTTCGATAAAGTTATAGTTGAACAGTTTTATTCAATCAATTAACTTGCAAAAGTTTAAATTTGGTCAACACTCTAAGCACATTACTGTACTCCAATCTACCTATATAAGTAGCATCATTAGCGTCAGTAAGGCAAGCACAATCGAAGATTGTTGCGCTTTTCCGGCCGCCCTCTCCATTTGTCATCAGATCGGGAGCGCGAGGGGAATGCTAATTTTGGGTGAGGGTGTATCGGTGGTGTGCCCCGATACTTCTGTGAACAATAATATATCGCTGCCAAAGATAATATTTGAGTTTGTGAACGATAGCCATTTAATCGCGAAACAATCGATGGATGAGAACCTGAAAAGAAAGAAACCTTAACGTGTAAATAACCTTTTCTATTCGAAATGTACGGATTAAAGTGCATCTCTTAATAAAGTGTATGTAACATTCTCCAGTTTTATTACTCGACTATACGCAATCCGAGGCCACTTTAGAAAATAGTAACGATTGAATAAGGGTAAAAACACAACTCATAATGTATTCCGTAACCAATTTTATTGGTCATTCAATCAGCACCTTGAATATTCACGAATATCAACTATCCTGTAGCTTGAGCGTGTACTGTATTAGCAAAGCTGGAGCAAGCAGTTTTGCATGAAGAACCAACTCGTATCTCAACACAAAACAATTGTTCAAAAAAGAAATCGTATTTTTGACGTAATCGCAAACTTGTTTTCAGTAGTTAGATGGTCAGTTACAAGGAGGGGTTCGCTTTGAGAGTTTAAACTAAATCCTCATTTCAATATTATTCAGCACTGTACCTGGTCATCCATTTATTTAAACGAAGACACACCTCCTGCTGAGCTCGTATGGAATGAATTAAATGGGTTTCCCCTTTATAACAAAGCACTTATGGTTAAAACATGTTTAAGACAACCAAATCGTTGGCTAAGTCTATATCTATTTGACTGATTTAGATCAACTACAAAAAGAGCTGCACGTTTAATAGCTTTAGGAGATCTGTATAATCTTCATCTGTAATATCAAATTTTATCTTGTAAAAGTAGCTCATAAAAATAATAGTTGAAGAGATATCCCTATTTGGAAGTATAAGTTGTCCTAGGGCAGAACAAATTTAAAGCAATTCATTGGGATTGTTAATGTATATGTAAGTAATAGTATGTCTCAGGCGTTGGTTCTGACCTTGTATCCACCATGTTTATCAAAAAACACTTTGACCTTGAACGAGTGTTACAAGTGGTAGGTGAATCCCATCATGGGAAACTACAAATTTCAATCAAATAATATGTATGATGAAAAACAAGTTTCTCTACTCTTATTAGAGAGTTTCTCTACTTAATGGTGTAGTTAACTAGATGCACCAAAACATGAAGCGAGAGCATACATTACGATGGGTGGGCGAATTCCACCATGGGCAACTATATAAATAATTCTTATAATACAATTCCAGTTTCTCTACTCTTTATGATAGTTTAGTTAACTACATACACACATAAACAGGCAGTTCTCGAGTAAAATATCTTCAAAAATAGCTTTCATAAAATAAAATACAATATAACAAATGAATGATGGCTACATACAGAAATGAAAGACGAATCGCTCTCTTATATGACAGTTCAAGAAATTTGATTATTCAAATGTCTATTTCAAATCTTCCTGCTACGACATTGAAAAGCAACAATTATAAAGTTTTTTCTGCAATTTAGAATGTTTGAAAATACAGTACATATCTGTGTTGGTAATAAAAACAAGACCATAATATTCATTACAGGTTCATGACATAAAAGTACATAAAACGTATATCACTCTGATTCTTCCCAATATCCACATCAACTTCTCTCTGGCATACATATTCAAACAATGCAATATAAAAAATAAAACATCTACTCATAAAATGTGACGTACTCATATTAAACACCTACATTTTTATTGATTCGAATGTACTTTTTTGTAAAAAGTAAAAATTATATATAATAAGCACTAAAGCTGATTGTCAAGCAATATGTGTATAATTTATATTACTATGTCGATTCTCTAGCATCACATGGTTGCCCCCGTGAGAAGAAACAACATCAATGGCAAATCACAAATGATTTTCAGATACCATCCCATTTATCATATGAATGAGCAATCTCAGCCGATTGACGATAACAATGTAACCATCATCAGGGCTGGAGTGCAAACATAACTGTTACATGATTTGTTATATCGCTACAAGATCATCAGTTGTCTTATTTTCTAAGCTTTTAATGCTGTCAGTATAAGGCACATTTTGTTAAGTTGGAAATACATTCAACGTTAATTGGACATTCACTTCACATCTATGCAATATCTACCCTGTTACGGACCCGGGGGGGGGGCACTTGGGTATTTAGGGGGGCGCATACGTTCGTTATCAAAATTAAAAAATACCCCTAAAGCACTGATTTCTGGCCAAAAAAGCACCCTTATTTTAATAAAAACGCTGACTTTTTCCACTAAATAAACACCCCTTCTTTTATCAAAACACTGACATTGGATGAACGAGAACACGTATTTTAACTTTAGATTCTATAATCCTCTGCGTGTTTAGTGGCAGCAAGTGGCGGCAGCAAACTCGGAAGCCCAGATACTTCAAGAGTCACTCGGCGTCAGAGCTACGTATGTTTCGTGTATTGTAAGCGGGATTTTAACCCCCATACTTCGTACCTGGGTACAAAAAAGTACCCTTCTTTTACAAAATCGCGGACATGCGGAGGTCTTCAAAAAAGACCCCTTCTTCCGCGAAATACGTAACTAAGGTGCGGCCCCCCTCTGTACCTGAGTGCCCCCCCCCCCGGGGTTACGGATTGCCTAATACACAAATGATGCGCGCAATAACAAAACTAAATAACCTTTTTATACCAGATAAAATTGGATATCCTTGCATGTTTGAAAATTGTGTCAACTTTGTAATATACAAATATCATAAATAAAACCATTGAACAATATTATTTAAGAAAAGCTATCACGAAAACATATTTAAACCTTAGATGCTTTAAAACACGTGTTGGCTAATTTCAATAGTCTCAGCACTTGCTAGATTTCTTTGCGAGTCATCAAGCTCTCCATACTCTGTGTCTATACTTTGTCTGTCAGTACTCATATTATCTGCTGCACTAACAGTTAAAGCTTGAGCACGTACTGTTTCTCCAGAAGTGGAAATATCGTTGCTATGTTTACTATCTTTATCATCATTAGTTATACTCCCAAAGGCGCCTGCTATGATATCATCATCTAGAGATATATGGTGGGACTTGCTTCTGTCATCCAACTTCTGCAATTGCTCTCTTTCCAGCTTTTTCCTTTTCATTCTCTGCATTGAGTTTGTTAATTCCACAATAACCTCATCAAATGAAGCGGCATCATCATCATCTTCGGAATGCTGTCGTGTAGTAGGGTGCAGCATGTTACTGTGATGCCTAGGGGCTGAAGGGGGTGGTAGAGGGGGTGCTTCAGGAATTTCACTTTTTAATGGTACAATATCTACGGTTTTGTCCTGATCGAGCCGTAAACTAGATCTTTGCGATTCCTTTCCAGTCATACTGCTTCGGGGAGAGGGATGTGCCACAACTACAGTGGGAGGCCATCTCATATTGTGCTCACTCTCACTGATCTGACTTTCTCGTCGCTTGATCTCCATAGCTACGATATTAACAGGTATTTCTGAATCAGCAATTATCGAGCCTGAACGTAGCGACTGTCTATCAGAGATACTGGGTGGAGCATTCCCCACGGCCTCTCTTTCTGACGTGTGCAGGGAACTGCTTTCATAAGGAGAAGAGAAAGAACCAGAGTGTATCGATGACTCCATTTCAGGGCTATGTCTCCAAGAGGGAGTCTCATCTGGCATAGCAGCCGGAGGGGCCACGGTGTCTTGATATTCAGATGGCAAAGAACTGCTTTCATATTGAGCTTTAGCAATGTCATCGGTGGGGTTGGTCTCGCTTTCCTTTTGCAAGTCTTCTTCTTGAGAATCAATCATGGATATTGAAGAAATGGCAGCCATTGTTCTAGCCTCCTCTGACAGTAAATCATTCTCCTTCCCATAGATTGTCTTATCCCCATCCTCATCCGATTGGACGGTAATAAAAGTTGTAGACTCGGGTTTCTTTTCAAAAGTCTCACTTTCATTTCCATCAAATTGGTTTTCCACAGTTTCAGACGGAGTTTCTTCATACCGTTCCTGCATATCATCATCTTTATTTAGAGTTCTTGTAACTGGGGCTTGTGTTTCAGATTCATCATTGTCTTTGTACTGGTCAAAATCAAACAT
This sequence comes from Maea johnstoni, assembly GCA_963942565.1. Lineage (NCBI taxonomy): Eukaryota > Metazoa > Annelida > Polychaeta > Spionida > Magelonidae > Maea > Maea johnstoni. Next base: position 12,899,359 of record OZ012689.1, on the reverse strand, counting down.
GTCGTCCACCTCAGTATCGTCACTTGTCGGGGATTCAAAGGATAGCTCATCTCGCCGCTCAGATGTATTCGTTTCAGACTCTTCTACTGGCTGCGTGTTCACATAGATATGCTCCTCAACCACCTTCACTTTCTTTTTTGCTTTTTTAGGTACTGCATACAAATCTGAAACATTTTCCGTTTCAACTCCATGAACACTTCCATTCTCTTTCTTTTCAACTTGAGCATGTACTTGTGGTCTATGTACATAGGTACGCATCCTCTCAGCTTCCTTTTCAACCTCATTTTCTTGACGTTCTGTTTTATTGGTAGAAGGGGCTTCATCTTTTTTCCGATATTTATTTTGGGTAGGCTTTGCATTGACTTGAACTTTCTGTTCTATCCTTCGAATTTCCTCAGTGGCTCCTTTAAGCAAACTACCTGTCTCAATGCTTCTCTGGCTCGCCGCGTATCGCCTAGGCCTAACAAAAGCTGGATTTGTGTATATAAGAGGTGTGTGGTCTACGACTATTATTCGGTGTGGAGTTTTATCTCGTTTGCGCATTCTGGAATGTAAAAAGAAACAAAGAGTATCAGAAGTATTTACAAATATTGTATTTGTAAGTAAGCTATCAGAGAGATAAAGAGAATGTTAACCCTGCCAATGCTGAGGCTACTTTATTCCTAAGTACAAGGATGCAAATATTTTTGAAAACCATCTTAAACCGTTTGGGTTGGTATTCACTGGATAGCTCTCACTAAGTACTCTCGGATGAATACCTATGTGCAAGGGTTTAGGTCATTTTAAGGGTCTTTTGCATAATTTTGTATTGGCCGAATTAGCCACCGGCAGCACAAGGGTTGATGCAGATTGAGCATTTAAGTAGATACTGGAACTATGATGGTGGAGGCTAATGTATGTTCAATCAAACAGTTCGGATGAAGATTTTCCACAAACGTAATGTAATCAATAAAGTATATAAAAGTACATGTCAGGGTTTTATTTGGTGTTATTAATCACAATTGTATGTGAATAATAGCAACCCCCCTGACAGTCCTTCATATTTGTATTTGCTAATAATCAGTGGAAAGGATACAGTTGTGACTACACTGTTGATAATTTCAGCAGGTACATTCTCTTGACCTTTCTGAAATTACATGCAATGCGAAGGCGGGTAACATGCATGGGAATAAGGATGACATCGACAGACCACAAAGAAAATGTACATTATTCGATACCTCAAAAGTGAAAAGCAACATTTCAAAATGATTTGGCAGCAGATATGTCATAGATGATAAACCACATATATCATTCAAATCATTTTTGAAAGCTTGCAATTCTTCAGATATCTGCAGAAGGATAAGGTCACCCTACTTTTCCTGGGATGAGTTGGTTACAACCAAATATACAGGAAAGGGAACCACTCTAAAGGTGGAAGAAAAGCTAGCATATGAATAGCTCCTGGAATAAAGCTTATGGAATGTGGTCCCACTACTAAAAGGACTACCAGGGGTTGGGCAGGGGTCGGGAATGCATGGGGTAGGGGTGGACATTGCATCAGGGGAAGGAGGTAGAGAGGAGGAGGAGGAAATCCCAATAAAGGAGGACTCATTTGATTGGGTAATGCACACAAAGCACAGAGGCAGAAATAGACATCTGCAAATGGCCGTGAGAAAGAAAAATATTGGATAGGCTAAGGTGTTGGACAATCTAATAAACTAGAGTAGTCTTAACTAATGTGTACTAGGGAGGGATCAGGGATGGCCATAAGAGGCGGTGTCAGTATCTTTCCCTCTAAACTTTACTTGCAGACACTATGCTAGGGTGCAATTGGTGCATAATATAGAGTGTATGAGAATTACCAGTATCCCACCTTGGTGAGAAGAAGTAGGATAAGCAGATGATAATGCTCACGATGACGACTGCTCCCAGGGAAGCACCCACATAGATAAAGATGTACTTCGGACTGTCAACTGCAATGCAATATAAAAACATCAATTATGAACAAGTAATCAAAATAGAAAAGATATTTCGTTTATGCATTTCGTTATGCATTTATTGTTCCTCAATCTAAAAAAAACAATTTGCAAATTAAACTTATTTACAGAAGGCATTAAATCAAGAAAAAAATGTATCACTTTACATCTCAAACGTAAATCTTACGGTAAATGTAAATTTGTGACACCAAATGTGAAATGCTATTATGCATTTGTAGCATTCCTTAAAATAGAAAGAAGCAATTAGAAAATTAAAATAGTAAATTAAATGATACTAATTAAAGCGGGAAAAAGTTCACAAAAACTATGTTTTGAAGAAATCAACCATTTACAGCGAATCAAAAACTATGGTTGATATCTTAAACAATGAGTGAACCAATGGTTTTCATATCAACAAATATCTGATCAAACCAATACCTGATGTTAATAGCAAGTTGCAAGTTGGGGAGGATAGCGGAGTAGCCGGCAGAAATAAGGCCTCTTGCCAAGCAATCGCCCCGACCGGCCGCGGGCGACGAGCCTAGTGGGTCGTGAGGGAGTGAATGCCCAAAGCCACTCGGCCGTTGGGGCAGGCCTTTAAACATGGAACCCTGGCCAGATCTGAACCATTCAGCAACAACTACTGACCTATACTCTGCGAATAGATATTTCTGTCAAGTTTCTGCATCATTGAAATTAAGGTGCCAATTAGGGTTTTCAACAATGTATCTCCAAATTTCAATATTTGATATTCAGTTGTATCATTATGCCAAAAGCTATGTTCATTATACTGTTCCTTGCAAAAACTCAATCATTTCTCAATATATAAGGCATTTCATATTATTCCAAATGAATGCGAATTGTGTTAACAGGCATTTCATTGTTAAAGGTGAGTGAAATAAGCATTTTTACAAACACTTCCGTCATTATATCTTTATCATTGCAGCTTTTTGTTTAATATACCTCATTTGTCTCCTAATGACAGGGATCTGTGCACACCGACCCCTTTGTGTCCTGTCAGTATTAAATGTATGAATGCTACATGTTATGCCCTAAACTATTCCACATGAATAGAAGTGAAACATACATGCAGGATATGCATGTTCCATCTTATGTCCTAAACTAAGAAGAAACATGCATACAAAACATGAATGTTTATGCTCCATTGTTATACCCCATACTATTCCCCATGGAAGGAATTGAAACATGCATGCAAAGAGTGCATGCTCCATATTTATGCCCCAAACTATTCCATAATAAAAGAATTGAAACATTCAAAGTATAAATGTTCCATCTTATGCCCTATGCTCTTCCACATGAAATGAATTGAAACATGCATGCTAAGTATGCATGCTCCATGTTATGCACTAAACTAGTTTACATGAAAAGAGTTGAAACATGCATGCACTTTATCCCTAATCCACTTTTATGAAAAAAACTATTCTAGATGAGAAGTACTGTATAACTGGTTAATTTGGCGTGTACTTAAGTTGGCGTGTGTGTTTTTTTCAAAAAAGTATTTTCCCTGTATTTATTTTGGCGTCTGGAGCAGTCAGAACAACGCCATCTTCATGTAGACATATTTTTATGTGATCTTTAATTTGGCGTTGATGGGCATTCGCCAAAAAACGCCAAATTAAAAACCACGCCAATTTAACCAGTTATACAGTATTGAAAGAACGTACGTTTTGCGGCCCCACTGGTGGCTGTAGTTGAAGGTTTGGTTCCGCTGGGTGTGGGTCCTGTGGCCTGTAGGGTAGTACGTCCTGCCGGTACTGTAGCTGGCATTGGGGTCGTATCAGGACAGCCTGCACACGCTAGAAAATAACAGGTGCACTTTCGTGATATCATTGAATAGGCCAATCATGTATATCATTATAAGGTGTAAACGTTAACCCTTATGCTGCTGGTGGCTAATTTGGGCAATACAAAAAGATGCAAAAAAACGAAAAATTACTGAAACCCTGGCAAATGGGTACTCATCTGAGAGTACTCGGCGAGAGCTTTCAAATGAATACCAAGACGACAGGGTTTCAATGGTTTTTCAAAGAATCTTGCATTCGTGTGCTTTGGACGAAAGTAGTCTCAGCATTGGAAGGTTTAAGAAAATGCATGGCAAAATAAAACAGGTGGGTTTAATATCCCTGATTGTACATGCACATGTAAACAATAAGAAAAATACACGGTAAAATAAAACTGAGAGCTTTACTTTGAGAAGAACGAAATCCCAAGTGTAAATGCAGCTATCCTCAAAGAGTGGTAGCGCTACTCTGTCTTACACTCTGTCCCACTGCATTATACACAGTAGGGTGTGGAGTGAGAGAAAGGGAACGAGATGAATGAAAGAGTCATCTAGCGGCCAAACCGAGAACTATATATTGTCAGGTTGATGGATATTACTAAAATTCAAATACTTTTAATTTCAGACCTTTTCTTTCAGACATAAGGCTTTGAAAATGTTTAAAATAATGTTTTATATTTTTGTTACAAACATAGTCATCCTTTGCGTTTAATCTGTGTATTGTTAGCGTGGACTGCTGATTGAACAATCTAAAGGAAATAACAATAATGCTTTATATAGAAGAAAATCCTACTTATGTCAAACTATTTAAATGATTCAGATGTGAACGGGTTAAATGGCGTGGATGCCATGCTTCAACAGCAGTCCAGTCAAGTCGCTCATTCTATGATACAGTGCATCATAGAATGTATAGAATAAAAGCACCAAATTAATCGTCATACATTGAAATAGCTTTTCACAGTTCCTTGGCCACAGTTGCAATCAGATGTGGAGCTAATGCAAGTCTCTGTCTAGAATGAATTGTTAACCCATTCACACTCAAGAGTTCCTCTAGAAATATTGTCTGCTTCTTTCATACTTTTGGAAGATATCTTGGGAATAAAGCGAAAGTTCGCAAAATATTTCAAGGAGAGTTGTTATTTAATTTCTGATCAACATTTCTCCTTCAAATGTTTTTCAAAAAAATGCTTTTGTAAGGAAAATATTTCCAAAATCGTCAGGCCTCTTTTGGCCGCTCTTAGTGTGAATGGGTTAATGTGTGAATGAAGGTATGTACTGTACCTGCTGCACAGACATATGGCAAAGGACGTGTGTAGCTGTGTACAATCCACCTTCCAGTTTCAATATCCATACTCAGTGCATAACCGGAGATAAGTTGCCCTGTATCTATTTGACCTATGTTGTCAAAATCCATTTCCCCACCTAAAAGAAATGAATGTATGCCCAGTAACAATTACGTTGAAACTATACACAGAGTTTAGAAAATATATACCGGTTTTAAGACTAGATAAATGCTACGCACTATGACATTCGTTACATATCAACGTATCATTTGGGTAGTTTCAAAATAAACAGATGATGTTGTAGGAGAGGGAGCATAGTCAATATTGTGATATGCCTTACATATCCAAGTAAGAAAGGGTAGTTTTAACATAACAGGATGATCGTGTAGCATAGGGAGAGAACATTCAGCACTACTATTCGATACACTGATATTCGTTATATATCAAAGTAAAAAGCGTAGTTTTAACATAAATAGGTATGAGAGCGAGAGAGCGAGAGAGAGAGAGAGAGCGAGAGAGAGAGAGAGAGAGAGAGAGAGAGAGAGAGAGAGAGAGAGAGAGAGAGAGAGAGAGAGAGTTTACCTGTCACCCAAGTGTATTTCCGATTTGTAAGACCGATGTAGTATTTGCTATTTATTCCAGAAATTATGCTTTTAATTGCGTTATGCTGGGTTTCAGTCAATATCTTCGCTAAATCTCCACCTCGCTGTTTACAGTCCGTTCGAGCTTTAAACCAAGTTCGTCGACCTTCATTTACATAGTAGCATAAGCCATTTTTCACCACATGATTTCTTTGCATGTTGCACTCGGTAGGAGTCTTATCTGTAAATAAAAGCATGTAAACTATTGGTTCCTGAAATACTTTGAAAGATTGTATTCAACTAGTTTTGCCCTCAAAAACTACTCTTTGTCGTTATTCAAACAACGTCTCCATTAAGCTACACACGCACACACACACACACATATATATATATATATATATATATATATATATATATATATATATATATATATATATATATATATATATATATATATATATATATATATATACATATATATATATATATACATGTATATGTATATATATATATATATATATATATATATATATATATATATATATATATATATATATATATATACATGTACTAGTATATATATATATACATGTATATATATACATATATATATATATATATATATCATGTACCGATATCAACTATATACTTTATCATCACCTTCTCCTGCATATGTGCATATGCAGTTTCAATACCCCGCCCAAAGAATCTTACCGTGGTGTGCATGAGCTACAAAATAGAAACACCAATAGTGTGCGCCCCTTAACGTTTATGTGGCAATAGTTCCTGTGTAGAACACAGGATTCGTGTCACAACACATGTGAAATATCGTTGTTAAACTAGTGCGTATGGAGACGTTTGATGGCTAAGTGTAACAAAATTCACAGGAAAAAAGAAGATTAATTGAATGAGCTGGTTTACGAGCGGGTAATGAGTTCATAACACCAAAAGTGCGGTAAAAATGTTCTATTGAATACACCCTGTTTGAAAGTAAGTTATAGTGAAACCTCAGATATGTGAACATCTTGGGACCAGGTCAAAAACATACATACTAGTATTAGGAGATTATCACATCTAAGAGGTCTTTTCATACCACGAAGGATACAAACGGAACAAGGAAATTGTGTTGACATTAAGAGGTGTTCACAATGAAGGGGTTCACTGTACAGCCTGAGTTTCACCGGAAGTCATCGATATCCCGCGAGGTGCAGTTAAGTGCGATACCGATGGCCAAGGGTGGATAGCAGGCTGGAGCACACTTTTAAACAGTGTAACGAATGTATTAACTGCTCTTTGACCAACTCTTACATTCAATCTTCTTTCATTCTATGACACTGGTTCCACGAAAAAGAATAGTTAGGCTGAGTGGCGGTATTGATTTCAAAAACGAGGAATTAGAAATCGTACGATAGTCGTACTCTTGTGACTAGGGCATACATGTAGTAAGATGATTTAGTGATAAATAGGTATACCCAGGGAAAGGTGCAAAAATGCCTTGTAAAATGAATTCTCATTGTCTAGTTCACTCATTCTATTAAGCGGGATAAGGAGTTTTGTCCTGTAAGATCACTTACTAGTAAAAGATTCCCTAAAAAGAGAAACACTTACCATTAGCATTTTACCTACCTATTTCACAAATGTAAGAATATTCTTTCAAACACCATACATCTCCCCAGTCATAAGGGGTGGAATAATCCCTGTTCATCACTGCACAGGAGTTGGGAGCTCTTGCTTTATTACTGCTCTCGGGGCGGCGCTGCCTGTCGTCCCAATTGGAGTAATATGGGGCTGGAATAAGACAGCACGCATGTTTCTGTGTTCTACAATGCATTTAACATATCCGAACTATAATATAAGTATATAAGTATATAAAACCAGAAGTCATATCGAGATGAATTATTTATTTTGAGAGATATGGGTAAACCATATAGTTAGAAAATGGTGGATAAGGCATCAAATATACTTTCTTTTGACCGATTTACGCCTGAAACAAACGTATTCTGACATAAGCAATGAATTGAGAACATTTGACATATGTATGCCTGAAAATGTATATATATATACACACACACATATATATGATATATATATGTATATATGTATATATATATATATATATATATATATATATATATATATATATATATATATATATATATATATATATATATATATATATATATATATATACAGAGAGAGAGACCTTGAAATTGAATCTTGAATTGAAGTCATCTTGACATGTTTATTTTGCATATATCTCATATATATCTATAAGCTAAAACCTCCAACGGAGCAATGTTATATTCCAAATGAACTCCATTTAAGATGAATGCAAAAAACCTACAAAGGTAGGAAGGGTAGAGAATTAATGAGACCTACACACATAAACTGTTATCCAGTAGAATATGAGAATAGCACACAAACCTTGTATTGAGTACATGTCAGTGGTATCGTGGCGCCCACACCTGCGGGTGAAGTCTCCCCCGCACTGCTTTCCGCGCCCACAGGGCGTCGCGACGTAGAACTCCAAGTCCTTCTCACTACCGCACACACACATATTTCCTCCCTTTAAGACAAAACATTGATAGCAAATTCAGTACAGACAGTAAGTGCCTTTATCATCAGCTCCACTCTGATACTAGAAGCTGATTGGTCAATTTCTTTGGTGTACTGGACTGTATTACATTGCTTTTCATTAATTGTCAATGTCAGGATCCGTGTTGGCATATCATCCTTTTCCCCAAAGTATCCTCTCGGCAACAATTAACTGTTCGCACACCACCCGAGGGAGGGGAGGTATGTACTAGTATGTATGTTGAAATTATTGGCTTCACTTCGTTATCCGGAAGCCATATTGAGTTTTTTTTTTACTTTGGAAGAACCCCCGAGAGGCAACTCACCGAAATTGTAAATTTAATCAAATCCTTTTAATAGGTGACAGAGAACAAATATATTTATATTTATATTTCTGGAATTTGACAAAAAAGAATTACGATTTTGGCAACCCGAAGTGCCTATTTTGCGATCGAGTAACTAAATACTAAATTATTGTTGGTGGGCTCCATAAAACACGATAGAGAGAGAAAAAAAAGACATTGTATTTAGGGGTCCATATTAAAAAAGACATTGGTGGGGGCTATCTTTAAATTTTTTAGATCATTGTCTTTTTGAAAAAAATAAATGATCTGACAATCGAAGCGTTGCCCCCTCCCCCAGGCGTTTATTCTGGAAGAGCTCTTAACCCTCCCAATGCTGAGGCCAACTTTGTCCAAAGCACAAGGATGTAAAGATCTTTGAAAACCATCCAAACCATGTCATGTTGGTATTCATTGGATAGCTCTCGCTGAGTACTCTCAGATGAGTATCCATTTGCCAGGGTTTCAGTCATTTCCCAGGTGTTTTGCATCATTTTGCATTGGCTAAATTGGCCACCAGCAGCATAAGGGTTAAGAATAACAACCATCGGAAAGGACACTTTCAAGGCTTTTGATTGATCGACTGCTCACAATCTCCAGCTGTCACTCTCCAATCAATTAAAACTCGAAATTAATTAAAACTCCAAATGGGAAATCTCCTGACATACTGTATTAGTAACTTTAAATGGGACCACGTTTGTCCTGGTACCTTTTTTAGTTTGCATTGCCGAATCTTTTGAGAATAGAACACAGTGTAATTTGTGAAATTTTCCACAGTTCCAAAATTTCCACATTTCCGAAGTTTCGCTCGTTACTTTAAATATGAAACGAGGGGCGGGTTTTCTTTGGTTTGGTTTAGCCTCGGGTTCGACGTGGGCCTTGTTCAAAACCATAAACGTTGATCCAACGTATCCCGTTCAGATCGTCATCGCATGTAAACGTTGATACCGTTCAGATTCCGTTTTCCCACCACGTTGATCGTCCTGAACAACGCCCAGTCGAACACGAGGCTAAACCAAACCAAAGAAAACCCGCCCCTGCATTATCTACTTACGTAAACTCCGGCCAGTGGTGTTTTCTTTTGTTTAAAGCAGGCGTTTTGGCATTGTGTAGGCGACAATTTTTCATTCGTGTAATGGGCCGGTAGCCGATTATTTGTGTTTTTTGGGGTATAATAACACTTGGTTATATTTGCCTCTGCTTTCAGATTCCCTGAAGAAGATAAAGATGATCTATCATGTATCAAAAGTAGACATAATTACATAGATTAGAAGAACAAAAAGGCGAAGTGTTTTGCAGTGTTTTCACCTACAGACTCTTTTTAGAAGTTTATCCTATTGATGAGATAGTCATGGTGCTACTTTCTAGATATTCTCGTTCTTACTTTTATATACCATTTGCTTTCTAAATTACCATTTCGATATTCAAAATGCAACCAAACGGAAGGATATATGATATTGTATCAAAAATGATAACAATTGGAAAGTGCAGTTGAAAAACAGGTTTGCGAAAAATAACTCAAATAATTAAGGTTGATTGGACAAATGTACGATGGACCAAGTGTGAAAGAGAAAATATTTTAATACTTTTTTTCACCACCGTATTTTGGGGGGGGGGGGGGAGAAAATATATTTAAATATATTTTCACCACCGTATTTTGGGGGGAGAAAATATATCTAAATATATTTTCTCCACCGTATTTTGGGGGGGGAGAAGATATATTTAAATTCATTTTCTCCCAACAAAATACGGTGATGAAAATATATTTATATATATTTTCTCCCCCAAAAATACGGTGGTGAAAATATATTTAAATATATTTTCTCCCCCCAAAATACGGTGGTGAAAAAAATATTTAAATATTTTCTCTTTCACACTTGGTCCATCGTACAAATGGGTATCGCGAGAAAAAGCAAAATTCCTATCATAAAGTTTCTTACATGTACTCTACATTTAGGTACAATAACTTTGTTATTGACATCTATTTTGGTTTTATCCAACTAAAAACTGCGAATGTGCGCTACTTACCCTTAACCCATGTCCAAGGTATGGGTTCGCTCGAAACTCCTATCCATACACTTTTTTGCGCTGTTTGTTGCTTTAATTTCTTACTTGCAAAGTCTAAGATGAATTTGTTGGTTGCATCGTCCTTTATTATTGGGAGATCACCTTGTCCGTTACTTTTACATTGAAGGGATGCTTGTCTAAAGTCATTGTCTCGAGAATTGAACCGATAGCAAATCTCATTGTAAACTTCGCCATCGTCACAAGGTCCGGCTGAAATAACAAGATTAATAAACAATCTCAACAAAAGGGTCTGCGTGAAGCTGTGAGAGTAACAATGTCTATTGTTAAAGACCTTCTATGAAGGGTTTTGGACAGATTCAAAACCCCACCAGATGTTATGAAATGTTTGATGAAGTCTGTTTCAAAAAAAAATGTAAAACAATGAAAGTGAATGCTATTCTTAATTTGTAAAATATATGCTTTCACATGATCAAAATCCGCCCTCTTGACGCAAACGACCAGAGGTTCATGACGTCACAAAGGGAACCTGTCAGAAGCAGGTCACCTCGACCACATGGAGTTACATCGGTGTTAACGTGACATACATGGACATGCAAATGGTCTATTATTACCTCTACCAAGTGTGAAAATGTCCAAATGCGGTCTCCAGACACACAGGCAATTCTGCAGGCGGGATTGTAAACTTCACTTTTGACAGGAAGTTCCATCTTCTCCTCTAACGTAGCTTTAGAGTGTCACACCAGGCTCAGCTCCTGGGTTTTGGTATATTTTAAAAGTATCAGCTGAGGTTAAAGTGATATGACACACGCCACACACAGATTAACCATGCAGGGTTGCTCAAATGTCTTATTCCCGGGGGGGGGGGGGGCACATGGGTATTTAGGGGGGTGCATACGTTCGTTATCAAAATTAAAAAATACCCCTAAAGATCTGATTTCTGGCCAAAAAAGCATCCTTATTTTAATAAAACACTGATTTTTCCACTAAATAAACACCCCTTCTTTTATCAAAACACTGACATTGGATGAACGGGAACACATATTTTAACTTAAGATTTTATAATCCTCTGCTTGTTTAGCGGCAGCAAGTGGCGGCAGAAAACTCGGAAGCCCAGTCACTCGGCGTCAGAGCCGCGTATATTTCGTGGATTGTAAGGGGATTCTGACCCCCATACTTCGTACCTGGGTACAAAAAAGTACCCTTCTTTTACAAAATCGCGGACATGCGGAGGTCTTAAAAAAAGACCCCTTCTTCCGCGAAATACGTAACGCAGGTGCGCCCCCCCCCCCCCTCTGAACCTGAGTGCCCCCCCCCCCCCCCCCCCTCGGGGTCTCATTGTCGCACCAGCGTGCGGCAGGCTTTAAAACGTGTGACAGGAGAAATCCATCAAGCAAATCATAGGACTGTTTGGCCAGTAGAACCTCAAATTACCATTTATGCAGGTTGTGTTTAAAAAAATTATTTCAATTTTAATTGACTGCCCATACAATGCTTTTCAATCAATTAACTTAAAGAACCCCACCCCAATGTCTCTTTGAATACAGAACCTAGCAAAATATGCAAGCAACACAATTAAGTTGTAACCCAGCCGTCGCTACTATCTCCATGTTATTGAAGGGCCAGTTAGTATATTTCTTTATATACTGTAGAACACACAATGTTAGCGTCTGTTTATATATAGCGTACATAGCGTGTGGTTCCGCTTCGCTATATATAAAAACGCTATACTTTTATCTTACTGTACTGTCGCTGTCAGCAGCGGCTATCGTCGCTAACATAAAGATACGCTATGATGCGAAAATTCCCCGATTCGCTATACTTGGGACACGCGTCATATATGTGTTCTACAGTATTATCGTTAACAGTAGAATTTGTCTCATTCAGTCTTAAATAAAGTGTACTTAATGTTCATAAAATGAAGGTGACTTTAGAGATTTTTTACTGATGTCGTTAGGTGAGAGAATTTTGATCGAACGGAATTGAAAACAACATGATAAACCCCTCAGATGAGTTCTTATATACTAAGTTTTGATCAAGTTACCAATTTTTTTAACGCTTGAAAATATGTCATGCAAATTCATAGCATAATCCCGGGATTTAGTGAAGTTCATTGATAGTTTCAATATTCGTTGTCAATAACAGCCCCCTCTCCAAAGATAAAATTAATAATAATGATAATAATAACAATAATAATAATAATAATAATAACAATGATAATAACAATAATAATAACAGTAATGATAATGATAATAATAATAATGATAATAATAATAATAATAATAATAATAATAATAATAATGATTATGATAATGATTATGATAATGATAAGTCAAATGAATAACAATCCCTGTTTCCCGATCCTTAACATTGATAAGCTGTTAATTGAATGGCGAACAAAATTGCATATACACGTAGTGCATCCACCCCTTTCACACATACATATGGCAGTACTTCAATATATCATTTATAGACAATTTCATCAGCTTCGTTCGCAGCGCGAAATAGTCATACGTAAATCATTCAACGGGTGCTGGCATCCTTAAAAAATGGAAATATCCACTGGATCCCTCTCAAGGGAAATTGGTAAAGAGTTGTGGTAAAACAAATGGCCAAAGCTCTATTAGGTATTTCGTATACCAAAATTACAAACATCCTTATAGTGTAATTGAACTAGTGAACATTCTTATAATTATGCCAGTTGTCTGGAGTCAGACACAAAATGTATAAAATGATAGCATAATTTGGACGTTACTACGTATGATATTTATATTGCGTCTGGGGTATATATTTGAATGTTTGCATGTCGAGTTTGTTTCATGTTCATTTCAGATGCTGGAGGACAACTGCAGACATTGATTACACGAGCACGACTTAGACGTTGGAGTTATGTCAGACCTGGCAATAAAATTAATTTATACAGACAAGTCAAGACTTTCCTGGCTTTTTGTTTATATTACAGGTTACAAGACTTCCCTGTACACATTGACCATTTATGTGCATATATTGAGTTCCTGATGTTGAATTTTAGATCTCCTTCTACCGTGAGAAGCTATGTTTCTGGTGTGTGCACGCTATACACTTGGATGGGTCTAGATACAACTATATTCAGGAGCCCTGAGTTGAAACAGATTTGGCCAGGTATATCGTTAACCTGCTTCTCCTAGTTATGCAATTGATGTTTCAGATTTACGTGTATAGTTGCTGAGTGTGGAGTTTTGGGAGTTAATGCTGGTTGCTTTAAAGCCTTTGTAACACTACTTTAGTTCACAATGGTAAGAGCTTCTAGTTTCTTGCCTTCTAAAAGTTCAGAATTTGACTCATCGCGACAACTGGTTTGGGAAGACATTCAGTTCAACCCTTTCAGTTTAAGTTTATCCTTGAAATGGGCAAAGAACTTCCAGACTTTAACTTCTCCTTTTACATTGCCAATTCTCTACAATATTGATTTGGAAATTTGTCCAGTTCGTTCGCTTAGATCTTTAGCCTATTCAGAGGGGAATGCCAGGCTTTCTGGACCTGTGTTTAAAGTTTTGACCTTGAGCGGCACTAGTCAGCTGCTTGTACAGCGCAAGACTGGTTATATCATGTAGTTGCTTTGACTTCACTTTCTTCAAAATTCATTACCCTGCATTCTTTTCGCAGAGGTTCTTGCTCTTCAGCTTTTAGGTCTGAAGCTGCTTTATCTGATCTTAAATTTTTTGGAGGTTGGAAAAGCGATTCTGTTTTAGCATATTTGAGTGCTTCGCCGGCTCGTTTGAGGGTAGCAGATCACTTCGCCACTCTTAATTAAATTCTTGCCCTTATATATAAATTTGCGGTTAAGTTTAACTTAATGGTGGTCTCTGAGTGTGTGGTGAGAGTATAGTAGTTGACCGGTTTGCGACATTTTGGTCATGTATGAGTATTTTGGGATATGATGTTGCACATTCCGGACTTGAGACAATGTTGCAATTTATTCATGGATTGGGGCGCGCGGCGATACTACAAGTTCTTGGCGGAAGAGTGTATTGATAGTAAATCTAGTTCTTAAGTTGATGTTTGCTTGTGGTGTCGCCGCCTGCTTGAATTCTGTATTTGTTTATTGAAACTATTATATAAGGACGTAAATAAATTGTTATTGCTGCCGATCAGTGTGTGAGTGTTTTATTACAATGAGGTTTTTCGTATACCGAAAATACAAACATCCTTATAGTGTAATTGAACTAGTGAACATTCTTATAATACGTCTAAGAGAGTTGAGTGGGATAATTCTTCAAAGTTGATATGTGAAACTACCAATACATAAACCTGTTGAAATGTCGTCATAAAATATTGCGCATAAAAAACTCAAACAAACACAAATAAACAAGCAACTGGACATGCGCTCAGTAAGCTTTGAATATAATGGGAGGGGGGGGGGGGGGGGGGGGGGGGGTTAGGGAAACTGCTGAGTTTTTAATCTCCAGATACAAGGCATTGTAGTCAGTTTAGTACAATGAAAATAGTCATTACAATTACTCCAACTACCATGTATGTCACCTTACAACAGCTTAACTTCAATAAGTTTTGAAAAAGCTTAACTTCAATAAGTTTTGAAAAAGAATTGCATTCATCACACCATTGCTAAAAAATACAGATATGATTATATTTGCCCGCGGGACAACACTTCTGTTGAAAGGGGTCATATGAAATATTTTCATTTTTTTTAAATAAAAAAAAAACTAACAAAAAAACAGTGGATGTTTTATCTATTGTTTGTTGTGAAAATAACCGACCCATTAGTTTTCTTTGGCTGACAATGGGTCGAAACAAAACTATTATGTTGTCTATACAATCAAACTTTGAATGGCGTTCGTAAACTTACACGGGAGCCAACCCATAGGAATGCCAACAATTTTGCTGACAAAAACAGGAACCATTTTCTTCTTGTTAAGAAATCCCGCTGTGTAGTACTATCAAATTCTGCTGAATTGGAGGATATTTCTACCACTCAAGGTAAACTGAAAAAAAAAGTGCCCATCGACTTTTCAGCGTAATGTCATTTGGACGCTAGTGAGTGGACCTAAGTCCTTGGGTGGTCTGGGCTAGGTAGTTAACCCATTAATGCTCACAGCGGCCAAAAGCAGCCTGACAAATTTGATAAAATCTTCCAGGCGAAAGCATATTTAGGAATATATTTTAAGGGAAAATATTTTTCAGAACAATACCAACAACTCTCCTTCAAATATTTCGTAAAATCATTATTAACTCCAAAGTTATTGTCAAAGGTATCATTTATCAAGACGACAATTGCAAGTGGAACTCTTAAGTGTTAATGGGTTAAGGATAGTTATTAAAACTTTACGCGGCACTCACTTGTTCGTTCTTTATTGCAATGATGATTGAATATGTCAACTTGATGAACTTTTTTAGTTATCAAAGAGTTGATTTGTATTGCATTTATAAGTATATATGCATCATCGTATCGAGTTTGAACCACAGGTAATCGCAGAATTCTCAATGCCTACATCACGCCAACTGCAATAAAGACCGACAGTATTCAAACTGATAAATTATAAAACCAAGTATAAAGGAAAATATTTCAATCTCCATTTTCAAAGTGCCTTAGAGAGCCATACACTCTGTTCCACATATCTGCAAATTGGTGCAGGGTCATATTGAGATTTACTCTGTATTCATCAACCTTAAACTGCTGATGTACATGGCATTTAACCAAGTTAACACTTGATGAACTTCAACTTAATTCTATAAGATTTTTCTTTCTCATGAAACGCAGGCCACGACATGTCTAACGTGCGTTTTTGTGATACTTTCAAAACAAAAAATCAAAAGAAAATCCAAAAAATCAGCGAACTGAGTTTTAAGCCCAGTCAGATTCCTTCACACATAGCTGAGGACAAATGTGGACATAAGAATGGCAGGTATTTCCCAAACATTTGATGAAAATCATCAAGCATGAATCTAACGCTGAAACTCAACCCACGCGGAAAAGACTCATGCGTGATACATGCAAGCTATCCGAATAGTTGGGTGGCGGGCTAATGACGGCGGCCAGTCACAATATATTGCACACAACTGGACGGCTGGAGTTTCAAATACCATTTGTTGTAAAAACTCGTGCTAATCATTATGTCGGCACACGTTGGGTTACTGTTACTGTTGAGTTGCTATAACGCCATCAATACAAACACAAATGAGTGGACCCTACTGTGCGCAAAACCTATGGGAGCTTCTGCAATAGTTGATCTCTTACTCTCCTCAGTAATGGCATAGAAATTCACAGTTGACCTGAT
>OZ012689.1:12865024-12880024 GCA_963942565.1 Maea johnstoni | reverse complement strand
TTTTGATAGAAAAATATATTCAAAATTGTCAGGCCTGACCTTACACAAGTGTTCACCTTATGAGGGCATTTACGCTTGTGTTTACGAGAGTTCTTTCACTATCCATCATTGTAGCACAATGTCTCATGAAGGAGCACCACTACATGAATGTTGGGAAACTGCCCTGACCTATATAACCAATGACTACCAACCCATTTAACGTGGGATCTGTTCAAAGCTGCCGTAACCCGCAGCGGAGAAGTTTACGCTATATGTATTAGCTTCCATATACGAGCTTTGCTAGATGCCCATGGAGATCACTCTCGAACAAAGGAGGCGACAAACACCTTACTACTGGAACGCTCTTCTGAAGGGGAGTACCAAGCCTTACTAGGAAATCCATCGCATTCAAATCAGTGCACCTATACACCTACCTGCTGCTGCTGCTGCTGCTGCTGCTGCAGAGAAACACAGCACTGCCAGAAGACAGGCCACTACAGTTGTCTCCAGAACTGCCATGCTGTAGTCCAGAGTTGATGGTGAAGCTGGCTGTAGTACTTTCCTTCACCTTAGACAGGGCCGGCTGCCGTGGTATCAGTGCGTGCGCGAGTCGCCTCGCCTGTGATTCAGGACACCGAGCTTTTTTTTCTCTCTCTCTCTTTTCACCTCTCTTTTATCCCGGCTTCACCTGCATTCACAGCAGCCAAGCCTGAAAACCTGTTCTATTTATGCGCCGCCGCCATCGCGAGGACGGCTGACTCATAATAACATCGCAACAGCTCCATTCGCCCTCCTCTTCCTCGTGGAGAATTTGAATTTGAATTTGAATTTTGTATTTCGTCACATTTATGCCAATTGTGGCTAATTCGTGACTAGCCAGTTGTAAGTAGTGGAGGAAACCGGAGTACCCGGCGAAAACCACCGCCTAACTCCAATAAATCGTGGAGCTTAAGTAAAATACATTCAGAGATTATTTTATCAAACGCTATACAAAGTAACAGCATATCCCCTCTGTCTTTTTACATGATGTGTATGAATTAGCATGAGCTGTTATGCATGTATCTCTATAGGCTCTATTCATGGAATTTCAATATTTCGTCACTTTTTCTGTCATAAGGCGTGACTAGCCAGTCGGAGGAAACCGGAGGGCCAGGCGAAGACTACTGCATAACCCAAGTCACTGGCAACTTCCCATGCGCATGATGGTCTGTAGGTGTTGTATTCTTCGATTAGGAATATCACAAGACCATTAGTAAAAATATTCATTGACGTTTCGCTGTAAAGGCCATAAGTATGGCAACTGGAATAAGGTAGTTCATTAGGGTATATAAGAGTCTTGAGTTGACTCTGTGCAAGTGCTTATCTTTGAGTAGGATTCACGTTTCGTTTTGTTTAATTTGTCATTAGTTTTTAGGCTATGATATCTTCGAGTTTGTTCGATAATGTGTGTGCAAAACAAACTATCCGCACTTGCGTTATGTTTCTTTCCTTATAAATGCTCGTGTATGTTTATTCTGTATACTTTCAGGTCAAAACGATATACTTTTATTTATTGACCAAAACGTTTTGACCTGAAAGTATTTTAATACATTGCAATACATAAAAAACATGTGGGGTGTCATGTTATATGTCCCATTAATGGTTAGGGCTGTTCCATTTAAAAGTGTGGGGGGGGGGGGGACGGAAGGTTTTTTTTATGGGGGGGGGGGGGGGGGAGGGGTCGAATTCTGAATTGCTTTACCCCCCTCCTCCTCCGAATTCTGAACTATGGCTGGAAGGGGGGGGGGGGGTGCCGAATTTTTAATTATCTTCCGTTCCTCCCCCCACACACTTTTAAATGGAACGGCCCTTAGAGAATGGAATCTGTCTAGAATAAAGAGATCGTGCATGGGTCTAATGTAGAAGATCAGTCACTGAAGGACAGGTATAACGGAATAAAAGATTGCTTTCTAATCGGCAACTGAGAGGTGAAACCAGTTATTCCAGAAATGTGGCCAATAAATTGAAATTCGTAATTCATATTTTAAGATGCTATTATGAAATTCTCTTAAGATAGTAAACAAGTCTAGTGACTCTCATACAAAGTATTACGGAGGGGGTTGAATAAGATAGATTCCTGAGGGGTGACTCAGATGCTCACTTAGCAAAAGGGCTTTCATAACTGGCCAGAGGTTTGGCAATATCCCAACCGTATCGTAAAGAGCAGCATTAATAATGTGAGACCGGGTCATTCAGCCCTGCAGTCTGCGCCGCCTCCTTATAAGGCCATGATTTACTTGTTGTCAACGTAGAAATTCCATCGCAGAACTACTGCGTTTTAAATTTGAACAGGGAAGTAAAACGAAAAATGCCAGAGCTTGATTTCAATATGAATTCTCCTAAGTATGCGTTTATCCTTTTTTTAGGCTTCCAAAAATAAAAAAAAAGTATGCGTTAACGACCCAATCGCTCAAACATTAAATTCGAACAAAAAATCTGACGTTACGTCATCGGAGATACCAAATTTGAAAACCCCAATGCTACCCAGGAAATGCAAACATAATTTCAAATAATCGAGTTATCATATCTAATTCATCTTTACCTGTAGCTGTAACAGACCCAAAGAAAATGTATTATAGCGTAACTTCTTAAATATACCTGCTATAGATATAAACAATGGTATATAGCGTTTTATTATCCAATATTGACGATATTGTCTAAAACTGACAAACCAGAATAAAAGCCTTTATTAATTTCAAAATGGATATCTGCTGTGGATGTACATCAAGAGAAAGTGATTTATCGGCGGACTCTTTTCAGATTCTGCAACGACGTGTTACGAATGCTTTCAAATAGCCGTTGAATGTAGAAAGGATTTCAATTTTCAAAAGCGGTTAGTTGGCCGATGATTTCAAAGAGACCTTGATGGTGTCATATATCAACAGTTGTTGGCATTCATGAATAAAAAGGCGGACACATGCACGTTAAATCAATACAGACAGATAAGCTGAACTGATAAAACATACGCGGTATATCTATTATGTAATTGATAAGCAGGTGGGAGTATATTTGAAAAAAGTGTTTTGTATAAGGTTGGTATGAAAAACAAATCCGTGGCGTGTCTAAGACAAATATCATTGTGACATAACATGAAAAGTAAAAGTTTGTGATTTAGATCATTCTACTCACATATATATTTCAAAATAGTGCAAAGGTTCTAACGCATTTACCCCCAAATATTAAGTTGATACTGAAATTATGCATTACATTGACTCATTCAAAAGTGACATATGTATGATAGTAAGCTTCTAAACGAAAATGAAAATTTTCAAAATATTTCAAGGGAAGCATTAGGTGTTGTTGCAATATATATATATATATATATATATATATATATTTATATATATATTTATATATATATATATATATATATATATATATATATATATATATATATATATATATATATATATATACATATATGTATATATGTGTGTGTGTGTGTGTATGTGTGTGTGCTATTTGTCTTAACCATCTCTTGCAGGAAAAGACTTCCCAAGTCATGACATATTTCCGTAGATGTCAGGATGAAGCTGCCTGTATGAAGCTGGGTATGAAGAAAGGGTGCTAGTATTCGTGTCAGGTGCTGGGTATCGTTTAACTGACGTAGGCGTATTCACGAGGACATGGCGCGCAGACAGCTAGATGTTTACTCATAGATTAACCACCATATTTTCCGAGTGCCCCTTTAACAGTGTTTAAGTGCGTTGTCTGGATTATAGTAGAATTGGGGTCTTGTGCCTATCAACACTTTCTCTTCAAAATTGTTCAATATAATCTTAGATATAATCAAAGATATAACGTGGAAAAATTACCATGAGTCAATCAAAAGAAATTCTTATGAAGCATATGCAAATTTGAAGATATTCCCACCAACTGAAATTGACATACACCGATATGTAAAACGGTGCGATCTAGTAAACTTGTCCCTGCAATAGAATCTCAATCAAATCGAGATATAATACAAAATAAGATGGGTAGACGAGTGGTCGTAGGTGTGACCACAGACTGCTGCCACAGAGGTACCAAATATGAAAACAATAAAACATAAGATTTATTACACATTTTCCTAAAGTGGTGTTATCTTTAGGATCGCATAGAACCACATAAAACAGCATAATATGGTCGGGATATCGTTTCTACCCCCTATCCTATTAGTGTAAACATATACTGTATAACTGGTTAAGTTTTTTGGCAAATGCCCACCAACGCCAAATTATAGATCGCATGAAAATATGTCTACATAAAGATGGCGTTGTTCTGACTGCTCCAGATGCCAAAATAGATATAGGGAAAATACTTTTTTGAAAAAAACGTCAACTTAAGTACACGCCAAATTAACCAGTTATACAGTATATTGGGTCCCTCTGTGGCAGGAGCCTATGGTGTGACACAGACTGCTGGCTTCCGTCGCCAGGAAGGGCTTGCCCTGATAGGATAGGCGAGTGGTCTTATAAGGTAAAGATAAGTACATTTCCCAGCGAAGTGAATCGTTCACAAATATGATATGTATAGATAAAAGAAGCCATTGAAAATGCCAGTGGCACCATCCGTCACCTGTGTCGATCATGTGTACCTCGCCGACGTGCTCATATTAACCCATTAACACTCAGAGCAGCCAAAAGAGGCCTGACGATTTTGGAAATATTTCACCTACCAACACATTTTCTTGAAAACATTTGAAGGAGAAATGTTGATCACAAGCCAGACAAGAACTCTCCTCCAAATATTTTGTTAATTTTTGCTTTATTCAAAAGATATTTTCAAAAGTATGAGAGTAGCAGACGACACTTGTTAGAGAAACTCTAAGTGCGAATGGGTTAACCGGCAGCACGGCCCGGTCAACCGTGACCGTAACTCACCCCGTATCAGCGTTACCACAGCAACCAGCGAGCAGCAGAATAGGGCGATATTTCGCGCCATTTCGAGCGTGGCTAACGTCGTGAAGAATGTCTATGTTGATATCCCCTTGCATACATCCCACCTGATTCCGCGGCCGCGAAAAAGCCGCCGTCGGAGTTTGGCGAAGAACCTGGAAGAATGAGAGCAGCGTTAGAGAGGACTGTGTTTATCCAGAGAGACTCAATTCAAGAGGTGAAATTGTGGATTGAGGGTGTAATAATTTGGTAGGACACGCGAAGTTGTGCGGAGACAGAGTGCCCGCGACGGCACGTCATACGGAGAAGAAATAAGTCAATCTCACTTAACTAGAGGCAAAAAGCTAATCACCAAAAGCTGATTACCCTCTATATTAAAAACACATTTTCAGGAGAAGTCTGTGGTTCCTGCTGGCTCTTCACCAGTCATTTTAGTGATGCTTGAAATGAGATGAAGAACCAGCTCTTAACATTTCCCAAAACAAGTATTACATTAGAACAGTTATCGACACTTTAATAGATAGATAAAAATAGTATACCACTAACTAACTTCAAATGTGTTTTTATATCGTGGCATACGCAAAGTAAATAATTTTCGAAAATGTGACCCAATCACGGTCGACGAATGACAAATGCGGAACTGTGTTCTATTAATAGCCATGAGCGGCGATAAAACAAGAACAAATACACCCACAGAGGTGTAAAAGGTACCTAATTCGGCAATGTGACAAAATTATGAATATTTCTTTCAATAGGAATATTCTAAACTACTAGTATTTACAATTTCGATAAAGTTAAAGTTGAACAGTTTTATTCAATCAAATAACTTGGAAAAGTTAAAATTTGGTCAACTACTCTAACTGTACTTCAATCTACCTATATAAGTAGGATCATTGGCTTAGGTAGGATAAGCACAATCAATGATTGTTGCGCTTTCCCGTCACTCTCGATGTGTCATCAGATCGGGAGCCCGAGGGGAATGCAAATTTTTGGTGGATGGTGTGTCGGTGGTTCGCCCCGATACCCCCCCACTGAACTTGACCGTGGCTGTGTCGGCTACTGCGTTGCCAATGACTGCTAGCTGCCTCTCGACCCTGTCTGAATTTGAGTCCTCGCTGGGGGCATGAAAGATTGATGCCTTAGACTTGAAACCAAGTGGCGGATTGGTTTCCCTATCATCCACACCTTCTTACATGCGCCCCAGCCAGTTGATTTTAGATCTCAGTCAGATTTGAGCGTTCCCGGCATGCTTGGCAAAAAAACTGACCAAAAGTGAAAATTCCAAATTTAAGTTTAAGTGTGTTCCTGTGCGGCAGCGTAAGCAGGGTCTACCAACTGCAAGATCGCATTATCATGCGATACCTTAACTGCCCTAACCCCGAAAATACTCATAGCATTAAGAAATTACTAACAAATATGTAAATTTAGCTGAATGACCAAAGTTCGTGGAGAATAACTAGGACGAATGCAAATGACATGAGCTTCAGCCGGTTTAACATCTCATTTATCAATTTCATATCTGTTAGCCGAGCTTTTTGAACTTTTGGTACATAAGTTAGGTAGCCCTAACTGTGTGGTCGTAGGGAAATCTGTGTGCTCTAATATTTATTTCATTAAAAGAATTGCCAAATGAAAAAAAGGGATTTCTCTAATTCCTCCACCTTTTACAACTGCCGAAATACCCCTAGCCGCAATTTGGCAGAAAACAACTGACAAAAAAATGAAAATTCCAAATTCTGGTCTCAACGTGTTCCTGAGCGGCAGCACAGGCAGGGTCTACCAACTGCAAGATCGTAGTTCGTGTAGAATGCGATACCTTCACTACCCTACCCTCGAGAATACTCGTAGTTTCATTAAAAGAATTGCCAAACGAAAAAAAAAAGGATTTTTCTACTTCCTCCACCTGTTACAACTGCCCTAAATACGCCCTAGCCGCAATTTGGCAGAAAAGAACTGAATAAAAATGAAAATTCCAAATTCTGGTCTCAACGTCAACGTGTTCCTGAGCGGCAGCACAGGCAGGGACGGTCTACCAACTGCAAGATCGCAGTTGGTGTAGAATTTGGTACCTTCACTACCCTACCCTCGAGAATACTCGTAGCGTTATGAAATTACGAACAAATATATAAATTTTACTGAATGACCAGAATTTGTGAAGAATAACAGGGCGGGTACTTTCCAGTTAAGTACAACTTTATAAATCAATAGTTGTTGTTTTGTTTTTATTTTTGCATTTCCACCATTTGAAATTAGCCGAAAGTATGCCTTTATTAGGCAGATATTACATGCACCTGGATGGTAGGGCCTTTTTGTGAATACTGTGAAAGCTTTGACATGGCAAGAGCATCATGTTTGATTGTTAACCCACATTAACCACCTGCATTAACCAATGATTAAAGATTATTGGTTTCGCATCGTTTTTCTAGGGTTGTCCTGCCACTGATGAATCAGTGATATTGATATTTCATATTTTCCTTTGAATATAACTCCATTCTCTGAGTGCAATTTAACCGTCAGCAGACTCCCCGCAGGGCTAGTTAAGTGTGAAAAAGACGAATTGAAAGGTTATCGGTGTGGTCACGTGGCCACTCTCTCTCCCCATATTCTGCTAACCAGGTAAATGTCTGTATTGAGAAGGCGCAATAAGTGAAGCTGGAAATCGAGCAAGCTCGCAAAAATTTAAATTGTCGCGAATACGTCTAGCCCGGCACTAATGGTGCGAATCTTTACCTGACTACCGCTTCTCTCCTCCTCCACCCCCCCCCCCCCCCAAGTATGCTTATGTCCCACTTACACTGACATGGAAGTGGAAATCAAAGATCAAGATAGGACATGTGCAACGAAAAGACAAGCCCTCTTCTTCTAAAAAAGAGACATCTCGATATGTTATTCTTTTTCCATATTATACACAGAGTTTGCAACACTAGATGTTAAGATCCTGAGACAAAGCATCACTGTGAGCAGAAATGGTTCCAAGACGACCATGATTGCCCAGAAACACTGACATTGTTCTCATTTCTGAGCTCGTACCGTCCTCAGGTTTTAATTACGGACTCTGCCGCCAGAGAGCGGGCTGTAATTATGTTCGCTACGCCCACCAAGAAAACTAGTGTCCGAGGCATGCCAACTTCAAAGCGCCGACAATATCGCCTGCAATCCGGCGAAGATACTGTAAGCTAGGATTCAGAAGTTGTTTTATCAGTGTAGGATCTGTACAATGCAACTCTCTCTCATCTCTCTGAGGCATGTGCTCGGGCAAGACTTAGTGGTTTTTTGAATTTCGTTTTTCATCACTTTATCTGCCATATTGCGGCTAAATCGTGAC
Source organism: Maea johnstoni (assembly GCA_963942565.1). Taxonomy (NCBI): domain Eukaryota; kingdom Metazoa; phylum Annelida; class Polychaeta; order Spionida; family Magelonidae; genus Maea; species Maea johnstoni. The sequence continues at coordinate 12,871,804 of OZ012689.1, read as the reverse complement.
TAGCCAGTTGTAACTTTTGGAAAACCACTGGGTGAAAGCTACAACCTAAAGCTAGGGTTCCACATCGAGCTGTTGCGAATGCGACTTTATGTAAATGATATGGTAATGACGAAAACCCCTAAATTTCGAGTCGAATGCGAGATTTAGGAAAAGTCACATTCGACTTTTGCCAAGACTTCGGCAATTTGAAAACGAGGTTGGTTTTGCCGCCAAAATAAAAGTTGAATTCTAATTTCTTAACTTGTCGAATACGCATCGTTATTTTGTCGAATGCGATGGAGTTTGCAGTTTGTCATTATCATAATGATTTTCTCATTTGCATAAAGTCGAAAATCGCATTCGACTTATTTCTTATGTGTTGAATGCGAGGTGTAGGCAAATGTTGAATGCAAATTTCTATGTCGAATGCAATGCCTCACATGACGCATTCGACATAAACTGTCAATCAAACAGATCATTTGCATTAAACTCGAATGCGAAAGTGTTTTCGACATTGTTCGACCTTTCGACATTTTAGGGATCGAATGCGACGTGAAGAGGTTCCACATCGCATTTGACACGCCTAAAACACCATTTTATTTTATTTCATTTTGTCATGTCGAATTTGGTCGTATTCGACTTTTCGCAAGATTTGTCGATTCGGGTCGAATTCCAGCAAAATCCATGTGGAACCTTAGCTTAACCCAAAATCACTGGCAATTTCCTCACATGCTCCAGGTAGGATTAGAGCCAGAAAAGTGGTCAGAGACAGCTAGCAGCCAGTTGCAATGCCTTAGACCACACGGCCATCACGGCAGGCCCAGACGTAATGATATTTTTCACCTGCTCTGCTGTAATTTCCTATGCTGATTGGTCAATAGGTGTTTCACACATGGTAGATTCAATATCGAAGAGCAGAATTCAATATTACCACATGAACCACCATTCAAATTGATATTTACCACTTGGCCATTAATCTGACCTCTAGATGTCACCAGCCTCGTTCTGGGCTTCAAAGTTGTTAAAAAAATTATGAGATGTATTTTTTATTTTTTCTTAGCATTAAAGAGCAGGTGATAAATTTGTTATGACTGTTGGAAAGTGCGATCCGGCCTGCTATCCACCCTCAGTCATCCAGATCGCACTCGGCTCTGCCTCGTGGGATCTAGATGACTTCGGGTGGATATTAGGCCGTGCCGCACTTCCAACAGAGTGTAACTAATACTATTGGACATTTAAAGATGATGTGGAACGTCCTGAAATATTTAAACCTTAATAAAATACTGACCACTTTCAGAAATAAGAACAATGCGCTGTGCTGTGATGTGAATGCGCCCTTAATGAACACATCTAACTATGTTTCGTGTTTTTAGCAAAATGTAAAAGTCTCACCCTTTACTTGAAAACAAGACTCTAATATTTGATCATTCATGGCCTTGGTAAGTTCCAAGGTCCTACCTCGACAGGGGATCTGCACGATGAGTATTTTAAAAACATTTTGAATGTTCTCATAAGCCTCGAAATTACTAACAGAACGTGGTTTATGATCTAGCTCGAAGGAATCTGCATGGTCAAAGCAGACAACCACGTCGTTAGGGTGTAATAAGCCACGATTTGTAAAAGATTAATGGTTTGGACAGTTCTACCCCTTTCAGACAAAAAGTTATCGTGTTCCGCATTGGCTCTGGGTTGAGTTGATCCAGATATATGTATCACCAAAAGACCATCGCGCCTTTTGTCTTCTAAAGCGCACGTCAATAGAAAGGCGCTTGACGCGAGGTTCCAGAACCCGCCGATAGGCGGCTTCAAACACGTCGAATGCCTTTGTGGAACGCCTTGGATTGTTTCATTACTGAAAACTTGGTTCTTCCAGTTATGTATGATAGCGTCCACTCTGTTTTGGTCAAACAGCATGGATACATTCAATGGACTAATTGTACCAAGAATACACTTTTAGGAAATTAAATAACCTTTTTTAAATCAGTGAAATTAGCGATTTTACAGTTTTGATGACGTCACAAGTAATTGGAAGCTAATTATAGAACGCGACGGTGGCGACGCGCAGCTATAGCGGCGTTCATTTACACTACAGACCTGTAGTGTAAATGAACGCCAAACACGAACACGTTACAGTCAACCTCCCCCCCCCCCCTACTACACCCATTCTACTGCCGACACATGGCATCCAACCCTAGTTCCGAAAACTCTGGGTCGAGATTGGTGACTATTGTTCACTACTCATGTGCAGTTGTTTGTTTTGATATCCATACTTAAGGGCCAGCCGAGGAGAGACGACAGCACCACCACCTATATTACCACCTTAAGTTGACTTCCTTTAGTCGTCTAGAGCCGTACTATTGAGTGACAGGAAAGCCATAGCCCACAGAGGGCCTACTCAGCGTGAAAGAATGCCAGCGAGGGGCGTCACATTGAGAGCTGGCTCCTGAAATGACTGGGCGACGTCTTACCTGTCATCGTGTCAATGTGACGACATTTGTTCAATTATAGGCCTTAACATTTAATAAGAATAGTCCTGAAATAACCAGCGTGGCTTTTAGAAGGTATGTCAAATCTAATCATGATGCCCTTGTTAAATGTAATTCAGCCCTTCAGGTATATCGTGGGACAGTGTTAAGGCTGTGATGCTGGTGACACACTCAAAATAGAACAACTCCTAGTTTAGCACTCCTGTACCCTTTCTAACAATAGTTATCCAATCCCTGAGGTCTTGGTGTTTCAACTATAAGTTTTCTTCAACTTACCTGCTTGATCTGACCTCAATACAAGTACAGTTTCAATTTTACAGTGTTTTACCTCAAATGAAAACCTGCTAAACCCTGTTATGTTGGTATTCATTGGAAAGCTCTCACTGAGTACTCTTCGATGAGTACCCATGTGCCAGGGTTTCAATCATTTTTCAGGTTTTTTGCATCATTTTGTATTGGCCAAATTAGCCACCAGCAGCATAAGGGTTAAGTTTTGAATTGATGAAGGCATTACAATTCGCTGCACCGAAAGGCAAATGTTTCTTACACAACTGCTAATTCCAAAATACAATGAATTTTCTTTCAGAAACAAGACATCATTCTCTTTATGTTCATCTTAGAAAAAGGCCTTTAGGTGAGGAGTTGCACCACTTTTCCAACCATCACTGGGGTTCCCCAGCCACTAAGATGCTGAGTGTTATGGCCTGTAAAGATTTTAAAAGTAAGGAATCTGAAATTTTCTTCTTAATGTCACTAGTCAATGATAACCTCAAGGTTACTCTGAACCAGCAGTGACCATCACATGTGTAAGTAACGAGATAGATAGAGAGATAATCTATATCTCAAGTCGGTAAACACTAGCTGCCAGGGCTCTAGATTATGTCATTTGAGTGAAAGGTTCTAAATACTTAAATGAAATAAGGTATGGATTGACAAAGGACGGATGGCTATGATATTCTCTACCTGATAACACTCTAGTGAAACATGTTTTGGGATGGGGCTTTGAACTGATCACTTATAAAATAGTGAACTACTAGCTATGGTCCAGAGGGTCATAAGCTGCGTATGCCCTCTGCAGAGACAAAGTACAGTACAGACATCTAGTTCCTGCACCGGTTGACCGGACGTCTGCCAGTGCCTGGTTGTACAGAACCCCATGGATAACGTCAGAAAATAATCCAAGCACATCAATGACCTTACGGTAGCTTGCTAATAAAATCTACGATCAATTAGGAGGTAATCCATGCATCCATGTCCATGAAACTGGGTGTCAATCGGGCATGCGGTCGTGTAATATGCCCGGACTGCCCACGCATTTAGTGCAAGAATTAAATATCGGCACTGTATGTCCCTAAACAATGATTCTAATAGATAAGGTCATTCCTATGATTATCTTGAGCCGAGATACACACACACATACATACTTATATACACCCAATCTGCCAGAAGATATAGACCGTATAAGAGTTTTCTCGGAGGGGTCACTGGTAATTAGTTGCCAGTGACCCGGGGGCCACTACACTAACGCTTGGACTCTGATATCCAGCTTCAGTGTCCTGAAAAGGCGTCCCAGCAATAGTAATGGTTGACCCTGACAGCTTGCTGCTAATGTCCCGGGTCACTCACCTCTGGCTGCCAGTGACCAGGGGGTCACTAGAGAGGGGGTCACTGAGCACTATCACACCGGGCCTCGCCTCCTATGATAAACACCTCCCATTTCCCCTGACATCCTCTGCTTGAATTATAGACCTCATAAATTACACACCACTTAAAAAAAAACACATTCCTTGCATCGTCTGTATCAGGTAGCCTGTTGTACCGCTTCGACCTCAGCAAAAACTTATATTTGATGCGAATTCCCAGATAAGGCCAGAGGACTTGTCTATTAAATCATTATCCTTCACGGCAGCCAAAAACAGCCTGACTAAAGCATAGGTAGGAAAGCTACGAACGGGGAAACCTTAATCAGCTCACTACCACTAAATCTCCTTCAAATATTTTGTAAAAGTATTCTTAATTTTCAAAATATTATTTCAAGTATATAAGATTCAGATTACTTTTTCAACTTTTTACGCATTAGTGCTTAAGATTCAGTTTTGACGGGGTCGTCCGCACGGTTATGTGCCCTAGCCCAATGCTCGTAGGCTGTCCATTCTGACTAATCAATGCTGACCCTTGCAAATCACATTTTTTATATGAAAGATAGGAAGCTTGTCAGTTAGATGAGATGTGTGGCGTGGTTGTCCCCGTGGTTGTGCCATCTAGCACAGCGTGATTCAGGGGGGGGGGGGGGGGGGGGGGGGGGTGGGGGGGGGGGGGGGTTCCGATGCTTGTGCCGTGTGCAAAAGAATTTCTTCAATGAAAGCCCTTCAGCTCGGCCGTGGCCTCGTAAAAAGCACCAACTTTCATTGGACTATTTTTCGAGACTTATTCTGTCAATATGAAATTGAAATTTTGGCGTTCCCACACAAGGAAACTGCTCGTAGTATATGTTTAGGTCGTCTGCTACACTGTGGGCAAATTGATGCCCGATGATCCCCATGCGCATTCGATAATATGCAATATTTTTGCGCACGGCACAAGCATCGGAAACCCCCATGGCGTGATTGGACCGTTCATCCTGTCTCATGGTCATCCTAACAAACACGACTTCCAGCAATTCCCGCTCCAAGACAGTTTCATGCTGTTTCTGTAGGATTGTTTAGCGTTTATCTTTAGCCTTTAAGAAGTGGAAAATGTCTTGGGAAAACAAACTCACAACTTTAACGATCATGATGCTGAAGATGGCAACGACAATGATAAAATAAACTTGGCATTGACTGTGACCGCTACTTCACACAATATTCCACATTAGATTAACAGTTATTCTATAATTTATGCTGAATGCTGAACAATTCTATATCTTAGCATAAACTCGTTTTGAAATATCCTTCACTGGTAGAAAACACGCATGTGCGGTTGTTTATGCAGGTGTTAAAATCGACCCGACAGGAGCAGACGATATTTGAGACGACTGAAGGCCACTTTCCCGCCACTAACCTTCATACCAAATTCATTTCGGTTGCACGGTGGGAAAGTACAGACAGAAGTCATGTCCCGGCGGGGGCACTCAGGGATAGAGGGGGCGCCGCACCCGCGTTACGTATTCCGCGGAGAAAGGGGTCTTTTTTAAGATCTCCGCATGTCCGCGATTTTGTAAAAGTAGGGTACTTTTTTGTACGGGTCCAGATACGAAGAATGGGGGTTGAAAATCCCTTACGAAATATACGCGGCTCTGACGCCTAGTGACTCCCTAAAGTGACTGGGCTTCCGAGTCTGTAGTTCAACAATATTGAACCTTACTTATGCATCTGATGTTGTTAGTGTCGAAGTTTATGTCTGAACTACCTGAGTCTGCTGCCGCTAAACAGACAGAGGATTATAACATCTTAAGTTAAAATACGTGTTCCCGTTCATCCAATGTCAGTGTTTTGACAAAAGAAGGGGTGTTTTTTTAGTGGAAAAAGTCAGCGTTTTTAAAAAATAAGGGTGCTTTTTTGGCCAGAAATCAGTGCTTTAGGGGTATCTTTAAATTTTGATAACGAGCGTATGCACCCCCCTAAATACCTGAGTGACCCCCCCGGGAGTCATGTCCGCCTATCATGCGCTCAGATGCCCTCATGCAATACGCAGAAAGCGCTCTTTTATTGGAAGGGGGAGGAAAGAAGGATTGATTTACGTCGCTTTTAACAGCTTAGGTCACATCGCAACGAAATGAAAACCTGGAACTGGGAAGAAATTTCCTTCATTTTCACGAAAAGTTACAAGGGTCTTTCAGTTATAGAAGCAGCGTAGACAGCCCTTCACGATGCTGCACATTTACATAGCGACCATGCCATCCCGCTAATGTGAACCCAAAGTATCTTTCAGTTCATTCAGAAGCAGGTCTGCATATGTGGTAAATAGATAACCCTGACTAACGGCCTGACTCTAGATTCATATCTGTGGATAGATGGTCTTTACCAACAGGTGATTACGGCAATTAACATCGAGATAAATCTGGAATTTAGATTATCGTGAATTTTTCTGCACAACATGTATATATATAAGATAAATCGTGGCTAGCCAGTTGTGAGTGGTGGGGAAAAAACGGAGTACTATGGCGAAAAACATCGTCTATCCTCAAGTCACTGGCAACTTTCTCGCGTACCCCAGCCGGTATTTGAACCCGGGCAGTGGTGAGGGAGACAGCGAGCTTGAGGATGGATTATACGAAAATGATTTTAAAACATACTACTTCAATATGCGCTTCCTGATAAGAGACTACATGGTTTGA
>OZ012689.1:12844492-12864824 GCA_963942565.1 Maea johnstoni | reverse complement strand
GAAAATACTTTTTTGAAAAAAAACGCCAACTTAAGTACACACCAAATTACCCAGTTATACAGTAATCTATTTCCTGATCCTAAGCTGCCCCCCGCGAGGGAAAGTAGATCCTGCCTCACTGAAAACGGTCATAAGCTGAACAATACCATTGGTTAGACATTTTCTATTAATGATACTAGTGTCAACAAATTGTGGTGGAATACGCAGAGGTTAAACACATACGTGCCATTATGGCCATCATGTTAACACGAGTAAACCCATTAATGCTTACGAGTTCCTCCATCAATTGTCGTCTGGATCTACGATACTTTTGAAAATAACTTTGGAATTGACAGTGATTTTACAATATATTTGAGGGAGAGTGGTTGGTAATGTTGTGATAAACATTTCTCCTTCAAATATTTTTCAAAAAATGCTTTTGATAGAAAAATATATTCCAAATTGTCAGGCCTATTTTGGCCTCTTTGAGTGCGAATGGGTTAACACCACCTTACACAAGTGTTCACCTTATGAGGGTATTTACGCTTGTGTTTACGAGAGTTCTTTCACTATCCATCATTGTAGCACATCTCATGAAGGAGCACCACTACATGAATGTTGGGTAGTAACTGCCCTGACCTATATAACCAATGACTACCAACCCATTTAACGTGGGATCTGTTCAAAGCTGCCGTAACCCGCAGCGGAGAAGTTTTCGCTATATGTATTAGCTTCCATTTACGAGCTTTGCTAGATGCTCATGACGATCACTCTCGAACAAAGGAGGCGACAAACACCTTACTACTGGAACGCTCTTCTGAAGGGGAGTACCAAGCCTTACTACTGAAGAAATCCATCACATTCAAATCAGTGCACCTATACACCTACCTGCTGCTGCTGCTGCTGCTGCTGCTGCAGAGAAGCACAGCACTGCCAGAAGCCAGGCCACTACAGTTGTCTCCAGAACTGCCATGCTGTAGTGTAGTCCAGGGTTGCTGGTGAAGCTGGCTGTAGTACGTTCCTTCACCTTAGACAGGGCCGGCTGCCGTGGTATCAGTGCGTGCGCGAGTCGCCTCGCCTGTGATTCAGGACACCGAGCTTTTTTCTCTCTCTCTCTTCACCTCTCTTTTATCCCGGCTTCACCTGCATTCACAGCAGCCAAGCCTGAAAACCTGTTCTATTTATGCGCCGCCATCGCGAGGACGGCTGACTCATAATAACATCGCAACAGCTCCATTCGCCCTCCTCTTCCTCCTCGTGGAGAGGACATTATGAATTGTGGAATTTGAATTTGAATTTCGTTTTTCGTCACATTTATGCCAATTGTGGCTAATTCGTGACTAGCCAGTTGTAAGTAGTGGAGGAAACCGGAGTACCCGGCGAAAACCACTGCCTAACTCCAATGAATCGTGGACCTTAAGTAAAATACATTCAGAGATTATTTTATCAAACGCTATACAAAGTAACAGCATATGTCTTTTTACATGATGTGTATGAGTTAGCATGAGTTGTTATGCATGTATCTATATTGGCTCTATTCATGGAATTTCAATATTTCGTCACTTTTTCTGCCATAAGGCGTGACTAGCCAGTTGGAGGAAACCGGAGGGCCAGGCGAAGACTACTGCCTAACCCAAGTCACCGGCAACTTCCCATGCCCATGATGGTCTGTAGGTGTCGTATTCTTCGATTAGGAATATCACAAGACCATTAGTAAAAATATTCATTGACGTTTCGCTGTAAAGGCCATGAGTATGGCAACTGGAATATACAGTACCATTAGTAAAAATATTCATTGACGTTTCGCTGTAAAGGCCATGAGTATGGCAACTGGAATAAGGTAGTTCATTAGGGGTATATACGAGTCTTGAGCTGACTCTGTGCAAGTGCTTATCTTTGAGTAGGATTCACGTTTCGTTTTGATTCATTTGTCATTAGTTTTTAGGCTATGATATCTTCGAGTTTGTTCGATAATGTGTGTGCAAAACAAACTATCCGCACTTGCGTTATGTTTCTTTCCTTATAAATGCTCGTGTATGTTTATTCTGTATACTTTCAGGTCAAAACGATATAATTTTATTTATTGACCAAAACGTATTGACCTGAAAGTATTTTAATACATTGCTATACATAAAACCATGTGGGGTGTCATTTTATATGTCCCATTAATGGTTAGAGAATGGGATCTGTCTATAATAAAGAGATCGCGCATGTGTCTGATGTAGAAGATCAGACACTGAAGGACAGGTATTACGGAATAAAAGATTGCTTTCTAATCGGCAACTGAGAGGTGAAACCAGTTATTCCAGAAATGTGCCCAATAAATTGAAATTCGTAATTCATATTTTAAGATGCTATTATGAAATTCTCTTAAGATAGTAAACAAGTCTAGTGACTCTTATACAAAGTATTACGGAGGGGGTTGAATAAGATAGATTCCTGAGGCGTGACTCAGATGCTCACTTAGCAAAAGGGCTTTCATAACTGGCCAGAGGTTTGGCAATATCCCAACCGTATCGTTATAAAGAGCAGCATTAATAATGTGAGACCGGGTCATTCAGCCCTGCAGTCTGCGCCGCCTCCTTATAAGGCCATGATTTACTTGTTGTCAACGTAGAAATTCCATCGCAGAACTACTGCGTTTTAAATTTGAACAGGGAAGTAAAACGAAAAATGCCAGAGCTTGATTTCAATATGAATGCTCCTAAGTATGCGGTAACGACCCAATCGCTCAAAAATTAAATTCGAACAAAAGATCTGACGTTACGTCATCGGATATACCTAATTTGAAAAACCCAATGCTACCCAGGAAATGCAAACATAATTTCAAATAATCGAGTTATCATATCTAATTCATCTTTACCTGTAGCTGTAACAGACCCAAAGAAAATGTATTATAGCGTAACTTCTTAATAAATATACCTGCTATAGATATAAACAATGGTATATAGCGTTTTATTATCCAATATTGACGAAATTGTCTAAAACTGACAAACCAGAATAAAAGCCTTTATAAATTTCAAAATGGATATCTGCTGTGGATGTACATCAAGAGAAAGCGATTTATCGGAGGGACTCTTTTCAGATTCTGCAACGACGTGTTACGAATGCTTTCAAATAGCCGTTGAATGTAGAAAGGATTTCACTTTTCAAAAGCGGTTAGTTGGCCGATAATTTCAAAGAGACCTTGATGGTGTCATATATCAACAGTTGTTGGCATTCATGAATAAAAAGGCGGACACATGCACGTTAAATCAATACAGACAGATAAGCTGAACTGATAAAACATACGCGGTATATCTATTATGTAATTGATAAGCAGGTGGGAGTATATTTAAAACAATCTTGAAAAAAAGTGTTTTGTACAAGGTTGGTATGAAAAACAAATCCGTGGCGTGTCTAAGACAAATATCATTGTTACATAACATGAAAAGTAAAAATTTGTGATTGAGATCATTCTACTCATATATATATATATATATATATATATATATATATATATATATATATATATATATATATATATATATATATATATATATATATATATATATATATTTCAAAATAGTGTAAAGGTTCTAACGCATTTACCCCCAAATATTAAGTTGATAATGAAATTATGCATTGAATTGACTCATTCAAAAGTGACATTTGTATGATAGTAAGCTTCTCAACGAAAATCTTCAAAACATTTCAAAGGAAGCATTAGGTGTTGTTGCAATATATATTTTATATATATATATATATATATATTATATATATATATATATATATATATATATATATATATATATATATATATATATATATATATGTGTATATATTTATATATATATATATATATATATATATATATATATATATATATATATATATATATATATATATATATATATATATATATATATATATATATATATATATATATATATATATATATATATATGTGTGTGTGCTATTTGTCTTAACCATCTCTTGCAGGAAAAGACTTCCCAAATTTATCAGTCCTTAATGCCACTGTAGGCATGGCCGCGTCCTGACATATTTCCGTAGATGACAAGATGAAGAAGCTGCCTGTATGAAGCTGGGTATGAAGAAAGGGTGCTAGTATTCGTGTCAGGTGCTGGGTATCGTTTAATGACGTAGGCGTATTCACGAGGACATGGCGCGCAGACAGCTAGATGTTTACTCATAGATTAACCACCATATTTTCCGAGTGCCCCTTTAAGTGCGTCGTCTGGATTATAGTAGAATTGGGGTCTTAATTGTGCCTATCAACACTTCCTCTTCAAAATTGTTCAATATAATCTTAGATATAATCAAAGATATAACGTGGAAAAATTACCATGAGTCAATCAAAAGAAATTCTTATGAAGCATATGCAAATTTGAAGATATTCGCACCAACTGAAATTGACATACACCGATATGTAAAACGGTGCGATCTAGTAATCTTGTCCATGCAATAGAATCTCAATCAAATCGAGATATAATACAAAATAAGATGGGTAGACGAGTGGTCGTAGGTGTGACCACAGACTGCGTGCCACAGAGGGACCAAATATGAAAACAATACAACAGAATGTTTATTACACATTTTCCCAAAGTGGTGTTATCTTTAGGATCGCATAGAACCACATAAAACAGCATAATATGGTCGGGATATCGTTTCTACCCCCCTATCCTATTAGTGTAAACATATTTATTATCAGCTTCACCTTGATACTCGCAGCTGATTGGTCAATAGCTGTTGGGTACTGGATTGTATTTCATTGCTTTCATTAAATGTCAATGTTAGGATGCGGATAAGTGTTTTATCCCCACTCTCAAAGTGAGGCTCAATGTTTTATCCCCCTTCGCCATGGTTACTATGGTTGACCTCAAGTTTACAGGTCACAGCCTCGTTGTTGTATCTATGTCACAAGACACACAAACAAAATTAAAAAAATAATAATAAAAAATAAAAAGATTAAAATTTAAAGTAAAAAAAAATTAAAAAATATTTTTAAAAAAATTAAAAAAAAGCTTCGTGCGATACGGCTGGCTTCTCGCTATCCCTTTTTTACAAGGAGGATAACTAATATGGTGTGACACAGACTGCTGGCTTCCGTCGCCAGGAAGGGCTTGCCCTGATAGGATACCGGATAGGATAGGCGAGTGGTCTTATAAGGTAAAGATAAGTACATTTCCAAGCGAAGTGAATCGTTCACAAATATGATATGCATAAATAAAAGAAGCCATTGAAAATGCCAGTGGCACCATCCGTCACCTGTGTCGATCATGTGTACCTCGCCGACGTGCTCATATTAACCCATTAACACTCAGAGTCCCTGCAGAAAGTATCGTCTGCTACTTTCAGACTTTTGAAAATAACTTGGAAATAAAAGGAAAGTTCACAAAATATTTGAAGGAAAGTTGTTGTTTGACTTCTGGTTAACATTTCTCCTTCAAATATTTCCCCCCAAAATGCTTTTGTTGGCAAAATATTTCCAAAACTGTCAGGCCTGTTTTGGCTGCTCTGAGTGTGGATGGGTTAACCGGCAGCACGGCCCGGTCAACCGTGACTATAACTCACCCCGTATCAGCGTTACCACAGCAACCAGCGAGCAGCAGAATAGGGCGATATTTCGCGCCATTTCGAGCGTGGCTAACGTCGTGAAGAATGTCTATGTTGATATCCCCTTGCATACATCCCACCTGATTCCGCGGCCGCGAAGCAGCTACTGTCGGAGTTTGGCGAAGAACCTGGAAGAATGAAAGCAGCGTTAGAGAGGACTGCGTTTATCCAGAGAGACTCAATCCAAGAGGTGAAATCGTGGATTGAGGGTGTAATACTAGTAATTTGGTAGGACACGCGAAGTTGTGCGGAGACAGAGTGCCCGCGACGGCACGGCATATGGAGAAGAAATAAGTCAATCTCACTTAACTAGAGGCAAAAGCTGATCACCAAAAGCTGATTAAGTGTGAAAAAGACGAATTGAAAGGTTATCGGTGTGGTCACGTGGTCACTCTCTCTCTCTCCCCCATATTCTGCTAACCAGTAAATGCCTGTAATGAGAAGGCGCAATAAGTGAAGCTGGAAATCGAGCAAGCTTGAAAAAATTGAATTGTCGCGAAAACGTCTAGCCCGGCACTAATGGTGCGAATCTTTACCTGACTACCGCTTCTCTCCTCCTCCACCCCCCCCCCCCCCCCCCAAGTATGACTCAGCTGCTTATGTCCCATTTACACTGACAACATGGAAGTGGAAATCAAAGATCAAGATAGGACATGTGCAACGAAAAGACAAGCCCTCTTCTTCTAAAAAAGAGACATCTCGATATATTTTTCTTTTTCCATATTATACACAGAGTCTACAAACACTAGATGTTAAGATCCTGAGACAAAGCATCACTGTGAGCAGAAATGGTTCCAAGACGACCATGATTGCCCAGAAACACTGACGTTGTTCTCATTTCTGAGCTCGTACCGTCCTCAGGTTGAAAAACAACAAGAAAAACCAACTTTTACAGCAGCCATTTTAATTACGGACTCTGCCGCCAGAGAGCGGGCTGTAATTATGTTCGCTACGCCCACCAGGAAAACCATTGTCCGAGGCATGCCAACTTCAAAGCGCCGACAATATCGCCTGCAATCCGGCGAAGATACTGTAAGCTAGGATTCAGAAGTTATTTTATAAGTGTAGGATTTGTACAATGCAACTGTAGACCATCTAGGTGTAAATATCTGCTGAACGACTAATTCATCTCTCTGAGGCATGTGCTCGGGCAAGACTTAGTGGTTTTTGGAATTTCGTTTTTCATCACTTTATCTGCCATATTGCGGCTAAATCGTGACTAGCCAGTTGTAACTTTTGGAAAACCACTGGGTGAAAGATACAATCTAAAGCTAGGGTTCCACATCGAGCTGTTGCGAATGCGACTTTATGTAAATGATATGGTAATGACGCAAACCCCTAAATTTCGAGTCGAATGCGAGTTTTAGGAAAAGTCACATTCGACTTTTGGCAAGAGTTCGGCAATTTAAAAACGAGGTTGGTTTTGCCGCCAAAATAAAAGTCGAATTCTAATTTCTTAACCGTTGTCGAATGTGCAGAAAGTTCCTCGAGATCCAATCTCGAGGAACTTTCATCATTGTTTTGTCGAATGCGATGGAGTTTGCAGTTTGTCATTATCATAATGATTTTCGCATTTGCATAAAGTCGAAAATCGCATTCGACTTATTTCTTGTGTGTTGAATGCGAGGTGTAGGCAAATGTCGAATGCGAATTTCTATGTCGAATGCGATGCCTCACATGTCGCATTCGACATAAACTGTCAATCAAACAGATCATTTGCATTAAACTCGAATGCGAAAGTGTTTTCGACATTGTTCGACCTTTCGACATTCTAGGGATCTAATGCGACGTGAAGTGGTTCCACATCGCATTTGACACGCCTAAAACACCATTTTATTTGCCTAACCCTGAGACCTTTTGCCATGTCGAATTAGGTCGTATTCGACTTTTCGCAAGATTTGTCGATTCGGGTCGAATTCCAGCAAAATCCATGTGGAACCTTAGCTTTCCCAAAATCACTGGCAATTTCCTCACATGCTCCAGGTGGGATTAGAGCCAGAAAAGTGGTGAGAGACAGCTAGCAGCCAGTTGCAATGCCTTAGACCACACGGCCATCAGGGCAGGCCCAGACGTAATGATATTTTTCACCTGCTCTGCTGTAATTTTCTATGCTGATTGGTCAATAGGTGTTTCACACATGGTAATTTCAATATCGAAGAGCAGAATTCAATATTACCACTTGAACCACCATTCAAATTGATATTTACCACTTGGCCATTAATCTGACCCCTAGATGTCACCAGCCTCGTTCTGGGCTATAAAGTTGTTAAAAAAAATTATGAGAAGTATTTTTTCTTTTTTCTTAGCATTTAAGAGCAGGTGATAAATTTGTTACGACTGTTGGAAAGTTCGGTCCGGCCTGCTATCCACCCTCAGTCATCCAGATCGCACTCGGCTCTGCCTCGTGGGATCTCTTGATGACTTCGGGTGGATATTAGGCCGTGCCGCACTTCCAACAGGGTGTAACTAATACTATTGGACATTTAAAGATGATGTGGAACGTCCTGAAATATTTAAACCTTAATAAAATACTGACCAATTTCAGAAATAAGAACAATGCGCTGTGCTGTGATGTGAATGCGCCCTTAAGGAACACATCTGACTATGTTTCGTGTTTTAGCAACATGTAAAGTCTCACCCTTTACTTGAAAACAAGACTCTAATATTTGATCATTCATGGCCTTGGTAAGTTCCAAGGTCCTACCTCAACAGGGGATCTGCACGATGAGTATTTTAAAAACATTTTGAATGTTCTCATAAGCCTCGAAATTACTAACAGAACTTGGTTTATGATCTAGCTCGAAGGAATCTGCATGGTCAAAGCAGACAACCATGTCGCTAGGGTGTAATTAGACGCGATTTGTAAAAGATTAATGGTTGGGACAGTTCTACCCCTTTCAGACGAAAGGTTTTATGAGTTCCGCATTGGCTCTGGGTTGAGTTGATCCAGATACTGTATAACTGGTTAATTTGGCGTGGTTTTTAATTTGGCGTTTTTTGGCGAATGCCCATCAACGCCAAATTAAAGATCGCATAAAAATATGTCTACATGAAGATGGCGTTGTTCTGACTGCTCCAGACGCCAAAATTAATACAGGGAAAATACTTTTTGAAAAAAACGCCATCTTAAGTACACGCAAAATTAACCAGTTATACAGTATATGTATCACCAAGAGACCATCGCGCCTTTGTCTTCTAAAGCGCACGTCAATAGAAAGTCGCTTGGTCGAGATTGGTGACTATTGTTCACTACTCATGTGTAGTCTTTTGTTTTGATATCCATACTTAAGGGCCAGCCGAGGAGAGACGACAGCGCCACCACCTATATTACCACCTTAAGTTGACTTCCTTTAAGGCCCAGTCACACTAGGGTCCGACTATCGCACGATTTTTAAAATCGGCAGGTCGGACTCGATTTTTTCACCTATCGGCTCCGTCTAAAAAGTCGGCATATACGATCTTAACCCAGTACCGACTTTTTAGATGGAGCCGATAGATGAAAATTCGGGTCCGACCTGCCGATTTTAAAAATCGTGCGATAGTCGGACGCTAGTGTGACTGGGCCTTTAGTCGTCTAGAGCCGTACTATTGAGTGACAGGAAAGCCATAGCCCACAGAGGGCCTACTCAGCGTGAAGGAATGCCAGCGAGGGGCGCCACATTGAGAGCTGGCTCCTGAAATAACTGGGCGACGTCTTACCTGTCATCGTGTCAATGCGACGACATTTGTTCAATTATAGGCCTTAACATTTAATAAGAATAGTTCCGAAATAACCAACGTGGCTTTTAGAAGGTATGTCAAATCTAATCATGATGCCCTTGTTAAATGTAATTCAGCCCTTCAGGTGGTATATCGTGGGACAGTGTTAAGTTTTGAATTGATGAAGGCATTACAATTCGCTGCACCGATGGGCAAATGTTTCTTACACAACTGCTAATTCCAAAAACAATGGATTTTCTTTCAGAAACAAGACATCATTCTCTTAATGTTCACCTTTGAAAGAGGCCTTAAGGTGAGGAGTTGCACCACTTTTCCAACCATCACTGGGGTTCCCCAGGCACTAAGATGCTCAGTGTTATGGCCTGTAAAGATTTTAAAAGTAAGGAATTCTGAAATTTTCTTCTTAATGTCACTCGTCAATGATATCCCCAAGGTTACTCTGAACCAGCAGTGACCATCACCAGTGTAAGTAACGAGACAGATAGATAGATAATCTATATCTCAAGTCGGTAAACACTAGCTGCCTGGGCTCTAGATTATGTCATTTGAGTGAAAGGTTGTAAATACTTAAATGAAATAAGGTATGGATTGACACAGGACGGATGGCTATGATATTCTCTACCTGATAACAGGCTCCAGAAAGTCCAAAACAATGCTGCTAGAGTGGTTAGTGGCTCCAAAAAGTATGATCACATTACACCAGTTCTAAAAAGAAAAGGATTGAGTTCAAGATTCTGCTTTTGACTTTCAAATGCATGCAAGGATGTGCCCCTCTATACTTGAGGGAACTGTTAGTCAAACAAGCCAATACAAGGACTCTAAGATCAAACACTAAGAACGTATTACAGATACCACTCACTAATCTGAAAAGGTTTGGTGACAGAGCATTCTGTGCCTATGCACCACGCCTTTGGAATGAGCTACCTGGCAACATCAAGGCTGCTGATAGTGTGCAAAACTTCAAGAAACAGCTGAAAACATTGCTATTTCGAAAGGAGTTTAATTGACTATATGGACCATGACAACTGTCCAATGACTCTAAAGCGCTTTTGAACATTATAGGTGGAAAGGGCGCTATATCAAATATCAATTATTATTATAATTATAACACTCTAGTGAAACATATGTTTTGGGATGGGGCTTTGAACTGATCACTTATAAAATAGTGAACTACTAGCTATGGTCCAGGGGGTCATAAGCTGCGTATGCCCTCTGTAGAGACAAAGTATGTCCCTAAACAATGATTCTAATAGATAAGGTCATTCCTATGATTATCTAGAGCCGAGATACACACACACACATACATACTCATATACACCCAATCTGCCAGAAGTTATAGACCGTATAAGAGTTTTCTCGGAGGGGTCACTGGTAACTAGTTGCCAGTGACCCGGGGCCACTACACTAACGTTTGGACTCTGATATCCAGCTTCCGGTGTCCTGAAAAGGCATCCCAGCAATAGTAATGGTTAACCCGGGTCCCTGACAGCTTGTTGCTAATGTCCCGGGTCACTCACCTCTGGCTGCCAGTGACCAGGGGGTAACTAGAGAGGGGGTCACTGAGCACTATCACACCGGGCCCCTGACAGCTTGTTGCTAATGTCCCGGGTCACTCACCTCTGGCTGCCAGTGACCAGGGGCTTACTATAGAGGGGGTCACTGAGCACTATCACACCGGGCCTCGCCTCCTATGATAAACGCCTCCCATTTCCCCTGACATCCTCTGCTTGAATTATAGACCTCATAAATTACACACCACTTAAAAAACACATTCCTTGCATCGTCTGTATCAGGTAGCCTGTTGTACCGCTTCGACCCCAGCAAAAACTTATATTTGATGCGAATTCCCAGATAAGGCCAGAGGACTTGTCTATTAAATCATTATCCTTCACGGCAGCCCAAAACAGCCTGACTAAAGCATAGGTTGGAAAAGCTTCGAACGGGGAAACCTTATTCAGCTCACTACAACTAAAATCTCCTTCAAATATTTTGTAAAAGTATTATTAATTTTCAAAATATTATTTCAAGTATAAAAGATTCAGATTACTATTTCAACTTTTACTACGCATTAGTGCTTAAGATTCAGTTTTGACGGGGACGTCCCCACAGCTATGTGCCCTAGCGCAATGCTCGTAGGCTGTCCATTCTGACTATTCAATGCTGACCCTTGCAAATCACAATTCTTACATGAAGGATAGGAAGCTTGTCAGTTAGATGAGATGTGTGGCGTGGTTGTCCCCGTGGTTGTGCCATCTAGCACAGCGTGATTCAGGGGGGGGGGGGGGGGGGGGGGGGGGGTTCTGATGCTTGTGTCGTGTGCAAAAGAATTTCTTCAATGAAAGCCCTTCAGCTCGGCCGCGGCCTCGTATAAAAAGCATCAACTTTCATTGGTCTATTTTCGAGACCTATTCTGTCAATATAAAATTGAAATTTGGGCGTTCCCACACAAGGAAACTGCTAGTAGTATATGTTTAAGTCGTCTGCTACACTGTGGGCAAATTGATCCCCGATGATCCCCATGCGCATTCGATAATATGCAATATTTTTGCGCACGGCACAAGCATCGGAAACCCCCCTGGCATGATTGGACTGTTCATCCTGTCTCATGGTCACTATAACAAACATGATTTCCAGCAATTCCCGCTCCAAGGCAGTTTCATGCCTGTTTCTGTAGGATTGTTTCGCGTTTATCTTTAGCCTTTAAGAAGTGGATAATGTCGTGGGAAAACAAACTCACAACTTTAACGATCATGATGGTGAAGATGGCAACGACAATGATAAAATAAACTTAGCATTGACTGTGACCACTACTTCACACAGATATTCCACATTTGATCAACAGTTATTCTATAATTTATGCTGAATGCTGAACAATTCTGAGACTTCTATATCTTAGCATAACTCGTTTTGAAATATCCTTCACTGGTAGACAACACGCATGTGCTGTTGTTTATGCAGGTGTTAAAATCGACCCGACAGGAGCAGACGATATTTGAGACGACTGAAGGCCACTTTCCCGCCACTAACCTTCATGCCAAATTCATTTCGCCTGCACGGTGGGAAAGTACAGACAGAAGTCATGTCCGCCTATCATGCGCACAGGTGCCCCCATGCAATACGCAGAAAGCGCCCTTTTATTGGAAGGGGGAGGAAAGAAGGGTTGATTTACGTCGCTTTCAACAGCTTAGGTCACATCGCAACGAAATGAAAACCTGGAACTGGAAAGAAATTTCCTTCATTTTCACGAAAAGTTACAAGGGTCTTTCAGTTATAGAAGCAGCATAGACAGCCCTTCACGATGCTGCACATTTACATAGCGACCATGCCATCCTGCTAATGTGAACCCATAGTATCTTTCAGTCAAACAAATACTATATAGTAGATAAGCATGATGTGCTTATCCTCAGTTCATTCAGAAGCAGGTCTGCATATGCGGTAAATAGATAACCCTGACTAACGGCCTGACTCTAGATTCATATCTGTGGATAGATGGTCTTTACCAACAGGTGATTCCGGCAATTAACATCGAGATAAATCTGGAATTTAGATTATCGTGAATTTTTCTGCACAACATGTTTATATAAGATAAGTCGTGGCTAGCCAGTTGTGAGTGGTGGGGAAAACGGAGTACCCGGGCGAAAAACATCGTCTATCCTCAAGTCACTGGCAACTTTCTCGCGTGCCCCAGCCGGTATTTGAACCCGGGCAGTGGTGAGGGAGACAGCGAGCCGGGACAGCGAGCTTTAGGATGGATTATACGAAAATGATTTTAAAAACATACTACTTCAATATGCGCTTCCTGATAAGAGACTACCCTGGGCATACTTTCACAGTTTTGGCAAAGCTGCCCGAATTTTGGGACATGCAACGTGTTCAGTACGAGAGGATTGTACTTAGCCATATTCCCAATATCAATAATGCTTGGCCAAAATGTCGCTTTTCTTTCGTGTTTCTTATGCCGCAGTCACACTAGGGTCCGACTATCGCACGATTTTTAAAATCGGCAGGGCGGACTCGATTTTTTCACCTATCGGCTCCGTCTAAAAACTGAAAAAGTCGGCATATACGATCTTAACCCAGTACCGACTTTTTAGACGGAGCCGATAGGTGAAAAAATCGAGTCCGCCCTGCCGATTTTAAAAATCGTGCGGACCCTGCTACACAATGAACAATTAATGATAAATAGCACTTAGTTGGGCCAGTTTATGTATATCCAGCAAGTCCCTTGATATGCATAAGAGGATGGTAGGGGACGGAAAAAGACATTATACTAGTATATATAATCCAAGCACGTTCGACCGTATAACGTGACCGAGTAATGACGACCTGGCGTTCGTCTATATCTATACATATTTGCAGTACATGCATGCTATTGCTAAGAACTGCATTCATACCTAGAGATACACTTATAATATGTTGTCTAGATGCTATTCTACTTAAATGCAAATTATTGAATTATTAACACAATGTAATAATACAAAGGTTTATTTTCTTAAAGAAGAAAAGTGATTATTTGGTTAAGATTAACATTTTATTTCAGAAAAATAGCCTTCTTAAAAAAATAGTAACTCCAAAGTACTGTATCTATCCCCACGATGTAACCTTTAATGCGAACATAGTACAATAACCAAAGTTCATCACACTCCTTATGCATACCTCCCACTCTGGCTGACACGACTCTTTGCAGAATTTACAAATGGCGATGACGCTGATTGTAGCCAAACGCAGTGTTCCTGTAATATTGCACGAATGTTAGCGATTATGATTTCCGCCTGTGTGTATATTTGTTAACAGTGTTAGGCAGATTTGGGTCGAAACTAAAATTAAGAATGAAAAAAGAAATGAAGATACTAAATGTATACGTTTTATATAGGATAAACTAAAAAAACTTGGGCCTTTGATGCGATGTTAGAATTATGTCTTCAGGTCAACTTGGGACAATAAGCGACCCGTGACCAACTATTTTACCATCGGTATGCCATTCTTCGCATACGAGAGAACGCACTTGGATACATAAATGTTAGGTTAGGTTAGGTTTATAGTCTTGTTCCATTTCATCAATGTTCACACGACTCCTACATTTATTCCCCAGCAGGCCTGTTCAATCCTTGAACCATTTCAACTCCCTGGGGAGCATGCAACCTTGGCAGCCATTTCGGCGCTCTTAGGTTGAAGCAATCACATAGCAATTCTGCCCTTAATGCCAGGTACCCTATTCACAGCTGGGTGAACTGAGGCAATGTGAAGTTAACTGTCTTGCCCAAGAACAGACCAAAGTGACCCGGCCGGGAATCGAACCGGCGACCCTCTGATCGCTGGTCCGACACCTAACCAATTGAGCTACCCTGTCTCCATAGAGCTATTTGTCCAAGAGATCTCTCCAGGGCTACCAGTGAATAGAACAACTTGAAGTATAGTATTTGGACAAGACAGCTTATGATTATGAAGTGATGAAAATTTCATTTTTGAACTTAAACAAATACAAACAATATCTTTCTACCATCGTAGGGTCAACGGGTACTTGGATTCCCCATTCGTTTATTCATTCCACCAAAAAGGTTGGTTTTCAAATGAAACAATAAATGCATTACGATAGCTAATTCGCATTATCGAAAGAAGCTTTTCTTCACAACCATATTTAAAGATTGCTACTGGATAATCGTTTTCTTTTTCGGGTTCAGTTTATGACAGGGCTTTGCCCTTATAACTTCCCACTAGCCTGTATGTGTATTAGTAGCCTATGGCAAATGCGACGTGGTGTAGGGTTTCCTAGGTGTAAGGGCGTCTGAACCCTGCGTAGTTCGCAGGTAAACCTAACAATGGGCCTCGTTCTTTAGGTAGAGGTTAACTTCAACCCGACCAACGCCGAGCAATGGGTGTTTTAACAATAACAGTAACTCTACAAATACAGCGTGTTTGGTTTAACTAAACATTAAGCCTCACAAGCTGTTAACCTATTACTTGAGGACACAAATACAGGCCTTAACCTCAGCATACCTGGGTGTACACATGGCGTGATAACATAATTCGCCAAAAAGAGCAATATTTGAAAAAAACATTCGAAGAAACAGTTGTTTAACCCAACGGGAACAATGTCTATCAGTTAATTGTCTCTTGAAATCTTGAAATATATCTTTGCTTGTATATTGTGTGAGAGCAACTGTAGGCTCCAGGTTTCAATGGTCGACCCATTCATACTCCCAAATATGCTAATATGATAACTTCTTCATGTCTAAGTCTTCGAAAGAGTTGAAAGAGAAATAAGTCGCAACACACACTTAACATCTCTTTCAAATAAGTTTCAAGGGCATCATCTAATATCAAATCAGTTAACTTATTTTCAAATATCAGATGATCAGAAGGACTCCGATGGATAGGTTAACGGACACCAATAGGGCATCCGAAAATATTTAATAACTTACCTATCTTTAATTTTGTCTTATTGAGCACCTGTAGCGGTAATCAGCCAGAGGGGGTGCTAAGTAACAAGAAGCAGCACACACGTAGTCCAGGGTGTCTGCTGTAACAGTGTGGGCTGGGGAGTGCCCTCTTTGATATCAACACTGCTGCTCCGGCCCAGCCACTGCTACTGCAAGCGGAGCAGCAAAGGTGTGCCATGGGAAGGTGTGCCCAGATGCTCCAAATACTTAAAGGTCAAATTGAACGGCTCGTCGGCGAGCAGACGTCAATACAAGTGATACCAGCGTCTACAGAACCCCTCAGCAATGATGGGCGCACATGAGGGGCACAGGAAAGGAACATCTGTCGTTAAAGCACAGCCCTCCCCGTAGTAGGAATCAGTGAGACGGAACGAAAATATGGAGTAGAGGGATAAGAGAGTTTTACTTGAGCCTCATCGAATATGTTTTGGAAACCAAAAACGTATAGTTGTAAATTCATAGTTGTAAACGTACAGTTAGTGCCCCCCCCCCCCTCTCTCTCTCTCTCTCTCTCCTTCTCTCTCTCTCTCTCTCTCTCTCCTCTCTCTCTCTCTCCTTCTCTCTCTCTCTCTCTCTCTCTCTCTCTCTCTCTCTCTCTCTCTCTCTCTCTCTCTCTCTCTCTCTCTCTCTCTATATATATATATATTTATAAATATACAAATATATATATATATATATATGTATATATATATATATATATATATATATATATATATATATATATATATATATATATGTATATATATGTATATATATATATATATGTATATATATATATATATATATGTATATATATATATATATATATGTATATATATATATATATATATATATATATATATATATATATATATATATATATATATATGTATATATATATATATATATATATATGTATATATATATATATATATATATATATATATATATATATATATATATATATATATATATATATATATATATATATATATATATATATATATATATATATATATATATATATATATATATACACACACACACGCACACACATAGAGGTGATGAACAAAAACAAACGGCCGGGCCAATGTTTTGCTTCCAGTTTTCACGGTAGTGGTCAAGAACATGACGGCGTTTCCACGAACATGACCTCCATAGTCTTCATTGATGAGTGACTTAGATTCCTCTTCTTTATATAGCAAATGGGTAGTCTTGTCAAAATCGTTTAACACATTGCGGAAAGGGAGAGCGCAGGGCGATATTCGCAAGCAGAGTAAACATTAATTGTTCGCCATGAAAAATGAGACATTGAGAAAACCGGTTTTCGGGGTGAAGCGGCCTCTTGACGTCGTTATGTGTTAAAGCTGACAGCATCAATGGTAGTGGCATGCCATGCTGGTCGCCTTGAAACCCGTCATGCAACTTCCTACAAGCCTGTGATATCTGGCTCTTTCACTGATCTGACCTGAGTTGATTTCACTCCAGGTTTAGTTCTGAATAAATCCTCAAGGGGGACACACTTGAGCTCTAGTCTGAATCACTTATTTCAGTCAGAGATCTCAGTATACCGCAGAGCCATCTATCCACAAGGGAGGACATTTAAATATGGCCTGGGAGGCAGGCTAGCAACTTCCACGCTTAATGCGCGCTACTACCACGGATAGTATACTGCTACTGCCAGGGATAGGAACGTACCAAAACTTATCACCTACAGTGGAGTTCTATATGAGATGTAAAGCAGTAATACACATTGATTATTATTATTATAATTTATTAATGCTATTATCATCCTCATTATTATTATCATTATTATTATTGTTATTATTATTACTATCATTATTGTTATTATTATTATAATTATCATCATTATCATTATTATTATTATTCTCATAATTATCATTATTATTACTATTTTCATGATTATTATAATGATTATTATTATTATTATTATTATCATCATTATTATTATTACATTACCCTAATGATGTTGGCAGCCTGGTGAGCCATTATGAAATTGAATAAGACTTAGAGGCGTTGTAATCTTTAGTGAACTAAATAGCTTGTTCTAAGAATAGGCTACATACCTGCCAGGCACATCCAGTCACCATCTGGTCAATCAGAGCTGAAGCGTGCTCTTTGCTTTCAAATAAATTTTCAGATCATGTCAACATGAACATTTTTTTTTTAATTTTTAAATTTTTTAAAATTTATTTATTATTATTTTTTTTATTCTTTTATTTATTATTATTTTTTTTGAATTTCAACATGAACATGACACGTGGAGGATTTTAGTAGCCACAGAGAGCTAGATACGAGGGAGATAACGCGCAAGGGTGAAATTTACCATACAATCACATTAGGCCCAGTGCCCAGAGGGACTGGTATGGCTAATGGTTCAAGGCCTGCTATGTGCATGTAATTAGTATTGCACCCATGTCATTATAAGGATCTGGCTGAAGAGAATAGAGCATGCATATTGGTTACAATATCTGGGGGCTTCATGTCCTTCCAGATATTTGTCTAAGGTAGCCATTGTCTGTACATAAGGGGTTGTGAGTGTGTTCTTGATACTTCTGGTTTATATTACCGTATAACTTTTCATAGGTTTGCAGAACTCATTTATCACCAGTGAGGCCTAATTGGGGTAACAGGATGTTACCTTTTCTATTCCAATGTGATCATGGCGATGTCTCGTCTCTCTTGTGAGGATTAGAACTCGATTACCACATCTCTAGTGTGTTCTCCTCTCCGTGTATGTGAGAAAGTTGCCAGTGACTTGGGGCTAGGCGGTGGTTTTAGCCGGGTACTCCGGTTTCCTCCACTACTTACAACTGGCTAGTCACGAATTAGCCACAATTAGCATAAATATGACAAAAACAAAATTCAAATTCAAATCCTCTCCGTGTACTAGATAGATTGATCTATATCAAAAGTAGCAGTATCTTTCTGTCAGAATCAAATGCTGTGGTAAAGTATTTTTGACGTTACGTATGTTCTTTTTCAGGAGGTATGGAAACTACCCAACTATAACTGGTATGAACTTCACCTGGTATCAAATGCTGGAACTAGCTATCATGAATGATAATGTGGCATGTGTCAAATAGATGGCAGTGAATGCCAAGGAAGTGCAGGCTCCACTTAGATACATGGAAGATAGGCATTGACCCATTAATGCTCACAGCGGCCAAAAGCAGCCTGACAATTTTGATGAAATCTTGCAGGCAAACGCACACATAGAAAATATTTGAAGGAGAAATGTTCATCAGAACATTATCAACAACTCTCCTTCATATATTTTGTAAAATCATTCTCAATTCTGAAGTTATTGTAAAAAGTATCATAGATCCAGACGACAATTGCTGGAGGAACTCCTAAGCATTAATGGGTTAAGCCTAATGCCAAGCTGCATTGTTACATGTTCCTCCTTCCTTGAATGCACACTACATATCACATCACACTTGTCCTAGGGGAGCAGGGGTGGTAGTGTAACCTACCTACTTCTCTCATACTAGTTTTTAGAAATTCATCGGATAAAGTTGTGTACCATAATCTCAAGTTTACCCAGTCAAAAAACTATTTAAAATCATTAGGTGGTCATTTTTCCTGAATAAAAGCCTGATTCCCATTTTAATTTCCTATTCATGGAATGATGCTAACCAAAGGCCATTTAAAGGCAGTTTTGAATGAAAAATACAGCCCACACCAATGTTTTGTTCTTTTTTCTTTGATCAAATGTCGGTCACAAAAACTGACATGAGACTTGAAAGTACAGGTGAACTTGGATATGACGGACCACTGTACGACAGATTTTTGCATATGACGGACGATATGCTTGGCTCCAGTCCGATGCATATTAAGTATTCATCATATGTATACGACGGATTTTGCATATGACGGACCAATTTCCCTGGTCCCATTGAGTCTGTCATATCCAAGTTCACCTGTATATGTACAGACAATACACAAATATATCTCAACCTCAGTTATTACTTACTATCATCACGTTGTAGGAAGGTTGTGTTGGTTTCCACAAACTAAACTCTGTTGGTTATTTTGAAAATCAATCAAGCCCCTGAAATGTATGGCCATGTAGTTTGTTCCAATGGTTGGCAATCAAAGTTTTAACCAAAAACTTTCCATTTCGCTAGAAATGCAAATTTAAACTATAAGACATAACTATGAAATAATTTGCTGCATGCAATCAACATTTATTATAAATATAAATCACAGTTATCTATTCAACATCACAGACAAATGTATATATAGAGAATTCATGTATATAGAATATATCTGATTAAACATATTACAAACATGTATGTACATACATATATATATATTATTATCATAGCTTGTGAGTTGAACATTTATCATCATAACACCCATGGTTAAATGCATCATGAACATCAATCTCTACTACTATAATTCAACATGCCTAGTAATTTCAAACATTGTGTGAAAACACCATACACATATGTTGGAAAGAACTAACATATGCATACAGGGTGTCTCTAACTCTCCACTTGGCTTGGTCTAGTGAAGTAAGGATGACTTCAGGTGGATATCAGGCTAATAAATAACCTCAATTTCAAACAGTG
>OZ012689.1:12779831-12844292 GCA_963942565.1 Maea johnstoni | reverse complement strand
ATAACCGACCCGTGACCAACTATTTTACCTACCATTTTCATCGCTATGCCATTCTTCGCATACGAGAGAACGCACTTGGATACATAGAGCTATTTGTCCAAGAGATCTCTCCAGGGCTACCAGTGAATAGAACAACATGAAGTATAGTATTTGGACAAGACAGCTTATGATTATAAAGTGATGAAATTTTCATTTTTGAACTTAAACAAATACAAACAATATCTTTCTACCATCGTAGGGTCAACGGGTACTTGGATTCCCCATTCGTTTATTCATTCCACCAAAAAGGTTGGTTTTCAAATGAACCAATAAATGCATTACGATAGCTAATTCGCATTATCGAAAGTAGCTTTTTCTTAACAACCATATTTAAAGATTGCTACTGGATAATCGTTTTCTTTTTCGGGTTCAGTTTATGACAGGGCTTTGCCCTTATAACTTCCCCACTAGCCTGTATGTGTATTAGTAGCCTATGACAAATGCGACGTGGTGTAGGGTTTCCTAGGTGTAAGGGCGTCTGAACCCTGCGTAGTTCGCAGGTAAACCTAACAATGGGCCTCGTTCTTTAGGTAGAGGTTAACTTCAACCCGACCAACGCCGAGCAATGGGTGTTTTAACAATAACAGTAACTCTGCAAATACAGCGTGTTTGGTTTAACTAAACATTAAGCCTCACAAGCTAATAACCTAGTACTTGAGGATTCGTGGACCCAAATGCAGGCCTTAACCTCAGCATATCTAGGTTTACACATGGTGTGATAACATAATTCGCCAAAAAGAGCAATATTTGAAAAGACATTCGAAGAAACAGTTGTTTAACCCAACGGGAACAATGTCTATCAGTTAATTGTCCCTTGAAATCTTGAAATATATCTTTGTGTGTAAATTGTGTCAGAGCAACTGTAGGCTCCAGGTTTAAATGGTTGACCCATTCATACTCCCAAATATGCTAATATGATAACTTCTTCATGTCTAAAGCCCCTTTTACACTATGCTGGCAACTTGCTCGCAACGTGGTGGCAAAATATGGTTGCGGGGGATTGCCACCACATTTTTACCCCCATAATTTTCTATTGAATCAAGTTTGTACAATGTATCTTTTATATCGAAGATATAGTCAATAAATACTTACTAACTCACTTATTGCCCCCCGTCGCCAGTGGTCGCCAGTACGTTGCCAGCACAATTTCTGCTAGTGTAAAAGGGGCTTTAGTCTTCGAAAGAGTTGAAAGACAAATAAGTCACAACACACACTTAACATCTCTTTCAAATAAGTTTCAAGGGCATCATCTAATATCAAATCAGTTAACTTATTTTCAAATATCAGATGATCAGGAGGACTCCGATGGATAGGTTAACGGACACGAATAGGGCATCCGAAAATGTTTAATAACTTACCTATCTTTAATTTTGTCTTATTGAGCACCTGTACCGGTAATCAGCAAGAGGAGGTGCTAAGTAGCAAAAACTGCACACACGTAGTCCAGGGTGTCTGCTGTAACAGTGAGTGCTGGGGAGTGTCCTCTTTGATATCAACACAGCTGCTCCGGCCCAGCCACTGCTACTGCAAGCGGAGCAGCAAAGGTGTGCCGAGGGGAAGGTGTGCCCAGATGCTCCAAATACTTAAAGGTCAAATTGAACGGCTCGTCGGCGAGCAGACGTCAATACAAGTGATACCAGCGTCTACAGAACCCCTCATGACAGCAATGATGGGTGCACTTGAGGAGCACAGGAAAGGAACATCTGTCGTTAAAGCACAGCCCTCCCCGTAGGAATCAGTGACACGGAACGAAAATATGGAGTAGAGGGATAAGAGAGTTTTACTTGAGCCTCATCGAATATGTTTTGGAAACCAAAAACGTATAGTTGTAAATTCATAGTTGTAAACGTACAGTTAGTGCCCCCTCTCTCTCTCTCTCTCTCTCTCTCTCTCTCTCTCCCTCTCTCTCTCTCTCTCTCTCTCTCTCTCTCTCTCTCTCTCTCTCTCTCTCTATATATATATATATATACATACACACACACACACACACATATATATATATATAATATATATATATATATATATATATATATATATATATAATATATATATATATATATATATATATATAAATATATATATATATATATATAAATATATATATATATATATATATATATATATATATATATATATATATATATATATGTATGTATATATATATATATATATATATATACATTTATGAATATACATATATATATATATATGTATATATATATATATATATATATATATTAATATATATATATATATATAATATATATATATATATATATATATATATATATATATATATATATATATATATATATATATATATATATATATATATGTACACACACACACACATAGAGGTGCTGAGCAAAAACAAACGGCCAATGTTTTGCTTCCAGTTTTCACGGTAGTGGTCAAGAACATGACGGCGTTTCCACGAACATGACCTCCATAGTCTTCACTGATGAGTGACTTAGATTCCTCTTCTTTATGTAGCAAATGGGTAGTCTTGTCAAAATCGTTTAACACATTGCGGAAAGGGAGAGCGCAGGGCGATATTCGCAAGCAGAGTAAACATTAATTGTTCGCCATGAAAAATGAGACAGAGAGAAAACCGGTTTTCGGGGTGAAGCGGCCTCTTGACGTCGTTATGTGTTAAAGCTGACAGCATCAATGGTAGTGGCATGCCATGCTGGTCGACTTGAAACCCGTCATGCAACTTCCTACAAGCCTGTGATACAGATATCTGGCTCTTTCACTGATCTGACCTGAGATGATTTCACTCCAGGTTTAGTTCTGAATAAATCCTCAAGGGGGACACACTTGAGCTCTAGTCTGAATCACTTATTTCAGTCAGAGATCTCAGTATACCGCAGAGCCATCTATCCACAAGGGAGGACATTTAAATATGGCCTGGGAGGCAGGCTAGCAACTACTACCACGGATAGTATACTGCTACTGCCAGGGATATATATAGGAACGTACCAAAACTTATCACCTACAGTGGAGTTCTATATGAGATGTAAAGCAGTAATACACATATTAATTATTATTATTAATGCTATTATCATCCTCATTATTATTGTTATTATTATTACTATCATTATTGTTATTATTATTATAATTAT
Organism: Maea johnstoni; assembly: GCA_963942565.1. Lineage (NCBI taxonomy): Eukaryota > Metazoa > Annelida > Polychaeta > Spionida > Magelonidae > Maea > Maea johnstoni. The sequence continues at coordinate 12,841,128 of OZ012689.1, read as the reverse complement.
CATCATTATTATTATTATTATTATTATTATTATTATTATTATTATTATCATAATTATCATTATTATTACTATTTTCATGATTATTATAATGATTATTATTATAGTTATTATTACTATTATTATTATTATTATTATTATTATTATTATTATTATTATTATCACATTACCCTAATCATTTTTGGCAAAAAAAAACCTATGTTGGGCCTGGTGAGCCATTATGGAATTGAATAAGACTTAGAGGCGTTGTAATCTTTAGTGAACTAAATAGCTTGGCCTAAGAATAGGCTACATACCTGCCAGGCACATCCAGTCACCATCTGGTCAATCACAGCTGAAGCGTGCTCTTTGCTTTCAAATCAATTTTCAGATCATTTCAACATGAACATGACACGTGGAGGATTTTAGTAGCCACAGAGAGCTAGATACGAGGGAGATAACGCGCAAGGGTGAAATTTACCATACAATCACATTCGGCCCAGTGCCCAGAGGGACTGGTATGGCTAATGGTTCAACGCCTGCTATGTGCATGTAATTAGTATTGCACCCAAGTCATTAACCCTTATGCTGCTGGTGGCTAATTTGGCCAATACAAAAAGATGCAAAAAAAACCCGCTAAATTACTGAAACCCTGGCAAATGGGTACTCATCTGAGAGTACTCGCCGAGAGCTTTCAAATGAATACCAAGACGACAGGGTTTCGATGGTTTTTCAAGAATCTTGCATTCTTTTGCTTTTGACGAAAGTAGTCTCAGCATTGGAAGGGTTAAGGATCTGACTGAAGAGAATAGAGCATGCATATTGGTTACAATATCTGGGGGTTTCATGTCCTTCCAGATATTTGTCTAAGGTAGCCATTGTCTGTACATAAGGGGTTGTGAGTGTGTTCTTGATACTTCTGGTTTGTATTACCGTATAACTTTTCATAGGTTTGCAGAACTCATTTATCACCAGTGGGGCCTAATTGGGGTAACAGGATGTTACCTTTTCTATTCCACTGTGATCATGGCGATGTGTCGTCTCTCTTGTGAGGATTACTGTATAACTGGTTAATTTGGCGTGTACTTAAGTTACGTTTTTTTTCAAAAAGTATTTTCCCTGTATTTATTTTGGCGTCTGGAGCAGTCAGTACAACGCTATCTTTATGTAGACATATTTTTATGCGATCTTTAATTTGGCGTTGATGGGCATTCGCCAAAAACGCCAAATTAAAAACCACGCCAAATTAACCAGTTATACAGTAGAACTCGATTACCACATCTCTAGTGTGTCCTCCCCTCCGTGCACTAGATAGATTTATCTATATCAAAAGAAGCAGTATCTTTCTGTAAGAATCAAATGCTGTGGTAAAGTATTTTTGACATTACGTATGTTCTTTTTCAGGAGGTATGGAAACTACCCAACAATAACTGGTATGAACTTCACCTGGTATCAAATGGTGGAACTAGCTATCATGAATGATAATGTGGCATGTGTCAAATAGATGGCACTGAATGCCAAGGAAGTGCAGGCTCCACTTAGATACATGAAAGATAGGCATTAACCCATTAATGCTCACAGCAGCCAAAAGCAGCCTGACAATTTTGATGAAATCTTGCAGGCAAACGCACACATAGAAAAATATTTGAAGGAGAAATGTTCATCAGAACATTATCAACAACTCTCCTTCAAATATTTTGTAAAATCATTCTCAATTCTGAAGTTATTGTAAAAAGTATCATAGATCCAGACGACAATTGCTGGAGGAACTCCTAAGCATTAATGGGTTAAGCCGAATGCCAAGCTGCATTGTTACATGTCCGTCCTTCCTTGAATGCACACTACATATCACATCACACATGTCCTAGGGGAGCAGGGGTGGTAGTGTAACCTACCTACTTCTCTCATACTAGTTTTAGAAATTCATCGGATAAAGTTGTGTACTAAAATCATTAGGTGGTCATTTTTCCTGAATAAAAGCCTGATTCTCATTTTAATTTCCTATTCATGGAATGATGCTAACCAAAGGCAATTTAAAGGCAGTTTTTGAATGAAAAATATTGCCCACACCAATGTTTTGTTCTTTTTTCTTTGATCAAATGTTGGTCACAAAAACTAACAGGAGACTTGAAAGTATATGTACAGACAATACACAAGTAAATCTCAACCTCAGTTATAACTTAATATCATCAAGTTGTAGGAAGGTTGTGTTGGTTTCCACAAACTAAACTCTGTTGGTTATTTGGAAAATCAATCAAGCCCCTGAAATGTATGTCCACGTAGTTTGTTTCAATGGTTGGCAATCAAAATTTTAACCAAAAACTTTCCATTTTGCTAGAAATGCAAATTTAAACTATAAGACATAACTATGAAATTATTTGCTGCATGCAATCAACATTTATTATAAATATAAATCACAGTTATCTATTCAACATCACAGACAAATGTATATATAGAGAATTCATGTATATAGAATATATCTGATTAAACATATTACAAACATGTATGTACATACATATATATCTTATTATCATAGCTTATGAGTTGAACATTTATCATCATAACACCCATGGTTAAATGCATCATGAACATCGAACTCTACTACTATAATTCAACATGCCTAGTAATTTCAAACATTGTGTGAAAACACCATACACATATGTTGGAAAGAACTGACATATCCATACAGGCTGTCTCTAACTCACCACTTGGCTTGGCCTAGTGAAGTAAGGATGACTTCAGGTGGATATCAGGCTAATAAATAACCTCAATTTCAAACAGTGTGTAACTATCATTACACCACTCTGAACAGTCAGGAACTTGCTTCTAGAACTATGAACCAAAGCATTTTCGATAGAATTATCATATCTCAAGATATTGCAGTGGCTATATATATATATACCAAATATATGTCTCTTCGTCACGCTAATTAAGTAAATCTATACACACCTTAGACACCATAATATACTACTATCAACAACATTTTAGTGCTCTACTGGTTCTTTGTGTGACCCTAACTTCCACCTTATAAACTTCAGAAGCACAGGGTGGCTACCTAGCATTAGTGCTGGCTAGGTAAAAGTTTATTTATCTTATTCAGCCTTATGTTAAAATCTGGTGGATTATGCTGGCCATGATCTTAAACAATAACTCTTATATCAATTAACTAACAATCTAACCCATGTGAAAAATAAGTCCTCTATGATAAGCTTTTACTTTTTTGCTGGAGAACAGATTTATTTTTTAATTGGCCATTTTTAATGTATTAGCCACAATTTAAACAGGAAGACAACAAGACTAATTGATATTGAAAACAATAGGTTATACAACATATAGTGGTGCAATTTCCTTAGCAATCGTTGAATCATATATATATATATATATATATATATATATATATATATATATATATATAAATATATATATATATATATATAGACTTGTTCCACGATATACAATAGGAATTCGCTCTAGCGGCTGTAATGCCAACTTCAAGCACCACGTCACTAACATCAAAGGCTTATCTTGGAATAGACTATTTCTGCCTGGTTCAAATCAAGGGCAGATGTACTTTAAGCTGCTTTTAGACCTGTCAAGGGACCATCTTTAATTCGTTTTCAACTTAAAGACCAAAGCTGGGGAGGGCCACATCATTCTTAACATGGTATATTGTAGTCATGGTATATCTCTTCCACAGAACTAGAGCTGGCGTATAGCGTTAAGGTCAACTGTGAATTTAATAATAATAATAATAATGATAATTGATATTTGATATAATGTTCAAAAGCGCTTTACAGAAAGTCAGTGGACAGTTGTCATGGTCCATATAGTCAAATAAACTCCTTTCGAAATAGCAATGTTTTCAGCTGTTTCTTGAAGTATATATATATGTATATATATATATGTATTTATATGTATATATATGTATATATATATATATATATATATATATATATATATATATATATATATATATATATATATATATATATATATATATATATATATATATATATGTATATATATATATATATATATGTATATATATATGTATATATATATATATATATATATATATATATATGTATATGTATATATATATATATATATATATATATATATTTATATATATATGTATATGTATATATATATATGTATATGTATATGTATATATATATATGTATATATATATATATATATTTATATATATATGTATATATATATATATATATGTATATATATATGTATATATATATGTATATATATATGTATATATATATGTATATATATATATGTATTTATATATATATTAAGCTTTGTATATATACATATATATATATATATATATATATATACATATATATATATATATATATATATATATATATATATATATATATATATATATATATATATATATATATATATATATATATATATATATATATATATATTTATATATATATATATATAAAATATATAATATATATACTATGGTCTTACACACACAAAATTGCACAATGCACATAACACGAACCTTATCTTTAAAAACTAGGATGTTTCTCATTCTTACACATGTACATGAACTGCTTTTAGCATATGTTGCCTATTTAGGGAGCATCATATCAGTGGCATAGTTGATAAGACAGTATCAAAGTGGTATTTGAGCACATACAGCTGAAATGATAGTCCAAATGCTCTAGAAATACTACATTTCAAGAAAGCACTTATCAGGGCCAGCATGTCCTCCGGACAGCCAGTTTCCTGAAAACCTTCCTTTCCTAACAAACCTTCTTCTAATATATGGCCAAAGTGTAAATTCCCCACTTTTGACACAAGCTATTTCAGACAGGCATTTTAAAAATCTCATGCTTGTGTTTTATCTCTAGGCAAATACAGCATTGACATTGCCTGCAAATATGAATGTGTGAAACCAAGAAAAGTTCGGAATTGAAGGAATGACATTCTGTAAAAGAAACCCCAGAACTGTTTCTTATGCTATCTGGTGTGAACCTTTGAGGGCCTGGGGGCATAGATTATACATACTATGTACTGAAAATTTGAGATTTTTTATACAGCCATTTTTTGGAGATATCTTACAGACAAGCTAGTCAGGGCCATCATGGGGATTTTGATCTGAAACTTCCCATAACTGTTTTAATAATCATTGTTTTGTTTGGATAATAGGAAGGATATTGTATATGGTATGAAGGACCAAAGCTATCAGGGAACGATTCTCCAGAAACTAGATCATATATCATATAATGTGACAGACATGAGCTAGGTTCAAATACATAAAGTCCTGAACAAAAACTACATGGAAATATTTCTTGTAAAACTAGAATATAATGTTACAGACATGGTTTTATCAAATACCAGTGATTCAACGCCTAATCTACATGGGAACAATCTTGTGAAACAAGATCATGTATTGAATAATGTAACAGACATGGGTTACATCCAATAATTGGAGCCCTAAATCTACATGGAAAGGATTCTTGTGAAACTAGAATGTAGATAACAGGCAAGTGTTATACCAAATACAAGTAATTCCTGGCCATAGCTACATGGGAAACTTGAAAGTGTATTAAAATAAAGGTTACATCAAATAAATGGAGTCTAAATCTACATGAAAATGATCATAATAAAACTAAACCATATATCATATAGTGTAACATTCAGGGGTTGCATGAATTACATGTCCATCTTCATGGGAACGATTCTCAAGAAACATGACCATATATCATATAATGTAACAGACATGGATCAATTCAAATTCAAGGCTGACAGGGCCAAATCCAGCTGGGAACAATAGTTGAGACATAGGAACGACATAGACTTTATCAAATACAATGAGTACTGGACCAAATCTACATGGCAACGATTTTCGAGAGACCATCTGCGATAAAACATAACAGAGGGGATATCAAGTACCATGCAAATATCTACATGGGAACCATTTTCAAGAAACTAGACCACTTATTATATAATATAACAGACACGGGTTACATCAAACACAAAGCTAAATCTACATAAGAATTCCTCTTGAGAAACTAGACTCTATACTATCATATAGTGTAACAAACATGGGTCATGTCATATAAGACAAATGTTGGACCAAATCTTAATGGGAACCATTTTTGAGAAACTAGACCCATATCTAGCAGACATGGGTTACATCTAAATACAATGACTCCTTTTTCAAATCTTACCAGAAATACATAGAGTATTTCTAGTATAAAGGGAACATTAATGGGATGATCAATAAACTAACGGAATGCACTTTTAAAGAATAATAAAAATAAAATAATTTGATTACTTAATACAAAATTCAGGAATTTTTTGTTTTGGAAAAATGTAATACATAATCTACATCATAAAATAACTTTTCAAAGGTCAGACATGAAATCCATAAAACAAGAGAATTAAGAGAAAATCCTATAGAATTTAACAACCCATCGAGAACACCGATATAGGTACAACCAGTAGAACTGAACATGATCACGCTGTTCAACAATCCATGGCAGTTGGCCAAAGGATTAGTGTCTAGTCTCCCTGGTAGGTGGCGTTGTCCTCTCCCACATTCTCCACATCTGTTTCCCTCTCCTCCTCCTCTACGGTATCCAGGTGGGGCTGGTAGCCAGTGGGGATCTCAGCCCAGGGCTGGACCTCACCAGATGCCAGGACACCGTACACTATGGCGCCCAGGATGTAGATGGCCGACGCAATAAAGAATATGATCCTCCATTCACCAGCAGTCTAAAATAAGCAAAAAGAATATGTATATATATATATATACTGTATTACCCCGCATACACCCCGCACCTTTATACACTGCAGCACCTACCTTAAGGAGGGGGTGCGTGTTATCAACGGGTACATAAACCAGAGCGTTTTTACAACGATGCGATGGACGTGTGGGGCATGGTCGAAATTGGGTGGGTTCCTATTGTCTATTGGCCTGTCACCATGACAATGTTATGATGATTGCCATTCTGATACCATGGACGTACCAGATCATGTTTAAAAATAGACTTTTCCCTTACTGTTAATTGGTCAACGCGGGTTACGGTACTGGGGTCAAGATTCGCACTCCCCAACTCCGCCTGCGTGTTATAAACAGGGCATTGTATTTTACATATGGGAAAGGGACTTGGGGAGGGGGTGCGTATTATCTATGGGGTGTGGGGTGTATGCGGGGTAATACACTATATATGTATATATATATATATATATATATATATATATATATATATATATATATATATATATATATATATATATATATACATATATATATACATATATATGTATATATATATATATATATATATATATATATATATATATATATATATATATATATATATATATATATATATATATATATATATATATATGTATATATTGAAAAGATGTTTGAAAGAAGTTTGAAAAGATGTGTGTAACTGACCTTGTTTTTCACTATAGCCCCTACCACACTAGGGCTGATGATACCGCCAAGGGTGCCAAAGGTGTTGGTGATGCCCATCAGGATACCAGCATACTGAAACAAACATGCGCAATATACACTACAATGTAGATTAACCTATTCATGTTAACCCATTAACACTCAGAGCGGCCAAAACAGGCCTGACAATTTTGGAAATAGTTTTCTAACAAAAGCATTTTTTGGAAAATATTTGAAGGAGAAATGTTAATCAGAAGTTAAACTACAACTCTCCTTCAAATATTTTGTGAACTTTTGCTTTATTCCCAAGTTATTGCCAAAAGTATGAAAGTAGCAGACAATATTTTCTAGAGGAACTCTTGAGTATGAATGGGTTAAGAGCTCCTCTTGAAATTGCATCTGGATATGTGATACTTTTGACAATAACTTTGGAACTGAGAATGGTTTGACAAAATATTTGAAGGAGAGTTATTGGTTTTGTTCAGAAAAATATTTCTCCTTCAAATATATATTCCTAACTATCCTCTTGCTGGTAAAATTTCATCGCAATTTTCATGCTACTTTTGGCTGCTGTGAACATTAAAGAGTTAATCCTTAGAGACCCTGTCCTAAAAGAGTATTACACGGAAAACAATTAATGAATGTTGTGACACATATAATCTTATGAACATATTTATCACAAATATTTCAAAAAAACAACTGTAAATACAAAAGAAATTACTCTTATAAATGTATATATATATTTTGTGTTGAGAAAACCGTCATTGTCTTTGCATTGTGAGAATCTTAGGATCCTAGCCACAAAAATAGTGTGGAACATGTGAAAATATTCTATTGGTGCAGTTATTCAAAATCGAATCGAAATAATCGGAATCGAAAAACAAAATGTCAATGATTGAATCGAGAAAAAATGGATGTCAATGACAGCCCTACAGATAGGTCAGTTAACAGTTAAGACAGTATGTACAACTTACTTGAGGTGCAATATCCAAGTGGTTGACACCAAATCCTACCCATGCAAGTCCGCCGATGCCGACAGCGATAGTCAGAGCGACCACAGCAGCAAGAGGAGTCATCATGTAGGCAGCCACCAGCATGAACACTGCTTGGAAGAGGAACGCTGAAAGGAAAAAATAGAAAATAAATATAAGTGCATACATGACAGGAAATGGTCACATAGAACTTCTGAATGTCACTAGATACAACTTTCAACCCTCAAGAGCACGCTAAAATCATATATTAAGCTGTAAGCCGTAGTATTATATACTTCCTTACCTAAGTATCCCGCTGTTTGGTAGTCATTTCCAATAAAACTGCTTTTATACTCAATCTTCTTCAACGAGTGGAAATCTGAAAAGCTGTCATTCCTTGCGTTGACACCCCCGCTAATATACATAACAACCAGAACCTCTGGGCAGCGTTCCCGAGGGAGGAACTTGACCCGGAAGCACGGCAGAGTCCCAGTGTGCCGGCGCCGGCTAGACTACACAAGTGTAGTCCAGGCGACGATGCCAGTGTGCACATATCCTGTAATGTAGAAGGAGCCATGGTCTCAGCCAGCAGGGCGTCTGGGTGTCTTTTTGGACACCCAAAACCTTAAAAAGCGCCCCTCAGGACACCCCCCAAAAATTGTGAGCGATTTCATAAAATGTCAATCTTAAGCATATCATTGAATTTTTTCGTCTCCATATAATTCCCATGACATTATATAAGGATATCATGCCTTTTTCGATAACTTAATACATGTTTATGTTGAAATCTGAGTATATTGTGGTCCCCCGTAAAGATTTGGACGCCCAAAGATTTTACAATGGCTAATTTTAGGTACCCAGTTTCTAAATCCTGGCTAAGACCCTGGAAGGACCTATTGAATATAGCTTACAATACCAGTATACAGATTTTGAAATAAAACGAAGCAAGACAATCAACCAGTATAAACACTGCTTGGAAGATGGAAGATGAAAGAATCATCAAAATACGAATAAAAAACTCAATTGTACACACACTTTATATAGTTTTACTTAGTCCAGCAAAACTTGTCCAAAATTGTAGTGAGGGAACAGTTTCTTGATTAACGTCAAAGAAAAACAGGATATATTAAACCTGTAAGTATTGATTATTGAGCTATAACAAGCCAAGCCAACAGAAGCTGTGAAGTAAACAAATAAAATACATAAGCTGATACAGCTTGATCTTCACTTTTTGATCCATATAAAAGACTGTAATGGGTCGGATGTGCAAGGTGCTGCCACCTGGCAGCCGTTTGATTAACTATGTGTTTATTTAGCTCAGGTTGGTCAGCTGGGCTACGTTTCTTTGGTCCCTTACCAGCCTCGGGTTTGACTGGGCCTTGTTCAGGACCATCAACGTTGATCAACGTGGTGGGAAAACGGAATCTGAACGGTTTCAACGTTTACTTGCGATGACAATCTGAACGGAATACGTTAGATCAACGATGATTTAGGGATTAAGATCTGCCGCTGAGCATTGGTGCAGATTTATAGCCGAGACAGAGGTGTTTGTTGCCAAAGCTGAGGCCGCCAAGGCCAAAGCTTTGCAACAAACACCCTTGGCGAGGCTATAAATCTGCACCAATGCTCAGTGGCAGGTCTTAATGGCTAATATAGCGCATTTGAGTGATAGAAAATTATCCTACAACTCTGTGGAAATGGCACAAAAATCATGTTTTCTAATGGTTGCTGAGCCTGGATTTGGTCCCGGCTCAGGAGCCTCACTCTGGATTTGGTCCCGGCTCACTGCTGTGAACCGGGACCACTTTGAAGCCACAGAAATAGCTTCTCACTGAACATAGTGTGTTTTCCAAGCCCAGGTATTTTCATAGCTATGCGCTATAATCAACATTTATGGTGCTGAACAAGGCCCAGGTCGAACCCGAGGCTGGTAAGGGACCAAAGAAACTTTACCAAATCAATTTGACCACTACTTTTAGATATGCAGGTACTGGTGACCTCACCAGCTCTGCTGGGAGCACATGCCTTTTTGACAGCCACATGCCAGCAGAAGAGGAGTCTATCAGCCCTATATACGCTAATCATCCCTGGTTGTCATTTGAAGTCAATTTTCAGTTTGACAGTGTTAATTATTCTGTTTGAGCTTTCCTCTGGTTTAGTTATTTAGTCATTTTAGTCTTATATGAGACTTTTACTTCTTATTTTATTCCAGTCTTCAGTAAATCATGACTATCCATGACTATATTATACAAGATACTCAAGAATACTCATGAATGAACGGACAACAGATGAAAAGAAATGAAAAGCCTCTTGTGATTTTTGGATCACATAAGTTAAATATATTACATAAGCCTCTAAGAAAAAAATTACTGCATACGGTTTCAATATATTCTTTTTTAATTTTAGGGTTTTGATTTATCTTGGTACATGTATTATCAAAGAGCTAATGTACAAATTTTTATGTTGAAACAGAATTAACCATTGGAGCGCTATGCAACATTGCATACTACTACTAGTTCTCCATGCTAAGTTATTGTGACATAATCTCAAAGGGAGCAAGGATTTCGGCATGGGGAAGTGTTAAGGGTGTTTTGAAATGTATAAATGTATAAAAACAAAACCGCAAGTTAAATTTTTGCTGTAAATCAACAAAAATCAAAAAAGTGGTATGAAAATTTACATTTTCTTTAAATATATATATCATTCAGACAAATATCCACATACACATATTTGTATGCTGATAAATGATCAATTATTAACACCGCAACAGATTTCTCCCATCCAGCTTATACTGAGCAGTGCAAACAGTAGGCCGCCATTGGATTTCCTATGGGAGCGATCGAGCACTCCATCAGTTTCCCCCCAAAAATACTAAGGATATCTGTCAAATTATGATATGATACCTCAAAAATATAATCATTTTACAGTCAATCGATATGTGTTTTTTACCTCCACAATTGAAGATCTTCCTAACGAGTGTGGTAGTGAGATAGCGTTTTGCGCGTAAGCAGTCGGCCAGCATACCTCCCAGGAAGAGAACAATGGCCATGGCAAGATAGGGCAGTGCTGACAGAAATCCCGCCTGAAAGACAAAATACAATAATAATAATAATAATAATAATAATTGATATTTGATATAGCGCCCTTTCCACCTATAATGTTCAAAAGCGCTTCTTCAGGACCATCAACGTTGTGGGAAAACGTTTACTTGCGATGACGATCTGAACGGGATACGTTGGATCAACGATGATATAGGGATTATATTATCTGCGAAATGAGCCACGATAATCGCCAACACCGCGGGTGACCTGAAAAAATTACTCCACGGTGGTAGCACAAGGCTTTTATGAATAGAGGCAATGGCTCCACACACGTTCATATTGAAGAAAAAAAAATATGATTTTGAAACATAAAAAGCCTAGCATTTCTGAGAGTAATATCCTTCACTGGAGTAATAGGTATTTAACAACAAAAAAAAAAGAGCTTAACTTGTTGACTTCATTTGAGGATTTGTTTGTAACCAAATTGGCCAGAACTGTAGCATACCAATCCATACTAAGACGATTGAAGAGTATATTCATAGCATGTGTGTATCTATTGTCGCCCCTTATAGGAGTAACTAGGAAAGTTCAGTCTTCACTCTGGCTTATTTTCTTTAAATCAAGAAATTGGCTCATCCAGCTAAGGGTGATCAGTCATGGCCTAGTGGTTAGAACCAGGGTCTTAGCCAGGATTTCAAAAATACCTGTCCAATACAGCAATTTCAAAATTTCTGTCCGTCCAGATTTAGCTTCTAATCTACTTTAAATCCTTATACCAGCTAGCCTAGTGTGTCAAAAAGGGCAATTTACACTCCAGCTATGTCCTAGAATATGGTCTGATAGAAAGATATTTGGTTATTACACTCAAAAAGTCAAAATTGAAAAATCTCCATAGAAATATTTGCCTGTCCAAACAGGAGGTTTTTAAGAAACTACCTGTCCAAAAGACAGGTAGGACCGGTCCTGGCTAAGACCCTGGTTAGAACACTAGACTCCCAAGCCGCTAGATATTGTTCAAGACTGCTGGATCCTCTTTAGAGGGCTCTTCTGGTTGCTATACATAAGTGTGGCGATCTATGGTGCCTTTGCAACTGCCAGAACCCTTACGACTCTTCATAAAGAGAAGGAAATTTCCTCCCAGTTCTGGTTTTCTTTCTCATCGGAATGTGACCTATCAAGCTGTTGAAAACCACATAAAACCAAATACTCCCTCCCTTCAATCCATCCGTCTCTGAAATAATTACTGTATAACTGGTTAATTTGGCGTGTACTTAAGTTGGCGTTTTTTTCAAAAAAATATTTTCCCTGTATTTATTTTGGCGTCTGGAGCAGTCAGAACAACGCCATCTTCATGTACACATATTTTTATGCGATCTTTAATTTGGCGTTGATGGGCATTCGCCAAAAACGCCAAATTAAAAACCACGCTAAATTCACCAGTTATACAGTATTAAGGTCAGAAGACAAACAATCTTTCTCTTGGTGAAGACTGTCATGTATGTTTTCATAGAATAGGCAATGAGCACTGTTGCCTTCTTTAAGATAATGTTTTTTAGAAAATGTAAATTCTTGATGAAGACAAAGTGGAAAGGAACCTTCTGCCTTTACTGTAATATCCCAAACTATAAATGCTCGAGAAGACAGGGGAAGGAATGCCCTTTGAGGTGTTAACCCATTTACACTCAGAGTTTCTCTAGAAAATATCGTCTGCTACTTTCATACCTTTGAAAATAATTTGGGAATAAAACAAAAGTTCTCAAAATATTTGAAGGAGAGTTGTCGTTTGACCTCTGGTTAACATTTCTCCTTCAAATATTTCCCACAAAAATGCCTTGTTAGAAAAATACATCCAAAATCGTCAGGCCTGTTTTGGCCGCTGTGAGCATTAATGGGTTAAATTGTAACTTACAGCTTCGAGTTTGTAGCCCATGGTGTCATTAAGGAATGTCGGCAGATTGGTGAGCAGGGTGTAGAATCCCCAGTTCTCTGCGAAATGAGCCACGATTATCGCCCACACAGCGGGTGACCTGAAAAAATTACTCCATGGTGGTGGCACATCCTAGGAGCAAAAACAATAGAAATATATATTAGGAAACATATGCTGAGAAAGTTCACCATTTTCAACAAAATTACTAGTTTTAAGATTTTTTGATAGTGCTTTTTGTGTTTTACATAAGTTTTTGAAAAAATTGGACACATTGAAATATGAATATTTCAGCACTGTTTCAAGTTCAATCAAACACCAGTTTTTTTTAGTGGTCACATTACAAAACAAAATCTGCATATGCAACTTAAAATCCTCATGTTTGGCTTCAAACAAACATGCCCAAAGCTCTCAATCTCAGTATGATGCAAATAGAAATATTTTCGAATTAAATAACTTCTGTAATACACACTATTCAGCAGAATTCAGAATTATTTTGTAGTATTTTCCATCTTACAGTACTTCATGCACAGCAAAATTGACCCCTATTACTCACAACACACAATGGTAGGGATGATGATCACAAAAACCAGGGATCTTTACAACATTGCCATACTCTGCTCAATACGATATTAAATACATATTTAAAACATGACCAATGTTTGTGATGCTCTTGGAGAGAGGAGTAAAAAGGGTAAACAAGATATTTTTACTTAAGGGTCCTGGGTCCTTGAATTTTACTGTCTAGATATGTTTGATTTCATCACACTCACTTTCATTTAAAGAATGAAAATGTGAGACATTTAGCTTGTGTCTTGTTATGTTTACTGGTACTACAATTTTTTTTCTTTAACAAAGCAAGAATAAACATATATTTTTATTTACTTTACCTTCATTTACTTCATTTACAAAGCAAGAATAAACATATATTTTTATTTATTTTACCTTCATTTACTTCAAAAATATCTAGGGATATTCATGAGGGGAAACTTGTTAACAAGTATGTACCCAAATGTTTACTGAGCCAGTAGGACCAGTTAAGGTCTTTTTGTACTGGCTGTACGAAGCTGTTTTGAGGAATAATTTTTACTGGCCTAGGGCCAGCGGTTTAATGTCAGCGTCGAGCCTTGGAACTGCGGATGCCAAGACAAACATCACTTCACCACAAATAAGGTAGAGCAGGAACATATCATAGCTAGTGACTAACAGCTTAAACTCACATTTAACTTTTATGATGGTACATATCCCTATTGTGCTTATATCGTACATTGCATAATGGTACTGCAAGTTCATTTTTGTTGAAAAACATAATTTGTTCTCATGTGTTGCTTTTTTGATATTTTCCAGTATGAATTTGCACAAATTAAGCTTTGCACTGGATTAAATTACAAGGGAAATTTAAAGCAAATTTAATGCCATGTTTTACAGTATTTGTTTTACAAGTTTCACAGCAAATCTAGTGAAAATAATAGATTTATATTTTGGATGAGTTCTTAAGGAGGGGTTTCGTTTCAAGCAGGACGATAGGTAAAATTGCTTGATTATTCAAAGCATGCTGTGATGAGCATGATGAAAATCATAGGGATGATGAATTGAGTTTCTTATTAACTCTTTAACCCCAGCGCTGTGTTGCGTCATACTCCCCAGCGCTGTATTGGGGGTTCCTCCCCGCAACATTGTATGCATTGCAGTATATTGCATTGCATTACAATGTTGTGCAAGCTGTTATACACGCCGTCAAAAGGCGTCCCGCGGGATGAAGGGGTGTTTCAGTGGCGACGCTAAAACACGTTCCGCGGGATTAAGGGCGGTAGATACAGCGATGCCTTTTGGCATCAACAATGAATAATAATGATACTGACAATCGCTATTGCAGCCTTTCCATACAAAATGTCCAAGGCGCAGAAAAAACCCCCATTAGGAATGGACAAACTTAGTGCCCCTTAAAGACGTAACTCATAACTCTCAATCACCCATGCTAGCTATGGGCAGTGAATGCTCTGTCACTGTAGGTTACATACTACTGTATAACTTGTTAATTTGGCGTGTACTTAAGTTGGCGTTTTCTTCAAAACAGTATTTTCCCTGTATTTATTTTGGCGTCTGGAGCAGTCAGAACAACACCATTTTTATGTACACATATTTTTATGCGATCTTTAATTTGGCGTTGATGGGCATTCGCCAAAAAATGCCAAATTAAAAACCACGCCAAATTAACAAGTTATACAGTACTTCTTGTTTCATAGAGCAGGTCCTTGGATGAAGATAGCAGTGTTCTAGATAGAAAACTAATGTTGATGCCCATGACAACAGCAATGAAGATAACATTCATACACTGGTTGATATCACACAGAGAAAATACTAGAGAGTACCAGCCAACACCTTTTACCTGGGCCTCACTGAAGCCAATACCATGCTGTATATGACATTGACAACAGCTACAACCACAACATTCACAGGGAGAAAGTAGAGGGTCCCGTCCCACCAACCTTTATCTGGGCTTCACTGAAGCCAATACCATGCTGTATATGACATTGACAACAGCTACAACCACAACATTCACAGGGAGAAAGTAGAGGGTCCCGTCCCACCAACCTTTATCTGGGCTTCACTGAAGCCAATACCATGCTGTATATGACATTGACAACAGCTACAACCACAACATTCACAGGGAGAAAGCAGAGGGTCCTGTCCCACCAACCTTTATCTGGGCTTCACTGAAGCCAATACCATGCTGTATATGACATTGACAACAGCTACAACCACAACATTCACAGGGAGAAAGTAGAGGGTCCCGTCCCACCAACCTTTATCTGGGCTTCACTGAAGCCAATACCATGCTGTATATGACATTGACAACAGCTACAACCACAACATTCACAGGGAGAAAGTAGAGGGTCCCGTCCCACCAACCTTTATCTGGGCCTCACTGAAGCCAATACCATGCTGTATATGACATTGACAACAGCTACAACCACAACATTCACAGGGAGAAAGTAGAGGGTCCCGTCCCACCAACCTTTATCTGGGCCTTCACTGAAGCCAATACCATGCTGTATATGACATTGACAACAGCTACAACCACAACATTCACAGGGAGAAAGTAGAGGGTCCCGTCCCACCAACCTTTATCTGGGCTTCACTGAAGCCAATACCATGCTGTATGAGCTCCAGCTCCCCTTGGGTGATGCCCCTGCTCTGGGCGGGGGTGTCCGCCACCCACCAGAGCCAGCCACTGAACCACACTATAGCCAGTGAACCTAATGGGTGACAAGCAAAGAAAATCTAGCGCTGCATCACTGTGCACTTTCCCATACAAGCACCTACCACCAGTCTTAGCCAGAATTTTTAAAAAATGTCAGTCGAAAAAGCATCGAAATATTTTGTTCATACAAATTTAGCCACTAAGCTACTTAAAGTCCTTATACCAACTACACTCAGGTGAAAAGGCAATTTACACTTCAGCATAGTCTTATAAGGTGGATGTTAGGAAAATATTTGGTAATTACCTTTAAATGTCATAATTGAAAAATTCCTGGCTAAGTCCCTACCTACCACTCATCACTCGTTCACGCCTGGAATGCCTTGTCAATTTGGAGGAATCTTCCTGATATGAGAATATTTTGAAATATATTTGAAGATTTAGGAATATAAATTGAAGGAGAAATGTTTATTGCAAAAATCATCTTCACCTCAACTTAAAATACTTTGTAGTATCACAAATTATTCTGAAGTTATTTTTAAAAGTGTGATAGATCCTTACAGCACTAGGCATGAACGGGATGAGAGCTAAAAGAAGCTTCTTTCCTGTAACGCTACCCTGCAGATAGGTAGGGTGAAGTAGGAGTAGAGCTGCACTCACCACTCACCAACTCGAGTGGCTCGAGCCCTGGGGCAAACTCGCCGAGCTCGAGCTGAAATGTTCAAATCGTGAGCTTGTCTATGTTGGGAACACAAACGTAACACAGAGCACCTAACACACATTATTAACATACACAACTGCTTATCTCTGTCATGTCTTCATTACAATCTCCAATGTATACATTCAAGCGGTGTTGAGTGTACTGAACTTTGTACCTCGTCAGAACGTTTTAAAATTAGATAAACATGGCAATGTTAATAAATCGCCGCCGATAAATATTCATTTCTTAATAGCTGGGCTGGAAATAAAAGTATTTTTTGGAAAATCGGAACGTCCGTGAGCTCATGAGCTCACGAGTCAAACGGGTGGTGAGCTCATGAGTTGATCTCCCTCCGTGAGTGCAGCTCTAAGTAGGAGCATACTAAGAATTGGAATATTTCAATTTCTGTACCTCAGCATGTACATCCTTAGTCTTAAAAGCTATCTAGGACCATGCTTTGGTGAAGTCCTTGAATGAGCAAAGCTGTACCTAAGGTATTAACAGATAGAGAGGGTAAAATGAATCTGGCACATCAAGTCATGTTCTTTTCAAAATATGTAACAGTGATATAAAAATAATTTGTAAAATCTTCGTATTTGATAATACTTATAAAGTGGATTTTTATGTCAATAATGTGGTTGGGATCAGGTTAGATTTTTTCAGAAAAAATTTGTTAAGGTAATGTAACTAAAAAATGCACATTTCTCTTTGCCAATCTCAAAGAGATACCCTTAATGATCTAGAATCAGATAATGAGAGTCAATCTTAATTTTGCCAATAGAGAGATACAGTGAAGCCAGCTTTAAAGACCACCTCCTAGAAGAGACCACCTGTTTATAAAGACCAGTTCATAGAATTCGCCACAATGAAAAATGGCATATGTTTCACAATTAGGTTGTTTGAGGCCACCAAAGACTACTTAATTTTAAACCCTGTAAGGAGTTCTCCTTATCTCATGAGATAAGGGCTCCTGATACCTTAAAATAAAATCCCAATATTCCAAATATGTTGAAAGATATAGCATATCACACAGATTAAGTATCCTAATATTTAAAAGAACACAGACCAGTGCTTTTTTATTTCATCTGCAGACATGAATAATTTCCTTCATGTTGGGTTTAACAATCCCTAACTTCAAATGTTTGTCTAACTTTACTTAATTGATGAGTTATGTGAAATGTCATATTCAAATATTCGTCATATCATACATACACTTTAGATGTGAATGGGTTTATCCACATAGCATTACATTTCTAAAATATGATACATACCAAAAACATAGAAAACCGATTCCCATCCTACTTTATTCGCCAGTACTGCGGAAAGGGGCATGGCTATTATTGTTCCCACATACGATCCTTCAATGAAAACATAGGAAATCAGTCTTGAAATGATCGCAGCTCTTCACCACGCTCATTCTAATATAGTACATTGAAACCTCAAAGATGTGGACACCTTTGAGCCAGACCAAAAACATTTACACCAGGGGGTGTTCTTTCACATCTCAGAGGTCTTTTACTTAATATGTAGAAAGTGCAATAGGACCGGATATTGTGTTCAGGCCTAAACAAAAAATAGGTTTGTTTCCTATTACATGCTAGAAAAAATTGGGTAGGTAAGTAGGGAGTTATTTTATTTTATCATATATTTTTTTCTCTTCTCCATGCTGTATTAGATTTAAACATTTAAAGTAGTGGGGTATCTAGATATATTTAAATCCACTGAACTAGTATTATATGCTGATATTTGATGTTTTCTTCTTTCTTTTTTCAATTTCTTTTGGATGCCATGCATGGAATATGAAGCAATTACATACCTTTACCTTGCTTTTAAAAAAATATATATTTTGGGCAATATATAGATTAGGGTAGGGGCCAAAAATTAGGGTAGGTAGGGTAATAGGAAACGAACATTTTTTTTTAGGCCTCACAATAGGTGTACACACATCTCCAAGGTGTCCACAATGAGAAGTTTCACTGTTCTATAATACTTCATAACATATTAAAGTTGATATTCTTGATATTACAGAAGCACATTATAACACTGTAGAAGGATACCAACAATGATGAAAAGAAAAATACAATAATGTAGACATAACCAGTACTTAAGGAGATAAATTTGTCTGGCTCTGAATATTACAGAATCAGTAATATAATGACTTAGGCTTCCCAAAGCATGCTTCAACCCCATTGACTCTTTTGAACAGACACTATAACTTCATTTTATTAAATGATACTTCAACCTAGGAACGATGTCTATTTAAAGTAACGCATCATACAATAAACAGTATTTGAATTTCAAAATAGTTCATTATAAAAAATTGACTGTTTACCATAGTATGCAGAGATTTTCTTCGGCAAACCCTACCTGAAAAAGCAATAGTTGCAAGCTTGCTTCTTTCGAGCGGTGGCGCCCACTTGCTCCAAATGGCATGGATAGCAGGATAAGTAACCCCCTGAAAAAAACATAAACATTGTACTCCACAAATTGATCGAGACATTAAAATGTGCATCTTGCAAAATACAGCGAATTCACTGGCTCAGCAGAGTTCATGGGCGGGGTTCAGAGCTCGCCAGAAAGAGGCTGTGATGTCATTGATATACAACTGGAAGTCTGTAGCCTACCATGTGACAACCTCTGAGAGTATGTTTTTTCTGATCAGCATGACAGGCTAGCTGCAATGAATATAAGGAATGCATAGATTGCCTGATACAGTGATTGTCTGAAACCTGCGAATCTGTATCCACATTTACTTCCTGCTCTTCAGAGGCTAACACGCCATTGCGTAAAATATCTGAAATGATGCACCTCCGTAATTGTGATCGATGCACATGCATTGATGTAAACCGGTGTGGATCCGCACCTGACAGTGGTAATGTAGTATCTATGGTGTTCGTATTTGATAAGCTTACCTCACAGACACCAATGAGGACTCTGACTGCCACCAGGAGATAAACACTTGTTGTTGCACACAGAGGAGTAAGGAGAGTCAGAATAGCCGCACCGAACACGCCTGAACCAAACAGCACCTTACCACCAAACTTACTGGCCAACCACCCTGAAAAAATCATGAAAAAAATATGATAAAACATACAATAATGATAACGTTTATGATAATAATAACAATAATAATAATAGAAATAACAAAAATCTAACGAATAATAATAATGATAATAACAATGATAATAATACTGATGATTATAATAAAAATAATACAAATATAATGATTATCTAATTGTTTAAGAAGTGTTACGTTTTTAGTTCTAAATTTATATTCTCCATTAAAAACTAGAATGTCAGTATCTGTCCGCAAAAACAAATGCCTTCCCCGCTGGGAGAATGATAAGTTAGGAATTGAAAGATAACATTCTGAAAATGAAGCCGTGAACTGTTTCTTATGCTATCTGGTGTGAAATATTGAGTCCCTGGATACATAGATAATACATACCATGTACTGAAAATTTGAGAGTGTATGAATGAAAGCGTTAACTTACCCCCTGGAAGTTGTGTTACTATATAGCCATAGAAGAAGGAGCCCAATACTAGTCCCTGTACTTGAGAGTCCCACTCAAATTCTGCCATCTAAAAATTAAACAGCATAATATCAAATAATCAACAGTTTTACTGCATTCAATATCCTTTAGTTTCTAAAAAAATTAATAGATATTGCGCTTATCATTGAAAGACCTGTATTTGGTCATAATAGATCAAAAACTGATATCTATATTTAATTAGAGTATCACAATCCAATTTTAGTGGCCCAACATGTAAAAAAGAGGCCAGAGATTATCCACATTGGCACAAGTTTATATGGCTTAATGGTAGGACTGTCATTGATATGACAAGTATCGATCGATCGAAATAATTTTTCCAATTAATCGAGAAAAAAATATTATGTAAATCGAATCGAATTAATCGAAACACATTTTTTCAGCCTTTTACGCACTTTTGAGCCAACGCTATTAAGAATTTTGAAAAGAAACTCAAGTATCTAATCAGAAAGTGTTGAGAAAACCTTCATTGTCTTTGCATTGTGGGAATCTTAGGATCCTAGCCACAAAAATAGTGTGGAACATGTGAAAATATTCTATTACTGCAGTTCTTCACAATCGAATCGAAATAATCGGAATCGAAAAATAAAATGTCAATGATCGAATCGAAAAAAAATGGATGTCAATGACAGTCCTACTTAATGGTCAATTCCTATGCTTGGGAAAATAAGTATGACTTACCTGAACTGTAGTTCCATTGATTATGATACTATGATTGTTCACCATTGCCACTATTGCAACACTAAGGTTCACTCGTAGTGCATAAATATTGCCTTAAATAGAAAAATAAAGCAATAAATAATCAACTTTTACAAATACAGGCGAACTTGGATATGACGGACCACTGTACGCCAGACTTTTGGCTATGACAGACAATATGCTTGGTCCCACTCCCATGCATATCAAATACGTGTATTGGACCATGCGTAGGCCGGATTCCATATGACGGTACAAAGTATAAAAGTACAGCCAGGCATATTCTTTCGCTGTTTTGACTTTTATACCTATCAAATGGGGTTCCAAATGAAGTAGCATACACACTGGCACATGACGGTCATATGCATATGACGGATTTTGCACATGATGGACAAATTTTCCTGGTCCCACTGGGTCCGTCATATCCGAGTTCACCTGTATTAGAGAGAATCAACTCAGAATTAAAGAGGAACCTCATTTATAACTAAGAGGACTGGACCCCGAATCATGTGCTACTTGATAGTTAGCTCTAAATCTCTACTAAACATACTTTTATATCCTTTGAGCATCTAATTAACTGACAAATGAACCTCATACCCAGAGGACTGGACCCTCAAATCATGTGTAACTTGATAGTTAGCCCAACATAACAAACTTAACATTTTTTATATACTTTGGGCATCTAATTTTAAACTGACAAATGAAATTGATGCTCCTTTTAAGTAAATCATAAGAAACACTATGTGACAGTGTAAAATATTCTGACAAATCACAGCAGAACATTTCCAAGCTATGTTCTCACATTTTGCATATAGTTAAAGGGGCGTCTTTACTATGAATTATGAGATTGAGACCAAGCATCAAAACTTAAGAGTACACCCTTTTGCACTTGAAACTATGACTTCACTTATAACATGGCACAAAATGCATCTCTTGAAAACAACATAGAGAACCCTAGAAATGTCAGAATGGCAACCAGGTATCTTTCATGAAAGAAATCCACCCTTACCACTGACTCTATTAAGTACTAAATAATAGACATTATGATGCTATTCTAAGAAACCACTTACAGAATCCTAGAAAAGCCAAGACAGCCACTAGGTATCTTTTAGGAAAGAAGTCCACCCATTCCTGTTTAGGCATGGGTCTGAGATTGCCAGCATCAGGATGGAAGGCTTGTTTCAGAGCAGTCTTCTCGCTCTGCATCTCCTCCATTCCTACCTCTCTCCTAATACCGGCCATCACTGAAAACATAAGGGAAGTGGTTTGTAGGAATGTTATAAAAAGAAGGCATGGCCATTTGAGTGTAATCCTTTAAGGGAATAAGTTGTATTGTTGGCCCTAATAATGTCCCAGTATATAATAAATGTCCTATGGAATTGTCAGGGACCCCACATCATCAATATAATTGGGTCCCTGAGGTACTGGTAACGTGTGTAGTAAAGTAGATATTGATGATCTTGAAGCAGGCCATAACATTCTTTTGACAAGGACAAAACCCCATTTTCACAACCAATACCCTGGAGATCTCACACTCTGACACCTTTATCATAAAGTTTTGGTCAAATTAAGTTCAAGTTGAGCATTTACTAAACACCCCTATGTTATATGATAGTGCAGTTAAACCATATTAAATCTCTTCTCTTTTAGATTAAATACATCTTTAAGTATGACATTTTTGGGGCTAATAACCAAATCCTTTCCGAATTAAACCAACTTCTAAGCTATGACCGAAGTATCAATTGCCCTTTTTGACACAATAGGCCATTAAATGTAGTTGATGTTTAAGGATTTGAAGTAGCTGACTAAATTTGGACAGACAGAATTAGTAAGACTGATGTTTCAGACATGGCTGGGTTTCTTGACGTTTACACAGTAAAAATAACATAAACAAGTAGTGATAATGCAGCCATGCATAGGCATAGCATTTGTCAATGGTACTTTAACACTCTTTATGGGTACAGCACAGTACACTTGAATTTTGCAGACCAGACCCTTGATTGTGGCACTTAAAGGGCAAATGCACCATCAGAATGATTAAGGTTCAAAATGTGCTTATACATGTCAACTTTCAAATAATAACCATCCCCAAACCTGTCCTCCTCAGCACTACTCAGTTATGGCTCACAGAAGTGAGCAACTAACAGGCCCCCATGTGGCTGTCTATGGCCTGTTAGTTGCTCACTTCTGTGAACCATAACTAAGTAGTGTTGGGGAGGACAGGTTTGGGGATGGTCTTATTTGAAAGGTGACATGTATAAGCACATTTTAAATCCTAAATCATTCTGATGGTGCATTTGCCTTTTAAAGAAGAGCACCAGGCAGTGGTAAAATACAGGTACAATTATGCCACCTGTATCAAAGAAATGAACAGTTAGCATGCTTATCTTATGAAATGTGATGTTGCTAATTTTACATCAGAATTCAGTGAGAGGAAAGCATTTGTGGCTTGGTAAGGCCTAAAAATGACCATATTTTGGCTAATCAAATCTTCTTTTGATTTCATATAAATTTTGTTTTTAGTGATGAATTCAGTGATTCCAAAGCATGACTCTTAGTAGACCTGGTTTGTATTGTCTATCCAGGGCTACTTTTCATTTTACTTATTTGTCTATGTGGCTTTTCTAGAGACCCAGATCCGAGTGGTGGTAATTGAAATTTGCCTCTGTGAGAATTTGCTATAATCTGGACACGGACAGAGTTAGGAAATGTTTCTCCCATCTTTCAATCACCGACGGCTAGGTCTATGTATTGCCATCCTAAATTAAAGATTGCGCCATTTTGATATCAGGCTGAGGCTCTATTCACTTCCAAAAAGCGATCGAGCTGGATAAGTTATGTGTCCAACATATGGGTTTTGTAAATGCTGGAAATATTTACGGAACGGCCTTAATTCAAATAAAAAATTAAAGCAAATGCAACAAGTATATTATTTAACCTAGATTGCATGTATTGTTTCTTGGATAAAAGACCCAGAATATTTGCTGGAAGGAGGCATATGTACATCATGTGTTAATTTATTAAACTGTTATGGCCAAGAAGCCTAACTTTGCTACCCGTTTATGGGAGTTATGCTAAAACGCATCTGCTAAAATGAAATGAGAGGGCGACACTGAACCTGTTACCTTATATGTGCAACACAAGACTGGACATCCACAATGAATAAGATATCGTAATCAGTGCATATGGTAAGGTTCAATATTGCAACTAGGGTAACATTTTACCTTTTCCGTGAAGACACAACTCACCTGAAAAATTACCTAGAGCAAAAGATGGTGCAACAAGTTTCACAAAGTGTTTCCTTCAAACCAGCTGTCAATTCCTGATTCCAGTGTCAATGTCTTCTGATCTTCAGACTGAACTTGTGAGTTGTGGTTTTGCAAATAATTTATGTCAGATATTTTAACCAGGTATTTAAAGATTATCTTACGATTTCCGATTGAAATATTGCAAAAGGCATCGCAATATCGTAAATGAAGCTGTCATAGGCAATGAATACTTCAGGGAGAATAAAGGGAAATAGTTGAGAAGGAAGCCAGCTCCCCTACATGACATTTCATAGAAAAATATTGTAGCGAAGGTTGTCCCAGGAAGTCGATCCTTCCGCCATCAGGGTGTGACGTCATATTGCGCGAAATAGCATGCGCGAGGACTAATCGGGATTTGGTGCTGAGGATGTAACAGACGTTCTGATTGGATAAAAAAGCTGGTCATCGCCGAAATATAAAGGCCACTGGATTCAGGTATCAACAAAATCAACTCCACCTTAGAAAAGGAATGTTCTGAATACAATTGAAATTAGGTATATCTTTTATAAAAGGTATGGATTTGTTGATGGGTACCTAAGTAATGAAGAAAATCTCACATCAGGAACAGACTGAAATTAGCCAATCAGCGTCGAGTTAACATAAGCGATTTTTCACTAGATGCGAAATATCATCCATTTTTGCTCAGAGACCCGTCGCGCATTGACAACGAAGAGGAGAGAGAATCTCCGCGTTTCCCTCTTTTATCTCGTGGAATATATACCACCAACATGGGGCCCTACTATGGTCCAGTGGTGCTACTTTTAGGAGTAATTGGAGTACAGGTAAGAACGTAATTTTCTATAAAAGCGCAAAAGAAAAAGGACTGTTTTGAAAGGTTTGGTCTCTTGCCAAGTTCTCAAAACCCTCCTTAGTCCTTGCGTTGACTCAGTCCTAGGATAGAGTGATGGCAGAGACAGGCTGGCTCGCCCTTACTAGAGAGCACTTTGCTTTTCCTCATCCCATGCTCTCTACAAAACATGCATGCACAAGTTTAGCTTTTCTTATAATGATTATCCAGTAATTTTTTGTCTGAACAGGGTTTCTTGTTCAGAAATGTTTACATTTTATGAGGCTGTGAAACCGCCCTATTTTCTTCAGAGCCTGTTGTAAATAAAAAGGTATTATGATTGTTACAAGAATTTCTCAATTTAACATTGAGAAAAGTAAATTGCACTTATTGCTTTAATACTCCCAATTAGTATTATGTGGGATATCAGCAGAGTATTCATCAACACCTTCATGAGCTTCAGCTTAAAGATTTCTCACAGCGAGTGTACCACGGATGACTCAATCCCTGGACAGACGGGAAAAGCAGATTCAAAATGGCCGATGCTTCATTATCATAATGATTGGATTTACAGTAGTCTAGCATAGAGCTCAAACAAAAGCTTAGATACACACCATATGTACAGTCCGATACAGATTGGCTTTTCTAATGCTATTCCACGAGACAGGGTCTGGATGATATTCCGAAAGGGCCTGAAAGGATGGTTTTACACCAATAACATGTATCAGATGTATGGTTTCTTACAACTTGCAGATCTTAACCTAGATTAAAGCTAGGACTCATCCTTCATGCTTAATCACCATGAGGTAGTCTTCATTGTAAAAGAATGTTTAGGTATTAAGATGGGGTGGATTTGATTAAATGATTTTATGTTTTAAACTCAAACTCACATGGGGTTAAGTTTAAAGTTCATGTGCTATTTAGTCTTGAATTTATCTGACAGGTTCTTATGTACTATGCTCTAGATATGCTATATACAGATGATCATTTTGGAAGAACTGAAGTCACTAAGCGCTCCAGGGACTAAGCCAGCGCGTGCCTTTTGAACAGACAGTTTCCTGAAAACTGCATTTTTGGACATGCAATAAATTCTCTGAAAATGTTTCAATTGTGACTTTTTTGGGACAATATCCAAATACTTTTTTTTATTACAACCCATCTTCTAAGACATAGCTGAAGTGTGAGTTGCCCTTTTTGATACAAAAGGCAATTACTCGTAGTTGGTTAAATTTAAGAGTTTGAAATCACGGAGTAGCTAAATTTGGGCAAAAATTATGTGATTTCTGTTTCAGACAGGCATTATTTATCTGGCTAAGACCCTGGTTCCACATTGAAATACTCGAGTAACTGGTAGGAAATTGGGTTTGTTTTTTGTAGTCACATTTTGTAGGGATTTTCAGATAATCCGGTCCTGCTGATCAATAGCTCATTCTTGAAACCTCATTTTGATGATCAATTCCAATTTTGTCAGATCTACAGTACTATTTCATGAAGGTTTCTTGAAAAAAATGTTTAGAACTTATGAATTAGCTTATTGGGAGGCTCCACTAAAGCCTGTGTCACCTTGATTGAATTAGCACCGTTTAATACAAATATGGAGCCTTTAATATAAGTGCCCACAAAGAGGCCATCTGGCAGTTTGATGGAGCCAAGTACCCTTGAACAGGTCGAGAATAGCATAGGAAAACTTCATTTTTTTTCGTCGATCATGATGATCGATCCTAAAAGGTTTGGACCCATTCAGAATGCTTATATTTTGGAACATCTTTGATAGTGGTATTGCATAAGTAGAGGCACCATCACCTAAATCTTCTAAAGATACCGGTTACATGTATTTGCGGGTCATTTCATGGGTACGGTTAGAAGAACTCTTATTATTTTGCTAATGAGATGTTTACAAACTGCAGTTTTCGTCATATCATCTACAGTCAAATTTCATAAATGATGCCATGAATCTAGAGGGTGTGAAAGGGGGAAATCGGGCTAACAGTTTCCCCTTAGTTTAACTTGATGACATGTTCTGCTTGATAGTCTCACTTAATTGATGTCTTTTTAGGCATTTGTCCTCCCCTTGGTTTGATGACATGTCCCATAGTGGCATGTTATTGGGTTAATTCAACTGAGGTGGCCCTCGGTATAATGGTGTGTACCTTTGGCAATCTCTCCCTAATGGAGAAGATAACTGTCCCCATTCAGCAGTCAGCACTTTAAAATGATAGGGGAGAAAATACAGCTATTGTTACAAATTACACAGAGCTGGTCTGTGGCAGCCTATCAATGAATGGATTGGTCTTATCCTGTTGGGAGGACATATTGCTACTGTTATATAATAGTTATTTATTCAATTATTTATCTAATGTAAATTAGTCCATTCATTAGTGACTCCAGGAGACTTTCGTTACTGATTCATGACCACACTGAGTAAAGACTCTGGTTATTAGCGTCGTGTTACGCAACTAATTTCCTTATGCAATTGGAGTCTACTACTAATAAATCAGGAAGCTGAAGCACTTGTACCTGGTATGTATTTATCAGCAGGCTTGGTAGAAGTGTTTACAATATTAAAATTATCTAGTGAGATAGAATGAAATAAGGTTTGTGGTGGCCCTGGTGGAGGGGTGGGATTCGTAACTCTAGTTTCTCCGTCAGTCCTCTTTTGTATAGGAGGTTGTAATGCAGGGCATTTGAATAATAGTGCCTCTCTTGAAATATGGTAATCGCTAAATTTCTATCCATCCAGATTTACCTGCTCAGCTCCTCAATTCCTTGACCCATGTCTATACTCCACAGGCTTAGCCAGCAGGGCGTCTGGGCGTCTTTTTGACACCCACACCCTCAACAATCCCATGTCATTTTATTTAAAAGTAGTTTCTGAAAAAAGAAGTCAATTCCAAGCATATAATTGTGTTTGCTAATTTTGGGCACCTATTTTCAAAATCCTGGCTAAGACCCTGCCCGTGTCCTAGAAAATTGTTTTTTTTTAAGGATTTTTTTTGGTTATTTGATATTTTTCTGGAAGATGTCTATCCGGACTGTAGACTGTATGTACATGTCATGTCTAAGTCCCTGTTTCAGTGCCTGTATTGGCGATATAGTCGATATACTAAACTATTAATAGGGTCTGAATCATGTACCCAGCAGGAAGTTTCTGGTTTCGATATAGTAATTAATTGGCTTCATCTTACATGTACATGCTGCTGGCTTGTCTGATCATACAGTGGCCTGGAATTGATACCCATGATGGAGAATTACAGGATTATATGGATGCAGTAGATTCATACATACACTGAATTATCTTTTAGCCTAGATATAACCCTTTCATGAATTGAATACCTGCTGTAGTCATTTGTTGGAATGAGGTTAACTATCAGAGGGTCAGATTGGCCTGTTAGTTTATTATCAATGCTCAGCTTATTGAGGAGGACTGATGAGTCTTCTCTGAATTATGAAACATACAAGTATATATATCTGGTTTCCCTCTTTCAGGCTTAGGTAGGTTCAACTGGGTAGGTTTATAGATCATTCAGCCTTGCCACAGTGAGAATACTTTTATTGCAGGAATTATGTGGTTATGGCTGATTACTAAATACTTGACAAGTTCGAACCTCCTGGTCAACTAAGTCTTCTTATAGAGGTTAATGGAAGTGGAGGTGCATGGGCAGTGTCCAGTTGTCCATCCTCAATCTACTTCCTTTTCGAAAGTTTCTTCATTACAAACATGTACACTTAAATAGCTTACATTCACTTACCTACCTGATGAGTTTTTATCTCAATATTAGAGAATATTAGAGTTGGTGATGACAGTCTGAATATTTGCCAAGACAGACACTCCCTCAGACCATCTCATTTGTTCTTGAAAGAGAGAATGCCTGTTGCACACGGATATTTGCCAGTTGGTGTACATAACTGTGTGTCTAGACTTGCTACAAGTCTGTTATATCGGGCGCTTTCACTGATCTAACCTTAGTTGATTTCACTCTGGACAGTATTAGTTCTGAATAAATCCTCAAGGGGGACACACTTAAGCTGTAGTCTGTTAACTGCAACACTTCAAAACAGTGCTGCCATCTATAGTTTGAGATAGACATCAAACCTACTTAGTATATGTATAGTGATGGGGGCATTGTACCTAATATGTACAGCCTGAGAACCAGGCTACTGTGTGGGATGCTGCTGATCCAATATTGATCCTACATAGAAAGCACTAAGTGAATTGCGCCGAATACTTGTTTATTCTACTGACCAGTAGACTGTATGCCAGTAGCCCACATGTCTTTAAGGAAAGCAAAGAGAGAAGTTGAATGCACTGCATATGAGTAAGTATTGTGTAGTGTAGGGCAGACATACCTCATGATGTTAGGTCTGAGTTACTCCTAGCCTAGCTACAAGTCTACATCGGGAAATCTTTGTGATCCATACCCAGGAGGTAATTTTATCCATTGTTCAGTTTTCCTTTAAGGTACCTAGAGTCCTAGACTAACATGCTTTTTTCATGATCTAGACCCAAGGGGTAATTTAGCCAGTGTTCAGTATTTTCTCAGAACTGCAATCAGTATGAGAGCTGGTTAGGACTTACATGTAAAACCGCATATATCCTGATGCGTGAAAGCACTGATATATAATACAGGGCCATATCAAGCTATTCAAATCGTTGCGGACGGGAATTTTAGAGAGTTTAATTCAATATTTTTCCTTAAATTCATGTAAACTTCCTGATTTGGCTGTTTTATCTTATAGATATATCATTCTAAAACACTATTATAAAAAAAGTTTGTTAAATTCTTTTGACAAAATAGTAGATTTTAATGAATTTCTTGCTGTTGCGGACGGGAAACTCTGCGACGGAGGTTTTAGATACCTTCACAAAAACAGAAATCCTTCTTCAAATACTGAAGAAAATTAAAGTTTTGCATATTATCAATGTAGCCAAGACCCTCAAGTATCTATTTCTGCATGTATTTCAAATTTTGATCATCCCATTCAAATTTTGGAGAATTTATTCAGTGTTGCGGACGGAAAATGCATACTGTTGCGGACGGGAAATTTTCGTCGCAAGTACAGGAGAGGAAGTATTTAGTACGTAAAACATTTGTAAGAGGTCAAAATTTGATAACATCACTCAAAAATTGAAAATAGTCATTTGGAAGACTGACATAAGAATGTTTTATACAACATTATTCATAGATCAGTAGTCTAAATGCTGAGCTACAGATAAAATAATTCCTGAAATTAAATTTCATTGGATTTAGCTCAGAGACTGATACTCTCAATTCTAGGTTCTTAAATTATTGTGGCTTAAACATTGAAAACATTGAAAACAAGAATTCTATATTCTTTTTATTAGAAAAGATAACTATATACAGCAATTTAAGCAATTTAAGAGAGGATTCTTATAACCAGGTTGTGGAGTGATGCTGGTGCTTCAAATTGCAATAGGGCTTATATACCCAGATCTTAGGCCGGAAATCTTAAGTGCAATTTAAAACATACTAGCAATGCTAAATTACAAGTTTAGATAAACCACTGATTTTCATGATATGTATGTTTGGTTAGGACTACAAATCCAGTTCATATCAAATACTGAATATCAATGCACACCTACATTAATTATCCATTCACCCAATAGACATGTTAGATCTGAGCCCCAAAAAATAGCCAACTGTCAAATATGTATGAATGAAAATATCACATAGGTATTTTAAAGTATTTAGCAAACTGGACACTCAGTAACTACACATATTCCTAAATCATTCAGAATACAGATACTTTGGAATCATTTAAAACAACTTTCTCAGGATCCTTTCTGTTTTTCTCAACTTTTTCTAGAATGCTCTGTACCTGATGCCATGTTGATGATGCAATGAGAAATGATTTAGCTTTCTACCTGCTCATCTAATTTGCTGATTTAGCTTATTTATTAATTTTCATAATGAGTTCTCATAGGTTCTAGCATAGGTCTAATAATAAATGATCCAACCAATGTACAGGTGTACACATTCAGCACTGTCTAGACATGAACCTTCATCCTGTCTGCACCCTACATCCTTAATCCTGAAGCCACCTATTCAGTCAATCAGGGTAAATGCAATTTCCCCCCAACCCTTTCCTCCCTCCCACAACTGGAGAATCAGAGGTAAATGCAATTTCCCCCTACCCTATTCTTCTCCCCAGACTGGAGAATCAGAGGTGTTGATGAGAGGGGGAAGTGAAGGTAAAACAGAATCCACATCATTTGGGCTATACCAGCAACCTTGATTTGTACAGGAAGTGATTAAAACCAGGAAGTATAGAATTATTGTTCCTGTTAAAACTGACCAGGTGGTGAGTGAAATCATCTACCTCTGAGAACATAAACTAAATCATTATTTTCATAACTTTCTCTGTTTAATGTTCTAAAGGAAGCATCACACCTAAGTCAGTTGGAACTATTATGCTGAGTATGTATGTAAGAAACAGAGTGGTACTCAAACTTTGCTCATTCCTCCAAGGCCCATTACCTATGTGTAATCCTCTTTTCTGTATACTATACCATTAAAACAACAGAGATCTCTTTCTTTGGAAAATTCTCCAGCCCATAGAGGGAAGATGGATGTGCCTAGAATCTTTTATTTAGATGAAAATCCATAGTTGTCATTGATCACCTGACTTTTGCCTTCCAGTCATACTTCCTGTCCCAATCACTTTCCCGTCCGAAACAGCACTAACTGTTGCGGACGGAAAATTTTCAAACTCCATTTTTACAAGTTATGTGATTTATTTTCTTAAATTTTTTACATTAATAGATATGCATTATAGTGAAGTAAGAGGATTCCAAAAATGGTTACACTATCACTTAAAATTAATTTTTTATAGAAACTTTTCAAAGTTTTTTGTTGCGGACGGGAAAATGGCTATCAAACCAGTTCAATTCCTCATTGATCAATGATCACCAGATCAAATATGTTCAGTGGTAATGTACTTCAGCCTCACACCTACAAAAAGACACCAAGAAAGTGTACTTCTGACAACCCTATCAAAAATAAAACGATTTTAATCACTTTTCCGTCCGCAACACTAAAAAAAATATTTTTAAGGTAAAAAGTCAATTATATGTGAGGTGTAGGGCTTTAAGTTCTGCTTTTTTTCATTTTTGTACACTTTAGGATGTCTATTTTCAGTACGTCTTCAATTCATATTGGTAAAATGAAATTATTTTTTAAAGTTCTCCGTCGCAATTATTGTGATATGGCCCTACATATGTAGTATGTTAGTGCCATGATGTGATATGGCTAAATCTTCAGTGACACCTCCAAATGTTGACACATCTGAGATATTCAAGTCTATTTTGAACACTATTTCTCTTCCATTTCCACTATGTCTTTGTGTTTAGTGGAAAATCTTCGAGACATGAATATCCCCTACATATGAATTTTTACCCTGTTTCCAAGGTTTTCACATTTTAGATGTTAAACAGAACAATCTTATCAGTGTCTGAGTGCTCACCGGGCTGGGTCGGTGGGTGTACAGGAAGTACTAAGTAGGCCACAGCTATCTGGTATGAGTGGTGGTTGTTGTTGGGACCTGTACTGTATGGGTGAGTGAAGACTAAGGCAAGGAGGAGGGGAAGTATGGCAGGGTCCCCTGTAACCCGAAACCTTGCCTACACAGTAGGGAAATTATACTCTGTGGAAGCCTAGGGCTGCATAACTAACTGCCTGTGAGAATCAGTGTGAAGGAGGAACTTAGAAATTTATGCTTTATGTTTGTATATAGAGAAAATATATTGTACTCTCCCTCTTGACAGCTTATTTGATACCCGGTTTTTTATTTGATACCCGGTTCAAATCAAATGTCTTCCTTCACTTGGCTTAGGCCTAAACATTCAATTCTAATTCAACGATAAACCTAGTTTATTATACTCAAAACAACCCCACTACTTATACATGGAGTGAGGAGCAGACACTGAGTTAGCCATGAAGTAGCCTGCCTCCCAGTCCCAGGCCCTATTTAAATGTCTTCCATTGTGGATAGATGGCACTGCGGTATACTAGGAGCTCACTTCAAAATAGGTAATCTCCCTCATAGTGCTGGGACTCGGCCTAGAAAATTAACTCGAGCGCTCGGCAAATCTAACGACCAAAACTCGAGTCCATATCGAGTTTTACGGCCACATTGACAAGATCTCAAGGCGAGTGATTTGAAACAACACTGCGCCTCGGTATACACCGGCACATGCCAGGCTCATGTAAAAGTGTACCGCGGCAGTGTGAATCGGTGAACCAGAAAATGGCGTAGTAAGCATTTGACACGGAGACTTGAGGAAAACACATTTTACTACTGGAAATGTGGTGCAAATCTGGGAGTTTTGGCCATCGCTAGGCCACACATGCATCGGACGCATGTGTTGCTATTAAAATGTCATTAAAATATCATCAGCTCGTTATTTCCGAGCGCTCTATTTCTGGACTCGAGTGCTCGGATCGCATGCCCCAGTGACCAAGTGGTCGAGTTTCCGATTACTCGTCCCACCACTACTCCCTCATGTGGCAATTGTGTGAACTAAATGGCCAACAGTAGGCCACAAGTCCCTATCTAGTATAGGTGCAGGTTTCTATATATAATAAAGTAAAATCATAACAGAGCCTTGTGGCTAGGCTAGCCATAAAGCAGCCTTCACAATAATACCGAGCGAAGATCGGTCGGCGAAGCCGACCGAGCGAAGCTCGGATAATGGTAATGCGCGAGATACCTCATTGTTGTCAGTAGGACGATGGCCTTAAATTTCCATCGATCAATTTATGGTACGTCCGGGTCCCGCTGTTAAAAAGGAAGTGACGTCAGACGGAGTCGCGTGAAGTGGTTAAACACTGAGCTTTGTTATGCCCATTCCCAGGCCCAGCTCAATGTCCTACAACATATGAACTATGGATATGTTTTAACGACCCAAGGTTGCGGACAAAGAAGAGAAATGTACGCGTTTTATCGTGAAGCCTATACACTAATTCAACAATGGTAATGTGCGTATGTTGTGACGTGCAGCGTTCATTTTCCTTAGAAACTGGCGCCAAATAGCGAACGTGATACAAGCGCGCCACGCATCATTAACTACATAGTTTGCAATACATGCTGCGCGTGGGGGGGGGGGGGGGGGGGGGGGGTATTGTGGGGCTCTCAGGTACAGAGGGGGCCGCACCCTCCTTACGTATTTCGCGGAAGAAGGGGTCTTTTTTAAGACCTCTGAATGTCCGTGATTTTGTATAAAAAGGGTATTTTTTTGTAACCAGGTACGAAGTATGGGGGGTGAAAATCCCCTAACAATCCACGAAATATATGTGGCCCTGACGCCGAGTGACTCCCGAAGTGACGTGGGCTTCCGAGTCTGCTGCCGCAAACTGAACAGGCAGAGGGGTGTTTTATACTGGAAAAAGTCAGCGTTTTTAAAAAATAAGGATGCTTTTTTGGCCAGAAATCAGTGCTTTAGGCCTTAGGGGTATCTTTAAATTTTGACAACTAGCGTTAATGTACCCCCCTAAATACCAAATCCCCCCCCCCCCCGGGACATGCTGTCACTACGGGTAGAAAATTGCAGCTATGTTATTGTTAAGAGCTTCGCTCGTCGTCGAGGCCATGCCTCATCATATTAGCATTATTGCTGGTATCTGGTGCATTTATTGCTCTAGTTATCAGGATCCTTATCTACCAGTGGCACACACCAGTAGCAGTTGTGTATATAAAAAGTGTTTGATGCATCAGCAGCTGTACATGAGGTTTACTGACCCCTCATCTGGCGGGAACAATAACTTATGACAGCAGCTGTGTGTAGGCTCAGTTTCTGAGCTAGCCTGCCTCCCAGGCCCTATTTAAATGTCATCCCTTGTGGATAGATGGCACTGCAGTATACTAGGAACTCAGATGAAAATAGGCTGTTACCAGTAATCTCCCTCGTGTGGCAATTGTGTGAACTAAATGGCCAACAGTAGGCCATAAGTCCCTATCTAGTATAGGTGCAGGCTTCTATGTATAATAAAGTAAAATCATGACAGAGCCTTGTGGCTAGGCTACTTCTGAGCCCGCTGTCCATGCTGGTGTTCCTTGTCAAGCTGTAACCCTGTCAGGCCATTACTTAGTGAGCTGTTGACATGGCCACAGCTTACAGGGCTTCTCTCTCAGCTGGTGGATTTGAAGTGCAAGCGTGGCTCCTGTGGCCCCTTAGCAAGTCCAGAGATATTGGTCATCCTTAGAATTAACCTATCCATGTTCCAAGGCAGTAGCCAAGAAAGATTGTTTAAATATAGGCAATTAGGCATATAAGAAAAATGATTGAACAATGAAATGCTAATCAGATACCAACAACCAACTCTTGTTCAAATATTTTACAGGTTTTGTTTTGTTTGAAAGTATCAACATGTATCATATTTTCTGTATATATAGTTTTTAGAGGAAACAGACAAGAAAGGCTTTTAAGCATAGCTATGTCCTGGCTACCAGGTAAAGATTGGGGCAAACATTTCGCAACTTTATCTCTAGGTCAAAGTTCTAGCAAAAGGTCAGATTCCTGTGAAGTTCCATTCAAAATTGTCTCCCCTGCAGTCTACTTATATAGCAGCTTTGAAAAAGGAAAAGGACACGTGAGGTTCTAGTTGCTGTTTTTAGCTTAGCTACTCCGAAGAAAATGGATGTCTAAATGACACTGCCCAGTATCGTACATGGTAAAAGGACACAGTTTTTTGACCATTACTCCTATAGTCCAGGCAGCTACAAAACTAACCAGGAGCGACTGTGTCTGAAGCTTCCAAAGATAACTCGGCCTATATAATAGGTGTTAAGTTGAATCATGTCCACTATTTAACTCAACAGGTTAAACCTTTTCATGCTTAAGAGTTCCTCTAGATATTGTAGTGTAAATCTATGATATCTATTGACTTTTGAAAATGAGTTGAAAGACTTGGGAATTAAATTAATTTCACACTATTTGAAGGAGAGCTGTTGGTAGTGTTCCTTCCATTATTTTCTCTCGTAAGCTTTTGCCTGAAAGATATTACTAAAATACCAGGATGTGCTTGACTGCTCTGACCATAATGGGTTAACATGTACTTAGGTCTAGCCCTTCTAAATGTGGCGTGAGTATTTCCAGATCCTGTTATTGTAGTTAAGATGACCATAAGAAGTCAAAAGCCACATCCGTAAGTGCCTTATACTGGTTTATGAATGGCACATTGTGGCCGTTTGTAAGTTGCGAGGTATTAACTGGTATGCATGGCAGCACCACCACCCAGCGCGCCTCTGTCTGGTAACAGGATTATATACCCCCTAAGCAGCACCTTCTCTCTGGACCATGCTCTTAGCCAGCAGGGCGTCTGGGTGTCTTTCTGGACACCCAAACCCTTGAAAACCACTCTTAGGACACCCAAAATCTTTTAGAGGAATTTCTTAAAATGTCAATCTGAAGCATATTTATAATTCATTTTTGTTTCATCTCCATATGATTCCTAAAACATTGTATATGGATATCATGCCTTATTTTTATAGATTTATACTTGTTTATGGTTGAAATCTGAGTATATTGTGGTTCCCTTACAAATTTGGACACCCAAAAATTTCATAATTGCCAATTTTTGGCGCCCAGTTTCTAAATCCTGGCTAAGACCCTGCTCTGGACACAGATTACCAGGGGAGTTAGGGGGCCCTCTCTGCAAATTCAGAGGTTTATGCATCAATGCAGATTTGTCTTGAGGCACAAGTCTTCTCTGCGGGGATCTTGTCTGATAGGAAACACATGGCATTATTGAATATGTCCTCATGCTGGAAATCTAAGTTGGTGTGGGAAAGGATGAATGGAAAATATTTTAAGGTCGACCGGCGACCCATTGGATTAGGAGGGTGAAATATTTACTAGTAAGTGAATAGGCTTACCTCAAATCACCAAAATGTGATAATTTGAGTCAAGGTTGACAGGCACATTAAGGATACTGCTACATGGTGTATACTCCACACACGTATGCAATTTATACACTACTGTTATGCTTCTTGAATGCATATTGTAGTGATACCTGCGCACTTAGTACTAAGTCTGCACTCACCACTCACAAACTCGAGTGGCTCGAGTACTAGGGAAGGCGAGTCGAGCTCGAGCTGAAGTTGTTAACTCGCAAACTTGTCTATGTTTGGAACACAAACTTTCTTATACCTGCTTATCGCTGTTATGTTTTGTTTACAATCCCCAATGTATAAAGGCAGTGTTGAGCGTTATATTGACCTTTGTACCGCTCTATAAAAAGCAATATGTAAATATAGATATGTATTCTTCTATGCAGGCACATTTTAAATTGAAATAACCATGTAAATGTCAGCAATTCTCCATCAGTAAGTATTTCTTTCTTAATTGGTGGGCTGGATAATGAACATTTACATTTAAAAACCGCACATCCACGAGCTCATGAGTCAAAATGGTGGTGAGCTCATGAGTTGATCTCCCTCTGTGAGTGCAGCTCTACTAAGTACATACCATTGGAAAAGAGAGAATGGGTCAGTAGACAAGCAGAATGAACACGCTCCTACCATTTATAGATCATGCTCCTTGTTACCTGGCCTGATTTGGTATGAAAATAACACAGTGTGCAATGACAACAAAGCTGCATGAACCCTAGACCCAGGCTAATGATTTTTTGACAACGAAGTGTAGGAACTTGTTTTTGTTGGCGGAGCTCTGTTTATTTACAAGTGGTTTTCTAGATCTAACAGCAAGAAGAAATACATTGATGTAGATTTCATATCACTTTGGATTGGTTTGGGCTATTTAGAGAAAAACGAAGTTTGCACACAAGCAAATGTTTATATTTTTTTTTTGCTGAAACATAATGAGTTATATGTATTCTGATAGTTATATTTCCATGTTTTGATGAACCCTTTTCTGTTTTATAGGTATGTATAGAAGCAGTTTAGGGTGTGAATGTTGGAAGTAGAAATTCTACGAGTAGGGAAGGTAGGTTTGGTGGCTCTGAAATTGGTGAGTAGTGCTGACAATACCATTTATTTTTTCAAATCTATATTGTAGGTGTTCTCTTTTATTATGAGACCCACTGAGACAAACATGAAGTTCTTAACACTTATGCTGCTGGTGGCTAATCTGGCCAATACAAAATGATGCAAAAAACCTGAAAAATGACCGAAACCCTGGCAAATGGGTACTCATCTGAGAGTACTCAGCAAGAGCTTTCAAATGAATACCAACTTGACAGGGTTTATATGGTTTTCAAAAATCTTTGCATTTTTGTGCCTTGGATGAAAGTAGCCTCAGCATTGGAAGGGTTAACACATGCCTACTTTAGTTTTCTGTAGTATTTGTGATGCACCTGGTAACCATGTGGTCACAAGTTACCATGTTGCAGGGCTAGATGCTTAAAATTTTACTAGGCCTGAAATTTCTTTGCTAGTCCATATTTTTTTTGGATACAAAAATTCAACTCCAAAGGAAACAAGACAGTTAGTTAATGATTAGCAACTCAGCAAAAATACAATAATGTTTTATGGGTAGTCCACCAGTGGGTCAGGTGCCAGAAAGGTCAGACCTGGACAAAAAAGACCCCAACTCCAAAGGAAACGTTACAGTTGATGAGCAGCAACTTGGCAAAAGTACATGTTTTAATATGTAGTCCGCTAGACCAGGGTCTTAGCCGATATTTGGAAACAGGGTGTCCAAATAGAGGTTTCATAGACTTTTGCGTGTCCAAAGTGTGGTACAAAATACATACTACTAATAAGATAAACCCTATACCTTTACAGATTTTGCTTTTTTAGGCCAGATACTGCTTTGTGTGTCTTATAAAAGTGACACTACAGCTTCTACATCTTCTATCTTCTAAGAAAAGTCATCTTCAGCAAATTCTGACATAAACTTTTGGTTGTCCTAACTGTCAAAAAACAGTGTTCTGCGTGTCCAAATGACACGCTGGACGCATTGCGGCTAAGCCCCTGGGCTAGACTGAAAAGGGCAAAAAAGTTAACCACAAACATGGATGTCACTTTCAAAGGTATGCTTTATCTGTAGTTGGCATAGAGTCTACTCACCTTATCATCTTCGTAAGAGGTTATCTGGCTATATACGGCTAGCTCCTCCGGTAAACAAACCATTTTGAGACCAACTGGAATCATGTTCATAGCGAGATTATCTTTTTAAAATCTTGCCATGAAAGTGATTTTAAATAGTTTTAAAATGGCAACAGATTGTTTACCGATATAAAGGTGTTCAGAAAATCAGCTTGCCCAATCAGGCAAGTGCAAACTAAAATATGCTTGCCTGAAAGCCCTTTTTTCAAAAAATTCACTTGCCAGGGCAAGTGGGGAAGTATTTGTGTCGGTGTCTGTAGGCTATTTTTGCTGCCAATCTTGACTTGTTTATCTGGTGTAATTGATGATATCCTACAGGTGATTCATGAAAAGCATAGCAGGCAAGTCAGGCTCACAGGGAGATGAGATATTATAACACCCATGGTTGGCAAAACAAAGAAAGTAGGGCTCAGTTTCACAACAAAAATCAACCTGAGAAGAAACACTGATTTTCACTCTGGCAAGCACGGAGGCCATCTTTGTTGGGTAGAATGCCTCTAGAGGTCAGACAGGTCAGTGCCATGGCAACATGTTAGTCGTGTGTGAAGGGAATTTTAGCCGTGGGCTATGTGGTGGCACAGACACACAGGACGCTGGCACGGTGGAGCCGATTAACCTGTCCACTTACGTATATACCTAGCTACACAGAAAAGAAGTTCTCAGGTCACATACTCCACAGATTGATAGCAAGATATGTGTTTTTCTTGGCATCAATTTTCAGTTCTGTGGTTCTTTTAAATGATACCCTAAAATGCCTGAATTGATCTTGACACTGCTTATGAATCATTTATTTGAAATCTAATTGATATGCAGGAATAGATTTAAATCAGATCAAAATTATATTAAGGGTTTTATTAGTTGGGAAGCCAATTATGCTATGAGAACTTCATAAATGAGCACAGGTGAGTGGTATATTTACTGGTTGAGCGTGAAATGCTTGATTGATTTCTGCAGCAAGAATTGTGACAAATGTGTTTGACAAGGGGAGTACACTCTGACGTCACATGACCTGCAGCTGTGCTTAACCCTCTCCCTCCCAAACTGCTCAAGGATTATGTATGTATGGAAGGGGAGATCAGATGTAGATTGTTAAATTTATGGGCAATAAATCCTTTTCAGTTTCATATCTTAAGAGAATAATGGCATTTCTATCCTGATTTTTTGTTCTGACAGACTTACATGGCTTTTTGTGCGTTGAAGGTTAAGTTTGTTATAAACTAATAATGATTTAGCAACATTTATACTGGAATACATATGATTATTAATTATTATGGAGGTAATGTTTATCGGATTAGTAATGATAGATATGTGTTGCCTTGAATACATCTTTTTTTTGTCAAACATGTGTAGGCAGGCCATTTATTTGCTGAAATAGGCGCCATTTCAATATCAGAGAGGAAGGCAGGCAAGGTCACACTGCATTCAGTGGATTGCTCACTGTGTTCTCATTGCTAGGCAACAGGATCCATCACCTTGGCAACCAGTGCATGGCCAAGGAGTGGGCCTAGCATGTTGGAGATGTCTGACTCTGCTTACTTTGTTCAACACTTCAATGTGCTCTGAAAGACTGCTAACTGGATTTGAGAGTCTTCCCGGTGAGATCAAAATATGAGTTTCCATGGCAACCCAAGTGTTGAAGGGTATTTGGGTAGAGGAGGCAGTGTGAGGGAATGAGCAATAGGAATTTTATGTGATGGTTGTGGTGTGTTTTGATTAAAAGGCTTAATGAAGGTGGATTTAGCAATAAGAGTGTTCGTGCCATGCCTGTGTTCCACTGAAGATTGAGTTCGGCATGTGATAGAATGATTTGCTGTGGAATTAGGTTAGAAGAAATAGATGGGATTAGAAGGAGGGATTAGTTCAAGATTGTAAGTTTTATTTTTTTTTCTTGTCGGGATTGCTTAAAAATTGGCGTGTGACTGGATTTGTATGCCCTTGTATGCAAAACCTCAGTAAGACATTTTCTTGCTTTTCCAATATTGGAAAGGATATTCAATATCACATAAAAACCTTACTTTCTATTTCAAACCATCCATGACAATTTGACAAATGTAAAAGATACATGTATGCCTATCATCAATAAAAAAGTAGCTTTATTGATTTTGACTTATGTTCAAAAGGTAGTAATAGTTAAGTTATTCATTTTCCTTTGTAGGGGATCAATTTAACAGGGGTGAACATCTGCGTCAAAGCTAACTGTTTTTTTTTGACCTGAAAAAAAAATTGTAAACATGCATTAATTTGAACTAAAAGCCCATGTTATGTATGACAAAATCTAAAGACCAGGACCAAATTTATATTAATATTATTGATTTAGTTGTTAGCTAATGGGCATCAGTTGGAATGTCTGATGAAGTGGCTTACACAATGGTAGAAAATTATGGCGCACTAGGTTTAGTTTCTAAAATAAGGCTATATAAGCTACCATACAATTCGATGAGCATGTTTACACTACTAATGTCCCTCTTATCATAGGTTGCACTTTGAAACTCATTTTTTAAAAACAGCTTTTGATAATTAATACAGGTGAACTTGGATATGACGGACTTAATGGGACCAGGAAAATTGGTCCGTCATATGCAAAATCCGTTGTATACATCTGACGTATACTTGATATGCATCCGACTTGGACCAAGCATATCGTCCGTCATATGCAAACATCCATCGTACAGTGGTCCGTCATATCCAAGTTCACCTGTACCGAACTAAACCTGGACTGAAATCTGTTTACCTAGGTTAGATCTGAGACTGCGGGGAAACCGCCTTGTAGCAGCAAGTCTAGTATGCCAGGTAGCTCCATATAGCCTTTAGCTGGTGGTAGCACACATTACCTGGTGTGACTGCGGGAAACCGCCTTGTAGCAGCAAGTCTAGTAGGCCAGGTAGCTCCATATAGCCTGTAGCTGGTGGTAGCACACGTTACCTGGTGTGACTGCGGGAAACAGCCTTGTAGCAGCAAGTCTAGTAGGCCAGGTAGCTCCATATAGCCTGTAGCTGGTGGTAGCACAAGTTACCTGGTGTGACTGCGGGAAACAGCCTTGTAGCAGCAAGTCTAGTAGGCCAGGTAGCTCCATATAGCCTGTAGCTGGTGGTAGCACAAGTTACCTGGTGTGACTGCGGGAAACAGCCTTGTAGCAGCAAGTCTAGTAGGCCAGGTAGCTCCATATAGCCTGTAGCTGGTGGTAGCACACGTTACCTGGTGTGACTGCGGGGAAACAGCCTTGTAGCAGCAAGTCTAGTAGGCCAGGTAGCTCCATATAGCCTGTAGCTGGTGGTAGCACACGTTACCTGGTGTAGGTAATCATAGCAGCTCGCACAGGCGTACTCTTAATTACTGAGTTCAGCACCTGTACACTGGGGACTTCACTGTAAGCTGGAGGTTAATGAAAACAGCCCACACAGCAATGTGATATTAAGATATTGCATGTCTGACTCGAGCATGTGTGTGTGTGTGTATATATGCCTAAGGGGTATGATTTGATTGGCTGGGGCATGTTAGGGTCCTAGGCCAAATCACATTACTACCTGACAAGTGTATTCTTTGAATAATTCATCATCATACAAGCTGAATAGCTTTTCCTGATGCTCTAGAAAGATTTCTTTAGGAAGCTCACTTAGATTGGAAAGAAAGTGTCTAGAAATATTTTTAGTACATTCTTAGTACCAAAATGTTTATCAGTGGGATAGGTGTTAATCTGTTTGACATGAGTCATTCAAAACGTGTATATATTAGTATTATTTGCTCAGGGCACGACGTTTACTTTTGCAGCGACTTGTACCGTAGGGCAAGTGAGATTCAATTTTCACTTGCCCTACTCCAAATTTCACTCGCCCGTGAAAAATTGCATATAATAATTTTATGATATTTCATTTAAAACCAAGTAGAACATGGTTCTGGCATGTGAAAGCATATTTTCTAGGACAAGCTTGGATGGCAGACCACAAAACTTGCACATATTCTCAAAAGTAAACCTGAAATATACAAAATGTTCTTTCCCAGTGGGGCAAGCAAAATGCAGTTTTCACTTGCCCTACAGCTATAATTTATAAATTCTACTTGCCCTGGGCAACGGGGCAAGCACCAATGTCGAGCCCTGTTGCTTAAAACTTCAGACTGTCCAATTGGTCTAGTGCAAATGAAATAAAAAATCTTTATAAATAATTTGTATTTATCTAGAAAAAATGGTCTAGATAATGTTTGATGTCACATTTTGGATTATCAATACTTATTTTGTTTAAGTCAGTGCTGTAAATGGACACTGTCGATAGATAAATCTATCATGAAGTTGTTTTATATTTAACCCATTCACACTCAGAGAGGCCATAACAGGCCTGACAATTTTGAATATATTTTTCTATCAAAAGCATTTTTTGAAAAATATTTGAAGGAGAAATGTTTATCACAACATTACCAACGACTCTCCCTCAAATATTTTGTAAAATCATTGTCAATGCCAAAGTTATTTTCAAAAGTATCACAGATCCAGACGACAATTGATGGAGGAACTCTTAAGCATTAATGGGTTAAGTAAATGCCTATTTGAACTTGCTAGATTGTATCAGCAGTAGCCTATAACAATGGAAGTAGCTATTTGTTCAGGCCATCTATGGCTATCCTTCCAGCAGTCGAAGGATCAATAAATTCACTCAGTTTAGTATTAGACTCCTCACAGTGAACTCAGCCAATTGGCTGGCCTGTAAAGATTCTTCCGTTAGATTTGCTGAGTCAATCTTTAGCTCTAACAAGAATGCCATCATCCTTCAGAAGGCTTGAAGATGGATCAGTATGCCTACTAGACTGACTGGGGCACAATAACCTATTGTTATGTGAAAACCTTTTGTTATGTGGTTCAGATCCACTGTTTTATGGAGCATGCAGCTCCCTCCCATATGTAGGCACAAAAACCAATTGTGTTGAAAGGAATGGATACTGTTATGTGTAGCCTGCCTCCCAGGCCCTATTTAAATGTCTTCCATTGTGGATAGATGGCACTGCGGTATACTAGGGGCTCACTTCAAAATAGTTACCAGT
Organism: Maea johnstoni; assembly: GCA_963942565.1. Classification (NCBI taxonomy): domain Eukaryota; kingdom Metazoa; phylum Annelida; class Polychaeta; order Spionida; family Magelonidae; genus Maea; species Maea johnstoni. The sequence continues at coordinate 12,796,406 of OZ012689.1, read as the reverse complement.
AATCTCCCTCGTGTGGCAATTGTGGGAACTAAATGGCCAACAGTAGGCCACAAGTCCCTATCTAGTATAGGTGTAGGCTTCTATATATAATAAAGTAAAATCATAACAGAGCCTTGTGGCTAGGCTATGTTATGTGGTGCAGCTCTATTGTAATGATCTGGATCTGAAGTTCCCTATCACCCCTAGGAGTGCCCAACTGAAGGAAACAGGAGCATATACAAGTAAATACAACCAAAAATATTGTTTCTGGCCCTGCAGCGGTATAGGGTATGCAAGATCTATAGATGTAGAAATATCGGACCATCTAGAATTTTGCTCAACAATACCAAAACACAAATTTTAAGAACATAGAAATGAAAATGAACTAACCCTCAATGTCCGACTCACATCCTATCGTTATAGACACCAGCACAATTGAAATGTCATGTAAACAATTAGGCAGCATCATTATATTACCCTCAAAAACTCATAGTTGGAAATTCTTCATAATGATTTTTGCCTGTCTTTAAAAAAAGAGTTTTCCAGGAAAGTGCCTGTCCAAAAGACAGGCTGGACGGGTCCTGGCCTCCTGGCTAAATCTCTGTAATGAAAGGTCAGGGAAGAAGTCCTTTGACTCTTCCGACATTTTCTCATTTGAATGAATTCAATAAAGTTAATTTAAATCACAAAAATGTAACCTATCAGTCTATGGCTAGGTTGTTTCTCAGAGTCATTTAATCATTAAATGTTACAGGATTGCTATTGCTGTTGTTGTATAGATTGAGTTGTGCTCCTTTGGGAAATCAGTACTTATGGAACACCGGTGTTGCCACATCCTCTCACTAGTCACTTCTCATTGGAATATCACCAGATAAAGCTCCAGAGTGTCATGTTATAAGGTGAGATTGAGCCAGAGCAAAATCTCCATGGTTGGTTGTACATGTGATGTACAGGGCCTGGTCTGTAGTTCCCTTGGGTTTGATGTAGATTTGGATGCAATGCTGTGTACTTGCTCTGTATTATTGTATTTTATAATAACATCCATGTTTATTGCCATAAGGTCTAAACATGCATTTTGTTCATTGGCTGAAGAACAAGTTAATTCATGTATTTGTTTCTGTTTACCTGACCCTGCCTAAGACCTTGAAGGACATTAAGCAAAAGATAGAGACCAGAACAAGGACTGTAAGTATAAATTGATGAATTCATAGACTAATAGGTTCTGAAAATTTTAGAAAAATGAGAATTTGCTATGAACAGCAGTTATAAACTCATATTTTCTTTAAAAAACATCAAATCTGTTGACTGTTTTAACATTAGGGAGGTTTTAATCCTGATTTTTTATCCATTCTTCAAGCTCTTTCTAGGTTTTATATGTAGGATGTTGGCTTAAAATGCCACCTATGAGTAGTGCATCGCAGGTATGGTTTAGTAATCTCTCATCTGGGGCGTCTAACCACTGGTGCCTTAACCTCTTTCTAGATTGGGTATTTTGGCTATCAGCGATGCCTATGCTATGCAGGTATGGTTTAGTAATCTCTCATCTGGGGCGTCTAACCACAGGAGATAACTGATTGATGGTGGCACTGGGATTCTCTAGCTGGGACTTCACAAGATGCTTGGGCCCCTGGCCAACACAGAGGCGGCCTAAATTATTCATGGCCTGGGATCCCTCAGTGGTCCTTAATTTTCTGCCCAGTGTGGCCGCTATTTACCGTGGAAATTATGCCCCAAAACAACCAAAGGTCTCTTGCCATGAAACGAGGTAATTCACTACCCGTCATGGGGATTAGGCTTTGCATAGCTTTCTAGCTTCAGGTGCTACTATGCTAATGTTGATCAAGACTGCGGATTTAAAAGGCTTACCTCTGATTCTGGGAGCCATAAACATTCCATAAGTGCTCAGCTGGGCCTGCTATGGATTAACCCTTTCAGCCCTGAACTGGTATTAACCCATTCACACTCAGAGTTCCCCTGGTAAGTATTGTCTGCTATTTGTATACTTTTGAAAATAACTTAGAAATAAAGCAAATTCTCACAAAATATTTGAAGGAGAATTGTTGGCAATATTCTGATAAACATTTTTCCTTCATATGTTTTTGATAAAAACGCTTCTGTGAGGAAAATATCAACAAAATAGTCGGGCCTGTTTTGGCCGCTCTTAGTGCCAATGGATTAAGATCTTGTGGTTTCAGGAATCGGCTACTTAGTGGATAACAACTCCACACTTCTAACAACCTCTTGACAATGCAGAATATAGAATTAAGGGTGATGTTTAAGTTATCAATTTATGGCCTAATGAGCTTTTAGCAGTTAATAGGAAGTTGCAGGAGGAGGATTTAGAGATATATAAAAAGACATATCTACGCCTAGTAGTGGATGCAAATTAATAAGTTACAAATCTGATCAAAATAGATATTTAAAAACCAATATGGTACAAAACATTTTTTTTTGCTCCGTTTGGATTTGAGACTAGTTGTAGTTACAAATTGCTCTCATGCAACAAGTTCTTGATGTCTAGGGATAAAGTGGTTAAGAATATACACCTTGCCTGAAACTAGTGCCCTAAGGGTGTTGAAAGGTCAAGGTCACCAGTGTTGGCCTGGCACATTCCTGGGCTCCTCACATAGGTGCAGGGTTACCAAGATATCACATGCTTCACACACACACCCTGCTGCCATAAACTAGACTTCTTGTCCCTGAAAGGTTCACACTTTCATACTCAAACTGTGACCCCCATCCATCTACTGAGATAAATGATGATTATTTTGACCACTTGGTGCCAGGTAACAGAGAGACTTCAAAAAAAAAATACACATATATATATGACAGCTTAGAATGTAGGCTGGCAAGCGCTGCACCGAGTCAGTCATTCCTGCTGTGTGGTCAACTTTAGTCCAGACAGTACTTACTTAACAGGCAACAGACTTGCTACAAGCCTGTGATATCTGGCTCTTTCACTGATCTGACCTGAGTTGATTTCACTCCAGGTTTAGTTCTGAATAAATCCTCAAGGGGGACACACTTGCGCTCTAGTCTGTATTGTTCAGTCAGAGATACTAGTATACCGCAGAGCCATCTATCCACAAGGGAAGACATTTAAATATGGCCACGGAGGCAGGCTAAACAGGCAACAGCTAGATGGCTGTTTAGAGGGTTCTTTGTGTTGGTCGACCAGTTATCATTACCTTATGATCTCCTACCTCCCTGATGCTTGTGGATGATTGGACAGATATGCAAACATGTAAGGCCTAAAAAGAAATGTTGTTTGTTTCCTGTTACCCTACCTTAACAAGTTTTTATTCAAAAAAATCCCTACCCTAAAGTTCTTTCTGCCTTCCCAACTCCCAATCAATGTAAAACATGCATAAAACACACATTTTTGACCCAAAAAATAATGCAAAAAAAATTTTTTTTACCGACTTTCCTACCCTATTTTTTCAGACTGTTACAGGAAACAAACAATATTTTTTTCTTGGCCTAACAATCCTTCTAAAGCGGCATTTCCAGATTTAGTGATGGAAAGCTACCATGACCCCCCCCCCCCCCCCCCTCATACATTGGAAAAATATTTTTTGCTAAGTACCAGAAATGGGAAATCCACAAGTAGAGTCTTTCTATGTTCAGCCAATTCACTTCTCTGTGGCAAGATGGCAAATGGGCAGCTTTGTTTTTGAAGTCAGATATTGGATTATTTTACCACCTAGAATTATTTCAGATATCTGAATGTTTTTTCAACATCAAAATGCTCTATGTAGTCAGGAAACTCCTGTCATTGTGAGGGATGTCATTAGTGTTTTCCATTTTGTGTGCCTGTAATCGCCACAGGGCTGAGGAGGATTGGGGAGTTCTCCGGTAATAGCATTGCCATTACTGATTACCTAGCACCAGTCTGTTTCCCTTTCTCTTTTAGCACATTATTGCTAAAATAATTTCCCTGTATTTATTTTGGCGTCTGCAACAGTAAGAACGACCTTAAAGACACTAAAATTGTATTTTTATGCGATCTTTAATTTGGCGGTGATGGGCATTCGCCAAAAACGCCAAATTAAAAACCACGCCAAAATAACCAGTTATACAGTACTTGGATGCCCTTGTAGATAGTGCAGGTATTCTGTGCCTTGTTGTTTTCCACATCCTATTGAGTCTCCTCCTCACCTGAGTGCTGTGTACCTGTTGCCCTATGTAATTAAGTCTCTTTGATGTCTACAGGCACTGTTGTCTGAGGGACATCATGGCTAGACAGCCTGGGCACTTGCCGCTCTGGCTCTCTGATCTCACCTGAGCACCCGATGATCAATGTCTGCAGTCTGAGTCATCACTAGCCTAGATTTCTAGGCTGTAATATGCATTTTCTCTAAAATAAATTCTGCTACCTAGGACCAAATATTCCAGGTGGCCATAGTGGTCCATTTAGTTTACACTTATCTCACCAGGATTCAGTTTTAGTATTACATCTATCTACATACCTGGTACTACACCACACTGCTTGGTCAGCACAGAAGGGAATGTCAACTTTTTAGCGACTGGGAACCTAGTCTAAGTCATCACCAACTCGGAGCTCATAGCATTGCATGACCAGGAACCAACAGCACGCTTTAGGGCCACAATGGGATTAGTGCTCATGTTGGAGTATTATCAATACGTTGATTAACCCTTCCAATGCTGAGACTACTTTCGTCCAAAACACAAGAATGCAAGATTCTTGAAAAAACATTCAACCCATGTCGTCTTGGTATTCATTTGAAAGCTCTCGCCGAGTACTCTCATATGAGTACCCATTTGACAGGGTTTCAGTAATTTTTCGGGTTTTTTGCATCTTTTTATATTGGCCAAATTAGCCACCAGCAGCATAAAGGTTAATGATTATGGTAATTGTCGGAGAATCAGCTATTTATTTTGATAATCTGATGCCACTCAATATAGACTACCCTTTAATGCTAATAAGTATCTTATGAAAAGTGTTACAAGTCTTTATCTAGATATGTGTAAATAACATGATGATATCTAGAGCTTAAACTCAAAATCTTTTGTAAAGGAGGGATGCAAGTGTAATCCTGATTTTAATTTCCTTTCAAATATTTTTAAAACATGCCTTGATGATGAAACTATCACCATGATTTAGGCAGGCCCTTATAGCTGCTTTGGGCATAAATGGGTAAACAACTGAGAAGCTTCTTTAGTTATATGCCCTATTTGACAAGGTGTTTAAAAGCTTGCGTCATACAAGCTAGCCTGCCTCCTAGGCCTCATTTAGATGTCATCCCTTGTGGATAGATGGCACTGCGGTATGCTAGTAGGGTAGTTGGAAATAAGTTACTGCCATTACTGCCCATTAGTTCCTGTGGCAATTATGTGAACTAAACAACCAGCAGTAGGCCACAAGCCCTTGTGTGAGCATAGGTGCACTCATAAATGTATGTATATACTGTTCAAAGTAAAACACAGTAACACCTAGAAGCTAGGCTAAGTACAGGGATGCCCCAGCAAAAGAAAAATAAGGAAAAGGGAGTGGTCTTCGCTTAGAGGTGGTTTGTAGTAGTATTTCAGATACTCAATTCAAGGTACTAGTATATATGTGTGTTTCCATGTGTGTGTGCATCCACATATGTATTTTTAAAAGGGCCTTATGATAGACCAGTCTGTAAAAAGGTAGTCTCTATTTACAGGTGGGTCTAAAGTGGGTTCAAGTTAACATAGGAATGATACAAGTTTTCTTTTAGGGTATTGTACTGTACTCATAAAGATCAATATCCAAGGGGACTAACCGTTAACTAAGTGTTTGATAAACTATCTTTGCCTTCAAGCTAGACTTGCTTTGAATTGTATGTGTGCACTTGCTGTTCATATTTGATCTTGTGTGTGGCTCAAATGATGGGGAAAGAGCCAAGGTTGCTACATGCTTTATTTGATTTAGAATCTATACATGATGGAAGTGCATGACCCATGAGATAGTTTATATTGGCTGGAATTTATCCAATAATGAATATTTAGGATGAGTGGGTTGCATATACTGGTATTGATTACTTGTTCGGTTTTATTTCTATAGGTCTTTTTTATCTAATACACTTAATTTAATTACTAGCTTACCATTGAGTCTCGTCGTACACAATGTTTTTAATACCTAAGCTTGCATTTATTTACATTGATCTGGTTATCGATTTAGTGCATTGTGAATTTAAGCATCTGCTTTTGAATGTTTTTTCTCACCATAAATTTCAATGTCCTTAGCTAACCAAAATATCCTCACTGGTGAATTGGCTTGAAGGCATAACAGGTCAAATAGCATGATGAAACAGAGATGGGCACTAATCACTAGAAATTTCTCAGTTCATTCAGGAGTGTCATATGAGTCAGATTTTGTTTAATTTCTGCAGTTCCTCATATTAAGTTACATTTTTCCCTTGTACAGAGATAGGTGTATCCCCAGAAATAATCTTCTTAATTGTTGCTCAATTGTGTTACTTACTGTCTCAGAAGATAGCATATTTTTGCAACCAACTTCCCATGACCTTGTAAATAGAAAGTGCCGCTTCATCAAGCTTAACCCTTCCAATGCTGAGGCTACATTCGCCCAAAGTACAAGGACGCAAAAATCTTTGAAATCTTCTAAACCCTGTCTTGTTGGTACTCATTGGAAAGCTCTCACCGAGTATTCTCAAATGAGTACCCGTTTGCCAGGGTTTCGGTGATTTTTCAGTTTTTTTTATTATATCGTATTGGCAAAATTAGTCACCAGCAGCATAAGGGTTAAACCAGGATTGGATTCATTGGTGTGCTGGTGGAAATGTTCTTAGTATTGTTGAATTCTCCTGTGTGGTGGAATTACTATCTGGCCAAGAGATTGATGCCGCTCACTGTTCCTTTTACCCGTGATACATTGCGTGGCGCATTCCAAATGCCAGCGATAGCAATTAGTTCTTCTCCGGTGCCCATCTTTGGAAGTAATCTCTCATGGAGTTGGATGTTGTGTCGGCTGTGGCCGTTGTTCTTCGTGGAATAAGGATATTGATCAGTTGAGTAATATTGGACTGAGCCCTATCTGATGAGCGGGTAACTGATTGGGGGATTAACTGTGGCTAGGTAGGCTTTGTGGTAATCCTGCGCCGCCGTGCACTCACCAGCAGCCAACACAGGTCTTGGACTAATTGATGTGCTTATTTGACTTGTACAAATAATCCAAATATGCGTATAATTGTAAACCCTGACATAATTACTAGTGATGTGATGCGATATGGATGCCATGGAATGAGGTTGGAAATATTTGTATCATAAAACTCCTAAAGTTAAACGTTGAGGTATTTGCGTCATGAGATGGGGTTACTCTGCAGGAGATAAAAAGGAAAAGATTAAAAAATACATGTACAAGGATTTCCTTGGTTGTCTTAGCTACTTGTGAAAAAAAATCATTTTAACCTTATGCTGCTGGTGGCTACTTTTGCCTACACAAAATGATGCAAAAAAAATTGAAAAAATTACTAAAACCCTGGCAAATGGGTACTCATCTGAGAGCACTCAGTGAGAGCTATCCAATGAGTACCAATATGACAGGGTTTAGATGATTTTCAAGAATTTTTGCGTTTTTGTTCTTTAGACAAAAGTAGCCTCAGCATTGTAAGGGTTAAGATAATTAGGCTTGCATGGATGGATTGCTGAGAAAAGTGGATCAGTCACATTGGATGCAATTAGGTGATCAAACAGGCTTTGAAGCCAAGTCTCCGGTACAGCATTACTTTGTACATGTCTGCTGCTTGCCACAGCTGGGGTCACTGAGTGTGAGATTCCAGGCCCCATCCACCCATTGCATAGTCCTCCTGTCCACCAGCTTCATTTATATTAACTGGCTGGTGAGCTTCATGAAATATTCAGGCAGCTAAGTGATTAGGTCATCAATATTACACCAGGAGGAGTGAGGCCTGCAGCTAGCCCCGTTCCTACCGGTTAAATGCAACCTTCCAGGCAGGGTGTTAGCTATTAATTCACATGGTTGTCTATTCTTCACCTTCATCAACCTTGCAATGATATCAGTTGGGTTAAGCTTTTAGTTACATTTTAGACCCTTACCTACCGGTCAGTGCTGTTACTACCTCCCTGTGTCCTAGGTAGTACACTCATAGTTTTCTATTTCCTCATGCCCCCATTTTCTCAATCATGCTACAAGGTGAGAGCAAAAAAAATTCAATTATAAGCTTGAGATTGAGATTTTTAGAAATTCCACACTAAAAGAATTGGGTGTCCTGAGGGGTTCTTTTTAAGGGTTTGGGTGTCCAAAAAGGCACCCAGACGCCCTGCTGGCTAAGACCATGTTTGCATATTTGTACAGTGACCAAGTCAGTCTGAGGACTCAACAAATAACCTCAGGAGAATCTGATTCTTTCTTCAAAATGCCAGACTGATTATTTGTACCAGGCAATTGATAAACTATTTGTAGTAATTTATCATTCCTTTGGACTCGTATCTCAAGGTCAGTAGGTCAGGGACTTCTTTATGCCCCTCTATAATGAATGCTTTCTTTGACCGAGGTCAGATAGGTTTGATCTATTAAACTGCTTAAGGGATTTGTTTTTTAATAGGAGTGCATTTTTGATATACATTTAATATGCAATCACATTTAAAAAAAAAACAAACATTTTTGATGCTACAATTTTGCTTGTGATTTGTGAAGGTTGTCATTCACTGTCAGATGGTATCCCTTGGAGAGATGTCTAGCGCCTGCAAAGACACAATCCCACATCTGTATATTGATTTTTCCGCCTATTCGCGACAGAGAGGTCAGAAAAGATTCATGAGGAGACTCCCACCTGGGTCAGGGCTCGAAATTAGCCTGAGCTGGGAGCCCGGTACTACCTTGAATTCTCCTGCAGCTCCCTCAAATTTCTGCAGGGAGTCCAAAGATGTAGTGGATTCTATGTACATAACATCCTCAAGTAGCTTTTGAAGATGCAATTGGGCATCTTGGTAAAAAACACACTTAATTCCGAGTCCTGTCAGGTGCTGCCCTTCTTGATGGCCACAGTCACAGGGAGATTTGTCACTTATCGAGGGATCTTCAAGACTCGCCTATACAGTTGTTCTGGTGGGGATAGCTAGGTCAGAGACTACACAAGACTAATTATATGTAGTTATGCATATTTATTAAGTCCATAGCCTAAACCATCAGTATCCCCCTGTACATGACTGAAACTCCAACTCTCTCTCTCTGTCTCATCTTGGTGTCCCTCTTGTCTCGGCAAGTATTCTTTGAGAGTGGCACCCCCTTCAATACATGTAACATACATGATTGTAATTTAACAGAACTGTCACCCTAACAGCTAAATTCCTAATAGCAAAATAAACAAACATTTAATGAACTATTTGTCTGATGCAAGGGGTTAAAGTAGTAAGTTTCTAGGAACTATGGTGAGTCTTATCCAGGAGCTTATTAGTCAGAAAGTGGGTGGCATTTGTAAAATGTTGGGGCATCCTATTTTTCAAGGGACACCACAACATATTGAGATTACAACCATTAACCATAACATGTATTTACTTTTTGAAAAAAGGGCATATTCTCCTTATACAATCTCATTGAATTCTATTGGTGAAAAAAATTGATTATATTTTTGAGAATGACATTTTAAGCAACTTCTCTCAAAAATGATTGGGTGTCCTAAGGGGAATTTGAACATATGGATGGCAAATGATGACCATGAATAATTTTAAATTTTGACTCCTTGGGGGTAAAAGCCAAATATTTTCCCAACAAACCATCTTCTTGGACATGGCTGAAGTGTAAATTGCCCTTTTTGACACAACTGATTGCCACAGCTGGGGTCACTGAGTGTGAGATTCCAGGCCCCATCCACCCATTGCATAGTCCTCCTGTCCACCAGCTTCATTTATATTAACTGGCTGGTGAGCTTCATGAAATATTCAGGCAGCTAAGTGATTAGGTCATCAATATTACACCAGGAGGAGTGAGGCCTGCAGCTAGCCCCGTTCCTACCGGTTAAATGCAACCTTCCAGGCAGGGTGTTAGCTATTAATTCACATGGTTGTCTATTCTTCACCTTCATCAACCTTGCAATGATATCAGTTGGGTTAAGCTTTTAGTTACATTTTAGACCCTTACCTACCGGTCAGTGCTGTTACTACCTCCCTGTGTCCTAGGTAGTACACTCATAGTTTTCTATTTCCTCATGCCCCCATTTTCTCAATCATGCTACAAGGTGAGAGCAAAAAAAATTCAATTATAAGCTTGAGATTGAGATTTTTAGAAATTCCACACTAAAAGAATTGGGTGTCCTGAGGGGTTCTTTTTAAGGGTTTGGGTGTCCAAAAAGGCACCCAGACGCCCTGCTGGCTAAGACCATGTTTGCATATTTGTACAGTGACCAAGTCAGTCTGAGGACTCAACAAATAACCTCAGGAGAATCTGATTCTTTCTTCAAAATGCCAGACTGATTATTTGTACCAGGCAATTGATAAACTATTTGTAGTAATTTATCATTTCTTTGGACTCGTATCTCAAGGTCAGTAGGTCAGGGACTTCTTTATGCCCCTCTATAATGAATGCTTTCTTTGACCGAGGTCAGATAGGTTTGATCTATTAAACTGCTTAAGGGATTTGTTTTTTAATAGGAGTGCATTTTTGATATACATTTAATATGCAATCACATTTAAAAAAAAAACAAACATTTTTGATGCTACAATTTTGCTTGTGATTTGTGAAGGTTGTCATTCACTGTCAGATGGTATCCCTTGGAGAGATGTCTAGCGCCTGCAAAGACACAATCCCACATCTGTATATTGATTTTTCCGCCTATTCGCGACAGAGAGGTCAGAAAAGATTCATGAGGAGACTCCCACCTGGGTCAGGGCTCGAAATTAGCCTGAGCTGGGAGCCCGGTACTACCTTGAATTCTCCTGCAGCTCCCTCAAATTTCTGCAGGGAGTCCAAAGATGTAGTGGATTCTATGTACATAACATCCTCAAGTAGCTTTTGAAGATGCAATTGGGCATCTTGGTAAAAAACACACTTAATTCCGAGTCCTGTCAGGTGCTGCCCTTCTTGATGGCCACAGTCACAGGGAGATTTGTCACTTATCGAGGGATCTTCAAGACTCGCCTATACAGTTGTTCTGGTGGGGATAGCTAGGTCAGAGACTACACAAGACTAATTATATGTAGTTATGCATATTTATTAAGTCCATAGCCTAAACCATCAGTATCCCCCTGTACATGACTGAAACTCCAACTCTCTCTCTCTGTCTCATCTTGGTGTCCCTCTTGTCTCGGCAAGTATTCTTTGAGAGTGGCACCCCCTTCAATACATGTAACATACATGATTGTAATTTAACAGAACTGTCACCCTAACAGCTAAATTCCTAATAGCAAAATAAACAAACATTTAATGAACTATTTGTCTGATGCAAGGGGTTAAAGTAGTAAGTTTCTAGGAACTATGGTGAGTCTTATCCAGGAGCTTATTAGTCAGAAAGTGGGTGGCATTTGTAAAATGTTGGGGCATCCTATTTTTCAAGGGACACCACAACATATTGAGATTACAACCATTAACCATAACATGTATTTACTTTTTGAAAAAAGGGCATATTCTCCTTATACAATCTCATTGAATTCTATTGGTGAAAAAAATTGATTATATTTTTGAGAATGACATTTTAAGCAACTTCTCTCAAAAATGATTGGGTGTCCTAAGGGGAATTTGAACATATGGATGGCAAATGATGACCATGAATAATTTTAAATTTTGACTCCTTGGGGGTAAAAGCCAAATATTTTCCCAACAAACCATCTTCTTGGACATGGCTGAAGTGTAAATTGCCCTTTTTGACACAACAGACTATCATTTTCTGTACAATCATGTAGTTGGTATAATGATTGAAGTAGATGAGTAGCTAAACAGTACATGGCCAACCAAGGTAGTCAGGTGGGCAAGTTGAACCAAAGATCAGGTGGCAGGTGTTTCTTAATTGTCTGTCTGTAACAGCCAAGAATATCATTCTCTGTGTCAGGTGTTTCTTACCTGTCTCTCTGTCACAGCCAGGGATATCATTCTCTGTGCCAAGGTTTCTTACCTGTCACTCATGTTGGTCTAAACATCGCAAAACACTGTTTTTCTACATTTCTGTAGAAAATAAACAATTAATACTCATAATACACTAAGAAAGACATGTAAGATTAGGTGAGATATTCATTTCACCTTTTCTTAAGTTATTTTGCCAAACTTGTTGGATGACTTCCTGATTAAAAGAAGTAACCCAACATTGGCGGCAGTCATCAATCTCAGACGTGCGGGGTACCTCAAATATCAGATAGTCAAGCGGGGCAAGTTGAGAGCTTGTTCAGCTTGCCCCGCATGCTGTTTTACTTTGATTAGATAGTCATGACTATGGGGCTATCTGTAATGACGAACCCTGATCTGAATCACCACCGAGGGTAGATCATTTCATTGTTTAAATCTGGCATGTTTAATCATAGCCTTTAGATGAATCATATTTCACAGCCATGAATATGCAAATCCCTATAAAGTAAGTGGATATTGTGTGTCTCATAGCCATGGGATCCAGGACACCCCTACTGTGAGATGTCAGATTTAATAACCTAATCCCAATAATCAATACATTATTAATAACAAGTCCAGATGTGTGTCATACTGGGATTTCGGATCTGTTACATGCTGTTAATGGACAATGATATCTTGTCTCTATTCATAATATAAAGAGAATCTGCCATCATATGTGAATGTGTTATGCTAAAAGTGTTAGTGCAGGGAACCGCACACAGTTTCATTATACAGTTACAACTCTAAAATGGGAGGACCTATCCCAATGTAGGCATTACAGTATGCGTCAATATGAATTGTCTGTCTTATATCCTAGCTAAAAGCCATGGATCACAGTTGAAGGTCAGCCCTATTATTTACTCAAATCAGGACAAAGATTACTTCAAATATTGTCCTAAAATTTGTTTGATTTCATTAACTTATACAGTATTGTCCTTCAGAATAAACATTAGAAAACCCCTCTTTGGGGTTTTAGTCTATTGAGTAGTCCTAATGCTAGGCCGTCATGACCAGACAAATTTTCATCTAAATCAGAAGTAATTAGCAGTAACTAGTGCATATTTGATAGCAGATAACTCCCTGCTGAATTCCTGATGGCTTAATCCCACCTAGAGCTGGCATGGTTCCCCCACAGCCTAGTATGGTGTCTGCAGCTTTCCCTGGTAATTCTCTATTCAGGTTAATATTGCCATTGCATGCCGGCACCATATCCAGTGGTACCTGAGTCATACATATAGCACAGCAGGAGAAGCATTGATCAGTAGCAGCTCTCAAAGCAGACTAGGATCCTAGCCTCCCATAATAAGCTAACCTTCCGCTCTGAGTTAACCTATCAGAGTGTAGTACAGTCAGTGACCTATAGATGGCACTCTCCTGTCTCTTCTAGATTCAGACTGTGTCCCTCATTCACTTGCTTGATGAGTGTAGTACAGTCAGTGACCTATAGATGGCACTCTCCTGTCTCTTCTAGATTCAGGCTGTGTCCATCATTCACTTGTTTGATGAGTGTAGTACAGTCAGTGACCTATAGATGGCACTCTCCTGTCTCTTCTAGATTTAGACGGTGGCCCTCATTCACTTGTTTGATGAGTGTAGTACAGTAAGTGACCTATAGATGGCACTCTCCTGTCTCTTCTAGAATCAGACTGTGTCCCCCATTCACTTGTTTGATGCTTACTTGTTTCTGAAACAATCCTGGCCTATAGGGTAGACCCATAAGTTATTTATAGATTGTGATGTCATCACTTGGTGGTGGTGGGACAAGGAGAGCCATATCTGTATGTAATGAGATGATCAGACAGGTTGTTTTTATCCAATATTGAGCCTTTTTAGATACAAAGTATTATTTTTTTAAGCCGGTCAAGCTCTGTTTTTATGGTTCTTCTAAACCTACAGAGGAAGACAGATTTGTATGAGGTCTATGTTTTTTGAGCAGTAGGCTCAGTCAACCCTGGTTGGCCACCATGTTTATTGTCTGTCTGTAGTCTGTAACAGGGCTTTGTTCTGGCAGACACTGATCTGTGGTTATTGTAGAGCTGGGCAGGAATGGATGGCTACTGTGATTAACCCATTTACACTCAGAGCAGCCAAAAGAGGCCTGACGATTTTGTAAATATTTTCCTTTCAAAAGCATTTTTTGGAAAACATTTGAAGGAGAAGTGTTTATCAGAAGACAAGCAACAAATCTCCCTCAAATATTTTGTGAAATATTGCTTCATTTCCCAAATTATTTCCAAAAGTATGAAAGTAGCAGACTATATTTCGAGAAGAAATCCTGAGTGTGAATGGGTTAAAGGACAATTACACCTTCAGGCTAATATATGCTGAGAACTTACTTTAGTATGTATACTTTACAGTCCCTGTTCACCTGAATACTGTTTGGCTTCCTAAACCTCTGAAATTGCACTTAATTGCCAACCCCCAACCAGCCATTAAGCTCAAGACCATGGGAGCCATTGTATCCCACAATGCACTGCTACTCTACATCTGACAGGCAGTCCAGGCCAGAATAGTTGCACTTCCTGTATGTGCAGCACCCAGCATCACACATGAAACCATGACAACAATGTTGTGAAAATGGTGATTTGTGCTGTTTATTGGATGCTACAACAGATCTGACATGGGAAAAGGAAAGGGAATTTCCTTTTTCTCCATTTCAAACCCAAAGATTAACCCAGAAAAGAAGGATTTAGCAGCAAGATGGCTATTCAACATTGGGACAGAATGGACAATGAAAAACTAATCATTTAAGTGGAGCCCAAAGTGTTTGTCATGAACACTCTGAGAAATCTTGTTTTGAGGCTGAACTACAAACAAAACTTGGATTAAGGAGGTTTAAACACCCGAAACCTGGTGCAGTGCATACAATATTCAATTTTGATCCCACACAGAGCCATGTTCAACAAATGAGAAAAGAAAAGGGTCCAGAAGTGCTCAAAAAAGGAGGCAATATCTGTTACATCAAATTGTTGGAAGACAATTTCTCTTTAAAGGGTACAATAAAATGGCCAAGAAAGGGAGAGGGATTGAAATACCATCAAAACCATCAGGGAAAGTGTTCCTTAGATTGACAGTACTAGCCAGGTCAATTGTGTACATGACTGATTGATTAGTAGTTCCCCAGATTCACTTCCTGCAATGGTGATAGCAATCAACAAAATTATGTTGAGATGGCTGTTTCCTGAGCACCTGAAGTCCCCAGGGTGTTTTCAACTCTGGGAAGTGCTTGCAATTGTTGTAATCTACCCTACCTACTATATCCTGCCTTTTAACAACTACCGACACACTGTAAATCAGTACAAACAAACAATAATTTACAATCAGTGTACTATCTGACTGTGGTCTAGAGCGATGGGAAGGGTAAGTATTTTACTCTTACATCTTAAACTTACAGAATCTAGTGTGTCCTTGTAAACTCAATAAATATGTCATATGATCTTTGTCAAATTCCTACTACTAGAAGAAACAGGACACAATGCATTTGGGCACACTCCTAGCCTTGTATATGCAGATGCTGGCTACTGCAGAGGTTGTGCAACTATTCTGTCATGAGCTAGTTTCAAAATGGCCGCCCCCAGATACATGGCAAAACATGACTTAAAACAGCAATAAACTTTTAATGTGGAGGTGGGTGGTTGTGAGGTCTTGGATATGAGTAGAGTATACCCTAAGACACTATTTGGGCCCATGTATTATTCATGGTGGAATTGTCCTTTAAGGTAGAACCCTACTCGATACACGATACAGTCTTTGAAGCCAGTATTTTAGAATATGACAGATATGAACCCCCTCTAGGTGCAAGGTCATGTCACAGGTAGCTTGAATTCTGACAGGACCTGAAAATGTTTTAAAATACCCATCGTGCAGATTCCCTGTTGAGGTAGGACCTTGCACCTTACCAAAGACATGAATAATCATATGGTAGACTCTAATTTTCAAGTAAAGGGTAAGTCTTGACATTTTGCCAAAAAAACGAAACACATCCAGATATCTTCTTTAAGGGTGCCGCATTACCTCAAAATAGTTTGCTTATTGTTAAGTTGACCATTATTCGGCAACTATGAGATGTAACTTTTACAATAGCATAAGTGCCGTTGTCTTCAATAAACTCAGTTTTCAGATATTCAAGTTTTAAAAATGACCCGTGTATCGAATAGGATTCTACATTACCAGTAAGTCCCCTTGTGACCCTCTCTTCGAAAGAGAGTCATCTAGGAATAGGAAAGCGGCACACATATATACTTGTACCACAGTTGCGTGCCTTCCACCAATCAGTGGCCTCGAAAAGTGTAGGGTTATAGGACGTATAATAATAATAATAATAATTGGAATTTATATAGCGCCTTTTCCATTCATAAAATGTTCAAAAGCGCTGCACATTGTCATAGTTTGAGTCATAGTCAACAACACCTCAATGGGCGAGCCTGAAAAGGTGTGTTTTGAGACACTTTGAAGGCCTGACACGATGTAGAATCCTTCAGGTGTTGTGGAAGCGCATTCCATAATCTCGGTGCACTGATGGAGAAAGCGCGATC
>OZ012689.1:12735818-12775818 GCA_963942565.1 Maea johnstoni | reverse complement strand
CCTGTAATGAATTAAAAGGTAAATGACCAGCACACTCTCTTCCACCTTGGGGATCAAATATTTCTCAAAAGTATGTGGAAAGAACGACCAGAAGTTGTAAAAAATGTTGCACCAGAGTATACCTCAGAAATGAATGCTTAATTGCTTTAATAAGGCAGGAAAGCAAATACTCCACAACCATGTCCCCTGATGTCCCCAGAACTAGATAGGTAAGCTATTAGTCAGTAAGGGGAAATTCAAACCCCCCTAACTGACCTTAATAGAATAGGAAAAACAATCAGTCAATCAACTTTTTCTACTACATGTATATCATTTGTTTAATGAGTGGGGGGGGGGGGGGGGGGGATTGAGATTTGCAATTTTTTGATAAAGGATATATTAGATTTTGTCAGCTTATAGCTAACTAGCCAGATTAACTAGCAGAAATAATACCCCATACCAGAACTGCGTTGTAAATCGCTCGGCATTCCTATGACCCCTAGTGATAAGTTTATGAACTAAATAGAAGCAGCATTGTTTGTTCAGTGAAGGGGGGAATCTATATTCCTCCTGGTGATCAGTAAGAGAACTAAATAATTTGTTTAGTTCCAGGTGTAGAATGAAAATTCATAATATTTAGTTGTAGGCAGGTAATATCAGATTTGGGCGGCCTGGGGCTAACTCGGCTATATTGATTATGATGGAGTTTCCTATATCTGAACTGCGTTATAAATCACTCAGCAGCACAAATAGCTCAGCAGCCCTCTCCTTATTCAGTGCTCAGCATAGCCTGGTTCTCAGGCTGTGTTAGGTATAATGCCCCCACCACTATTATGCGATACATACTCAGTAGGTTTGATGTCTCTCTCAAACTATAGATGGAAGCACTGTTTTCATGAGTTAGGGCTTGATAACACATGTGATTCAGACTAGAGCTCAAGTGTGTCCCCCTTGAGGATTTATTCAGAACTAATACTGGAGTGAAATCAACTCAAGTCAGATCAGTGAAAGAGCCAGATATCACAGACTTGTAGGAAGTCTATGCTCAGCAGTCTCAGGGCTTTATGCTCTTCCATGCTTGACTGACCATTTCCGTGATCAGTGGGGAGAAGCAGTCTATTTGATATGTCCCTGGCATTTACAGCACAAATAACCATGGGAATTGCATTGCGATCCTCCCCTATCTCAGATACATCTAGTTGCAAAATCACTGGTTTCACTCGGTGAGATGGTTTATGAGTTTCTTGGCTTTGGATTGTCTAGTTTGATATTCATAAATCCAGAGCTGTGCTTAATGCACCGTAAAGTACCTCCATTACTTCTCATGATCGATGGATTGGAGACTTGCTAGCGATCTTACCTGTGATGATGGAGCACAACCATTATGATGATAAAACCATGCAAAACAAATCATATGGACAACTGGGAATGTTATACTGCAGAAACGCACAATGTTTCTATTTCCTTGTCTAACTCTTTCTAAGTTGAGCCACTTAAAACTTTTTTTCATGGATTCAGACATGAGAGACCTTTGTCTGTGGTCAGAGGCACCCAGCAGGTAGTTGCAATGTTTTAGACCACACTGCTATTGGGAAATTAGCCACCACAATGGTGACGACTTTCAGTCTGGACATGCCCTTGACTATTAGACCACTAGGCTATGGGGGCAGTCCATGCCTGATCAGAGATGATATGGAAAAAATGTGCTGTATCTTTTTTATTTTTCAATCCTTTTTTTATTTTCCTCCTTCAAAAAGACATGTCAACGAACAGGGTACAAAAGTTGCCTTCAAGGCATATGTATGATATATTATACAGTGTTACAAATATGTTATGGTCTGTTTACATAAATATTGGATAATAATGAATATTGTTTTTCAAACAATTTTCCTTTACCTTTTACATAATGTCTGTACTTTTCGAGAAATGTGCTGTATCTTGTGAATGATCTAATAATTCTGGAAACAAATATATTTTCTTGTGGCTGAGCGTGATGTGATTATAGTGCACTAGATCCTATATCCTAGGCTCGGTGCGCCTCTGCTGGCAATTAGGCGATGAGTTATTCCTCCGGCATGGCGGCGGCCTCTGATGAGATTCCTCTCACTTCAAAGGCAGGATGGGACGGCGCTGGCGGAGGCTCACTAGGGGGAAGGTTCACTCCTCTCATCTACCCCACACCTAGAATTGCTCATTCCCCATGACTTCACCCATAGCACAAATGGATTTATTACCCAAATCTGCAATTGCTGTCCTTTTATTGCCATCGAATTTTGTTTTGTAGAAGGTGGACACTGGTGTAATCCAATGTCCCCCGATTGCCTCGTTTGAAACATGCTCGTTTACTTAATTCATGACAAATTTTTGATGCCTCATTCCGACGCCTTATTTGTTACTATTACTGGCTAAAAACATTCTTCGCAAGTATATCAAGGTGTTTCCCAGAATTTGTTTGACTGAAGTGACTGGCCTTGTGCTTCCTGGAGGTCTTTATAAAGATAGAAATGATGATTTATACCTCATATCATGCAGGGTAATAAAGATATCATCAATGGGGTCTTCCAGGTAGAATAATGATTGTCATTGAGAAAAATCTTGAGAAAAAAGACTGGTCCCTATATTAGGAGGTGGCCTTTTGCACTAGTGATAAAGTCAATAGGGATTGGCTCAAAATAACCAACTTGGTCTCTCTTCAGAGGTGGTCACTTGTGCAGGTGCTACACAAGGATAGATCTCATCAGGCAAAGGCTTATTTTAATAACCAAATTGGTCTCTCTTCAGAGGTGGTCTCTTGTGCAGGTGCTACATAAGGATAGATCTCATCAGGCAAAGGCTTATTTTAATAACCAAATTGGTCTCTCTTCAGAGGTGGTCTCTTGTGCAGGCGCTACATAAGAATGGATCTATTCAGGCAAAGGCTTACTTAAATAACCAAATTTGTCTCTCTTCAGAGGTGGTCTCTTGTGCAGGTGCTACACAAGGATAGATCTCATCAGGCAAAGGCTTACTTAAATAACCAAATTGGTCTCTCTTCAGAGGTGGTCTCTTGTGCAGGTGCTACATAAGGATAGATCTCATCAGGCAAAGGCTTACTTAAATAACCAAATTGGTCTATATTCAGAGGTGGTCTCTTGTGCAGGTTTACTGCACATAGGCTAAGTTTCACCATATAGATCCATGAAACCATGGTCGCTTGCCGTGTTTTGTTACAAGGAGAACGATGATTCATGCTCAGAACGACTGCATTATTTACTAGGAGTCGCTTTATTGATATACTGAGGAGGAGGAGAACTTTCTAGGCTACCAGTCAACATAACATATCAACTTGGCTGAATAAAAATACACTGCTCAGTATTTAAGATGAGGTTATTTACACTATTTCATTTTCTTTTGTGGAAATTACAGGATAAGAGAGGCTTCCCTTACCATCTGGGGACTTCACAGTATTTAAGATGAGGTTATTTACACTATTTCATTTTCTTTTGTGGAAATTACAGGATAAGAGAGGCCTCCCTTACCATCTGGGGACTTGTATATACCTCCATGCTTATGACGTACACTAAGAAAAAATTCATGGGTGCAGAGAGGATATTTTGTTTCGTAAGGCCACTCCAATTTATTTACTTGTCTTACGTGCTCAGGAGGTAGGAAATGAGCCATTTTGGAATAAAAAAAAAAGTTGAAAAATGTGACTTTTTTTATTTTTTTTAGAGTCTGACGACTAGGACTGGTAGCAATATGTTTCTACCAGCCTATTCTCAACTAAATAAAATCAATCAATCTATTAATCCCTGTAACCTGAAGGGTGGGAGGTACACCTCCTCAAGTCTGAGGCTCTACTATGTACAGCAATGATAGCTTCCTGTAGTTGATTGAATCACACTTACAAAGAATATTCTTAAAACTTTCCCATTTTTTTTTTTTTTTGTGGAGGCTGACAGAAAATTTCAAAACCACTTTCGTCCGTAAGACACCAAAGATGACTTTTTTTTCTTTTTTTTTTGAGTCTGACAGGATTTTTTTTCCAAAAAAAGCTTGTAAGACAAGTAATTAAATTGGAGTGGCCTAACCCATTTATCAACGCAGCAAGCCCCAAAAAGGTGGACTATTTATGTGATATGTTTGAGTAATAACATATTGGAGAATATCTAATGGAAGAGTTTTCGCCATTACATATTTCAATACTTAATACTACTGATACTTCTAATACTTTATATTCTTAAATTGAAAATATTTCACTTTATATATGCTTTATTGCTAAGTTATTCTAGTTCTTTTAAAAGTACCGTATCATAAATAAATATAAATATAAATGAACTTTGAGCAAGTAATGACTTTTTGATATTTGCTAAGGTTCATCTAAAATGACATTTTATAAGAGGAACTTTATTGGGTATTTGGGAGGCAAAAAACAAAAAAGGAGATTCATATTCCTAGTTGTAGTCGTTTTGTACCAGATTCCTGCGTTATGCATTTGGAAGCACTCATGTACATTAGTACAACCCTCTATATAGATTCTGGCCTGCGTCCAATATGGATCTAAGCCCCCTCCTGTCCTCTTGGTAAGATGAACATGAATCGATGGAAGGATGATATTAGAAGGCTAATGACTCAAGAGGAGTCCACTCTCCTGATCTCATGTTGACCACTGATATCTCCTTCACCCACACCATCTATGGTATATAACAACTCCGGATACGAGTACATCCTGATTCCGGAGGCACTAACCCTCTGACTTGCCCTTCAGTGCCATCTATAGTTCAATGACAGTACTAGACTTCTTGGTAAGGTGCACTCAGAGGGGAAGGGTGACTTATGAGCTCAAGGTACCATCAGGCCTGCCCTTCAGTGCCATCTATAGTTCAATGACAGTACTAGACTTCTTGGTAAGGTGCACTCAGAGGGGAAGGGTGACTTATGAGCTTAAGGTACCATCAGGCCTGCCCTTCAGTGCCATCTACAGGTCAATGACAGTACTAGACTTGGTAAGGTGCACTCGGAGGGGAAGGGTGACTTATGAGCTCAAGGTTCCATCAGGCCTGCCCATCAGTGCCATCTACAGGTCAATGACAGTACTAGACTTGGTAAGGTGCACTCAGAGGGGAAGGGTGACTTATGAGCTCAAGGTACCATCAGGCCTGCCCTTCAGTGCCATCTATAGGTCAATGACAGTACTAGACTTGGTAAGGTGCACTCAGAGGGGAAGGGTGACTTATGAGCTCAAGGTACCATCAGGCATGCCCTTCAGTGCCATCTACAGGTCAATGACAGTACTAGACTAGGTAAGGTGCACTCAGAGGGGAAGGGTGACTTATGAGCTCAAGGTACCATCAGGCCTGCCCCTTAGTGCCATCTATAGTTCAATGACAGTACTTAACCACTAATTGAGGTGCATTCAGAGGGAAAACTTTATTTAGGAAGCTTGTCTAGCCAAATTCTAGGTACCTTTCCACCTGCCCATTGGCGCCATCTATAGGCTGTTGATAGTACTATACTTGGGTTGGTGCACTCAAAGGGAAAGGATGACTTATGAGTACTGCAGGTGCCTTCTTCATGTACCATCCTGCCTGCCCTTCAGTACTAGATGATTCATGTCCTCAGTGTAGTGCACTTTGATTCATGAATAATCCCGCACCAAGAAGGTATTTAAGGTATATTGACTCTTTCATCTCTCTTTGATTCTGCTTATAAAAGCGCTCTGAGTTAGCTAATACAGAGCATTGAGATGGATTGGTGGCTGGGGGTCCCTAACTGATGTATGCAGTGTCCCTCACTCAGACTGAAGCAGGATTTAGGGTCCATTGGTCATTATGTAGCCCCTTCAAGGGATGCCCCATAACCACCATATTATACCTAACCCATAACTTTGGCTCTTCTTGTATTAAGCCTTTAGATGTAGGATAACAGTTATGAAAATTTATGGCTGGTAGGAAGGCATGGTTCATAAGGTGATATAGATCATGTTGAAGTTACTACAGATAATGGTGTTATAATCAAGTAGCGGTCAGACTGACCCATTATACTGACCGGGACAGTATACCCTGACAGTATGTTCATTCTTGCTCAGCTATCCATTTTGTGCTTAAAGGGCAAATGCACCATCATGATGATTTAGGTTCAAAATGTGCCTATACGTGTCACCTTTCAAATAAGACCACCCGCAAGTCTGTCCTCCTCAGCACTCCTCAGATATGGCTTATGAAAGTTAGTAAAAAACTGAACTGAGTCTGGGTATGGAGGCTGACATTATCAGAAGTGGTGCTAATGAAGTGACTGGCAGCCCTGCTTCTGATTGGTTGAGAGATATCAGTGACTGCCACTGATATCTCTCAACCAATCAGAAGCAGGGCTGCCAGTCACTTCATTAGCACCACTTCTGATAATGTCAGCCTCCATACCCACACTCAGGCCAGTTTTTTACTAACTTTCATAAGCCATATCTGAGGAGTGCTGAGGAGGACAGACTTGCGGGTGGTCTTATTTGAAAGGTGACACGTATAGGCACATTTTGAACCTAAATCATCATGATGGTGCATTTGCCCTTTAACCCTTCCAATGCTGAGGCTACATTTGCCCTAAGTACAAGAATGCAAAAATCCTTGAAAACCATCTAAACCCTGTCTTGTTGATAGTCATTGGAAATCTCTCACCAAGTATTCTCAGATGAGTACCCATTTGCCAGGGTTTCGGTGATTTTTCAGGGTTTTTTGCATTATTTTGTATTGGCAAAATTAACCACCAGCAGCATAAGGGTTAAGTATGGATGTCCAAGCATCTTATTGAGTCACCTTTGATGTCATCTTGAAGGATCTGAGCTTGTCAGTCTAGAGAATTGTCCTGCTCAGTAATTCATTTTGGCCTGATTGACAATAGTTATCCCTTGTGTTGTGTGCTAGAGTGGGTAGTTGAGCCCCCTCTAGGTGTGGCAACTGTATGAACTAATTAAACAATTCAATACGCCACAAGCCTTTGTGTAGGCATGATGAATTGTAACTAAATGGGTAAAACACAGTCAAGCCTAGAAGCTAGGGGGTGATTTGCTTTTTGACTGTCTCAGCCCTGGCTCTGGCTTAACCCTTTAGGCTTATGCTGCTGGTGATATTTCAACCAATACAAAATGATGCAAAAAAACTAAAATATGACGGAAACCCAGGAACATGGGTACTCATTTGAGAGTGCTCAGCGAGAGCTTTCCAATGAATACCAACATGACAAGGTTTAGATGGTTTTCAAAAATCGTTGTATCCTTGTGATTTGGATGAAAGTAGCCTTAGCATTGGAAGGGTTAAAGAGGCCATGGACATACCCTCGACTACTCCAGATCAGTTGCCAAGATCTTGGTGCTCGTCTAGACAGTCTTACTCAGTCGGGCATAACTTATGTGGTTCCTGTTGACTGACTGGTTAGAGATACCTGCTCTACTGATGTTGGTTAACCCATTAATGCTCACAGCGGCCAAAAGCAGCCTCACAATTTTAATGATGATAATTTGCAGGCAAAAGCCAAGTCAGGAAAATATTTGATCGAGAAATGTCAATCAGAACATAACCAACAACTCTCCTTCAAATATTTTGTAAAATCATTCTCAATTCAAAAGTTATCGTCAAAAGTATCATCAATCCAGAGGACAATTTCTGGATGAACTCTTGAGTATTAATGGGTTAAGGAAAGATGTCACTTTCATCTGAACTTCTGAAAATCAGGGCTCTATTCTTGATAGATTGTGCTGCTCAAGGAGGCATGGGGAAAATTGGCAGTTGAAGACTATTTGGTCAATTTGACTTTGTCTGTGATTAATAGAGATAAGCTGCTCAGATTCATGAAACCAATCTTGACTTCCAAGTACTTGCTCTGTGTTTAATTGCCAAGGTTGACAGATATAAGAGTCTCATTGCTTTTGTTTCAGTTTGGGGGATTCACTTTCAGCAAGCTCAGGAAATAAGATTCAAAGTTAGTCTTTTGGAAATGGAATGTTGTTTTTGATTTTCAATAGAAGCTCCAAAGATGAGTTTGCATAGAGTAATTTTCTATGAGAATTTTACAAAATGCTTGACTGTTTGCCTTGGGCATCAATTAGTTTTAAACTTCCAGTTAGTATACCTTGAGGCAGGGGCTTAGCTGCCTATGCGTCCAGCGTGTCATTTGGACACCCAGAACACTGTTTTTTGACAGTTTGGACACCCAAAAATTTATGTCAGAATTGGCTGATGATGACTTTTCTTAACAGATAAAAGATGTAGAAGCTGTACTGCTGTAGTGCCACTTTTATAAGACACACAAAGCAGTAACTGGCCTAAAAAAGCAAAATCTGTAAATATATAGGGTTTATTTTATTAGTAGTATGTACATTGTACCACAGGTTGGACACGCAAAAGTCTTTGAAACCTCTATTTGGACACCCTGTTTCCAAATATTGGCTAAGACCATGCCTTGAGGGTCAAAAGTAGAAGCTTTAAAAAGCTTAGGGAACCATTCCAGACAGTGCCTCATCTCTGAGTGCTTCTTGAGTAATCTCTTGCTGCAGATTTGGCTGAGGTTGATGTTGGGATGTGCATTAGTGGAGACTGTGTGAGAGGTTCCTATCTGAGTCTCTGTATGAAATTACCTCAAATGTTACATAAAAGGCACTTTGGATCTCCTGCAGTTGATGTTGGGGCATCCATGAGTTAGCAACAGGAGGATAGAGATCAGCTCAGTTCAAGCTTGCAGTAGAGGCTTTATGGATTGTCAGCATAGGAGGGTGAGGCCTAAAAAAAAGTTGTTTGTTTCCTGTAACCCTACCCTAACAAGTTTTTTTTCGAAAAAATCCCTACCCTAAAGTTTTTTTATCACCCTCCCAACTCCCAATTTACGTAAAACATGCATAAAACACACATTTTTGACCAAAAAAATAATGCAAAAAAAAAATATTCTGCCAGCCTACCTACCCTATTTTTCTTCGGACCGTTACAGGAAACAAACAATTAATTTTTTTAGGCCTGATAAAGTGTGTACTCATTGTCATTGTCATTACACTAGGATGCTAGTCCCAGCAAAGTTGACCTGTCAGAGTTGTCTCACTGCACATGTGATGTACATGGTCTAGTACCATGGCCCACTTGTAGGTGGCGCTAGATAGCCTGGCCTGCCTCTGCCCTCTGCCCTGCCTCTGACTGAGTTAAGGCTACATCTTAGTAGAGAACCATGCACAAACATGACTGCCCAGAGTAATAGACTAGATGAATAGAAAGGAAGAGTGAAATAAATGAATTCATATAAAAGCCAAGTAGACCACCTGATAAACGAGCCTATCTTCAAAATAAATATACGTATAAAAAACAGAAAAATGTAACAGGTGTATATATTTCCTAGGATAGATATATATGTATTACACATGTTAATAAAATGGATTTTGCCAGACTACCTGCCCACAGAGACCACAAGTGCCTCAACATGGCTATGTTTGCTGTAAGCAAGTGCTACAAGTCCCTTAACTATCTAATATATATGTAACATATCAATATCTGTGTTATTGCTACGCCAAGGTCTATTCCTCATTTAGAGTGGGTGTCTGACTGGGTGACACTATCATTATTCAGCACTGGGCAGCAGAGGATATACTGCTGGTAGTTTCCGCTGTTTGGGCTGTTGAAACATGGCCCTGGTGAAATACCACTTCCTGTGCAGTAGTCAGGCCGTCGATACTCCTCATGCTGCTTGCAATGAACACGCTCTGCTGACACGTTGCCCTGCCATTTCTCTACCACCACACTGATGAAGAGGCTTAACCCTTCGAGTGCTGAGGATACTTTCATTCAAAGTACAAATACGCAAAGATTTTTGAAAATCTTCTAACGCTTGTGATGTTGGTACTCATTGGAAAGCTCTCGCCGAGTACTTTCAGATGAGTACCCATTTGTCAGGGTTTCGGTCATTTTTTAGCATTTTTGCATAATTTTGTATCAGCAAAATTAGCCACCAGCAGCATAAGGGTTAACCCTTACATCCCTTGAAAAGACTAGGCTTTTAAACGGTAACTTGGTAAACATAAGAATCCTGTATTTTCCTGGCTATCTTTGGTAGAGAATGCTTGAACTCAAGATGGGTTTCCGGGAATTCCTTGATTCCTTTGTGTTGATGTGTGTTTACAGGCAAACCATCCAGAGAATGTTCTGGACATGAATGGGTCATATTCCTCCCGTCATGGTGTTAGCAAGCAGGGCGTCTGGGTGTCTTTTTGGACACCAAAACCCTTAAAAAGCACCCATCAGGACACCCAAATTCCTTTGAGAGGAATTTCTTAAAATGTCAATCTCAAGCATATCATTGAATTTTTTCATCATCATATAATTCCCATGACCTTACATAAGGATATCATGCCTTACTTTGATAAATATATACATGTTTATGGTTGAAATCTGAGTTTATTGTGGTCCCCCTTAAACAATGTTGACGCCCAAAAATTTTACAATTTGGCCAATTTTAGGCACCCAGTTTCTTATTCCTGGCTAAGACCCTGCCTCCCGTTGGCTTTGACAACATGATAAATAGGTGCCCTGTTGTTTTTGTTGTTTTTTGGGTTCTAATCAACATTTCTCCTCTAAATAATTTCCCAAAGATGCCTCCATCAGATAGATATTACTGATACAGTCAGACCTATTTTGACCTCTGCAGGGAAGCGTGGTTTAGATCTGACTACACTGTGAGTGCCGCTATCCAATGCTGATCACGTAGGAGGCAGATTATGGGTTTTGTCTTTTGGGATATTGCCATTCGTATTCAATGGCATGGTCCCCGGGGCAGGCAGGGCCGCTGCTCAATACTGTTAACCCATTTAACGGAGTTCAACACTATTTCTACAGATTTGATCTGTCAGTGAGCTCAAAAGATGCTGTACATTGCCCTGTAAAGATCTGGTGCTTTACCAGACATAAAGCAAGCCCGTATCTCTCTGCTGCTGCAATCCCTATGAAATATGTATGTGGCTCATGAGTGGTTCCCCCAACTTACCTTTAGAACAATATATACATTTGCAAGTATAGCAGTATTTGATCATCAAACTAATTAAGTCAATTAGCTTTTTCCCAAGGATTTGTAGGTGGCTCCCCCTGGCCTGTTTGTTTAAAACCACTCATTCTGTGCTGCATAGCATCAGTCCAGGTATATTGTTTGGTGTACGTTACCCTCACAAGAGCTGCAAAAGAAAGCAGTTATCTTCTGCATCCTTTGCTGACTGTGCTGCCATCTATAGGTCACTATTGGCATTGTTCTTATTTCATTCAGTGTGGTACCACACCGATGAATGCTGTGTTCTATGATTCACAGTAAAGTGATTACCTTAGGGAGGCAGGTTACTAGTACTGACTGTGCTGCCATCTATAGGTCACTATTGGCATTGTTCTTATTTCATTCAGCGTGGTACCACACTAATGGATGCTGTGTTCTATGATTCACCACAGCCGCTCAGCACAGTAAAGTGATTACCTGAGGGAGGCAGGTTGCTAGAACTGACTGTGCTGCCATCTATAGGTCACTATTGGCATTGTTCTTATTTCATTCAGCGTGGTACCACACTAATGAATGCTGTGTTCTTTGATTCACCACTGCCGCTCAGCACAGTGATTACCTGAGGGAGGCAGGTTGCTAGAACTGACTGTGCTGCCATCTATAGGTCAGTAGTGGCACCATGCCTATTTCACTCAGTCTGGAACCAGGCCAACGGATGCTGCTGTGTTGTGTGAGTCACCGCAGCAGCAGCTCAGTGCATTAAGGTGATAGAGAAGTAATGGTACCTGAGGGAGGCGGGTTGCTAGAACTGACTGTGCTGCCATCTATAGGTCAGTAGTGGCACCATGCCTATTTCACTCAGCCTGGAACCAGGCCAACGGATGCTGTGTTGTGTGAGTCACCGCAGCAGCTCAGTGCATTAAGGTGATAGAGAAGTAATGGTACCTGAGGGAGGCGGGTTGCTAGAACTGACTGTGCTGCCATCTATAGGTCAGTAGTGGCACCATGCCTATTTCACTCAGCCTGGAACCAGGCCAACGGATGCTGTGTTGTGTGAGTCACCGCAGCAGCTCAGTGCATTAAGGTGATAGAGAAGTAATGGTACGTGAGGGAGGCGGGTTGCTAGGAAATCTGCAGCTGTTCCACCTATGCATACATTCATTAGTACCTTTCTATGTATTCCGGAGCGGGCTTCGCCATCATACGAGCCACATCCCCTTTCCATGGACCCATTCAATTCGGCATGTGTGTACATATATCAGAGAGGTATCAAGTGATCTAGGTGCCAGACGAATGTGTTCCTGTGTCCAATGTGTTGACATTACGCCTTAGGTGGACTAATGACTATTTATATTGGCTGCAGTGACCTTTTTCGCTCAGTTCCATTAGCATATTTTGGTGCTCAGTAGATCCAACTGGTGTAGTTGTCATTCCAGACATTGACTGTGAAACCTGTCTGAGAAATGATGATGAGTTGGAACAATATTGGGCCCATTCATGGTTCATTCATTAGCTGAGTTCACTACTGTAAGGTACCATTGGATTGATGTTATGTAATACACTAAGCAGAATATTATGGGACTCAAGCAGAAATTTGCAAAAATAATTGGAAGGAAATTATTTTTAATATCCTGATCGACAGATAAACATGTGAATTAAAATTGGGATTGCTTCAAAGCAAAATTGGTCTAGGTTGACAACTAGTGTTTTTATTAAGTGGTGTTTCATTTCAAAGCAAGTTTGGTGTAAAAATGGTTTGCTCATGATTAACCGAAGAATACTTAATGTTATAAATAAGAGTTCCAGTGAAAAGTATTGTCTTAGTATATAGTGTCATTGAAAATGTCTTCAAAATAAAGCATTTACATGTTCTAATTAATTATCAGCGTTAAACATTTTCCATATTCATCAAAGCACTGGTAAGAAAAACATCAGAAATTTAAAAAGTTATGCTTGGAACACTCTAGGCAGGAATGGGTAAAAAAAACTTACAAGTACAGAATGGTGCAGTGAGATTATTTTTACCACACAGGTATTACTAGGCAAAGCTAAAATGTTATTAGGCCTAAAAAAAAGTTGTTTGTTTCCTGTAACCCTACCCTAACAAGTTTTTATTCAAAAAAATCCCTACCTTAAAGTTTTTTCCGCCCATCCAACTCCAAATCAACGTAAAACATGCATAAAACACACATTTTTGACCAAAAAAATAATGCAAAAAAAAATCTTTTTACCAACCTACCTACCCTATTTTTTTTCAGGCCGTTACAGGAAACAAACAATTAATTTTTTTAGGCCTGAGATTATTTTTACCCCACAGGTATTACTAGGCAAAGCTAAAATGTTATTATCACAGATGGAACATAAGATCTCCTTTGTGAGTGCATGGCTGGGAGGGTACCCTTAATGGTATGTGGCGAGGTTTGCTGCAGGCAAGGTCCCCCCCCCCCACAACAGACTAATTACTATTGACAGTCACTTCAGCAGTGGACGTCATCACCGGTGCACAGCAACTCAGCGCAGTCTCCTACAGTTAGATCATCAAGCAGCAGCCGCAGCAGCATGTAGTTTGCCCTGTGTTTGATGTGAAGACCTAGATATTGATTGGCATTCCATGAGGCATGTACCCGCCCCTCCTGCTGCTAATGCATGCGAAGGATCTTCGTTGCCTTTCAGCAATAGCCCAATCAAATGCAATATTTCCCAACACTGCAGCCCAGTAAAGTGGTTTTAAGAAATTGATGAGGTTTGGATGGATGGCACTGGCAGGATGTTTTATTGATTGAATAATGGTTGGGAAGCTGGTCTGTCTAGCAGTCTGGCTCTTAGTTCTCACTAAGCAACAGCAAGATGATAACAGCAAACCCTTTAACCCACTGAGGCTCAGAAAACTCTCTCTAAGAAACTGTAAACATATCCAATAATTACAATTCGTATAACCCACAAAGGCCCCAAAAATATAAATCTCTAAGAAATGGTATTCCGATCCAATAACAGCAAACCCTTTAACCCACTGAGGCTCAGACAACTCTCTCTAAGAAACTGTAAACATATCCAATAATTACAATTCGTATAACCCACAAAGGCCCCAAAAATATAAATCTCTAAGAAATGGTATTCAGATCCAATAACAGCAACCCCTTTTTTACCTAATAAGGCTCAGGAAACTAAATATCTCTCTAAGAAACAGTAAGCAGATCCAGTAACTGGTACCCTTTTCATCTATTCATGCCTAGTGATCTCTCTGAGACAAGTGTCATCTGTACCTATAATACCTTTGCAAATAATAATAATAATAATAATAATAATAATAATAATCTTTATTTAAAGAGGGTAACTCAGTCCAATGGTAAGGATCTTCCCTGAGGCCCTCTGGCATGTTTACATTAGTAGCCCGAGGGCCCCAGGGTTACAAAGTAGTACGGTACAATAACTTAGGAATGATGCAAAATATTGTAAGGAGAGATGTGGGCTGTGTTCAGATTTCAGCTTTTCCACCTCTAATATGCTTTTGTAGCCCTGGTGGTGCCATGACCAGGCAGGCTGCAATGATCCTGGAAATCTGGCATGACTAGGGGAGGGTTTTATTCCCGGATAAGCCAAGCCTTTTTGAGGCATCACATTTTTTCCGGTCCAAAATGTCGATTGATTGATTGATGTCATGCAAGCAATGTTTTGTTTTCACCTGGATATGCTCCTCCAAACCAGTGTCTTAGCCAGGATTTAGAAACTGGGTGCCTAAAATTGGCAGTTGGGCTTGATCAAGCTGTTACGGAATCACACTTTTGCTGTTCAAGCTTAGATATCTTTTTAATGGAAAAAGTTAGGAAATCATGCTTTATATTGTTGTGTAGGGCTTTGAAAGTTCTTTTAAATGGACCAAGTTCCAACTTCCCCAGAAAATGATTTTTGGGTAAAAAAGTGAAAAAACATGCCTGTTACGGAATCACTCAAAATTACCATCTGTTTTCTACCACTTTAATCAAATACCACTTTCATGCTGTTCATGCCACTTTTTTCCAAAAGTTTCTTTATTATGTGGTAGGTAAATTTGTTTTGCACAGATTCCACCACAAAGTTAGGAGTTGAATAAGTTAAAGTGAACTTTATTCAAGAAATTTTAACAGATGGTCTTGTTACGGAATCACATTTACCATTTGTTACGGAATCACATTTTCTGTAACAATCAATATCTTTCATTAAAAGAGTGCACTATGGTGAAATTTTCTGCTTTAATAAAGACATAAAATTTTACTGAAGGGAGCACTTAATTAGGAATTACATAGCAGCAGAGAGTGGGTTTTATACGTTTCTGATGGTAGGTAACAGATGACAATGTCTAATGTCAGAGGGACCACTTCCCCACAAGGGCAATTGTTAGACAATTAACTTATATAAGCTTTAATTGATTTAACATTGAAGCTTCTTATAAATAAATCATTAATCTGAAAAGGTTTTGAAAAACATGATGTTACCTTCTGCATTCTCAGAGGTAGATTTCACTCACTACCTGGTCAGTTTTATATCACTTCCTGTACACATCAAGGATGTTGGTATATACCCCAGACAATGTGGATTCTGTTTTTCCTCCACTGTCCCCTCTCATTAACACCCCTTATTGTTTAGTATGGGGAAGGAGGATATGATTCGGGGTGAAATTGCATCTACCCTGATTAACTGAATGGGTGGCTTCAGGATAAGGGATGTAGAGGTGAATGGAGACATTGCATTTGCAGACAGGATGGAGGTGTCAGTCAAGGTACACATCTGTACAGCTACCAATTAATATCAAACTAGCTGAGTTATGAATTAATCATGAACATTTATAGTTAATGCCAAATTTGCTAAATACTTATAAAATAACTATGTAATGATTCTTTTTAAACATGCATTTGTGATCTTATTAACTGTTGGATATTTTTTCTGGAGTAGATCATGTCTATTGGGCGAATGGAGAATCCCTGGAAATTTGTTTTTAAAATCATTTAGACTGCTGATATATGACTGGCTTTGTATAAAACAGTATCATATGAGTCTTCCATATGACTATATTGTATCTTTGAGGGAAAATATTGAATTCAATATTCTAAAATTCTGTACGCAACAGTTTGAATAGGTTGATATGGCCCATTATAACCATGAACATGCATGTACTTCTTGAAATAAATGCCTTATAAAAAGTCACTGAATTTAAACTAGAGTGAAAACAATTCATTTATATATTGAAAATGTCCTTTTAAAGGGTTACTCACAAAATTATTTGTGTGTCATGATGGTCGATTTTTGAGGGAGTGGGTGTCCAAATGAGGCTGAGATGCCCTGCTGGCCAGCTTAATTATACTCTACTTTAAAACTGTGTGAATGTTTTAAAAAAGGTAGTTTGGTGCTATGACACATTTTGAATAATTGTACCTTTCTAAAAATTGTATGTTAGTTACTTGTTTATAAAGGACTTCATCTGATTTCCATGTACAGCTTCTAAGTCCTTGTCCAAAGCGTTTTGATGCCATATTGAAACTACTACTCGATAATGGACATATACTTTTTTTTCAAAATACTGTGCACAATGTCTCATTCTAAATATGGAAACTATCAGTTAATACTAAACTTAAAGTTAAGATAACAAACTAGTCCATTTAAAGAATGTTCAAGACATCTATAGGCTTGAACCAGTCAATTTATCAAATATGTGATTCCGTAACGTTACGGAATCACCAACTTTAACCCCCACAAAAACACTGTTTGAAAATTTATTTTTCAAAAGTGTGCCCCTCATAGTTAAATTAGTGTTAAAATGCTTTTTTCTATGAAGTTTCATGGTAATGACCCAATCTGAACATTTTCAAAAATTAAAAAAATGCTATTTTTCTGTTACGGAATCACATGTTACGGAATCACAGATCACTGTATTCTAAAATTCATCAAAAACACCCCAAAACATAATATTCAATCCTATATCTCTTGGCACAGTCTTTCCAGGTATAATTGTATCATCTAAAGCAATGTTGAAGATCATAAGATGGTTTTACAAGAAAATATGGTGGTTTTAACATATTGTTAAATGTTATTGTCAGAAAGGCGTTGAACAAACAAACAAACACCCTGCAGTAAACGGTTCATAACTTTTTCATAAATGGGAATACAGTAAATCTGACTAAAGATCCAGAAACTTCAGAATTCTAGCTTTCCAAATATGTAAGATACATATTGCTACTATAAAATTTATTTTTTGTCTTAGATGCTAACTTCAACTTGATCGAGCCCAGTTGTAAAATTTTGGGCGTCCAATTTTTTAAGGGGGATCACAATATACTCATATTTAACCATAAACATGTATAAATTCATCAAAATAAGGCATGAAATCATTGAATAATGTCATGGGAATCATAAGGAGATGAAAAAATTCAATTATAAGCTTGAGATTGGGATTTTTAGGAGTTCCACACAAAAATATTTGGGTGTCCTGAGGGGTTCTTTTTAAAGGTTTGGGTGTCAAAAAAGGCACCCAGACGCCCTGCTGGCTAAGACCATGCTCCAAACCATTTTAGCCTAGAGTCCAAAGTACAAAAAAGGTTTCTGATTGGTCTCCTTGAAATTACTCTCAGTCTTTGGTTTGAGTCAATAACTCATTAATTTCTATTTCTGACCATAGATGACGTCGATGGTGGTCATCCAGATCAGTCAGAATTGGAAATAACTCACTATGGCCACCTGTTGAGCAATTTCAAAACTAAATCAGGGTATACTCTAAACTTTAAGTTGGTCTACTTGTCTTGTTAGACTTAAAAGAAGAAAAACATCTTGGCCTAGGGCTAGGTTACTAGGAATGTACTAATCACCAAGAGCACTTTACTGAAGAACTGTCAGTAATGGAGCCAATCCATTCGGCCTTTAACCCATTCACAGTAAAGTATCGTCTGCTATTTTCATACTTTTGAAAATAACTTGGAAATAAAGCAAATTCTCACAAAATATTTGAAGGAGAGTTGTTGGTAATATTCTGATAAACATTTCTCCTTCAAATATTTTTGATAAAGATGCTTTTGTGAGGAAAATATCAACAAAATAGTCAGGCCTGTTTTGGCCGCTCTGAGTGCCAATGGGTTAAGGGATTTATGTCAGACTGTCAGGTGCACTAAGCACCATCTCCTAGATTAGGGTCTGTTTGCTCCATAACACACACCTGCCATCTTTTGGCCTTTCCCTTAATAAATCTGACGTGGTTAAGAGGGGGTAGGTAGGCAGAGAGCCAGATTAGG
Source organism: Maea johnstoni (assembly GCA_963942565.1). Taxonomy (NCBI): domain Eukaryota; kingdom Metazoa; phylum Annelida; class Polychaeta; order Spionida; family Magelonidae; genus Maea; species Maea johnstoni. The sequence goes on along the minus strand of OZ012689.1, from coordinate 12,757,597 downwards.
TCACAGAAATGTGAGTGCCCTCGCAGAGCTGACCAGGATATGTATGAAAGTAACTATGCCCAGTGCTGTTTGATGTTTATTGAAACATGCACTCTTGAAAATGTATTGGGACCTATCAGTATTTGGTATTGTGTTGATTATGGACCAGGCCTCAACACTAACTCAAAATGTTATTGGCCCTGTAGGACGTCGGACCAGTAACAACTAGGATCTACTGGTCCTTCAACATTGTGACTGGTCCTACAATTTTTTCTTTAACGTAACAAGAAAATACATTGCATAAAATTCACCACAACATTTATTTTTTATTATTTCATCTTCATTTATTTCAAAAACATTTGGGGACATTCTCGGAGGGAAACATTTTAACAAGAATGTCCCCAAATGTTTACTGGCCCTGTAGGACCAGTTGAGGTCTTTTTTTACTGGCCCAAAGCCATTTTTGGGAATTTTTACTGGCCGGGGGCCATAGGTTTACTGTTAGCGTCGAGCCCTGTGGACACTAACCCCCACTCTTGAATTATTCTGGCCGGATAGAGTATTACAATAAAAAACAACAACTGTGTGAATAAATTAAAAGCCCTTTGATTGAAATATATGAAAACATTCCCCAACCATTAAGTTTGTTTGGCTAGAGATAGTATAACACATAATTATGTGGGCGCTGGTTCTACTACTACTTTCTGTAACTGAACTGTCCCATCCTTTCCTAATTTGTGACTGTCAATTAGGAGATCTACTTAAAGCTTATTTTGTACAAAGTAGCTTTTAGTCTAAATGGTTTGCCAATCAGAGGGTATTTTCTTTCCCTCGCTCATTACAACAGATTATAGCCACAAGCCTAATAGGATTTACTGAGTAGTTTGTATTACAGGAGACATGCCCATCTTGCCAGCAAACCCCCATGAACACAGTTATGCTTGGAGATTTTGGCAAAAAAACACCTGACAGACGACACACATAGCATGAACCATTCAATGACATTCTTCCAAGTATTAACCCTTATGCTGCTGGTTGCTTATTTGACCAATACGAAATGATGCAAAAAACATAAAAATGACCAAAACCCTGGCAAATGGGTACTCATCTAAGAGTACTCCATGAGAGCTATCTAATGAGTACCAACATGACAGGGTTTAGATGGTTTTTAGAGATTGTCCTTTAGGACATCTCTTTTAATATAGTTTTGGTTTTATTCAGGTCTTACTTTGTTCAGGGAGCCATTTGGAGCCATTCCTCATATTTTGGTGGTCGTCCGTCCTGGCGTTTTGTCGAACCTATCTCTGTGGTGTTGTATTTTTTTTAGTTTTTTTTTCGGGGGTTTGTTTATATGGGTGGTGTTTAAGAGACTAATTGAGGTTTTGTTTGGTTATTTGTTTTTATTAGGGAGATTTTTGGGGGTCTTTGGTGTTTTCTATTTTCTTTTCGCTCTCAGGATCCTGTCGTGTCGATCTCTGTGTTATGTTGGTCGCCATGGCGCAGCGTTGTTTAGCTTTGTTTGCGCATGCGCCGCATATATTATTATGCTAATTTTTCGTGACCTGTTTTTGTGTCATGCGCAATCGGTTTTTGGCTGCATGCGTAGTAATCTTGTGGTGTGATTTGAATTGCCCTAGCGCAAGTTTTCTTGCGTGTATTGGCGGTGTTTTCGGTCCTATTGTTTTTTCATTTACTTTACCTTTTGTGTTTTTGTCTTAATAAGAACAAAATCCAAAGTAATATTTATATTGTTTACTTTATAGTTCGTTTTTATCGGACTTTCTTTATCGATCGATCTGCCGCTTCATCGCAGCCATTTTGCCTATTTATAAGTTTGGGCGGGATCTTACCACGTGGTTTGTGTCTGGTGTATTATCCAATGAGCGGTCTCACTGCTTCACCGTCACACCACGTGGTACTCTTTCCCGCGGTTTATTAACCAATGAGCGGCTATTTGTAACTCGTTTGTACTATTGTACTTACGTGTTCATTCAAGTATTTTTTACATTGGCGAGGTTACCCATTTTGAATATCGGGTTTGACGAAATTTGCACCCCGATTTCAAAGCTTTCGTTTGTGGCCATCTCTAACTCTAAAATTCTGAAACCAAAAGAATTAACAAGCCAAGTATCTATATTATTAAGATTAATTCTTTTGGTTTCGGAAAATCGAAAATATTTTGAGATATTTGTCAACACGCATCGATGATGACGTATTGACCATGGCGATGAGTACATTTTCAATGGTACCTCGCCGATTCCTGTCAATTTCATCAAGCTATCACCCCCCGATCACAATATGACTACCTACCTGGATAGATGAGATCCTCATCTATCTGATTCAATGATTTTTTTAATTCAACTTCAGGTTGGAAGCGAAAAAATAGCTTTTCGCTACAACCGGAAGTTGATTTTTTTGACATTAGCGAGGTTACCGCATTGTGTGCATTTCACACAAAAAACATACTTTTTTCAATAAATTGTCACGTTGCCGTTTCTGGGTCAAAATTTACAAATGACCCATCAAAGTGTTCGCAACAAATAGGGCTTTTACCCTATTATCTTAACTTGTTGGTTATATTTGTAATTTTTGAAAAAAATTGGCGACTTCGGAAAAAAACGGATATCGGGTTTGACGAAATTTGCACCCCGATTTCAAAGCTTTCGTTTGTGGCCATCTCTAACTCTAAAATTCTGAAACCAAAAGAATTAACAAGCCAAGTATCTATATTATTAAGATTAATTCTTTTGGTTTCGGAAAATCGAAAATATTTTGAGATATTTGTCAACACGCATCGATGATGACGTATTGACCATGGCGATGAGTACATTTTCAATGGTACCTCGCCGATTCCTGTCAATTTCATCAAGCTATCACCCCCCGATCACAATATGACTACCTACCTGGATAGATGAGATCCTCATCTATCTGATTCAATCATTTTTTTAATTCAACTTCAGGTTGGAAGCGAAAAAATAGCTTTTCGCTACAACCGGAAGTTGATTTTTTTGACATTAGCGAGGTTACCGCATTGATATGCATTGTGTGCATTTCACACAAAAAACATACTTTTTTCAATAAATTGTCACGTCGCCGTTTCTGGGTCAAAATTTACAAATGACCCATCAAAGTGTTCGCAACAAATAGGGCTTTTACCCTATTATCATAACTTTTTGGTTATATTTGTAATTTTTGAAAAAAATTGGCTACTTCGGAAAAAAACGGCTTTTTGGAATGTTGATTTAGGAACCCTGGCGAAATTCTAAATTTACTTATTAATTTCGCCACTAAAACCGGAAAAAAAGTTTCAACTTCAAGAAAACAGACTCTAAATAATCCATCCTGCCCATTTGTGGAATTCTTTTGTTCCCCACAATCGTAAAAAAACAACTTTGAAAAAACCGGAAATAGTAAATATTTTTATCGCGATTTCAGCAGTCAGTATATATACCCTTCTCACCATGAGTGTAGTATGCAGTCCTGAAGTTAGCAGACCTTTAACCCTGCCATCCCTTCCGTTCTCACTGTTGTTGTATTTTAGATAAAGATATGATTTTAATTGTTTTGGGTGACAGGAAAAGTGTGTACTGTTATAATTTATTGGTCACAAACTTAAAAGCCCAAAGAGCATGTAATGCGAATGCATGGGATGGCAGGGTTAATGGTCTGCATACTTCAGGATTGCATTTTCACTCATGGTGAGAAGGGTGTCAAGGGACATAACTGCAGGCAGCACTCATAGAAACAGGCTTCGACATCATACTGCATCTACACCAAAGAGCATCATAGGAACTTGATTCACCTGACAACCCAAAATAGTAAGCATACATTAATTTGAAATAAATACAAAAATATCAATACAAAACTATCACTCAATATACAAATTTATAAAAACACATCCACAAAATATAGAAACCATGCAAATCTTCACTGTCCCTCAAACAAAACAATTACTGTTTAAAGAAGATATTGTGTCGGTGTGATAATATAAGATTGCATTTGGTGAGATATGTTTTGTGTTGATATTTTTGTGTTGCTTTGATGGTATGTATGATTATTTTTTCAGGTTGCATGGTGTATTTAATTTCTCTGATGTACCTTCAGTCTACCTGATGTTTAGTGCTGCCTGCAGTTCTGTCCCTAGAAACTCTTCTCAACATGAGTGAAGTAGCAGACCTGAAGTATGCAGGCTTCTACCCTATGATGCCGATGCCGGTCCCATACCCCTTCAACCCAGTGCTTGGGCCCAGGCAGCATCTCCCTGCATTTGTATCACCCAAGATGCCTTCCTCTCCGGTCAAGACTCCGCCAGTGGTGCGGTCCCCCATCCCAATAGGAGCGATCTCGCCCAACAACAAGCGGGGTGGAAGCCCGGTGGTAGCTGGGAGCGGCAGCAGTCCTGGGGCCAGTCAGTATACAGTGGTATCAGTGACACGCCCTGGGCCATCCACACCTACCAGACCCATCTCACCCCAGGGGAAGGGTATGCAGGTCAACACCACCCCTACACACAGCCCACGGGACCCATCTCATCAGCACAGCTTCAGGGACCAGCGCTACCCCACCCTATACCACGGTTGGGTTACCCAGGTATTCCTCATGGACCTCTCATAACGCCGTACGGTTTCATACCCCCCTGGCACCATTCCCCAGTGCCCGGGGCAGGACACCCTGGCATGTCGCCCTTTCTGGGGCACCCCTTCAGTCAGCGCGTACCAGGGCACCATTACCCCCTGCCCCCCTCAGGTGCCCTGTCTCAGGTCCAGGCCCACCAGCTGTCGACATCGCCCCCTGGTGCCAACGGGAGCAGTCCCTCCTCGCCTGCTAAACTACAGTCCCAGGGTGCACCTCACATCCAGAAACTCCCGAACGTCAAACACGCCCCGGTGCATCTGCTAGACACTTACAAGGTGCAGAGCATCACATCGGGTGCTCAGTCCATGGTGCAGCAGACCTCCCAGGGCCAGAGGAAGGCACTAGGGAGTAACGAGCCCGTGGGAGTGGGACAGGATCTGGACGGCAAGGCACTCACGTGTAACCTCCACCTGCAGCAAGAGTTCTATAGCTACATTCTGCAGAAGGAGGGGGAGAATGCTGCCAATAGCTTCACGGAGTTTATTCAGGAGAACACCACATGGAGCGATGGGGAGAGGGTGGCCACCACTACCACCAAGGATGCCCACATGATACCCAAGAACGACTTGAACTCTCAGATCAACAACAGCCGGCAGAAGCGGGAGAGCGTGACAGTTTCTGTGACGCTCGATGAACCCTCATAGACTACATATACACAAACCTAAGCATCCGAACATCAAGTAATGTTCTAAAAACATACTACTCAGACCACGACCAAATATTTATTCAAATAGATCACACAGCAACCACAACAAACACTTAAACGAAACATCATACCCCTGTTAAAAGTTTCATAGACATAAAATTAAAAAACAAATAACTGAATATCATAAAATTGAAAAATCAAACAACAAAAAAATTTACGCAACAAACAATCTCTTGGCGCCACTGGCGTCTCTCTTGTTAGATATCTTTGTGTCCTTGTGCTTTGGGCGAAAGTAGCCTCAGCATTTGAAGGGTTAAAAAGTAAGAATTGAGGAATCAAGCTCCTACTTGCCCGGCCCTGGGATCTAACTGTAGACCCCATGTTTCCCAACACTCAGGCCTTCAATCTTGCCAAGGTGCCATTGAATCTGATTCCTCGAAAGTATAGTAATTGATGTGTTAAGCTGCAAGTAGGATTATTTGAGCAGACTACATAGAGAAGAGCTTTTCTTGTTCTGTCCGCCACCTACTTGCTTCTTTCTTTTATGAAGATTACGCTGAAGAATAAGTGGTTTACTCAAGCAACAGACACAAAGGCAAAGCCATTTTGTCGTTGCTTGTTAACAAGAGCATGTGCATGCATAAGGCCTAAAAAAAAGTTGTTTGTTTCCTGACACCCTACCCTAACAAGTTTTTATTCAAAAAGATCCCTACCCTAATTTTTTTTCCGCCTTCCCGACTCCCAATCAACGTAAAACATGCATAAAACACACATTTTTGACCAAAATAAATAATGAAATTTTTTTTTTACCGACCTACCTACCCTATTTTTTTCGGACCGTTACAGGAAACAACCAATTTCTTTTTTTAGGCATAAGCTGCGTACAAACTCTGTCCAAGGTCAAGTTCGGTCCAGTTTTCGGTCATTGAGATTTGGAAGGGCTCAAGCACAAAAATTTCAACAATTGATACTAGTGGTATAGTATGTCAACTTTCATCCGAATTACACTACTTGATATAACTTTAAACATTTTACATAACTTATCATATCTTCTTCTTTTTCAGGTTTACCCCAAACATGACGTTACAAATGTGGTTGAAGCAACTCACAGTGTGAAAATCACCAACTGGTGCAAGTACGGTCACAAACACTGCCATCATCATGGCACGCACACCGTCAGACCATTCAGATGTCTAGGTAGGCCATTTACATGTTTTACATTGCCATCATCATCACCACAGCCATCATCATCATCATCATCATCATCATCATCATCATCATACCATAGTGTTATCATCCACCCTCAACTAGAAATAGAATAAATGAAAAAATACTTACTTTACTCAGGCCTGTTCCACTCAATAAAGGCAAATATTTTGCCTGGCAGGCCTGTTCAATTGTTGAACCATTTTAACACCCTATGGGAGGATGCAACCTCAGCAGCCATGTCTTAGCTCTAGGCTAGATCAATCACCTGTATGACAGCTAAACTTATCACAACTTGGGGTACTGAGGTAAAAAATTCTGCCAGTTGTTTCACAAGGGAACTTTTTTCTGGGATGATTTAATCTAAGATATTATTCAAACCAAATTAATGAACCACAAGCATCCGGTTATTTGTGGAATCCAAGAACGAAAGGGTAATGATGTGGAAGTATTTTAAACCATCATTTATATATTTCTTTTAATTTACGATAATGTTGAACTTGTTACTAAGCTAGTTTGTTTCCCTCAGTGGTACCTCAGTTTGAGGTCAAGAGATACCATAAACGCGAGTTCTCCTGAGCCTATTTAAGCATAATTGCATGCTGGAAAAGTCTGGATTAATCCTGGGAGGAAATCAGATGATGCCATCTGTTGGACTTTCTGGTTTGCCACTATCCACTATGTGTTTAACCCTTCCAATGCTAAGGCTACTTTCGTCCAAAGCACAAGGATGCAAAGATTTTTGTAAACCATCTAAAACCTGTCTTATTGGTATTCATTAGATAGCTCTCGCTGAGTACTCTCAGATGAGTACCCATTTGCTAGGGTTTCAGTCATTTTTCAGGTTTTTGCATAATTTTGTATTGGCACAAAATTAGCCACCATCAGCATAAGGGTTAATGATCCGGTCAAGGCTTAACCCATTGGTCACTGTATGGCTAATAATTCTCCTGACAATGTTGGTGTAATCTTCTTGACCAGATGATTTTCCAAAAATATTTCTAAAACAAATGTTGATCTGAACCCAACCAACAACTTTCTTTCAAATATTTTGTGAATTTATGATGAATTCCAAAGTTAATCTGAAAATTACCATAGACCCAGATTCCACTTGTCAAGAGGATTGTCTCCTCTTGTGTTTAACGGTAAGTTTAACCCATACATGTTTAGAAGTTTGTCCAGAAATTGTCATCAGATTCTATAATTCTTTTGCCAGTTTCGAATGATTTGGCAGAATATTTGAAGGAGAGTTGTTGGTTGTAGGGTTCTGATAGACATTTCTCCTTTAACCCATTAACACTCAGAGCAGCCAAAAGAGGCCTGACGATTTTGGAAATATTTAACTTACAAACACATTTTCTTGAAAACATTTGAAGGAGAAATGTTAATCACAAGCCAGAAAAGAACTCTCCTTCAAATATTTTGCGAATTTTTGCTTTATTCAAAAGATATTTCCAAAAGTATGAGGGTAGCAGACGACACTTTCTAGAGTAACTCTTAAGTGTGAATGGGTTAAATATTTTTTACCAAATATGCTTAGGCTTCAGATGGGTTAGGATTAGGATAAAGATGTTGGGCTTAGGTACAGAGGATTAGGTATTATATGCAGACTGGCATCAGCTAGACAGGGTAATAGATTTTTCATCTAAGTAAAAAGTTGTAAGTCAGTGAAATTTGCAACGACCTATTTATGAAAGTTGACAGTTGAAGAAGCACAATGCTTGCATTAGGAACAGGATTTTTTTCAAAGCTGTAGACCCGAAGCTAAGCAGAGTCCATATAGGCTTGAATGAGGAGACTTGAAAGAAAGTTTAAAGAATGGAAGAGTTGAGGAAACACTTGTGAAGTCCATTGCGAGGTTTTCTTCCTCCCTCCTCTTCTGGCCACAGCTAGACTAGGTTCCTAGTCCCTAAAAAGTTGACATCCCCTCCTGTGCTGACTTAGCTGTGTGGTGTAGTACCAGGTATGGTAGATAGATGGCACCACCTGATCCTAAGATCTCTAGAGGATTTTGTCATACATAAATTGAATCCTGGTGAGATAAGTGTAAACTAAATTGACTACTATGGCCACCAAGAGTATTTGGTGCCTGGTAACAGAAAAAACATAGCAGAAAAATACATATGACAGCCTAGAAATCTAGCCTAGGCCACAGCTTACTCTGAGCTCAGGAGGCATTTGGTCATGTGACGCAATTCCAGCTCGCCCACTTAGTAGAGCACTACTCTGTGGGAATTAATGGCAGGGATTAGATTAGGCTTTACTACACAGATTGCATGTCAGCCCAACCTCAAGTGACTTCCAGTGACCTACAATCCTAACCCTCTGGTGTCTTCTCACAAATGGATCCTGTTTCTGCTTGCTTTTGCGAATGCACTTATTCAATGATAGATTTGATAACGGTTAACCTTTTTCCTAAAGAAAAATATCATCCACACTTCTAATCGTGGGATGTGTATTGGCAAATAAATTCTGGTATTCTTTCCAAAGATACAAAATGATTTGAAAACATTTTCATTTTCATCTCCTTATAATTCCCATGACATTGTTTAATGATATCATGCCTTATTTGGATGAATTTATACATGTTTATGGTAAAAAAAATATGAGAATATTGCGATCCCCCTTTTAAAATTTGGACGCCCAAAATTTTTACAACTGCCAATTTTAGTCACCTAGTTTCTAAATCCTGGCTAAGACACTGACCCGCACGGTGATGCTGCGATCGCCACGGTTTTTGGCCGCAAACGGATCGCACGGCGGACAGATGCCTTATGTGACTAGGGCTTTACCTGGTTACCTTGGTGTCTTGAGTGCCTGGGCAAAAACAACATGATTTGTTTGTGCCTATATAGGAAGCTGCTGCATTCAATTAGGTTGCACCACAAGGTTGATGGGAATTCCCCTGACAACTTGCTCTCATATTCCTTTCTACTTCATCAAGCCAATGTTTATGATTATATTTCCACTGGAGGAAATCTGTGTCACTTTGTGCAAGGTATCATGGTATTCCCTCATGGTGGGGGCACTTACTCATTCACATCTGGGGGGGGGGGGGGGGTACACTTTGGCTGCGGCATAGGGAAATATCTTGATAACAGAGCAGTATTTTGATGGATATTATTATTTGATTGAAAGTTGATGTTCCAGTTGGCTTTAACAATCCATCTTTGAATAATTTTCGAATAATAATTCATTTAATGAGATGTTCTCAAAGAAGGGAGACCATCCGTTTACCCCAGATGAAAAGGCTTGAAGTCTTAACCCAATCATCCCCATTTTGGACCAACTTAGAATATAATTCTACATGCTTGATTGGAGAACCATTAAGATTTACCTTAGGATTGTATGTCAGCGCATAGTGAAGCTACTAGTCCAGTAAATAACCTTACTTTTTTCTGACCTGAATTCCATCTTTTTTCACGTTTTAGTGTTAGTTTTAAAGGTCAACACAAATTTTACTAGGGTAGTTTACCCACGAAAGCTTAAACCAAGGTCTGTATGTAGCCACCTGGTAAGCAAGTTTAGAACTAAATCAGGGTAGGCTTAGTTTGATATTGGACCAGGGTCTTAGCCAGGATTTAAAATCTGGGTGCCCAAAATTGCCGAATTTTAAATATTTGGGCGTCCAAATTTTAAAGGGGGACCACAATATACTCAGATTTGAACCATAAACATGTATACATTTATCAAAATAAGGTATGATATCCTTATACAATGTCATAGGAATAATATGGAGATGAAAAAATTGAATTATATGCTTGAGATTGACATTTTAAGAAATTCCTCACAAAAATTTTTGGGTGTCCTGAGGGGTATTTTTCAAGGGTTTGGGTGTCCAAAAAGACACCCAGACGCCCTGCTGGCTAAGACCATGTATTGGACTGATAGTACTCAGCAGGTGAAACACATGCTTGTGAAAGTGCTAGGCTAGTGTGTAGGCTATGGGTCTGCTAGGGCATATGCGGTTCTGCCAGAGCATACGTGGGAAAGTTTCTAGGGAGTATTCTGGCTCACTAAGAACACATGGTGCATGCATGCTGGTTGGAAGTATCTGAGCTCTTTCTCGATCCGTGCCCCCTATAGATAGGGAGCTGCGGGAGGGAGGGAGGCTATTCCCATTCCCCTCACAGACACACAGGCCTGCCACAGCACTGCCAGCCCCCCCCCCCCCCCCCCCCCCCCCCCCCCCCCCCCCCCCCCCCCCCCCCCCCCCCCCGGCCACGGTTCCTACAGCCACCAGTGGCAAATGCAATTTAGACTACTATTTGCTTGGCAATTCCAACGCATCCTGCCTGGAAGGTTTGGAATGAGTAATCGCTGATGGCAGAGTTCCTTTGGCGAAAACAAAAGTGTTAGAGGAGTCCCAAGGTGCTCACGTCCCACTTCATGCTATTGCATCTATATTGCCCTACTTGGCAATAAAGGGGCCTAAGGCTAAAGGTTCTCCTGTTTTTCTCTCTCTGGCTCAGGCATATGGCAACCTCTCCCCTCTTACAGGATTCAGCAATAAGTCTGTTTTGGTAACCATGTTGGAGCTGTGGAGCTGGTCTAGTGGACAATACAGGGGCTTGCATGGTTCGACTTTCCCAGGGGCCCGGGGGCATATGCCCCTAGATTTTGCTGTGGGCCCCTAGATTTTTCAGTCTTGGGGCCCGAAATAGTATGAAAAGTAACCAGAAATCCTGTTTTTGACCACTAATTTTTATCGAAAGACCTTTTCGGGCCCATAGCCTGGAATCTAAGTGGCAGACCCTGGTTATGGCTGTTTTCAGGGCAACTTGGAAGTACAGAGACTATTAACCCTTCCAATGCTGAGGCTACTTTTGTCCAAAGCACAAGGATGCAATTTTTTTTTGAAAACCGTCTAAACCCTGTCATGTTGGTATCCATAAGATAGCTCTCACTGAGTACTTTCAGATGAGTACCCATTTGCCAAGGTTTCAGCCATTTTTCAGGGTTTTTTTGCATCATTTTGTATTGGTCAAATCAGTTACCAGCAGCATACGGGTTAAGGCTAAGGGTGTTTTGGTAACCATGCTAAAGCTGTTACTTAACTCTGCTAAGCAATACTGGGTTTTAAATACAAAAAGTGTTAAGGGACCATGCTTTTATTGCTATATTTCACTACTTAGCAATATAAGGCTGAAGAGTATTATGGGTACCAGGATATACTGTACTACGCACAATTTATCATCTAGTCTATAGCTCTGGTCAACCCCTTTTTCCTCAGTTGACAATATATGAAATTTCGATAACCACCTTTTTGCCTAGCTCATCTTTTCCTAAAGAAACATGAACCTGCCAGTTGACAGGGAATTTCTGGGATGGGGTGCTTTCAGGTACGAATATGGTAAACGGAGGTTTTTAATAAAAGTGTCTCACTTTCTTTTTTAATCTTATTCAATCTATTGATACTTACCGAGATATTTGCCTTATTTTCTATGTGTCATTTCATTTTTTTTTATCTCATCAAGTGTGAATGCTTTAGAAAACCAATGCTGTTGATATAGTGTTATCACTGATGATGTGTGCTTCGCAACCGCCATTGTCAGGTTATCAATCTGACGCTGATTGAAGTAAAAAACATCAACAGCTCAATGGCGCAATGTCCATTATGCACATTGCACAACATCCAATTCATGAATATCTGAGAGAATGTAAGTATACCCATTCCCAAGGCATGTTTTGCCAGATGTCAACTAACATAATCTGTGTGCATTCCGAAGTTGAATCATTACACATAGAGTGTTCATTGAGGGTTTGGGTAGTAAATGCCAGTGGTATGAATAAATCAATTTGATTAATTTGATTATACCCATCTATCACCACTAGCCTGGCATAATTGTTTCACTGTTCCAGTAAAAGTTAGTTGACAGCAGTCTGATATGACTGGCATTATACTTCTAATGCTACTGTACATAAACGTATGTACACCAACCCATTTGCAAACAATGCTATATATCACAGCACATGATGATATCCAGTGCTTAAATAGACTGCAGAAAGAGTCGGATGTAGTCAGGGGTATTGTATGAAATACATGACTCTAGCACCATACAGCTCCACACATGACCCCTATGCTGATGTGGAGGGTTCAAAACTATGAGTGTCCAACTCTGTGTTTATTGGCATAAATATCACAGTTAAATACTTGTGGTTTGTAGGATATTTGGTCTTGAAGATTAGACACTTGAACTCATCCCCTGCCCCAATTATTTTAGTGATTGTTTTTTTTTCTTTAACTTGGCTGGTATGTAAGAAAAAAATGCCTTCAGTTGTGCACCACTGCATTGAGGGTGGCTCAATTTTGGTATAAACAATCCTAAAATAATGAAATTTATGACTTTATAAAATGATGACATTCAGATACAATTGACTGCTTTTTCCCAGCCCAGCAGATATCCATGAATTATTCTACTTCTGATTTATTTTTGAGCAACTATTTCTTGCAGTGTTTTTGGAGGTTGTTATCCTACCATCCTAGGTCACTGCTGTGTGGTGAAGGGTTGCCTGTGATGCCTTTTCAAAGGAAAGACCCCTTGTGACGATTTATAAAGGGAAACAAAGGCAAACAAAGTTCTTCCTGATAACAGGAAGGGATATCTACCTGTAGAACTTAATAACAGAAGGAAAGTCTTTCCAGATCCCAGGTTTATATCGCATTGCTATGACCTGTGAAAGGTTCCTAACCCTGTAGGAATTGTAACAGAAGGGAATTTCTTCCCGGGTCTCATGTTCGTGAAATGACCCATGTTGGTGAATGCCACATAATCCTAAGAACCACTCTGCTCATCCCAAGAGAGCTAGAGGTTGATGACCTGTGAACTATTGATGTATAGTATCGTACCTGCACCTCGGGATAAGCCCAGCAGAATATCTTGTCAGAAAGAGTGGCCATCCAAGCATGATAATTAGTCTGAGGGCAATTCTGATTGGTTTGTAAAATTACAGCATCAAGGGGAAAATCATATGATTCCTCATCTTAATTCTGGCATGAAAATGCTGCAAAGAGCCTATCTGACTTTGCCTTTTAAAATCTGCAACCTAACCTAGGACTCCTGGGAGAGTTTTATCTCCAGCCTAGCAATCTATCTCCATAATATTTTATGTCATTTTCCGTCTGGAAAACCAGCTCTCAGCAAGCTCATTACGGATGACTGTGACAGGGAAAATTGATCTCCACCATTGGACCTCTAGACTGTCACAGGGGTGTACATGCCTCTCATAGGGTTCATGATAGACATGACTCCTAGACCCTGAAATGTTAACACTCGCCTTGTTGTAGTCCCAGCAAAGGCCCACAGATGGCGCCATATGGTTCGCCTACCTCCAGTGGGTTTTTATCATACTTGTAGAGGGCACTCTTGATTTATTGTCCTCGGATTCTTTCTTGGAGCCATCCATGGTCATTGAAAGCCATGTTAAGCCATTCATTCTCTGTCCCCAAAATGGCATGGCCATTTTTAGAATGTCAGCCTCTTGAATGCATCATTTAGGAATGGCACAAAGAAAAGAGAAAGAAGTAAATGATATTGATTAAAGAAGACAAAGAAATCATCATTCTTTACACCTGTCTTTTTGATAGACCTATAGATAATAATATCTTCATACTCATACCATTCTTCTACTACCTAATATTGGGTAGTTGTAATAAGAAACTGAATTCAGTTGTCTTTTTTAGAAGCTCCTATTAGGAGTGTGATCGGTATCCAAGGTTTGGAATCAGAATCGGTAAAAAAAAAATTCCGATTCTTTTGGATTCCGATTCTGATTCCTACCGACGATTATAGAGGGAAGAATCATAGCATTTAGGTTTAAAAGTGTATCAGATGCTACACTGTTTTAACATTCCCATGCTAATAATTTCATTTTAAGATAGTAGATTAGATTACCCGGTGCACTGAGCTACTGACTGGCGTTGTCTAGTTACTTTGTCATCTTATCGCATTGCAATAATATGACAAAGTAAGCGTCAATTAGTATCAACATTTTACCGATTCCGGAATCGGAATGATCGCTATGAGATTTTATAGCGATCTTTTCCATGGGATCGTCGATACCATCCGATTCCTTGGTATCGATTACACTCCTAGCTCCTATAGACATCCTCTTCAGTCTTCACTTACTGATGAATCTATCTAAGAATCAAGTGAGAAATTATTGATGTACGGAACTGTTATATTGTTATTTTTCATTAAGTGATTGTATAAGGCTTAGACTTGATGCAAATGTATTGTCAAGTTAAACCTTAAGCCTAAGTCCCTTTGGTGCAACTGGACCTGTTAGGAATAAGAAAGGTTCCAATCATCTAATGTGATTTATCAACAGAAACATTTTTATAAAGCAGAAAATTTTCTATAAATACCTCTAAAATTTGATGTAAATAATAGAAATAATGTTAAAATATATGATTTTAATCTGTAGTCAAGAAAAGTCATAAGATTTTTGTGCTAATGTTTCTCCAAGCAATCATTCATTCATTCATTCATTCAGTCACTCATTCAGTCATTCATCATCAATTCATTCATTCATTCATTCGTTCAAAATATCTAGTCAGGGTTCTGTACATGTGCCCCAGAATTGATGTAAACAGATATTTGCATGAGTTTATACATCTTCACCAATCATACGAGTCATTGACTGTTTATCTGATTTTGCCTGTATTCCAATCACCCAGCAAAAGCACCTAGAACTTAGTAGTAGTTATTTCTCACACCACCAGGGGTCTCCTTGGCATACCCCTGACTCGCTTCCCTTCCCCCTGTGCACACTAACAGCATCTTGGAGTGTCTGAGGCTAGACTAACCGCATCCTATGGTCTCATTTTCAGTGGGGCCTTTCCAGAGTGACGCTCTCCTTGTTCCCGAGCATTGTCTCTTTGACCACATTCACAACTCTAACCAGTGCATGAGCTTCAAAGAGTGGAATCTGACGTCGATTACAGCCTGTAAGAACCGCCAGATGAGCCAGCAGAGTTTTGCCATGCTCCTGCCCTGTGGCATTGATATGTTCTCAGGGGTGGAGTTTGTCTGCTGTCCCAGTGCCAAAGGTAACTCTTCTATTCTATTACTATCCAAGTACATTTCATGTTATTATTTGTGAAGCTAGTGGTCAACACTAATGCTGCCTCTATTGGCAGACTCTAAAGTTAATCCTGATCTTCCCGATCCGCCGCTAGGTGGCTACGCGTTTTGGCGCCAAACTACCTCTAGTGTCTGCCAGCGCCCTCTTCACTGGTTAACCTTTATAGGACTCTCCGCTTTTTGCAATACTACACCTTTAACTCTATTTAGATGTCCTCTTCTTCTCTCAGTGCTATTTGTCAGGTACTGTTTCTTGGTGCTATCATTCTGATGTAGATGCTTCTGTGAATATTCAAAGTAGAACCCTTGATTTCTAGGAGAAGAGTAATGTGTCTTTCTTCATAACTGGATATATGATGTTTAAAAATGCTTGCAGAACACCTTTATTCTGCTTGTTTGTAAGTAGGGTATCGGTAAATTAATAAGACCATGTACAAAAGCCATGATCTGGTTTCCAAACTACAACTCAGGCTAAGTTGCTCATGTTTAGAGCTAATGAGTGAAGGGAAATTACATTTTACAAGCATTAGTAGCTAAATCAAGATCTTCACGGCAAAGTATTTTCACTTTTCCAAGTAATGATAATCTATGATTTTTTCATTTACCTATGGTAATTAGTACCTAATTACAAAGATGATAGTTACGATTATGTGAGAAAGTACATAGGCTTAAATGCAGGATATCCACTGAAGCCTTATGGAAAAAAAGCATCCATTGCCCCAAAAATATCCATCAATTCTTGTTCACAACTGTCGCTTAGTTTTCATAATTTATTCATCTGTAATACGGATAATGCATGTGGCGGTTTATGAGAGAGTGGTGGTAATAGCTGCTGCTGGAAATGGAGTAAGTGCCTTTGAAGGGGGCTGTCATTAGAGCTGGCTAACGAGTGGCAGTCCTAATGGAATAGCCTCCAGTCTCAAATACGCCGGCAACTCCCTCAGTAGACTAGCTCCTAGTCTATGATCTACTTCAATATTGTTCTTCTCTGTTCCGGTCTATATTTTGCTCAATATTTACGTGTTAGTTTTAGTTGCTGTTGATAGATGGAGCCAATGGTGGTCACCCTGTTCGATCAAAATACAAAATGAACCCGTGCTGGCTGTCTGGTGAGCCAATATAGAAATAAATATGGGTAGTCATCTTAGAATGGTATAGAAACTCTAGGTAAGTAATAAAAAAGTGAAATGAATTTCTAGGCCTAGGACTAGGTTACTCCCTCAGCTGTTGCTGGCTCTGGCGCATTGCCACTACTCCGTATGTGCTGCTGCCACTCAGGCTGATGTTTGCAGGTACTAAGGTGCATGAGAGGAACTAACAAAATGAGTTATATGCAAGGATGGACATCTTGATTAGCCAGAAGCTACTAGAAGTCTCACTTTGAACTTCAAGCGAGCAATTAAGACCCACATTCAGGGTAGACTTAATTTTGGGCAGGTATAATTTTCGTTATATAAATATATAAATATATATATATATATATATATATATATATATATATATATATATATATATATATATATATATATATATTAATTATGATATACATTACCTGTTCATATCATGAAGCTTGCTTCGCCAATCGCTCCCTGACAATCGCCAAAAGTTTTAATTCCCCGTGATGTCCGTAGATGGCGCCTCCGCATGGCCTCCAATCACGTGACGTCGCCATCTTGTTTAACCCTCTTGCGATTGTCAGCGCTCCCGATAGCACGCATGTGATCGTGGTCCCGGTTTTCCTGCCGTTTCTCCGTTTTCGTGCCGCATCAAGCATTTACGCCGCAATTATTAGGATTTGAGTATCTTAAGCAGTCTAGGGGTATACTTTGTACCCCTTCTATTTGTCTTATTTCCGATTTATTATCGTTTTTGTGTTTCTTGTTTACACTTGTGTAATCCAAGATGGCGGATTCTTCTCAGGAAGGTTCGTCTCAATCCCGTAATCCCTCTCCGGCTCGAGACCGCTCTTCGGACGGCGAGTCAGACGGGGTTACGAAGCCAGCAGCACGGGCCTCTTCGGGGACCCGGTGCACTGGACCGAGTTGCTCCCGGTGGGCGATGACGTTCAAGGCCGACGAGCCTTGGACGCACCATCGTCTATGCGGGACGCATCTCGTCTGCACACCCTCAGGCGCCGTCTGTGCGGTGTGCAGTGACTGGTCGGCGGAGATCTGGAAGGCCTTCAAGGCCAAAGATCTCCAGCTTCAAAAGAAGCGGGATTACCGGGCTATGTCCGGGAAAACCCGTTCCCAGTCCCCGGCAAAGGCCCGGGAGCCGGTACCCCCGGTCCCGTCTCCTATTGTGCTGGACAGCCCGGACCCGTCCGGGGCTGAGGCCCCGCACGGGAAGAAGAAGGACGTACGCCGGACATCCCGTCCGTCCCGTACGCATAAGAAGAAAAAGAGGAAGTATTCTTCCCCGTCTTCTTCTGAGTCCTCTTCTCCCGGCTCGTCCCCCGGGACGTCGCCAGACAGAGGACGTAGACATAGGTCTCCGTCGCCTAGGTACCGTCACCACTCCCGGCACCGTCACCACTCTAGACACCGTTCGCGGAGGTCAAGAAGTGGCGATCGTCGGCCTACGGCCTCCGTCTCTGCGACGCCAGCACGCCCATCAGGGTCGGGTCTCCCCGCTGATGGTGCGTTGCTGGAGCAGTTGCTGCAGCAGACCTTTAGCAGGTTTTCGGCTGCAAAGACTGCCCTGCCTCCTTTTCCTTATCCCGGCCAAGGACCAGCTGCGGCGACGGCACCCGCGCCAGCCGCAGTAGCCCAGCTTCCGAAGGGGCTCACCCCTGAGGAAGAGCGGGCTGTCATGCTTATGCGTGCAGCCCCGCTGGTAGCACCCCCAAGCATCACCCGGATGCTCACCCCTCCTCATCATGGGACCTTACCGAGGTCACCCAGTCGGTCTGCCCAACCACAGGCAACCGACGATGAGGAGGTGCTCTCCGAGCATTCGGGGCTTGAGGTGCATGCCCAGGACGATGGTCTCTTGGACAGGGACATCGAGATGCAGGTGGAAGAACCGATCCCCGCTCCTACCCCACCCCCTAGACCTGTACCAGTGCAGCCAGCATTGGACACAGTGTCGTTGGGCGACCCGGACGACCTTCCGGGCGAAGTTAACGCGTGGCGGGCCACTTGGGCAGGGGAAAAGTTCAAGTTTCGCGTCCCGGCGCGAATTCAGGAAACCCGGAGACAGATCGTCCAAGCTCTCGGTTTAAAGACCGAAGAGACGGACAAAGTCCCGGAGTCTACGAACAGGCCGGCTCAAACCCGTTCCCTGTTCGCGGACGTTCCAGAGTTAGTGGCCAAACCGTACGTTGTAGTCCCCATGGACCCTATAACCGTCTCTATTGCCAGTAGAGACGCTAAGGATATCCTTGGAGGCTCAACGACGGCCCTGGGGGCTTCTACGTTCGCGAAGAAGTTCCCCATGACGGCTCGAGATGAAAGGGAGTGTCTCACTCCCCAGAAAATCGACCCGGACGCGATCGCGTACATAAAGTCGTGGATTAATCCCGACTTTAATCCCCAAAAACCCTTCGGCAATGCACAACCCCATCTGGCTGCGGCCGATAAGCTGTGTAAAAGGGTGGAGGAGAGGACGACCAGTCTTGCTCGTCTCTCTGCCTTCCAGGTGCAGGTGCAGGCCTTCCTGCACCATGCGTTCCTGGAGCAGGAAGCGATCCATCGGGCTCTCCGCGAGGACCCGCTTGGAAATCTTCCTCCTCCGTCTGGGGATTTCCCCCCCGAAGCGGTCCGGGATGCTATGGAGTGCTCGGCATTCCTCACAGCATCGATCAACCGGATCGCCCTGCACATGCAGGCAGAGGTCCGGCTGGACAATCATGCGCGATTGCTCCAGTCCGTCGTCCCCGCCTCCGGACGGCCTGGCTTCCCGGTGTACAACCGGAAAGATCTCCTGGCGCTGCCGCTGAACTCGGACCTTGTCTTCGCGGGCAAGTTCTCCGAGACAGTGAAAGCCACCACCGACACCCAGGAGGTCGCTTTCCAAGCCCAGCGCTTGAGCCAGGGACTGCTGCCTGCACAGGTGGCTTCTACTTCGGGATACCGCATCCCGAAGAAGTCGCAGGGACGGAAGCGTTCGTCTTCGGGCCAGGCCAAGACTCCCACAACCTCTGATCATGGCGCCGGCCGCCGTGATCCTCCTCCTCAAGGCCACCCGCCTAAAAAGGAGTCCTCCTATAGCAGGAGGGGAGGAAGGGGGGGGGGGAGGTGCTGGTGGTTCCTCGTCGCGGGGGCGCGGCGGGGGCCGGGGAGGGGCATCTCAGAAATGAGATACCCAAACCAGTAGGGGGACGGCTCCAGGCCTTCGGGCCGGAGTGGGAGCACCTCACGTCCGACGTGTGGGTGCTCCAGACGATCAAAACGGGTTACCGCATCGAATTCACGGGCCCGTGCCGTCTGACCCGGTCTCCGATGTGGACCAGGATCCCGGCAAAGGAGAGCCACCGTCTCGCCATGGAGACGGGCCTCCGGAAAATGCTCGAAAAACGAGCTGTGAAGATCGTCGACCCTCTGCTGGACGGGCCCGGCTTCTACTCTTCCCTCTTTTTAGTGGAGAAGAGATCAGGAGGTTGGAGACCCATCTTAAACCTGAAGGAATTAAACGTCGCGGTAAAACCCCCGTCGTTCAAAATGGATACCCTTCAGTCCGTCCTAGTTTCACTAGGAGAGGATATCCGCCTATCCCAGTCAGCAAATACGCTGGGCTCGGGACAGGACATGTGGGCCGTCTCTCTAGACTTAGAGGACGCCTACTTCCATGTCGCGATAGATCCTCGCGACAGGAAATATCTGAGGTTCGCGTACGACGGTACCGTCTACGAGTTCCAAGTCTTGCCGTTCGGCCTTTCTACGGCCCCAAGAACGTTCACACGTCTGGTACGGGCCGTAGGCGCTTACCTCAAGACACGCGGAGTCAATCTGTTCCAATATCTGGACGATTGGCTCGTCGTAGGCGGGTCATACGACCTAACCCTACAATACCGATACCTGGTCCGCACTTGCGTCCAGGAAATCGGGTTCCTCATAAACGAGGAGAAATCGGACTGGGTCCCGACCCAGTTCCCGTCCTTCCTAGGCTCCAGCCTGGACCTAGTCAGGGCCCTGGCCCGTCCGTCCGGAGACCGCATAGACCGGCTCCGTCGTCTGATAGGACGGGTCATGAAAGAAGGATCGTCCACAGCCCGTCTGTGGAGATCCCTGTTCGGACATCTGGCGAGCATGATGTATCTGGTCCCAAAAGCCAGACAACACATCCGCCCGCTCCAGTTCTTTGTCCAGAACCAATGGTCCCAGGACATGCCGGACACAACCCGGATACGCCTGACCCAGAGTGCCCGGATCCAGCTCGAGTGGTGGCTAGACCCCACCAACTTGACTTTAGGAGTTCCTTTCTCAACTCCAGACCCGGCACTGACAATAGTGACCGATGCTTCATCCTACGGATGGGGCGGTCACCTGGGCGACCAGACGGCTTCTGGCGTCTGGCCCGACCAATGGAAGAGCAAGCACATCAACTGGCTGGAACTCCAGGCAGTGTGGCTAACTCTGGAACATTTTCAGGACCAGGTTCGAAACCAAGTAGTGGAAGTCCTATCAGACAATTCCACCACGGTCTCTTACATCAACAGGCAGGGCGGGACACACTCCCTGACCCTATGCCGCCTGGCCCTGGACATGTGGGAATGGTGCGACCAACTGGCCATTGTACCAGTAGCAGTCCATCTTCAAGGGACACGCAACGTCCTAGCGGACGCACTGTCCAGGGGGAGGTACTGCCCGACGGAGTGGTCCCTACACCCTCCGACGCTCAGAGCCCTGTTCTCAATCTGGGGGACTCCCATGGTAGACCTGTTCGCAACACAGAAGAACAGGAAACTACCGATGTTCTACTCCCTATACAGGGAACCAGAGTCGAGCGGGGTCAACGCCCTGACTCAGAATTGGGACGCTCTGTACGGGTATGCATACCCCCCCATAGCACTGCTCCCCAGAGTGCTCAGGAAGATCAGACTCCACCCAACAGCGGAGGTGATCCTAGTGGCCCCATTTTGGCCGAGCCAAATTTGGTTCCACCCACTAACCCAGATGTTAGTGGACTTCCCCAGGAGGTTGCCAGACAAGTGGAACCTCCTGAAGAACTCCGAGACGGGGGAATTGTACCCAGAACCCAGCAAGCTCCGATTGGTTGCGTGGAAA
>OZ012689.1:12725818-12730818 GCA_963942565.1 Maea johnstoni | reverse complement strand
TCACTGGTGGATCTGCACTGATCAGCTATTGATGATCCCTACATGCAGGCCTTTGTTAGTGCAGGATCACTCCAACTCTCCACGGGCTACAGGGCCTGTGGGGAGCACCTCAAACCAATCCATGCCCAGATTACATCAAAATCTACTCAAGATTCTCTCTCTCTCTTAGTGATTGGCCTGTTCTCTCCTATAAACCCATTCGTCCTCATGGATACCCTTCGCTTGCGTTGTGTGGCATCAGTGTGCAATGTAGTTGTAGGAGAGTTGTTAGTTTGGTTTGTGCTGTGAGATACGTTTAGGTTCTCTCAAAAATAGGCATCAATGCATAACATATCGGAAGGACAGTTTTTGGATGGTTTTGTAGTATGAGATACTCTTTGGAGGTGTATGACTGCCATGTTTCTCTTGAAAACATCAGGCATCAGTGTGCAGCATTATCAAGGGACATTTGGGATTTGGTTCTGATATCCTTTCTCCTTCAAATACCTTTTAACATGAGCCTCCATCTGATAGATTTTCCGATAGTAGTCGGGCTTTCTTTTCTTGTGTACTACAAGAGCATTAGTTGCTAATATCACGTTATGGATACAATAATTGTTGTGATCTATGTGGAATTACATATCTGCATGGCTGTTGCTAGCATTTTGATTCATGAGCAACAATAAGAATTTGCCTGTTATATCTTCTGAGGGAGACTATTCAGATGTCAATTTAGGTTTTCAGGTAATGCGCAAGTTCATTTGTGTATTACTGAGAAAAAGCATGCTTTCCAAGGGCCTTATGTCTTAGCAGTCATGTCGGGACACAAGATTTGCTGCAGGAAATGCGGGAAACTGCAAAATGGCTCGTTAGCACAATCTAAGAGGGAAAGAATATATATACTCCACATTCTAGGCAACCTGTGAGACATCTGGTGTCTTTAAAGTGAACTTTCAAGTCGACAGAGGCAGTATTAAGCCATTCAAAGCATCCCTTTGGAAGATATGGTTCTCATGAAAATAGCTTCAGAATAAAGAAATATTTTAAAATATATTTGAAGAAAAATGTTTGTTTTGTTTATCAAACACTTCTTTCTAAAATATCCTTTTGTGAAGGAGATAACATCATAAGAGTTTGGCTCTATTTGCGACCACAGGTATGTATGTATATGCTAATAAAGCTCTGGGACCCTTGGTGCCCTTCAAGGGAAGCATTATGTTGACAGCAGGGTTGATTTGCTGTCTCACCCTAATGAGCAATCAGCATAACTGAGCTGTAAATCACATGATGCTTATTCAACTCTACAGGACATAATAAGCTCTTCATTAGTTGATATAAGCCTTCCCCATGCTGTAGTACTAGTGATGGACCATAGATAGCACCATGGGGTTTTCCTATTTCTAGTGGTTTCAGTCATGCTCAAAGAGAGCCCCTTTACCACAGCCTCTCTGACCATCTTAACCTTTCTAATGCCGAGGCTACTCTCGTCCAATGCACAAGGACGTAAAGATCTTTGAAAACCATCTAAACCCTATCATGTTGGTATTCATAGGAAAGATCTCACTGAGTTCTTTCAGATGAGTACCCATTTGCCAGGGTTCAGTCATTTTTCAGGTCTTTTGCATCCTTTTGTATTGGCCAGATTAGCCGCCACCAGCATCAGAGTTAATCACTTTGCGCCTGGTAACAGAAAATATACATATGGCAGTTTAGAATGTAAGATCCTCATATAACCTGAGCCCCACATACTTATAAGCATTGAATCAACAAGTCCGGTGGGTGTGCTCTCAGAAGAAGTTTTAACAAATATCATAAAGTGGCCAAAAGAATTAATCAGTTTTGATAGGAATTTCTGGGCCAAAGCATTAGTTGGAAGAATGAAGAACTTAATATGCACATTATCAACAACTCTCCTTCAAATACTTGGTAAAACCATTATTATTTTTCCTAGTAATTGTTAGATTTATATAGTTTCAGACGGCAAGTTCAAGAGGTACTCTAATATGAGCAAGATTGGGTTAACCCTTATGCTGCTAGTGGCTAATTTGGCCAATACAAAATGATGCAAAAAACCTTAAATAATGACTGAAACCCTGGCACATGGGTACTCATCTGAGAGTACTCCGCGAGAGCTATCCAATGAATACCAACATGACAGGGGTTAGATGGTTTTCAAAAATCTTTGTATCCTTGTGCTTTGGCTAAAGGAACCTTAGCATTGAAAGGGTTAAACTACTGCCGAGGTAGTTCACTATAAGGTGGAATCAGAAGTCTTTGTGAACAGCTGGGCACTGGATGTGGATTACAATCTTTCTCTGCCAAATTTCAGGCCATTTGTAGCTATCTCTATAAACCGATGGTCTTCTTTGACAGGTAGTCTTCCCAGCAGGTTTTACCCTATTGTTGATTAGCAACGTGACCAAAAACGAAATGTTTCAATGCCAGTCAATGTGCTAGGAAGTGGAAAGTGGAAATTGAATTGCTTGGCAAATCTAGTTGGGGATTAATGGAGTTCTACTTCCAAGTGCATACGTAATAGTGCTGAAGCATGCATAATTGATTCTCTTCTGATTTTGCTCTGCTACTGATGCTGCCACTGCTGTTACTGGCAGGCTCCTATTTCCTTGATGCAGGGTAGGCCAGCTTCCTGGTTGCTTGGTGAACTTGATGTATTTGATGTGGTTGACATTATTAGTAAGGTTTTTTTTTTTACCTGTGTCCCTCTACCATTCTTAAGTGTCTTGTTACAATATGTTCTAACATAAGAAATAAGACAAACATGGCACATATAGTGAAGATAATTAATATTCCATTTAGTTCCAATAGGTTGGACTTCCACTACAGTCATTTTTATCTCTACCAAAAATGCTGTGTGTGTAACCATATAGTGGCCTGGTAGGGCTGGCTAGCCCTGCAATCTACCGGTAG
Organism: Maea johnstoni; assembly: GCA_963942565.1. NCBI lineage: Eukaryota > Metazoa > Annelida > Polychaeta > Spionida > Magelonidae > Maea > Maea johnstoni. Next base: position 12,727,911 of record OZ012689.1, on the reverse strand, counting down.
GGTAACAAAGTAGACATTTACTATCACTAGTCTAGGAGACCACAATTATCTCACCCTGTGTTATACATCTTGGATATGGATATGGAAATTGAACACGGGCCTGTGGCCTGTTTGAGCAACCAGCAGATACAGGCTTCAGAGACAGATCTGCGCCCATAAGAATGTGTTAGAAGTTATAATTATATCCACTATCTGTTTTATTGGCCAATTTGATTGTGCTAGATGTGTTAGTTTGTATAGTGAAGAATGTAAGAAATCCTTACACTAATGAATGTATTCTGTAGTTGTCTCCAGTTGTCTACTTCAGTTGTTCTCAAACTCTACTTCCAAAATTTCCCACCAAAAACCAGTAATCTTCTTTGTTGTCACTGTGTATTAGTCCCTGTCACCTGCTCTCTCATTGGTTGATAATAGGTCATACCCATAATGTACATAGTCCTAACAATTGTTTCTCCAAGATGGGCATGATACTTAATATTGAAGTCAACACATATACAAAGTACATATTTTCATGAGAATTCACGACAGTTTGTGCGATTTATTAGTCAAGGGTAAATGAAGTAAATGGGTATTCATGTGCTATTCCTCCTCAATATATAACCAATGAAGATTGCAATTTACATCAAATGCACATCTCATGAGGAAATAGGAGGTATAATAGATCATTTACATATTATCAAACCAGCCGTGTGATTTTGCATGTTTCAGCATGCCTATTCCTATCTGAATTTAATGATGCATTCCAACCATTTGAAGTAGTCATTAATATGTCTTTTCCTTTACCACTGATTATATATTTCAATGCGATGATGCATCGTCAGCCACACTAAGAGTCCAAGTTCTGGGCGGCCATGGATTGTTGCCATGATTGGCACAGCACATGCGTAGCCTGGTTCTCAGGCTGTGTTAGGTATAATGCCCCCACCACTATTATGCTATACATACTTAGTAGGTTTGATGTCTCTCTCTCAAACTATAGATGGAAGCACTGTTTTCATGAGTTGGGGCTTGATTCAGACTAGAGCTCAAGTGTGTCCCCCTTGAGGATTTATTCAGAACTAATACTGGAGTGAAATCAACTCAAGTCAGATCAGTGAAAGAGCCAGATATCACAGACTTGTAGCAAGTCTACACATGCGGTGCTACTAAACGGAATTTCGCCTTCACCCTTTTGGGGTACTTTTTTTTCTCTAAACTGCACTTGCACAATATGAATATGGTCTATCCATCTAGGGTGCTTGCCCCAATCGGCACATGGTGTTGGATGTTGCCACTGGCTGCTCTCTTCCTCTCAACACTACCTAGGTTGGAATATGGTTCAAGAATTGTGAGAAAGTTGCATAAGATTTGAACGGAGAAATCAGGCAGGTGACGTGGTAGCCCACATATAGGCGCAAGAAGCTTACAAGTGTTCCCAGCACTGGCTGGAGTTAGAACCTCGGTAAAAGGGTATACTTAGATTGCAATTTTCTTGCATATCTTTCCTGGTATTCTGAGCAAGAACTTTGTAATGATAATAATAATAATAATAATAATAATAATAATAATAATAATAATAATAATAATAATAATAATCTTTATTTAAAGAGGGTAACTCAGTCCAATGGTAAGGATCTTCCCTGAGGCCCTTTTGTACAAAAATGAGGGTCAGTGACTCAGCCGGCAATGGAAGTCAATGGTTGAATAACAGAATTTAATAATGAGCTTCTCTGTTTGGGTCTCTATATTTTGCTTAATGTTTAGGTGTTAGTTTCTGTGACTGATCATAGATGGCGCCACATGGTGGCGACCCTGATTAGCTAGGAACTGGAAAGATCTCACTGTGGCTACCTCTGGAGCAAATCCGAATAGACTGGGTGTTGAGATGGTATACTCTTCAGGTTGGATATAAAAGAAGTGAATTGAAACTTGCTTGGCCTATGTAGTCCGCCTTGCTAACTAGGCAGGTGTTAGGTGCAGGGTAATGAGTAGACTAGGCTCCTAGTCCCTGTAATGTTCACCTTCCCTTATGTGTTGACCAAGCACTGTGGTATGGTACCAGGTTCGGTAGATAGATGGCACCACCTGCTCCTCAGATCCCTATATGTTGAACT
>OZ012689.1:12695818-12720818 GCA_963942565.1 Maea johnstoni | reverse complement strand
CAGTCTATAGTCCTTCTGCAACTGAAAGACCCCTTGGAACTATTCGCGAAGAGAAGGGAATTTCTTCCCAGTTCTGGGTTTCTATCTCATCGCGATATGACCTAAGCTGTTGAAAGCGACGTAAAACTCAATTCCTTCCTTCCTTCCCCCATGTCATGTCTCTCTTGCGTTTGTATATTCCAGCCGCTGCTAAGAGCCACCAAGCGGGCAGCAAGTACAAGAGCCTGCCCAAGAAGACCGTCAAGACCAAGCCCGTTGTTGTGAAGACCCCCCACCCGGAGTCCTCGCCCGTGGATGCCTACAGCGACTACATGCACGGCCAGAAACAGGCGCACTACCTGAACGAGCATGAGAGATTCACCGCCGCGCTCAAGAAGTGGCAGCAGCACCATCATGAGAAGATCACCAAGGTAAGGAGGGTGGCTTCAGCACATTAACCCATTAATACTTAAGCGTTCCTCAAGAAATTGTCGTCTGGATCTAAGATACTTTTGACTGAAACTTTTGAATTGAGGATAATTTTACTAAATATTTGAAGGAAAGTTGTTGGTATTGTTCTGATCAGCATTTCTCCTTCAAATATTTTGCCAGTGATGCTTTAAGAAGAAAGATTTCATCAAAATTGTAAGGCTGGTTTTGGCTGCTGTGAGCATTAATGGGTTAATTCATACAGGGAGGAGGTCTGACACTCTCAATACATAAACTTGTGTTTCATACTCAGGGTTCGAAGGAACCATCTCTCAAAGGTACATACAACTAAAGACTAAACTAAACTAAAACTTAAAAAATGGTTTAAGAGGGACTTCACTTACTTTTCTTTGATTATTGTTTGGTGAAAAGATGGAGCCCTTACCACCCGCCTTTCGATGTCTCGTGCAAGTTTTGTCTGTGATTCTTTTAAAGATAACTTTGGCATAATTTCCCAAAATATTTGAAGGAGTGTTGTGTTTTAGAATCAGATCAACATTCCTCCTTCAAATCTCACCTATCACTAACTTGGAGAACTATCATACAAGGGCCACCTCATGTGTTAGAGCTGTACAGTGTTAGCGATCTAGGTGCTACTGTAAAACACTGCTGTTTAGCAGAAACAAATTAAGTCAGGGATACCCTCTACATGTATAGGGCAGAGGTGGCCAAATTCTGTAGTCCTTGAGCCAGGGACTTACCATGCCAAGTGTCAGGGGGTCATCTTGACCAGATTTTTTGACAAAATGACTCCCAGTTGTGTTTTGTAAGATTTTCTGTATTTGTTGAGTCCAAAGAAGTATTTCATAAGTTTCACTCATACAAGACAATAGGTACATTAAATGATGTCAAGAAACAATCTTTGTCTTGCTATATGTTAATATACGATGCCTCTGACGCACCCATGCCGGTGTGACAGTTGGACACCCCTCATAGGGCTGTACCCTGATAGGTTGCTACAGCAAAACCCAAACCACTGCCAATTTACCTGAATGCCACAAGGAGAGGAGACACTTGATATGTATTGAGCATTAGAGCTGTACCATGTTAGGGTGCTATCTAGAGTAAAACCCAGCCCATCACTAATTAAGCCGAATCCCATCACATGTAAGGAGGCTCTCTATGCATGGAGCTGTACCATGTGTTATCGACATGAGTTTTCTTAGACACTGAATCAATACTATCTTCTGTGGCAAGCCATGCATGTGTACATTTCCATGTTTGCCAGTATTGGCCACTTAATGGACTATGAAGAGGCCTATTGGAACTTTCCCAGCGGCTGGGATTACTCATCTAGGAAACCTTTCTTGTGCATGGGGCTAGGATAATGATATGTTGTGGAGTGGACATAATTTTCCTCTTAGTCCTATGCTGGGGAAATCATTTTATCACCTAATTTAAATGGATAAATGGGTATTTAACCCCTAAATCTGCGATGGGCTATTCTGATTTGGTGATATCTCCCAGCTAAAAGCATATTTGGAAAACATTTGAAATGGAAATGTCCATAGGAATCATACCAATCGTGATATTTTTTGAAATTATTCTTTATTCTGGATTTATTTCCTGAATTAGGAGATATATATCTCAAACTTGAAAAGTATCTGAGTGTGCAGGTGAGATCTCTTTCAGGGGAGCTGGAATGGGATACTAGACTAGACTGTTGAAACATCAGAAAGGACATTGTGCGGTGGTTTTGTGGTGCAGATGAAAAAAAGGAATGGGATAAATTCTATAATTTGTTGCATGGGGAAATGTCATTGATACGAAAGAGATTCTCCCAAGTGTTAGTAGTAAGAGTGGTGCTTGTTGTGGGGGACAAAGTGGCTTAGTTGGTTAGGTGTCGGACTAATAATCAGAGGGTCGCTGGTTCAATTCCTGTCTGGGGCACTTTGGTCTGTCCTTGATCAAGACAGTTTATTCCATATTGCTTCAGTCTACCCAGCTGCAAAATGGGTACCTAGCATAAATAAGGCAGTGCTTAGAGCGTGTGCGCTATATGCTGCCAGTTGTTCTGGAATATCCCCCAGGGGATTGAAATGGTTTCCGTGTGTACAGGCCTGCCAGGGGAGGAAGGTTGTGTGAGCACTTCCGTGGATACAAGACTATAAACCGAATACCTTTTGGAATTCCTTATCTTTAAATATGAAAATGGCACCATCTCTCTCATCATTCAAGAAACTGTGCCTTGAAGAACAATTTTCAACTCTGTGGCCTGAAGAATTGAATGTATAATCCTTAAATCTGAGGGCCACAGCGAAAATCAAATCTTGTATTTGACTGTGTTACCCACGTGAAATAAAGATTATTATTATTATTATTGTTATTATTATTATTTGTTGTAGATGATGAAGGAGTGGGCGGCCGCCCGTAAGCGTGTGCAGGAGATGAAGTCCACAGACCCCAAGGCTGCGGAGAAGCTGAACAAGGAGATCACGGAGCGCTTCCAGAAGACGTACAAGGCTCTGGAGCAGGAGGGCCTGGCCGAGAGGAACCAGCTCATCGCACTCCACCAGCAGAGGATCCAGGCGCACCTCAACGAGAAGAAACACAAGGCCATGGAGCACTACATGGCCTCCCTACAAGCCAAGATACCCGATGTAAGCAAAAGAAAAATATATTGTTTGTTTCCTGTAACAGTCTGTAAAAAAATAGGGTAGGTAGGTCGGTAAAATATTTTTTTTTGCATTATTTTTTTGGTCAAAAATGTGTTTTATGCATGATTTACGTTGATTGGGAGTTGGATGGGCGATAAAAACTTTAGGGTAGGGATTTTTTTGAATAAAAACTTGTTAGGGTAGGGTTACAGGAATTCCTTTTACAAGGCCTAAGCAAAAGTCTCTGCTGCTGCTGCCTCATCAAGGCCTGAGCATTTTAAAATACGCGCCTACTTTGGAAAATGTTTGAAGGAGTAATGTTTAACAGAACCCAACCAACAACTCTTGTTCAAAATCTTTGTGAAAGCAAGTTTTTATAACTTTTTATGTATCATAGATGCATACTACAATGAGAGCTCCAGGCATGGCTGAGTTATTCCTTTTACAAGTAGAGTGTACACATCAGGGTGCAACATAGGTTCCAAAACATTACTTTGCATTAATTTTTTTGGTCAAAAATGTGTTATTCATGTTTTCGTTGATTGGGAGTTGGTAGGGCGAAAAAAACTTAAGGGTAGAGATTTTTTTGAATAAAAACTTGTTAGGTTAGGGTTACAGGAAACAAACAACTTTTTTTTTAGGCCTTATGATCATTAAGCTATATTTTGAGAATAACTTAACTGTAGGATTGAACCATCCCCCTTTAAATATGTTTCAAATGTTCCCCTCTCTGACCAGTTATTTTCAATGCAGGGTGTTAAAGCGAGTGGGTTGATCAGCTATTGGCAAGCTGATTAAGGTGGACGTACCTGATGGGACAGGTGATGGGATTGCTGCCACCTTGCCCTATCAGCAATGCAGCAGCTAATTTCTCACAGCATGCATGGCCGTCCACCTTAATCAGGCCTTGATTAAGGTGGACGTACCTGATGGGACATGTGATGGGATTGCTGCCACCTTGCCCTATCAGCAATGCAGCAGCTAATATCTCGCAGCATGCATGGCCGTCTACCTTAATCAGTCTGTTCTGAAACATTGACAGGAAAGTAATCCTCTGGTAAGAGCTTGTCACAGTTATAAATGAAGTTACTATATTTGAAAGATAGACTTGTTCTCAATTTTTTCCCCTTATGGCTATTAGGCAGGAAAATACCCTTTTGTTTAAGATCTTTCATATTCAAATCTGAATCACTGTCATGGTGAAGCAATTATACATATCAATAAATGGTTTGCATGAACGAGTCAGATTTTTACTTTGCTAGGTACTACCCTAAATTCTCTCAAATCTCGAACACTTTTTATTAATTACGATTTTCGTTGGCTGATGGTGGCTGAAATTTTTCCCAACAAAATCATTATTGTCAACCTACTTGACTTGTCATTGCTCTGCTATATATACTTGTAAAGTAAACTGCCTCCCTTGTATGTTGTTTACTTGTTTATTCTTGCTGCCGGCGGCTGCCGCACGTCAATTACACATTGAATTATACTTGTTCAAGTTGTTGACAAGTCTTATTTCGAAATGGCGCCGCCCAAGGTGTATTCCACTCTACACGCAGAAATACGATACCTACTTCCAGTTTCGCACCGATCGTCTTTTGGCGGATATGGGCACTAGAAACGATCGTTAATAATCTAAAATCAATCGCAAACTTTGGAAATCTAAATGTTTTTTTCTTCTATCAATGAAATTTACTTGGTGGCGGACTTTTGGTGAAATGTGTCCTTGGATGAATCGGGGGTGGGCGAATTTCCCCAGTAATTATTTGGTAAATAATTATAGTGGCCGAGTTTCCTAGGGCGGCCTAGATTTCCGAGAATATACTGCAGGTACTTATTGATTTTGAAAAATGTTTGCTTATGCCCTCATGTTTGTTTTAGGCCAACCGCATTCTGTCTACTCTGAAGCACTACATTAAGAGCGAGGAGAAGGACCGTATCCACACTATCAACCACTACAAGCATGTGCGCGAGAACGATCCCAGCGAGGCGGACCGCATCTACGGCCAGATCTCCGAGCACCTCAAGGTCATCGACACCCGCATCAACCAGAGCATCGCCATGCTCAGCAGAGTGCCCAAGTTCGAGAAGAAAATCAAGGAACAGATCGGTATGCTATCACAACTTTTGCAATTTACTGACAGATAGCGTGAAGTAAATATACTAGGCTAGGGCACCTGGAATGCAAATTTGTAGAGTAGGTCACAATGGACAGGGAGTCTCTACCATGTTGACCTACTTTCGTAAATGAAATTTCCACCCAAATCGCGTGCTGTAAGGTATTATTTCAGGAACTCCAAATTTGCCTTCCAGTTGCCCTAGCCTAATATTTTTAGCAGACATGTATGGTATTTATAAATCAAATGTACCTTTATTGATCAAGAAAACCTCATTTGAGGTAAAACACTGTAAAATAGAAACTGTGGTTATATCGAGGTCAGCTCAAGCAGTTAAAGAAAACTTATATTTGAAACACCAAGACCTCAGGGATTAGATAACTATTGTTATGAAAGGGGACAGGAGTGCTAAACTAGAAGTTTTCTTATTTTGAGTGTGTCACCATCATCACAGCCTTAAGGTTTTCCCCAATAACGGTACCTTAAAGATTCATGCAATACAATATCATAATAAGTTTGAGAAAACCATCAATGACAGATTGGTACACCACCATGATATTCATTACTAAGACCATGACTGCAATGGTGTGAGTGTCGTCATTGATCATTTTCAACCTGCATACCTTAAAAGAAATAAAAAAGAACCTCCCAGTCAAAGAGAGGTTGTTATTTTATAACTGCTATATTTTACCACACTTAAATTACTGTTGTTTAGTGTGGGGAAACTGTCCGGCAAATCAACAAAACAGGATAACCAAATTACAAAAGCGGGCAGCCCGCTTAATATTAAATGCCGATTTGTCAATTCCATCTTCTGATGGCTCCCTTTTCCTAAATATGTGGAATACCAACAGTCTGTCACTGTATACAAAAGCCTTAATGAGTTAAACCCCCATTATATGAACAAACTTTTCTCATACACACAAGAAAACCACAGCTATGGTACTCGAAATGCAACCTCCTCACTATTAGCTCTTCCAAAATGTGATAAATCAATTGGCCAAAAATGCATTTCATACTCAGGGCCCAAAGTTTGGAATGGCTTAACTGAAGCAATCAGATGTGCACCATCTCTACCTTCCTTCAAGTCTCGATACCTAAAAGCAATGTACTGTACTACTTTCTAACCCTGGGGACCTCGGGCTACTAATGTAAACATGCCAGAGGTCCTCAGGGAAGATCCTAACCATTGGACTGAGTTACCCTTTTAAAATAAAGATTATTATTATTATTATTATTATTATTGATGTTCCTGTTTTGGCAGAGTCTTTCCTGAAGACGTTCCATGATGTGAGTGAGGAGGTGGCCAGTGTCCTCATCAAGCCTGCTGCCAAGATTGACGGCGACCTGATCCTCAAGAAATACAAGGAGGCCACCGCCGCAGAGCGCAAACAGCACAAAGGTGCAGCACAAATTAACACGACTACAATTTTGGCACAAATGAAAATAATATGAGTTATGGCACAAGCTCCTTTTCCATCCTGTAGTAATTTTGCTTAATTGACACAACTTCTGTATTTTCCTTAAAAAATAAGGATAAAAATGCTTTCCTGTATACTTATTGAATAGCCAGACAAAAAATAAAAACAACAGATAGGAAATAAAGCAAATCAAAAGAAAATGAAAAGATTTTTTTTTAAATTTCTTAGGGGTAATTATAATGGAATTTGGGGAAGGCCTTTATAGATGTTTGTTTACATATTACTATCAAAATACATAACATGTTCATATCTGTTCTGAGAATCATAGAAAAATAGGTGGCGCCATTCCATCTCCCCCCATTTAGAATCCTCTTGTGATTGTCAGTGCTATGTTGATGAGCTACGTGTGCGCATTCCTGACGACTGTGAGCTGTTCACTCTCCTTACTTGACCGCTACAGCTTTTGGTTGCTGTGTGACACTGCTTCAATATATGAACAGGTATTGAATTTGGATAGTTATCAGGAAATTAGCAGTTATTTTCCTTTATACTCACCTGTTCATATCCCCACCCCTCCTCCTTTATAGTCTTTGTTATGGGTTATGTATCAAGCACTGACTGCTAGAGGATTCAAGATGGCGTGTGATGGACGGTGCCACCTATTGTCATGACGGGGAACAAGTTTTTCTATGATTATCAGAGGAGTGACTGGCATCACAAACTTTAAGATATGAAGAGATAAGTATTTCTAATGATAAGATTTCCTTGTTAATAATAGTGTATGTATGGTGTTGTTTCAGAAGCTGAGCACAAGGCGGCGGCCAAGAAGCAGCACCTCGTGTCGGCCAAGAAGGCTGAGGAGGCCAAGAAGGCTGAAGTGAAGGAGAAGGAGCCGATGGCAGCTGCCAAGAAGGTGGTGGATGACGAGACAGAGGAGGACGAACACGACTACCTGGACACCAAGAGACAACACCACGCACCAGCCCACTCCAAGACCAACCTGCTCTCCGTCGACCAGGTAAACTATCTACAACAAAAATATATTGCCACTGTATTCATGGCCCAGGATTGTATTAGTAGCCCTTCCAATGCTGAGGCTACTCTCGTCCAATGCACAAAAACGCAAAAATTTTTGAAATCCATCTAAACCCTGTCATGTTGGTACTCATTGGAAAGCTCTCACTGAGTACTATCAGATGAGTACCCATTTGCCAGGGTTTCAGTGATGTTTCAGGATTTTAGCATTATTTTGTATTGGGCGACTTAGCCACCAGCAGCATAAGGGTTAGTAAATATATTTGTAAAAAAATGACCTCCACTCTTTGGATCATTTGAATATAAACATGCCTGTGACAGTCATCCTATCACCAACCTTTAGTGGCACTTTATTTCTGGAACAAGGTTTATTATAGAAATAACCTTTATGTCAAAGATCACGGGTATCCTGGTTCTTAGGCTGGGTTAAATAAGTATGATGCCACTATTTTATTAAGCATGGCAGCACAATTATCTGGGGAGAAGTAGATGACAATTAATTATTTTCATGAAGTTCTCTCTGCATTTTTCTTGATAATTGAGTATCAAAAGAAATATTATACAAAACTGTGTTTATATAATCTTGTTATCTTGGGTGTGCCATTTATTTCTTTGTGTAGAATTAGATTTTGTAATAGAAACTGCAATGCATTGAGATGCATCATTATATTTATCGAGTTGGCATTTGTTGATTTTGTTTTATTGGTATCGTCTTGTCATAGTCAATGCTATTTTTGTAGTTTGAATATGTTTGTGTTTGATGGTTATGTATCAATTGGGTGCTATATGATCCTCCTAGGTGAAGCAGAAGCCCTATTTGGTAAACCAATTCTTCATACATCTATAACTACTATACATAGTCTTAGCCAGCAGGGTGTCTGGGTGTATTTTGGACACCCTAACCCTCAGAGATCACTCCTCAGGACACCCAAATATTTATATGAGTCATATCTTGAAATGTCAATTTCAAGTATGCAATAGAAATCTTTACGCCTCAATATAATTTCCATGACATTGTATAAGGATATTTTGCCTTATTCCGATAATCAAATACATGTCTATGGTTGAAATCTGAGTATATTGGTTTCTCCCTTGAAAAATAGGACACCCAAAAGATTTACAATTGCCAATTTTTGGCACCCAGTTTCCAAATCTTGGCTAAGACCCTGCTACTATATATTGTTGAGGCATACTGTCATACATATTTATACGATTAATTTTTATAAGAAATTGGTGCACAAATGTATGGATTTTATACTGGGTAGGTTTGACTGGACTAAAAGTTAACCAAGGGGATTACACAGACATTGAATTCAACCAGCTCTACAGTGGTAGTGATAGGTACCACTACTTGATACTATACCAAATACTCATATTGAATAGAAAAAAGTACTGTAACGAAAAAGTTAAGTATTGTATCAATTCATTTTAGATTTTGAATATTTGTAAAATTGACTTCATTGGAATTCTTTTTTTTTTTTTTTTTGTTAAATATTATTGTATCATATCATTTTAGATTTTGAATATTTGTAAAATTGACTTCATTGGTAACCTCCTCATGTTCGCATGAAGGCAGTTTACTATTCATTAGCAAAATGTCAAATGCTGACAGTGCTAACTTAAACAAAATCAGGTCCCTGAGAGGAAAGAATTACGATGAGATATGGAAATATCTAATGAACGTACAATCATGAAAAGAAATCATCAGATTTTTCCAACTTAGAAAGTGCTCAAACTTTTCCGTGCTTGATCAGTGGCCCTCTTGTATTGGTCAGATAATCAGTTAGCTAGCTAAATGTTTTTAAGCTAGCTAAGTTTATCCAAGATATTTCATATCATGGGAAATTCAATTTCATGAATAAAAAGTTCGCTGGCTAAACATAGCCAGCATGAGACCGTTTATGCACTACTAGTAGTTCAACAATGATAATTTGCTGGTGTTATGATGTGCACTGTCTATGCACCTTGGAAACTGGTGCCAAATCACATATGTGATGCTGCCTAAGTGCATGGCAACATTGTTGATTCTGCTGTTGGATCCATTTCTAATGCCTTCGTAAGCATCTTTATAATTGGATAAGTTGTTTACCTTTGGTACCAACATGAAAGGAAACTAACTTTACAATACTTTCACAGGCCTCACTGATGTTTTCATGACTTTTGAAGGATTGTCTGCAGCCGAAGCATTATCTTGAATGGCGAGACTAATTTGTCCTTGGCAACAGGATAACTGCTGGCTTAGGATTCTTCATGAAACAGATTTTTTCTGGCTAGCCAGGTGGTTACCCCCAGGATTAGCTAGCTAACCCATTATCCCACCATTGTTAACCCTTATGCTGGTGGTGGCTAATTCTACCAAAACAAAATAATGCAAAAAACCTGAAAAATCACAGAAACCCTGCCAAATGGGTACTCATCTGAGAGTACTCAGCGAGAGCTTTCCAATGAGTACCAACATGACATGGTTTAGACGTTTTTCAAAGATTTTTGCGTCTTTGTGCTTTGTACCCTCAGCATTGTAAGGGTTAAACAGGCCCCAGATCAGCCCTGCTCAATGTTGGACCATTTGCCTCTCAAGGAAGTCCGACTTGCTGGTCAAATAAATTGACATGAACGGTGTCATTCTATTGGTTAAAATCAGAGGAGCAATTATTATGTCTCGTATCATATTGTGAAAATTTTGTAAGTGCCAATCCCGACACAACGGAAGTATATTTAGTACACTAAAACCAGAGACTTGTCTTCATACCTCGTAGTCAAACCCCTGACAGGTAGACACTGAAATGTGCTCAAAAAAATCATCTGTGAAGGTGATTGTATTTGGAGGTTTCACTTAGCATACGATGGTAGAAAAGCAGTTTCACTCTTGAGTTTGTATTGAGGTGCATTTTCTACGGTGTAGCATATTGTATTTTTTATTGATATTGAGGTGCATGAGCATGTGGATATTCTGCCTACAGAGCTTGGAGTAGATCTAGCTTAGGGTGTGAGACCTATCAGTATGCTGTCCTCTATCTAGAAGGAAACCTGCTCGAGACATAATACAGTGAAACCTCTCTTTGTGAACCAGTGTCTTAGCCAGGATTTAGAAACTGGGTGCCTAAAATTGGCAGTTGTAAAATTTTTGGGCGTCCATATTTTTAAGGGGGATCACACTATACTAATATTTCAACCATATACATGTATAAATTCATCAAAATAAGGCATGATATCATTGAACAATGTCATGGGAATTATAAGGAGATGAGAAAAATTCAATTATAAGCTTGATATTGAGATTATTTGAAATTCCACACTAAAAGATTTGGGTGTCCTGAGGGGTTCTTTTTAACCCTTTCATACCTGGAGATCTACTTGACTAGTAGCAGTTTTGGCTGATACAGGTATGAATGGGTTAAGGGTTTAGGTGTCCAAAAAGGCACCCAGACGCCCTGCTGGCTAAGACCATGTTGTGAACGTCTCAGGGATTTGAACAACCCCTGTTGTGAACACAATATCCTGCTCCCAGTTGTACCTCTCAGTGTATCTTTCCATGGCGAAAAGACCTCCAAAATCTCAACACCTAATATGAACACATTTTCCGTGGTCCCAAGGTGTTAACATCTCTGAGGCGTCACTGTTTAGTTACTCTGTCTTATATCCTTAACATACATGAGTGCCTACAAAAGATAGACCTACAAAACCTAATCAGTTGGTCATCTGTATACCCTATTTCTGACCACAGCTCTGGCTGCCTATTACAAGCAGCTAGAACTAACGTTATTCCCTTTCTTTGTTTTATTTCTTTGTCATTTTGTCTAAAAATGGACCCCCTACTACACAGTTAACCCTCTCGCCAACTTCCAAATCACATATTGCCCTTGAAAAACATGTAAACCCAGCTGTTGGTGCAACTAAGTCATTAGCAGTTACCTTAATGCTAATGACTAATAGTTGCACCAGCAGCCTGCTTAGAGGCTATTAACTGGCTAAGATGGCCGCCCCCAGTGCTTCTAGTTTGTGTCCATTAGCAGGTGGTTAAACTGCAATATACTTCTTGTATGAAGGTTGGCACTGGTGGGAACTTGGGTTTAAGTAGAGAATACCATAAGCAACTATTTGGGCCTCTGTTTTATACATGGTGGAATTGTCCTTTAATTAATCTGTCTACTGAGACCATGACCATGACTTTTCCATCAGTGATCTTTATGTTCAAGTTTGACTGTACATACAAAAAAGATCCAAATCCCAGACATGGGGAGCTTCTGAAATCTTTGTGCATAGGGTATTGGATAGACCTGTGACAAGTCTGTGTTAAATGCCTGTTCCTGACTCTAAATCATCTACCCTGTTTAGCTCTGTATTAATCCCCAAGGGGGGCCACTTTAGTCTTTGCTTCTACACAGATAGCCGCAGTGTGTAGTTGTGCATGGGATACAGGGCTGTCATGAATCAATGGTTGATTCTATTACTGACAAGAAGAGTGGCTTCATTTACATGCAGGCCCCGTAGGGTTGGGAATCGGTTGTAATTTCATGATCGATAATCAGTTGCAGCCAGTTTCATAGCAAGAAAGCTGACAACTTGCCTGTCATTTAGTTCTATATTTTGCCACTAGGTGTCACCTTTTCTGATTATTATCAATTGCCAGTTTTGTAATCGATTAATCAGTAAAAGAGAGGCAAGCGATCAATTATCGATTATAATCGATGATCGTCCCAACACTAAGGCCCCTCCCCTTTCTGTCTCCCTCTGCTCTCCTTGAATGCTGCTGCTACGATCACCAGTGTGTGCTGTGATCTGCCGTGCTGTGTGCCACTGCTGACGGAATGACGCCAACGACCCACTGATCCGGAGCACAGCAACACAATTCTCTCTCTCTCTTTGTCCACAGGGAACTCTTCAGTGGCTGAAGAGCAGTGAGGGCCGTTCTGCGGCGGCAGCGGAGAAGGAGGAAGAGGAGCATGATGAGGAGATACGCCTCTATGTAGGCTGTGCCTCTATTCTATTGGTTTTCTTGACGGGGATTATCCTCCTTTGTACTCACAGATAATCTGGGATTATCCCTGCCGCACAAGTTCAGCAGTTTGTTTTTCTCAGTAGGTGGGAAGCCTTGCTAGACCACCATTGTTAGCTCCAGTTCTCATTTTGTTTGGTTTCATTTTTTTTTGCCTGAGAGTATGATTGTTATATATTATGGTTTAATATTTTGTCATTGTACTATCAGGATTTAGCTGACCTGCTTCTGTTTTTGTAACTCCTTCACTAACTGTGGTAAGCTACTATAAAGAAAAGATTTTTCATGATCCGAATAAACCTGATCATCTTACGTGTTCAAGTATTTTGAAATATAGTGGTTTGCTTTGGAATTAAGCCAGGCTTTAGCCTGGAAAAAAATGTGATTACTATACTGATGGTATATAACGTCCAGTTCATATTTTTCCTAATGAACAAAAAATAATCCATTACTATTTTGGCTCATCTCAGACCATCATGTCTGTCAAAAAAGAGGAAGGAGAAAACAATATATTCATGCCTGCAAATCTTGACAAATATTGTCTGGACCTATGATACTTTTGAAAATGACCTTAGATTTAATCCTAAATTCAAATGATTTTTGAAGGAGAGTTGAGAGTTTGGTTTTGGTCTATAGTTATCCTTCAAATTTTTCCGTTGAAATCACCTAAGTTCGCAAAGTGGGGCATTTTGGGCACCATGGATATGATTGGGTTATGGTTAGAGATTATGCTAGGGAAGGAAGCTTGTGTGATCGTTGGATACAAGACTATAAACCAAATACCTTCAATACGTTTAGCAAGTCCCAGTTCAGTCATTTTGAATTTCAGTAATACACAAAGTAATTCTTAGATTTTTTAATGATATTGAATCAAAATGTTGTCAACCCATGAATTTGTTAATTGGTTAAGTGAAAACTATTTTTGATGCAGTCAGTGAAGGGTAGTTACTGCTGGAATTCCCAGTTTCCTTGCTTATTTGATCCTAAAAGATGTTATTATTATTTTTATTTTACAATGGCCACCCTTGATTGGCCACCCTTGTTTGTGATTTAACCCATTAATGCTCACAGCGGCCCAAAAGCAGCCTGACAATTTTGATGAAATCTTGCAGGCGTACGCACATGTAGAAAAATATTTGATGGAGAAATGTTCATCAGAACATCATCAGCAACTCTCCTTCAAATATTTTGTAAAATCATTCTCGATTCCAATGTTATTGGAAAAAGTATCATAGATCCAGACGACAATTGCTGGAGGAACGCCTAAGCATTAATGGGTTAAAAAAAAAATGCTCTGACTCCACAGAAGTCCAAAAATCATTTTATTTCATTATCTGGAGTTTTTGATAAAAAGAGCGTGTATTTAAAGAACCCTGATGCTCTCCCTTCACTTTAGGAATCTGCATATCTCTGTGTGTGAAAAAAGGCCACATGCACCTTTTTTCTAAGTCATGATCTACACTGTCAATAAGCTGTTTTCTTTCTTCTCTGTCTTCAGAAGGATGTGAAATCCGTGTCTATGAGCAACCAGAAGCCAGGTGGCATCCTCGGCATCACCGTTGGAGCAACTGCTGTTTTTGTGGTCATCGTTGTGGCGATCGTCCTCCTGCGCAAACGCTCCACCAGCAGCTCCTCCTCCAGGAACTTTGTTGAGGAAGTCGACCAGGCCGCCTCACCCGAAGAGCGACACGTGGCCAACATGCAGATCAACGGATACGAAAATCCCACCTACAAATATTTTGAGATATCCTCCAACTAGTAGTGCAAATATTCCGCGCCTATGCATCGAAAGCAAGAAAAATGTTTTTACTACTAATCTCCCCTCACACCGTTCATAAATAGACAAGGACCTCAGCCTCTGTATTCATAGAAAGACATGCTGATTTTCAGTATTGGCATTTAGGGCCATGTGATAAAGAGATGCCAGTTTTGGCACCACCTAAATGTCATGTGATATCGATATATACACATAAGATGGAATGGCAGTGACTGCATGCATTTCCCTGATGTAACAGGTTTGGCCATGCTGCCCTGGAGAGTCCAAAATTCTGTTGTACCAATCAAATATAGTCATGCTGCCATCAGGTTGAGTTTTAACAAAATACTGACTTCAGTAATATTTATCTTGCGCACACAAGCAAGGCTTTCTCGCAATGAAAAAGAGAAATTCGCACATGCTGGGCGAGGGTACTCAGATTTTGAGAGAGATAAACAACATGAATTGTTAGTCCTCTTAGTGATTGTAATTTGAATGTGACAGGTAAAAAATGTTCTCTTAAAACCCTTGGCTTATGAGCTACCTGTCCTTACTAGGATTATATAATATTAGAATATGTATTTTAAAAAGATCTTTGTTTTGTAGCACCGTAATAATGCAATGTTATAATCAACTGCCTTCACTTTGTATCTGAGCTTTTACCCTTAATTAAAGCCAACTCTTATGCTGGCACCGACAAGTAGTCCATGACAGGTTCCCGTAGTGCGTACAGTGTTTTTTACCTTTTCTCTGTCAAAGAGTTTCACTGCTTGTAGTTGTGGCAATCATCAGTTTAACCTTTACAGTGTAGTCACTTTCATATAAGGATTTGATTTTAACTCAATTTGTGCTGTAAAATAATGCACTTTTGTAATGCCACACGATATGTCTTGTGTGTATCTGTGTACAACTATCTTGACTGTATTATTATAAACATATAAAGGTATCTAGTCTGGGAGGGTAGCAGCAGTAGTATCAATTCAGTGCACACCACGCAGGGTTTAGAATAGTTCACAGACTGCCCACCAGAGGCTGAGATAGAGGCACTTCGATTTTAACAATCAGCTGTACAAAGTAGACTGAATCATCAAACCTCATTATTGAGACTGATATGGACATTTTGCTTCGTATTTAGGAAGGGACAACAATTCTGTACTGATTATGAAAGTCTTGAACAGTGTATAAACTTTAACATTAAATGCCTATTGATTTCAAGGGTGTTAACATAAGAGATATAACACCACCATATTAGACTGGCAGTGAAATTTCTTGAAATATGTAAGAATGAACAACGTATTAGGCAGACTGTGAACATTCATGAACAATTAATTGTAGAAGGAACAACACCATATTAGAGCGAATATTCCTGAACTGTGTGAGAATATACGGCACTACTGGTGGAGTCCCCTCTGAAAGGGTGATTTTTAACCCTTATGCTGCTTGTGGCTAATTTGGCTAATACAAAATGAGGCCAAAAAGCTGAAAAATGATCTAAACCCTGGCAAATGGGTACTCATCTGAGAGTTCTCGGTGAGAGCTATCCAATGAGTACCAACAAGACAGGGTTTTGATGGTTTTCCAAAAATCTTTGCGTTCTTGTGCATTGAACAAAAGTAGCCTCGGCATTGGAAGGGTTAATAATAAAAAAAAACTCCTGCCAGGAGCCAACCTAGGAGGGTAGTCAGAACAACCCCTTTACTAGTAGGTTAGCTCGTCCCCTTCTACTAGACTTTGCTTTGTTGTTCTAAACCCTGGCTGATTGGCGACTGTGTCTATAGCAGGTCTGTGCTTGCGTGATTTGTTGGTGCTAATGCTGGGCAGTTTGTGGGAAGACAGGGCTGACTTGGGCTGACAGTGATCACTCTGCTGCAGGCCAGTGTGGATAACCCAGCCCTGTGTTTTCTGCTCTACCAGGTGCTGTCAATCCTATGATTAGCTCTTGGCTTGCACCTGTTTGAAAGGCAGGACTTGTCTGCCACCTGGTGACAGCTGGGAGAGTTAGTTAGACACAAACAACGTCTTTGACTGATGACCTAGGTGGGTTATGATGAAAGTAGTTCACAAAATGTCCAGCAGATGGCAGTGGTGTACACTTGCTTACTCCCAGCATTCTTGTGAATGTGAAAAGTAGTTCTTAGTATATGCTGAATGTTATTGTGCACTTAGGCACTGTCAAAAATGAGAAAATTGTAATCGTAATAAAAATAATTGACCCCGAAGTCAAGTTCACTTCTTGACCATCATTGTTTCTATGATCATGAGTAAAAAATAAATTTACTCACTATTAACAGCCCAAAAATATGCAATTGCCATTTCCTCAGAGAAATTGGGTCAATCTGATCTTGACTTGGGGGTTATTAATGCAGTAGTTTATTTGGAAGATGCTGATTGGTAAAAAATGTATGAAGTTGTATGATACTTGATTTTTTCCTGTCTTGTTTCCTTCTTGAGATGCCACCTTTTGCATGGTGATATTATTTTCGATGTGGAACAAAAATGAAAAAAAAAATGGTAGATCTTCCTGTGTATCCGATGATTAGTAAAACTATATTATTATTACAATTTTATTATTATCATATTATGTACTACATCATCATGAATTTAAAAATTGTTTTCTAATAATATTTTACAAGCCATTTGCTTATGGGCTAGTGATTGGGTAATTATTTATGCAGTAATTCTCTCAGGAGTGTTTGGTGGCGCCACACAGTCGTAATAATTCATTAAACTGGACCAATTGTTAGCCTCGTGATGGTGACAAGTTATCTTATGCCGTGAAGACATGACAGGTGGCGCCATCTAGCTGCTCGGGTTTGCTGCGTAAGGACAGAGTGAAATTCTCTCTGAGGTTTCTTTTGAAAATCACATTCTCTTGGTTTAGATTTAAAAGAACAGAAACTGGAATTTTATTAACTGAGGATACATTTTTTAGACCACCATTTTAAAGACTAGTATTTGTTCCTCCTACTGTTCATTGGAGGCTGAATCTTCCAAGTCATCCATCAAACATTTAGGTCTAATTCCCATGACCGTCATCTTAAGTTGAAAACCCATTGAGAGCTAGAATTATGTGATGGACCCCAACGTAGTGTATGGCTTGTGAAAACCTAAAAGAAAGCAAAAGCAAGATTTCTTGAAATATCAACTTCCCAAAACAACAATTTTGCAGAAAAAATGATGAAATTATGGAAGTGCTATGCCATCCTTGTTCAAGTAACCACCATTACAATCAACAAAATACCTTTTAATACTCAATTTCAAGCAAAGGAAATCACACACTTGTATCTAGAAAATAATTATCATAAACAAAACTGACTTAATAGTATTAATTTAAGGTTGATCAATTCATAACACCATTATCTATTAGTTCTGTACTTATGATTTTATTAAATTTAATCTGTACCAAATGACTTGTCTTGTTATTATTCATGCATCTTGGTAGCATTTATATATAGGGCTTTAATATGCATTGAAGCGTGATAAGGAGCCAGGTCAATAATAGCCTCCTAGTCCTGGATGTCTTAACTCTTTCAATGCTGAGGCTACTTTCCTCCAAAGCACAAAGACGCAAAGATTTTTGAAAACCCTCGAAACAATGTTATGTTGGTATTCATGGGATAGCTCTCACTGAGTACTTTCAGATGAGTACCCATTTGGCAGGGTTTCAGTCGTTTTCCAGGGTTTTTGCATCATTTTGTATTGGCCAAATTAGCCATCAGCAGCATAAGAGTTAACCATCCCCTTAACTCAACCCACTACAGTAGGGACGTATGAAGTGCAGTTACATGAACAATCCCTAGATGGCACTCTTATTTGTCCCTTAAGGTCTTACGATACTCTATACCGGTGACACCTATTGGGTATTGGACAAACTAAAATAATTTAGTACAATTTACCTGACGTCACTGGAAATATTGATAAGAAATTGAATTTTATTGAATATGTACCAATTCTGATTATCCCTGCCTATTATAAATAGTATCCTATGAGTTTTTTGTTTTTGGCTACAGTGATTTCCATATTCATTGAATTTGTTGTTTTGACACATTTTCAGGAATAATGTGTGATAATCCATGTGTATAAAGTGGGGTTCCCTTTCTTAACTATATCTTATATAAGTATGGGCATTAACAGTAACTATTGAGTAACTCTTTTCTAACATTTTCATGAAAATTTGCCCCAAAAATGTCCTATTTCACAAACTTTGACCATCTGTGGTTCGAAAACTAACCTGATGACCTATCATTTTCTTTGTGTCTTCTTATTAAGAGCATTGTGTAGATAGTGTAGACAAAAATTGGTGAAAATTAAACTAGGCAATTCTGACTTATATCAATTTTGGGTTAAAAACTCGTTTCTCGAATTTCTTGATTTTGCCCAATAATTCCTTTGTAACAGCAAAAAAATAATTTCAACATGGCAAAACAGTATTTCAGGCAGTGTCAGTATTCTGAAGGGATAAATCTAGCAAAGAAAGACACCAATTTCGGAGAAAGTGATGTTTGTGACATAAATTGCATTAATTTTTCAAAAATCTGTGAAAAAAAACTAAGTTGATGACCCCATGATTTTAAGTTGTTTTGAGGATCACTGTGCTATGTTCTTTCCTTATGCAAAATTTCAGGAAAATTAAACTGAGATTTCTAAAAGTGTCGTAAGACCTTAAGAAAAATAATAATCATTGAAAGTTTATAGGTCAACTTCTACCCTTGTTATCCTGGCCGCTAGGCTCCCAATAAAGCCAACATATAAAGGAACTCCTCTTAGGAACCCTTTCAAGGGTTGTTTAACTCTAGTAAAGGGTTACCAAGGTATATGAGCCTGTAAGGGCCCTAGCAATACCATTATTGTTGCCATTTGAACACCGTTACCAAATTAGTTACCCCTTCTTGAATTTTTCCAGCAGCCTGCTAATGGTATACGCCCTTCAAAAAAACATGAAAACCTATTCTTTAGGACCTGTTTTAAAGTAAGTTGAGTCCATTTAAGGCATGACTACCCTCATTCTCTAGTTATAAGGGGTCAAAATTATCCTTTTTTCAACCCCCGACATCAATAAATCACCGGCTTGACAGGTCAACTTCTGCCTTTCATATCTTGACTCCTAGGCCTCCTCTGAAGGCCATGGTCAGGGAACTCCTCCTAAGAACCTCTTTGAGAGTTACTTACCTTAAGTATGGGGTTACTGCGGCACATGAGCCTGTTATTTAACTCTAGTAGGTTGTTACTTTGCCATTTGAGCATGTTAAGGGCCCCTAGCAGTACCCTTATCTGCCATTTAAATGCGGTTACACATTTTTCCAGCAGCTCTTATGGTATATACCCTACAAAAACACGAAAACCTATTGATTAGGACATGTTCTATAGTAGTCTGAGTCCATTCAAGGCATTACTACCCTCATTCTCTAGTTATAAGGGGTCAAAGTTACCCTTACTTTTGGTATTTCAACCCCCGATGTCCATATATTCAGGGCCTTGACATGCCAAATTCTACCCTTCATATCTTGACCCCTAGGCCTCCTATGAAAGCCTTGAGAACCTTTTCAAGAGTGATTTACCTTAGGTGGGGGGTTACTTGGGCATTTGAGCCTTTATCCGGCCCTTAAAATACCCCTACTTCAGACATCGGTACGCGATGGCTGTATAAGTTACCTCTAGGATGTACAAACTTCCTGAATTTTTCCTGCAGCCCCTAATGATATAAGCCCTATTAAAACATGAATAACTCTTTCTGTAGGACATGTTCTAAAGTAATTCGGGTCTGTTTAAGGCATAACTACCCTCATTCTTTAGTTATGTGGGGGGAACGTTGCCCCTATTTCAGCCCCGACATCAATAAATCCTTGGCTTTGAATGGCCAACTTTTACCTTCATAGCTTAACCCCTAGGTCCCCTATGAAGTCCAAACTACAGATTATTCTTCCTAAGAACATTTTAAAGAGCTATTCACCTTAGGTCGGGGGTTACTCAGGCATTTAAGCCTGTTAGGGGCCTCGAAAGTACCCATACCTCAGTCATTGGCACGCGATGGTTGTATAAGTTACCCCTAAAATGTACAAACATGTTCTAAAGTAATTCGGGTCTATTTAAGGCATTACTACCCTTATTCTTTAGTTATGAGGGGGGAAAGTTACCCCTATTTCAGCCCCAACACCAATGAATTCATGGCCTCGATAGGTCAACTTTTACCCTCATACTTATGAACTAATGTCACCTATGAAGCCCACGAGTTATTTACCTTAGGTGGGTGTTTAACTGGTTATTTAAGCCTTTTAGGGGCCTCAAAATACCCTACATCAACCATTGGTATGCGATGGCCTTATAAGTTACCATTGGATGTACAAACTTCTTGAATTTCCTGCAGCCCCCTAATGATACAGACCCTATTAAAACATGAATAACTATTCCTTAGGACATGTTCTAATGTAATTATTTCAGGTATTTCAGCCCCCAACATCAATACATCATGGCCCTCGAGGGGGTCAACTTTACCCTTCATATCTTGACCCCTAGGCCCCCCCATGAAGCCCAAATATCATATACTGTAAAGTTCGGATTATTAACGTGGAACTATTATTGGCGACATCAGCGAGTGGGTCAGATTCGCTAATATTACGATCCATTCATATTTGTTCCATTTGAATTTTCTAATGTACTGTTATGTCCCCATCGCCTTGTACTCCAAAACATCCATATTTAGTTTTAAAAAACGGCCGAAACTGTGCACAAGCCTATATATATATGTATACATAAATATATATATATATATATATATAATATATATATATATATATATATATATATATATATATATATATATATATATATATATGTATATGTATATATATATATATATTATATATATATATATATATATATATATATATATATATATTAATATATATATATATACATATATATATATATATATATATATATATATATATATATATATACATAGGAGCAAGTCACATACTCAGTCTCAAGTTGACAACCCTGGGTTTCATGCTTGTGCAATCCTCAGGCCGTTATAGAGACCATTTAGGGTAAAAGGTCCTCATAATATATATATATATATATATATATATATATATATATATATATATATTATATATATATATATATATATATATATATATATATATATATATATATATATATATATATATATATATCATATATATATATATCATATATATATATATATATATATATATATAATATATTATATATATATAATATATATATATATATTGGTATTTAGGGGGGTGCACACAGTTCGTTATCAAAATTAAAAAATACCCCTAAAGCACTGATTTTCTGCCAAAAAGCACCCGTTATTTCAATAAAACGCTAATTTTTTCCACTAAATAAACACCCCTTCTTTTATCAAAACACTGACATTGGATGAACGGGAACACGTAATTTTAACTTAAGATTTTATAATCCTCTGCTTGTTTAACGGCAGCAAGTGGCGGCAGAAAACCCGGAAGCCCAGTCTCTTCAGGAGTCACTCTGCGTCAGATCCGCGTATATTTCGTGGCTTGCAATGGGATTTTCACCCCCATACTTCGTACCTGGGTACAAAAAAGTACCCTTCTTTGCAAAATCGCGGACATGCGGAGGTCTTAAAAAAGACCCCTTCTTCGCGAAATACGTAACGCAGGTGCGGCCCCCCTCTGTACCTGAGTGCCCCCGCCGGGCAGAGGCATAGCATTCCCGGGGGAGGAACCTGCTGGATGCATAGCCTGCCGCATGGGTGGTTTTGAAGTTTGGTTAGTTCTGCGCACTTTATCGATTTTTTTTATTGTTTGTTTGTTTTTATATGATGAATAATAAGGTTTACCATGTATGGTTGTCGGAAAAGATTTGTTTGGAGCTATTACATATATGGACTGTTTAAAGCACTCCAGCCATTTCGTCATTGTATTGCGCCATTCTCTCTCATTTGCTTTTATGTTATTCATTTAACCCTTTGCCGTCCAGAATTAGCTAAGGGTTATTTCATTTACCGACTCATGGCCAGAGTACCTTAGCATTTTTAACCCTTTTGCCACCCAGCATTATTCAAATGTTATAAACATGATTTATTGAAATGTATATTAAAATAAAGTCAAGATGATGTTTTCACACACACACACACACACACACACACACACACACAACACACAGTATTTGTTTCTTCAGAAGATGGTTCATTAACCCATTCATAAACTTAATATCACTCATTTAACCTGAGCGGTGCCAATGGTTCAGTAAGGGTTCTAATGCTTTGATTGGTGAAGGTATTTTGATTGTGTTTTGTTTTATTCTCTGCCTCTTTACTTCCTGCGCATGATTGAGTATGATAGAATCCAAAACCGTGCAGCGCACTGGGAACTGTCAGTATATATGTATTGCTCAGAACAAGAACCTGAGAGAATGATCGCAAATTTAAATTTCATTTATCACAATAACACCATAACGCCATGGATCGGTCGAGCTTAAGATACAGTACAGAGTTTGGCAGCGACATACGAGGTGGTAGCACTTCTGCTAGCTGCGAAAAGATGGCAGCACTGAAATGCGGTGCTAAGCCAAAGGACGAGATATTCTTCGCAAGAGTGTATAGGCTGACGTGTGGACAGATCCCTGAGCATAAACTTATTATAGTGTATTTCATGGGCAGGAGAAACAGGAAATAACGAGAGTAAGGCATGATGTTCGGACACTTCCTGTTTGAGATGCATTTGGTGCTAAAAAGTCGTAAGCAAATGCATACGACCATATCATGTTGAATGCACCGGTTTCATCCGATCACTGAAGTTAAGCAACATCGAGCGCCGTTAGTACTTAGATGCCTGAACGCCTGGGAATACTGTGTGTGTAGCCATGTAGGCTCCTTTCTCTTTTATTTTTATATTCATCTTACAACATACATGGCCATGCTCCCAGCTTTTATTTTTCGTTGCCTTTATATCATTTATTTTGTTTTATTTCATTCTTTTATTATTTTTTAAATACTTTTAACGTGACAGAATCATTTTTGGACCTGGTTTCTCCTCGACCCCGCTTTATTTGACTTCTTAGCCTATATAAAGTATAAAGAAGCATAGAGATAAATTCAATCACACATCATTCAAGTACAGGCGCACTTGATGCATGACACGGTAACTGATTTCAGCTTTTCACCTACCAAGAGAGTAAGTTAAATCATACTTAATCTAATTACAAATATAAGATCAAGGGACTTCATAAGCTAACTATCGTGTATGATTCGTGGAATATATTCAAACAATACTCTGCTGAACAAAACATAGTTCCGCCACGTCAAACATTGCTTTATTCATTAAACTTAATTCATTTGGGGCATCAAGGCTGTCAAGAAATCAGGAACCCCCGATCAAATCATTGTTCTCTCGATAAAACTAAAGGCAAAATCGATGCCTTTCTTGTTATTGGCATGGATGATAGGTACACAGTGTTGCTGAACAAGGTGGCTGCAAACAGTGCATCCTTTCTTCTGTAGCAACCTCGTAACATTTGATTAGAAGATGCATTTTTTGTAAGTCAATATATATCTATTACAACTCACATGGTTGGTCAAGGACCATAATAGTAAGTGTCGTTTTATACTCACTCCCTTAGCAACAGGATGTGGTCTCTAACAGCGGGATACATTGGTTTTAACTGCACTGGCTCTAACGATAATTTTGATACCCCTGATAATGTGGATAACGAATGAACTATCTAGAAAAATAATTATGAACCATAACAGATATCTACAATATCCAACATTCATGTTCCATAATAGGTATGTTTTGGACAGTCCTTATGTATATATATATATATATATATATATATTAATATATATATATATATATATATATATATATAATATATTATATATATATATATATATATATATATAATTATATATTATATATATATATATTATATATTTATTATATTAGTATTTATATATATATATATATATAATATATATATATATATATATATATATATATATATATATATATTGTATATATATATATATATGGACAGGTCATATATATATATATATATATATATATATATATATATATATATATATATATTATATATATATATATATATATATTATAT
Organism: Maea johnstoni; assembly: GCA_963942565.1. Taxonomy (NCBI): domain Eukaryota; kingdom Metazoa; phylum Annelida; class Polychaeta; order Spionida; family Magelonidae; genus Maea; species Maea johnstoni. Next base: position 12,696,303 of record OZ012689.1, on the reverse strand, counting down.
ATATATTATATATATATATATATATATATATATATAATATATATATATAAACATATATGTATGTATATAAATACATATTAATGATTGCCAAACAGGATGAACCGCCCGGAGGCACGACCGCCTTGGCCAGCCCATTGAAACGTTCCTGCTAACAACGCATGAAATGACGTCATGATAGTATTCACAATAGCCTTTTGTAGATATTAGAGCTAAATCTGCCCCTGTACTAATTCGTTAGTCTCTTCCAGCGTAAAGCAGACGTCTGTGACTTTGCAGTTGAGATTTACAGAGAGAAGTCCATTTGGAATGCATCAGAAATGTAGCCCAAGAAGGCAGCCAGTAAGGAAGAATGAATGCAGTACATCAGAATCAGAAACAGGCTTTCTAAATAGATTAGGCGGTTTTCATGATTCACAGAGAACACATGGTACATTCGGATCCATATGCCGACTCATAACCCTGCGGTGTTCTCCTCATTTACTCCA
>OZ012689.1:12628271-12695618 GCA_963942565.1 Maea johnstoni | reverse complement strand
TATAATGATATCCTTGTTTTTGATTGTCTCCATTCATTCAGGCCCATCCGTTGTAACATTGACAATAATGCCAAAATCAATGTACTACATAAACAACAGAGAAATATATCAATTACAATAGAATATCAACAAAGACGATAACAAATTGTGCATCAATAATCCACAGTTATACCATACAGAATCATACAGACATATTTTCATCGGTTTACAGTGTATAATTACAAAGATCTAATGAAAATTTGGTCTAGTTAATCTTCTTTAATCATCTGATTATAAAAGCTTGCTTTCAGTTGTGCTATTACAAGGGTGCCACCTATTTGCCTGTTTCTATAGGTCATCTTTTGAGCGGTTAAACTGACAGTATTTACAGTTATGTTCATCGGTAGGGTACCAAATATCTTGGTTACATCTGAAAGTTTGAAATGTCTATCAAACATTCTTCTTATCCAACATCCAATGCTCCTCCACATTCTCGCACTCAAGAAAAGCATGAAAAACGGGGTTTTCTCTGTTACAAAATAAACATGTAGACGAATCAGACAGATTCATTTTAAAGAGAATATTATTGGTCATCACTCTATTATGTATTAGCTTTAAGTGTACAAGTCTACGAAAACTCATCCGGAAAGTGTTTTTAATATTTTGAAACTGTATATATTCATTCAACTTTAAGGACCAATGTTCCTGGATGTTTTGTCCAAGATTGTCATATAGTCCTTTCATTCGTTTGCGTATATTGGAGCAGCCTTTATTTGAACATTGAACCATTGACAATAACAGTGGAAAGTCTGGACCTTTTGCTTGCTTCGTGATAAATCAAACTTGCTGAGTTTGTTTCTTATAGAAAAAGATAAATGTTCCTATTACAAGAAATTACATTGGATATTATACCTATCGTTTAAATGGGTTCTTTCAACTATTACACCTTCAGAGTCTAATACATAAATATTAAACTGCTCAATTCCCTTTTCTAACCACCTATTCCTTAAAATCAAATTTCCCATATCGTTATACCATAATGGCACAAGCTTAAATTGCTCAAAAGAAGCGAGTGAATATTCTTTTATAAAACATTTGCAGAGCAAGCAGAAAATCTTTCCAAAACCAGGATATGATATCCTCGTAAAAGCTTTCTACAAACTGGCATACGATTCGACTGCAGTGTGATTAATGACACAAGAAAATAGCTGAAACGGTGCAGCAAATGACGAAGGCATTGAAACGACTATCAATATCATCGCACATCTATCCACGTGTGTGTTGACCAAGTGACCGATGATGGATGTTAGAATATTCAAGTATGTATACTGGTGGTTGAATGGGTCTAAATGGCAAGGGGATACACGTTACATATAGATATTTGTCAGGGATGCATTGCTGCTGGTCCTGACTAGGACGAGATGACTCCCACGCAACACTCAAGATTCGCTATTGAGTGGCACGCCAAGGATATTTCTAAAATCACATTCCTTATTTCTGATGATTTTAATATTTAAGAGATAAAATCCCCTTTCAAGTTACCAATGTGCTTTTTCTTTTAGTTAAGATTCGGGTTGTGGTCGAAGATTGATATATTTTAACCTATTCGTATTTGAAATGTACTGGTGGTCTGCGTCACACTGGACTATTTTGATAACAAAGTAATTTCTTGAAAATGAAACTCTCAAAGGTCGTGTTACAGTTTAGATTTAACAATTCCTCAAAATAAGTTTTTTTTAATTTTCTGAGTTATGTCCAGAGTTGTAAGATCATGTGTCTTCGCCAGCTGAAAATGTGTTAAGTCAAATATCCTGTTTGTGGTTTGGGCACACGCTGTACGGTAATATAGAATGATAGCCTGCGTGCATTATTCACGACATCTCATGTGTCACCCTATACTCTGATCTCCTTAGGGGTAGTGGTAGTTGTCAAGTTATTATTCAGGCTGTGTGGCACTTATGTTTTTACACTATTGGCAAAATAGATATATCATATATCAATTAATTAGTGAGGATGTGAATAAAAAGTATATTGAGATAATATAGGCATGCATTCATTCAACAATATTCTGCATTTAGAGAATAAACATATATCGAGAGAGCAGGGATAAGCCTTAAAAGATAAAAGAACATTAATTATCAGAAGAGTACACGCATTCAGGAAATGAAACACGTATTCAGTTAGCGAGAACATGTCAGGAACTGCTGGTCTTTCTTTTTTGTTTGTTTGTTTTTTAATACTCAAATATTCATCAAAGATTTTTATTCATCTTTACGTACAATGATCATCGTATGGTATTTCAAACAAACAGATAACGATAAAAAGTTCCGAGTTGTTTTTCTAGCTCAAACTTCTCTCTCCCATTACAGGATAATTCAACTATCCCTTTTTTATTGTGTAATCATGTAATATGCATTTTATTTGTGTATGGAATTTGATAAAACGTATGTTCTGTTTCCAAAACTATCCTATCTACAACACCAAACAAGGTTGCGGTCCTTCGCATGCGACTGACTTGGAGGGTAGGTCTACCCTCCAGGTCAGTCGTGCGAAAACCAACGCCCTAAAATCGCTAGATATAGAGGTTCTTGGACGCGTGTGCTAGAGAATGATATTTCTTACACGAGGGGACAGAATTTTCATCTTGGAACGAGCCTCTGGCGAGTTCCATGATGAAAATTCTGTCCCCCAGAAACAGGGTAGTTGATGAGCATGTGTTCCACACTATTATCGGTTAGGCCGCAAAAGGCACATACTGGAGATTCTTTTAGAGCCCATTTATCTCGCTAGTTCTCGCTAGTGTAGAATCGTTTGTACAGGGTACGGAATTTTATATACTAGTATTTAGATTTAACAGGAGTGATGAAGGTTGAAAGAGGTCGACAGGTCAAACAATATACCTACATGTAGATCAATTTTGAATTGCCAAGAATCTGTAATGTTATGGAGTATATATTCATTGGAATATTTTAGTTTCTTAGGCCACTCCAATTTAATTACTTGTCTTACGAGCTTTTTTTGGAAAAAAAATCCCGTCAGACTCAAAAAAAAAAAGAAAAAAAAAGTCGCCTTTGGTGTCTTACGGACGAAAGTGGTTTTGAAATTTTCTGTCAGACTCAAAAAAAAAAAAAAAAGTGCAAGTTTTAAGAATATTCTTTGTAAGGGTGATTCAATCAACTACATGAAGCTATCATTGCTGTAGTAGAGCCTCAGACTTGAGGAGGCATACCTCCCACCCTTCAGGTTACAGGGATTAATTGATTGATTGATTTTATTTAGTTGAAAATAGGCTGGTAGAAACATATCGCTACCATTCCTAGTCGGCAGACTCTAAAAAAAATAAAATAAATAAAAAAAGTCACATTTTTCAACTTTTTTTTTTATTCCAAAATGGCTCATTTCCTACCTCCTGAGCTCGTAAGACAAGTAAATAAATTGGAGTGGCCTTATACAGATTTAAATATTGAGAATTATATTATTAGCACGCGCAGTGAGCCGGCCGATGGCCGGCGTAACGCAGCGGCGCTTACGGTATAGAACGTCAAATCCTACTTGGTCTGCTACATGTACATACTGAGGCAGGTTTTTTGGTGTTGGCGTTTCTGTCTGTTCGTCTCTTGTCTCGTTCGCTCGATAACCTCGCGAGAAATGAGCATAACTTTTTGCTGTAAGAGCACAATTCTGCCGCCAGATCTTTTCATGTTTTAAATATTGCTTAATGAAATAATAATTGGGTTGTTTCCTTTAAATTGTATTGAAATAACGTTTGGACGGCCGAAGATCAGTCAATAAACGGCGCTCACTATCGGCGGAACATGGCACTAAAATGACGTCACGTTACGAAGGATCTCCACCACGTGCAATGACGTCATGCTAAAAGCGATCAAGGCGCCATCTACCGTCACATGTCAAAACTAGCGCCATTGTTTCTGCAGAAAATGAATTAGGTCTACTCATATTTCCATGGATCAATTTCAATGCGGGTTGAATCGTTAGAACCGCTACCATTAATTCTACGTGGCTCATAATTTTTGTTGAAATCTGTTTGGAAATGACGATTTTCCAGCAGGTTGAAATCGTACTTTTTTTGTCATCGATATTTCCGGTCAATCGCTTCTCGTACTGTGTGGTTATTGCATTTACTATAAAGCTTATATCAAGGGGTTTCCAATATGATATCACGTCACGGATAATAAATTCGTAACTTTGTGACTGCATTTGAAGGGGAATGCAGAAATATCATCGAGCTGCGCGAGCATTTAAAGCTTTGCTTTCTCGTCATATTAGCACTACTCTTAAGTGAAGATTCAGCGTTTTCAAAACATGCCTAAAAGAGGAAAAGCCCAATGACTAAAAAAACACACCTGTATACATAATTGACACAAGCAGTCGAGTACAAAAACAAGAATTCAGAAAATAAAAACCAGCGGCCAGCATTCTGAGAGCAGAAAGGTAGCAGCCGAGAAAAAAAACAAGAGATCAGCGACCAAAAACGTGCATCTAAAGGTAACACAAATAGTTGAGAACTTGAACAACAATTCTGAGAATAAAAACCGTATCCATTTTTGAATGATAAATGTTTGATTGGTTTTTACAATCTTAGATAGTGACGCCAAACATTTTTCTCACCTTCAATGGAAATTTCCAAATCCTTTAAGAGACACAGTACCCTAATTGATGATTCCTATGCTAAGTACATACAATTTAGAACTTTACACCAACGTTTCTTCACTAATGACCGACTGTTCAAAATAGGAATTAAAAACAACGATTTGTGTAGTATGTGTCTAACAGAACCCGACAGTAATTCTCATATGCTATTACACTGCCACAAAACTAAAAAAATCTGGTCTGATTTTGAAAGATAGATAAACCATCTCGGTGTCAAAAACTATGTTCTCACTGAAAATAGTATTATAACAGGAGATATAAACAAAGGCCGCCTTCTCACAGTCATCATTTTATTTGCAAAAGTGACAATATACACTGCGAAAATGAACGAAAAAACACCAAATTTCTTCAATTTTATAAATTTATTGAACAACAATATGTACAAGCAAAGTATATGGCAAACATTACCGGTAGAATAGATGATTTTGAGAAGGAATGGCATCTCCTCGTTAATGAATGTCAATGATTATCGTGTAACATTTTTTTTCCAGACAAATCCTCCCAGATGTTCTATTGTTCGAACGGATGTCAAAATAACACATTTTTTGTACTTTGCTCAAATGAGAGTAAACAAACAAGATAGTATGTATTAGAATGTGATCGCCATAGCTGGCAGACATTGAATAAAACCAAAAATTCTTTAAAACTAAAAACCTTTTCCGTTTATTAAAATGACAGAGATACGGAAGAATATAGTTCCTCGAACATCTTAATGAAATTGAATATAATGAAAAAAGCTTGTCCTAAGATGTAATGTTACATCTTCAGTCATGTAATATTACATCTAAATTGATTCACTAGTCAAGCTTAAACCCAATTTACTGCAGATTAATAGATACACAATGTGAGGGGTACTATCATTTCGAAAATAAACAATAAATCAAAGGGAGTGGGTTAAATTGAAGTACAAATTTATTATGATACCATTCGCTTTATAACTAATGATGTGTAAACCAATGCCTTGACGTCAATATATTCAAAAAGTCACTTTTGCAGTATTTATCAAGCTGAGTCATCAAAAGTGCGTCAAATAACATACAATAAATCTGCAAAAGGTTATTTGTAATGGATGAAATTGCATTTTCCATACCTTATTTGTACTTATAGTCAATTAAACAGATTATGAATTACGTGATTTTTTTCTTTAGTTCAAAACCTATCATCTTAATACGTCACATGCAGTGGAAGTGTACTGCATGTCTATTCGTATTAATAACAGTACTGTGTACAGTCTATTGGCGAAAATACTGGTGCATGTACGTCACACTTAGATCTATTATGGCTTCATCTATGCTCTTAATACTGATAGAGAGGGAGTAAACCCAATATATATTGATGTTCTGTCCTCTCAGTTATATGATTGAGTTTTGCTGCTACATGTCAAACACCGATGAGTCCAACGGTACTGACGTTAGTTGGATTGAAAGCGCTCTTCTGAGAAACTTCTTAGGTCTTGCGTGAAACTTCTTGGAACCCATGACTGCAACAGTAGCTAACTTCCCCCACTGTCCATTCCTATCACATTGTCTTGCCAGAACGCAGTTCAATAGGAAATGTCCATAATCACGTTTACATGTAGGTACGGCAACACAATGGCAGCGCGTACACATAGTCGTATACTTTGTTTTTAAATTGATACCATATTTGCAGTGCCAATATTTCTTGTCAACTGCCTAACTAACGATGTGGAAAAATATTTCAAAAATTGTTTATTTTGCGCTGCTTCAAATAAATGACATCTTTTAGGTTAACTGACCGGATATGACATGTCGGTAGTACTTATTAAGATTGTCTTCATTTATGTTTTATTACTTATAGGGAAAATCTACGATGGGGTTATCCTGTGTTTAAAGTGAAGTGACGTAGTATCTGCCCCACTCACCAAGTGCCTCACCTCCAGAACCTGTTGAAGAGGAAATTGCAAATACAAATCCAGTTTCATCCACTAAAAACAGTGAGGAGCCATCTTTTCTCCGTAATACACCATTCCCTACTAGAATAGAGCTTACAACTGACAGCCAGTAACAGTTCCCTGCTCCTGTACACTTCAAGTTGATAGGTTCATTAATCGTGATACTGTGTGAAGAATACATATCTACATATCTACAGATCATATATATATATATATATATATATATATATATATATATATATATATATATATATATATATATATATATATATATATATATATATATATATATATATATATATGTATATATATATATATATATATATATACATATATATATATATATATATATATATATATATATATATATATATATATATATATATATATATATATATATATAATATATACATATACATATACATATTTGTATATATATATATATATATATATATATATATATTTATATATATATATATATATATATATATATAAATATATATATATATATATATATATATATATTTATATTAATATATATATATATATATATATATATATATATATATATATATATATATATATATATATATATATATATATATATATATATATATATATATATGTATATATATATGTTTATATTAATTGTATTGAAGTTATACATATTGAAGTTAAGAGGCGAATGATAAAACAAAACTCAATCAAACTACCTCAACCACTCGAAACATTAGAACCCTTACTGAACCATTGGCATCGCTGAGGTGATCTGAGTGATCTTAAAGTAAGGTCCGCTGGCTATAAATTGGTTAATGAATCATATTCTGATGAAAATGACACATACCTACCTTCATGCTTTACATAATACATTCATATAATATCAATGGTCAACTTGACGAAACAAACACGTTTGTTTATATGTGTGCATGTGTGTATGTGTAAAAACATTATATTGACATTTTAATAAAGTGTTAAATGAATGATCCTAAGATGCATTGGCCATGAATGGGTTAACTTTACAACCTTTGATATATCCTTGATGTGTAAAGGGTTAAAGGAATTACCCTAGGTTATTGCATACATTCATGTTTTACATAATAAAACACATATATAAATAGCAATGATAAACTTCAACAACCAAATTTAAGTGTGTGTGTTAACCCTTATGCTGTTGGTGAATAGTTTTACCAAATGAAAATGATGCAGAAAAACTGAAAAATGACAAACCCTGGCACTTGGGTAATCATTTGAGAGTACTCGGTGAGAGCTATATAATAAATGGCAACATTTCTGACAGTTTTGAAAAATCGTTGCATCCTTGTGCTTTTGACGAAAATAGCCTTAGCATTAGAAGGAAATTATGAAGAAAAAAACTTAATCAAGAAACTTAAATTGTTACCAAGAAAAGGATCAATTACTTAATGCAGGTGGTTGGATTTACAGCAGGAAAACCGCACAATGTAGAAATTTCCTTTCCCGTGCCCCCACCGGGTTTTGAACTCAAAACACCTGCCCTGCAGTCCAAAATGGTAACCACTACATCAACTTGCTGCTAAGTTATGTGTCCATATACTGACCTGTTTACTTAAGGTGCTTCACGCAGTAGGGGCTTAAAGAGTGTTAACCGACTTCCCGAGAATACAGCCTGTATCAGGCTGTATCCAGCCTGTATGGAAACCAAAACATTAAACTGCTGGATAGTGCAAAACAAATGGAAAATATTGATCAAAATAAAGGGGAAAATGACAACATCCAAACGTTTAGATTTGATGACCAAATTATGCAACATTAAGGTTTTTTGAAGTCCAATATGGGTTTATATGTAACAATACCCACAGGCATACCGCAAAACAAACTCATATCATGCTGCCAACTCTACACAGTTTATGCCTGAAGTGACCATGTGCACCAAAATTACTTACTCGTCGCCATTTGCAATGTTTACCCTGTCACTGGACGGTTTTCATGGCCCCACTCTCGAGTTAACACCTGTCTCATTAGTTACGATTGTGGTATGCCTGTGCACAGTAATACAAGGTACATATACCACCAATAAAAATAGTAATATATTTGGATATATAGAAAATATGAATATATGTATATAAAAATTAAGATTGAGATTGCCTATGACCAGAATCAACTTAATTTCAGTTGTGCATTAACAGGGCTTGCAAAGGAGACATTCTTTGATCTTTAATTGGTTTTCGACCAACAGCTGGCTTTTAACTCTTTTTTTAAATTGATCTATAGATATATATATATATATATATATATATATATATAATATATATATATATATATAATATATATATATATAATATTATATATATTATATATATATATTAATATATATAGAGAGAGAGAGAGAGAGAGAGAGAGATAGATATGTATATATATATATATACATATATATAAATATATATATATTATATAATATATATATATATATATATATATATATATATATATTATATAATATATTATACATCATCTTTATGTCTCTTCCCCTTTTCATTTTACATTAGATACATAAGATTCAATTCTTCTAGAGCACCACAATTCCTTGGCAAACACAGATAGACACTTTAGAAACTCACTCCTTATAAATCAGTAACCTACGGATGTTGTTTACAGTTTCAACAGAAATGTTGACAGAAATGGCGTCCATTGCAGAGTTGCGAACCGATAGAATTTTATTTTGTGGTGTAAAAAACATTATTTGCTCGTTATAATGGACAACATAATGGAAGATAAGATTACAAGTATTCAAGACAGATCAAGGTATGTATTTCGCTACTTAAGGTGAGAAATCTTTGCGGGTAGATCGAGTGAATATTGGGGCCCCTTGTGAATTGGGAAATGAAATGAGAGTGAAGATGCTAACAAGACTGGCTCAAAGTGTAGCAGAAACTGCCGCTGAAAACACAAATTCCTTCTCTTTTTAATAGATTTTGACTAATATACATGTATATATATATATATATATATATATATATATATATATATATATATATATATATATATATATATATATATATATATATATATATATATATATATATATATATATATATATATATATATATACACACATATATATATATATATATATATATATATATATATATATATATATATATATATATATATATATATGTATATATATATATATATATATATATATATATATGTATATATATACATATATATATATATATATATATATATATATATATATATATATATATATATATATATATATATATATATATATATATATATATATATATATATGTATACGCTCTTAGCAGGCCTACGTTTAATTCCTACATTCCATTCCTATTAGTGCATTGTTAAGATTTTCACGCTAGAATGCATCTTCAAATTCTTAAATACAAATTGTAAAAGATGAGAATCCACACTGGGATTTATGAAATTCATGCTGGTGTCATTCTGATATGACGTCCTGTAAATGTTGTATGTCGAGTAAATATTCTCTTACCGAATTTGACAGCTACTCATCAAATGACACACTCTCCATACACTGTCACATTAGAATAAACCACTTGTATTCATACGGTTTTCTTTACCTAGGTGCAAGTTGGAAATATGTATTTAGTCAGAAGGTGGCTGTATGTTGGCATATATGTAGGTATATATGCACTAGTACGTGTGTATGTACTAATATGTATGTATGTATATACACACACACATACATACATACATACATACATACATACATACGTGCATACATCAAAATTCGAAGCGTTTGAATGTTCAGTATGTTAGCATGTACATGTAGTTACATGGCTATTCAGGGCCACACACGCATGGTCGTAATGAGTTGTAAGACCTGTTTTTGTTCCCTGAATCATGATTTGCCGCTTTGGCTTATGGGTAGCAGCCATTCTCTGCACTGACATGTTGTGTTGTATTTCTTGGTATAGATATGCGAAAGGCACAACAAAAAAAATCACGAACAACAACATTAAGTTAGTAGCAATGAATTTTTTACCACAGCCTGGGGCAAGACAGCATTGTAGCAGCTTTCTCTGCCATGATCTATGAAACGACCTCCTTAATGAGTTGCATAGCCAAAAGGAAAGGCACAGTTCCAAGGTAATTCATGTGCTATTTATTCACTTACTGGTCAATGGTTAAGTGCTCTCAAAGCGGCTTATCGAGTGAATTATGACTGTTTTAAGAAAATTCATACCGATTATGCATTTTTCGCGCTACCCGTTTATGTGTAATAACTATTTTTTTACGGCGATTCTGCAGCTTACCAATCTTTACTCTTACTAGACCGTCTTAGTGCTTAAACACAGCTACTTTCTTAGAGTAACATTTTCTTGTTTGAAAAATAGAACGATCAACAATCTCACAAAAATGTTCAATAAAGGTTTTTGTATTCAACAGTATGTTTAAATATGTGAAATATAACCGTTAAATGCCCTAGCGTCATTCGGCCAAGGAGCAGAAGCATGTGTCCTCGTGTATCAAGAATACTTTACGAAAGTGCCATGCGATGAATATATATTTTAAACCTTCTATCGTATTATTGTTGTATTTCTCATATGAAGTCCCTGAAGTCCTATGATATATGTGTGTAGCCCTGGGTATTCGAATCCATTGGAGGCGCTGCAAAACATTCATTACTCACAAACACTTTATTACCACGTTATTAAGAATAATTTATCTATACATTTGAAAAAATAACCTAGTCAGACTAGAAAATCCATCAGATCATTGCTTTTGCCACTGTCTGCAATCAATTATTCAGTGGCAAGGTGTAACTTTTAAATTGTGATATGCATTAAATGTGGTCACGATGTCCAATTCGTAAAAAGATATTTTGATATATTTCTCGTTGGAAGTGTTACCAAGCCTTTTGTTTTTATTATTTTGCTAAACTACTTTTACTCAACACCTTAAAGTGTGTTATCACTTAACGCTTTTAAACAGTGTGTGTGTAAACCGCCGATAAATGCCCATCGTATTACACTTTAAGAATATACATGACAAGGTGTCTTGTGCGAGTGAGAGTTTGATAGTTTCTTTTACCCCATTGCAATTATGCAAAAAAGCGGTATTCATTTCTCAAACCACATGATGGGACGCGAAAAGCATTTGACTACTGTATAACTGGTTAATTTGGCGTGTACTTAAGTTGGCTTTTTTTTTCAAAAAAGTATTTTCCCTGTATTTATTTTGGCGTCTGGAACAGTCAGAACAACGCCATCTTCATGTAGACATATTTTTATGCGATCTTTAATTTGGCGTTGATGGGCATTCGCCAAAAAACGCCAAATTAAAAACCACGCTAAATTAACCAGTTATACAGTATTGTTGGGTTATGAAGACTCAATGGTGCAATGATGACCTGCGTAAAGGGAGGTGTGGTTTCAGAGTTAAATCCCATCCCGGGATAGTGAGGGTCTGACTCCTATATAACCTGGGCAACCATGGAAAGCATATACTCTGCTCTGTATCCTCAGTCGCTCAATAACAAGAAGAGATTACTTTAACGATTTCATTTACATTTCATATCACCGTTTATTGTATCTGTTTCGAATGTAGATACAAAAAGCTCGCTTTCTTATATGTCTGAGCCATTAACACAAAATGGGTTTATTGAAGAGAAATTGCATCCCATCATATAAGGAAACACATGGGTCGGGAATTTGCTATGGCTATTTGACCCTACTCCTTTAATGTGAAAAAAGCTTTGTAAGCTGAGCAAGGAATACCTCTTTTCGAAAGTAACGTGTTGGAGATTATTTTGTGACTTTAATTACTCTGTAATGTGTTGTAATGTGACTAGGTAGAGGTATGTAAACTAACACAGGCGAACTTGGATATGACGGAACACTGTATGGCGGACTTTTGGCTATGACGGACGATATGCTTGATCCCAGTCCCATGCATATCAAGGATGTGTCATGTGTATATGAAGGATTTTGCATATGACAGACCAATTTCGCTGGTCCCGTTGATTCTGTCATATCCAAGTTCGCCTATATTTACATGAGTCATGCTCTATGCAGGATTCTTATTGTTTCTAATGTTAATCATGTGACAGGATTCCTATTGTTAAGCATGTGACAGGATTCCTATTGTTTAGCATGTGACAGGATTCCTATTGTTAAGCATGTGACAGGATTCCTATTGTTAAGCATGTGACAGGATTCCTATTGTTAAGCATGTGACAGGATTCCTATTGTTTAGCATGTGACAGGATTCCTATTGTTTAGCATGTGACAGGATTCCTATTGTTTAGCATGTGACAGGATTCCTATTGTTAAGCATGTGACAGGATTCCTATTGTTAAGCATGTGACAGGATTCCTATTGTTTAGCATGTGACAGGATTCCTATTGTTTAGCATGTGATCATGTGATTCTAGTTGCTCTCCCAAATTTTAGGTACTATAAAAAGGGACTTGGCAGACACCGTATTGGATTCAGTGTATACACATGATTCTTTTTGTTCCACGGTCCTGCTCAGTAGGGGGATTAATTATCAATTTTTGGGCCAAAACCCAGCACAAATGGAAAGGAAAATATAGTCACAAGATATGGTGACTATAGAATTTTATGCAGAGAAGAAGTAGTTGGTACCAGAAAATCATCATGTCCCATGCTCCCAAACAAAGGACTGCCCCCCAAAAGAAGGATGACTAGAACGTCTAGGAAACTGGATGAGGTGTGTATGGGCAAATAAGGGGACAAGCATATGTTGACTTATTTGATTGAAGATTTTGACAAGTACATGGAGAAGTTAGACAATGTTCAATCACAGATTGAAATTGAAATAGAAATTGAACAATTGCACAAAGGTAATGAATCTGCAGGTAATTTCAGGGATAAAATGATAATGTCAAATAAAAAAGCAAGGAAGTGTCAATAGCTCTCATATATCTACACCACAGGAAGCTGACTAGCTTAATCTGGAACCTCAAACATTCTCCAATGAGATAACTAAATGGCATACATTCAAGGACCACTTTTGTGTTGTGGTGGACAATTCAGAGAGATCTGAAGTTAGTAAATGTTCATACCTTTCACCATTATCTAAAGGTGATATCAAGGTTGCCATTGAGGTCTATTCCTCACTTCTAGACATTTAGTTAGCCCCTAACCTGTATTTTACATGCATCATAGACCAACTATTTGTATTATTTCTACTGAAATCAGACCTGTGTTTGATGCATTGGCCTCAGGTGCAAATAGGCTATCCTTGAATGATTGTACGCACCAAAGTCCTAACTTGATTCCCAATCTGGTGGGACTGCTTCTATGGTTTTATATGTGGAAAGTGACTGCATTTATTACTTTGGCTTTTCTGCAAATTGGTGAAATTAGCTTATGTATCTACAGTTTAGTGAGAGAGATCTATTTTTTCTCCACCTGACATTTGCAGGCACCTTGTCTCCGCACAACTTGAGTCGTTCTGGGTTGATGGAGAAGTTTGTTGAGAATATATTAGAATAGATCTTCAAGCTGATATCCCCTCTCCAGTGGGGGCATTGCCCTAATGCTCGAAAATATAACCCCTGAAGGGAAAATACAATCAACTAGGAGAAAATACAACCCAGCTGCTCTTATTACTAGGGGTGTGTTTCCAAAAAAAAGTTGTAAAAATCAAACCAATGAATGCATGGACCTGATTTCCTAAAGACAGAGGTTCTAGAGTGTAGTTTGGAGGAACTAGCATTTGATGAAATTTCCCCTTAGACCATATTGCTTATTGGAGATGATAACATTGTTACAGATCCTATAGACCTAGAGAGATAGGAAAGCTTACAGAAAAGCATCAGGGTAGTGGCATGAGTGCTAAGTTTCATACGCAATGTCAGGAAAGGTGACCTAGTGTTTCCAGAAATAAGCAAGGCCATATTGATTGTTTTTCAGTTTGATCAGCAGTGTCATTACCAAACTGAAACAAGGCTAAAAGATTCCAAAGGATCTGTCAATAAGGAACATGAACCCCTCTTTAGGGAGGAGTGGTCTGTTAAGGGATAGAGGACGCTTACAGATGTTGGATCATTCATTTGAAAAAAACACCCTATCATTCTGCCAAGGTTCCACTTGTCAGCGTTGGCCGTCAGATTCCACCACAATCTGTTGAAGCATGTTGGGATTTAAACTATCCTGGATTCACTTAGAAATCATAATTGGATTTTTGGTGTCAGATGCAATGTCAATGTAGTTACAAAGCGATGCATTGCCTGTCCAAGCAAGATGCTCAGACTTCCAGTCAGTCTGCGCCCCCTTTACCGTAGCTTCAAGTTAAGCCTGCATCACCTTTTGCTAATGTTGGCATTGATCACACAGGTGATATTTTGTTGTGATTACCTGGAAAGTTGTATGTGCTGTTATTGATACGTGCTGTAGTTATAGCAGTGTATCTAGAATAAGTGTTCTCTCAGTTGATGACAGGAACTCTTTTATCATTATGTAGGCTTGCAGATAGATGTGGAGTACCCTCAGTCATTTACTCTCTTGATCTAGATCTATATGTACCTGATAGCTGAGTTGTCTGTGGTATTGCACATCAACTGCTCGCTATCTTTCATCAAAAGCAGCCTGAATAATAGCTCGCGTAGTGAGTCGGCCGAAGGCCGGCTCAGCGTAGCGAGCATTTACGGTATATATATAGTGTAATGGCAGGATACACACTGAGGCAGGTTTTTTGGTGTTGACGTCTGTCTGTTCGTCTCTCGTCGGGCTCGCTCGCTCGACCCTGCTCGCTCGATTACCTCGGAAAAATGAGCATAACTTTTTGCTTTAAGAGCACATTTTGCCGCCAGATCGTTTCATGTTTTAAATATTTCTTAATCAAATAATAAATTTGGATTGTTTCCTTTAAATTGTGTCAAAATAGCGTCTTGGTCGCCGACTATCGTGCAACACACGCCGAACTATGCAACAACTGAAACATACATGCTCACGTGCGACAAATGCTGACGTATTGAAATGACGTCATGTTACGATGGAATTCCGCGTATTCCAAAGTCGTAACTTCGATGTTCACGGTAAAAATGACTTTACTCATCTTTCCATGAATCGATTTCAATGCAGTTTAAATTGCTACAACCGCCACAAATAATTCTACATGTCTCTTAATTCTAGATGAAATCTGTCGTGAAATGAAGATTTTGCAACAGGTTGAAGTCGTAGTAATCTTTATGCCATATTTTCGGTCAATCGCTACGCATACTGTGTGTGGTTATTGCACAAATATGAAGCTCATATGAAGGGGCTTCCAATATGTTTCAGCGAAGTTTAAGTAAGGATTGACGTCACGGATAACAATAACAAACACTTTGTGACTGCATTTGAAGGGGAATGCAGAAATATAATCGAGCTGCGCGAGCATTTAAAGCTTTGCTTTCTCATCATATTAGCTCGCGTAGTGAGTCGGCCGAAGGCCGGCTCAGCGTAGCGAGCATTTACGGTATATATATAGTGTAATGGCAGGATACACACTGAGGCAGGATTTTTGGTGTTGACGTCTGTCTGTTCGTCTCTCGTCGGGCTCGCTCGCTCGACCCTGCTCGCTCGATTACCTCGGAAAAATGAGCATAACTTTTTGCTTTAAGAGCACATTTTGCCGCCAGATCGTTTCATGTTTTAAATATTTCTTAATCAAATGATAAATTTGGATTGTTTCCTTTAAATTGTGTCAAAATAGCGTCTTGGTCGCCGACTATCGTGCAACACACGCCGAACTATGCAACAACTGAAACATACATGCTCACGTGAGACAAATGCTGACGTATTGAAATGACGTCATGTTACGATGGAATTCCGCGTATTCCAAAGTCGTAACTTCGATGTTCACGGTAAAAATGACTTTACTCATCTCTCCGTGAATCGAATACAATGCAGTTTAAATTGCTACAACCGCCACAAATAATTCTACATGTCTCTTAATTCTAGATGAAATCTGTCGTGAAATGACGATTTCGCAACAGGTTGAAGTCGTAGTAATTTTATGCCATATTTTCGGTCAATCGCTACGCATACTGTGTGTGGTTATTGCACAAATATGAAGCTCATATGAAGGGGCTTCCAATATGTTTCAGCGAAGTTTAAGTAAGGAATGACGTCACGGATAACAATAACAAACACTTTGTGACTTCATTTGAAGGGGAATGCAGAAATATCATCGAGCTGCGCGAGCATTTAAAGCTTTGCTTTCTCATCATATTAGCTCGCGTAGTGAGTCGGCCGAAGGCCGGCTCAACGTAGCGAGTATTTACAGTATATATATAGTGTAATGGCAGGATACACACTGAGGCAGGTATTTTGGTGTTGACGGCTGTCTGTTCGTCTCTCGTCGGGCTCGCTCGCTCGACCCTGCTCGCTCGATTACCTCGGAAAAATGAGCATAACTTTTTGCTTTAAGAGCACATTTTGCCGCCAGATCGTTTCATGTTTTAAATATTTCTTAATCAAATAATAAATTTGGATTGTTTCCTTTAAATTGTGTCAAAATAGCGTCTTGGTCGCCGACTATCGTGCAACACACGCCGAACTATGCAACAACTGAAACATACATGCTCACGTGCGACAAATGCTGACGTATTGAAATGACGTCATGTTACGATGGAATTCCGCGTATTCCAAAGTCGTAACTTCGATGTTCACGGTAAAAATGACTTTACTCATCTTTCCGTGAATCGATTTCAATGCAGTTTAAATTGCTACAACCGCCACAAATAATTCTACATGTCTCTTAATTCTAGATGAAATCTGTCGTGAAATGACGATTTTGCAACAGGTTGAAGTCGTAGTAATTTTTATGCCATATTTTCGGTCAATCGCTACGCATACTGTGTGTGGTTATTGCACAAATATGAAGCTCATATGAAGGGGCTTCCAATATGTTTCAGCAAAGTTTAAGTAAGGAATGACGTCACGGATAACAATAACAAACACTTTGTGACTGCATTTGAAGGGGAATGCAGAAATATCATCGAGCTGCGCGAGCATTTAAAGCTTTGCTTTCTCATCATATTACATGGAATACCGCTATAGCCCAGTGGTCTGGCTGAGTGGCTTAGAACATTGCGCAAAGTTCCTGGATGGAGGCATGTGAAAAGGTTGTCAGTGTCTTGGGGTTCGTTATTAACCCAGGTACACTGGTTTCATTAACCGTTGATAACCGGCATGTCATGATTTAGCTTTGAGTTCTAGTCTATACATGTACATAAAGTAATACTCGTTACCATGGTATTGAAGTTGTGTCATTATCAAATCCTTCCTCTGTTCAAACCAGTCCTGGCATTTCACTTCATGTAGTTCCCGTGTGTTTATTATACCCAAACAATTAGCCAATTGCCAATGGTTGAATCTTGGAGAGTTTTACCAATGTTTCCAAATTAATCTAGCCCTAATTATACTGTTCAATAACCTTACGTCTAAGCTTAGTATAAAAAATGCACGTTTCTAGATAACTATCTAGATAATTCTTTTACCGAGATGTCGTTTTTTTAACAGCAGGTTATATAACTTTTGCCGTACTCTATACAATCATACCGAGTATACTTGGCTGTGCAGTCAGGCCTTTATGTACACGATGATTTAATTTTTGCATGGTAATGAGTATGTTGCTAATTACGTGGCTAAGTATGTTATGCCTGCTACAGTGGTGAGAGATAGCGAGCAGATGATGTATAATGTTCCAGACCGCTGGGCTATATGGGCGCAGGCCCTGCCCTTTACAAGCTGCCCGTTGTGAGAGGTGACAAACATTCAATATTTAAAGTGCTATTATGGCTAACCCTAGCTAGTAGGGAACCTACATTTGTATCATGGAAAGCTATTACACATCCGTGGCTATTTTCTGTGTCTAGTTTTAGGTTTTTGTGCTAACCCACTTTTCAGGACATATTTATCACTTAGTTACGTTTGTTCCTCCTGGAGTCCGAACAACTAGAAAAACAATAATTAACGAATTGACCTGTGTGTACAGGGCGACAGTAGTGAGTGGAATCCTTTAACTGCAACCAGAAATGGACGTGCAGAAAATGCAAATACGCAGTGACTGTCAATTGTACTTAGAGGTGGGCTTATCTTCGTTTAAACCATTTATAAAGTTGATTAGCAGGAGAACGACCTTAAGGCTTCGTTCCCCAACGTATGCAAAGTTCCAATCTATTACCCTAGAGCTCATCCTCAGTACGATCAAATATGCCATCAATATCTTAGCTTTAGAGACTGTGGGGAATGAGGGCACTATAAATCATCCTCTGATTTCTGGTATCTAAGGTGCATCTGAAATGCAATAGCCACTACTATATAATAGGGGCTAGTTGTAGAAACATTGCAACTGTAAGCACATACAAGATTTTTTTGTTGACTTCAGGTGAGTCGATGGTTTCCTTGGACTCTCGGGTCCACTGCTTTTTAACTGCTGGATCGTCACTATTTACATGAAGATTAAAATATGGGGTGATAAGTGACAGGCGTTATCATTATTATACTTATTGTTAGCATCGGTATCATTTTAAGTAGTAGTAGTATTAGTGGTAGTTCTGTAAATCACTTAAATATGGCGTGAACATTATATAGCGCAATTATGGTACTGCCATGGATAGCGTGATCTAAGTATAGCGGTGAACGGGAACAGCAGCAGCAAGTTCAATTAAGAATTTAATAAAGACGGGGATGTTATTATAGCGCATAGGGGCAGAGCGCTATCATCGCTATCTTATCGTTTCCGCTATACTTAAGTGATTTACAGTATAGGTGGTAGTAGTAGTAGTAGTTGTAGTAGTAGTAGTAGTAGTAGTAGTATTGTCATCGTCATCCTACCAATGGTGATGAAAAAATCCTGACGACCTGATCCAGTCGGTAATGATATATGTCAGTTAAAAGGTGGTTATAGAAAAATGCCCAATAATAAAATCTCCCTGCAACAGATCTGATAAGTTTCTGTGTAAAGGCTTGTAGATTGTAGATTATTTTCCCTCTATTGATATGATTTTCATTAGTTTAACTGTTCATAAAACTTAAAATTCCTGAAACGTGTGGTTTTATAATCTAATAAGATTATAAATTACAAACTGTATTGCCGTAAAAATTACACTACTTCATTCTAATATGGTTTCTTTCCAATGCATTAAAACAGCCTGGGACTCCGATAATGATTATGCAAAATACATGCCACATCCAATCGTATGTGGCATTTTGTGTAAAGCCCTCCCTGGACCGAGACACTAAATATGGTGGATTCAAGACTAATAAGATTGTGTGAAGACACACAGGGTCGAGTTAGTTTGCTGGAGTACGACAACTTAAGAGTCAAATTCGGTAAAATGGTGCGAGCGGTAGGATTTGTCTAGAGAGGAGAATGCTAAACATATATTTCTGCAATGCCATGGGTAATTTATGTTGAGAGAAGAGATTTTGATTTTATCAAAGATATCAATGGAAATCTTGGAAGTCTGATTCATGAAAGGTGTCGTGACTTCACTGTACCCCCTACGTAGTATGACAGACCCCTAGTACATGCATGGGCATCTTAGTTCTTAGAATCAAGGGCAAGTTAACTGAGACAATAACTCATTTTTTGTGTAATTTACCTATTTAACTTTATAAAGCTAGGATCTCAAGTACTTGATTTCCTCTATGCTTTTCTTCCTCCTAAGTTATAATATGTATCCTTTATTTGTATATTTTGTTTTGGACGATCAGTTTCCGTTCTATTTCTATACTACTTAATCTCGATGTTTTTTTTGTTTTTGTTATGTTACTACCCAATCTTGATATATCTGTATACTTTCGCATTGGATAAGCAATCAATGTTCATGTTAAATACATGACAACGTTTACAGTACGTATTACTGATACCAACACGTACACGCACATGTAATTGTAGACTGTAGAAGACCTTTCTATGCCCTCGGCCACTCGGCTAGCTCTAGGTGGTGTATATTCCATTAGGTTCAACAGCAAGATATCAAAATACACTTCCCATGGTCCTTGTCCAACATACCAAGCTGTTACAATCCACCACTCTGCCCCTTAATCACCATGACACTGAACAGAAAAATTAGATAACTGCTCTGGGTCACATGTTTGTCCATTAGGACTGTCCAGCGAATGGTGTAGACATCACAACAGCTGTTATCTAATGTAAATATGTAGCTGAAGTAGAGCGGTGACATCTCGTCTCATAGCACTTCATAATCAAGCAGGACTCGTGCCAATCGTCGAGACTCGTTTCCTAGAAAATGGTATTTATTTGAGACTAATTTCTAAATATGACGAGAAACTCCTCCTGTACTTTCAAAAGTTTTAAAATCAAAAATGAATTGCTTTCTGACCTAGCATAGTAGTATTAGTAGTAGTAGTAGTAGTAGTAGTAGTAGTAGTTGTTGTTGTTGTTGTTGTTGTTGTTGTTATCGGAATCAAAGCTGTGGGAGCTACGGTCTTGATTGGTGTAAAATGTGTTTATGTTTCCTTTGACAATAATGCTAATGCAGTGAGGTTGCTTCTAAAGTAAATGTATGAATATAGTGTACATTTGAGATTTTATATATGATAAAGCTTTATACAACCTTTTCCTTAGGACCAGACCAACTGTGATTGTTTACAGTACAGATATAGAATTCTTGCACCAGTCGTCCGGACGTCTGCCAGTGTCCGGTTGTACAAACATCCATGGAGAATACGTGAAAAACATAAGCCAAGTACATCAATGACCCACTTGCTTGCGAATAAAAGCCACGTTCAGTTGTGAGGTCATCCATGCATCTATGCCCAGGAGACTGGGTGGCAATCAGGTGCGCAGTCATGTATTATGCCCGGGCAACCCAGGCATTTAGTGCAGGAATTAAATGTCGGCATTGTAGGCCATCACTGAGAATAGTGAGAGGTCGCCTGTCAAGGAACCTTATGTAAATTTAGGCCTGCACGCAAACAGGAAAAGGTTTCTTCTTGGACCCTTTTCTCTATATTGAATTATAGCTAGACATGGTCGTTCCAAACAGTCTTTCTGTGTGTGTCAAATATGAACGGATTTGCTTTTTTTAAAAGTGCCTGCGAAGAGTATTACACAGAGAAGGATATCACATTTTTTTTCAAATTGATTTTTGTGACAAAGTTATACAATCTAGAAGTGAAAAATGCAATTTTTCTCATATTCAACCAATCTACCGAAGACATGGTTATACAACCGGAACAGAGCAACCGGTTGAGGAATATCTCAGACCCATCTCTTCATGTTGATCTTTCATCCTCACTTGCGAAATGTGACGGTCCTATGTCTATAATTGTTAATAGCAGCTCCGTTTGAAAACACGATGCATGCTATTTTAGTTTTTGGCCCTCTCCTTTTACCCTCTCCTGTTGGTACGTTTGGGATAGTTTTTGTATTCCTCATCCGACGGCTTTTCAGGCAATAAATACTTTTTATAGACTAATTGTCAAATACAAAAAAGGGAGAGGAGAAACAATCAAAACATTGACCCCATAATCTACCTTAATATACAAGCACAGTGGTAGTAGCAAATAATCGCCTTTCTGCATAAAGGAAACGTAACATTTATTTGACGAAAATATATCCTTTGGAATTTTAATACAATATGATTTAAAGATAAGCCACTATCGAGTCGCATTCATTGAATGTTATATGACGTATCGGTTTCAGCTATTGGGATGTGTACAGGTTCACTGAATAACCTTATTGGTCGTTTCTTTGCTTTAATCGGGACAACTTAGTCGCGACTGAAAAACACGGACGTGCATTTCATCAATCAAAAACTCTAAAAAGCGTACACC
The DNA here is from genome assembly GCA_963942565.1 of Maea johnstoni. Classification (NCBI taxonomy): domain Eukaryota; kingdom Metazoa; phylum Annelida; class Polychaeta; order Spionida; family Magelonidae; genus Maea; species Maea johnstoni. The sequence goes on along the minus strand of OZ012689.1, from coordinate 12,673,263 downwards.
AAAAACCAGAGACGATGGCTAGCAATGTAAACGTGTTGACTGGCATAACGGTGGAGGTCGCGGATAGTACATCCCATCAGGAATACATTAACATTATGATCACATTAGTTCATCACGTACATTATCGTTCAATTCTCCTCTCCCGGTACGCCGTACTTGTCTTGTGAACTTTTACAATGGAATTCTACTCGCAGGAAGGTCTTTAACGGAGACGGTGTTCATGATATCCAAACGGCCCTGTTGTCTTAGAGGTTGTTGGTATTAAACTAACACCCACCGGACACCCACATGGCGGGCGACGAGTTTAAGTGAATAATTCATTATCGTCATAGGATCAAGATGGAATATTTCCGCTTTATATTTTTTTTCATAGGACCTTTACGCTCTACATGCGGGTTTCATTAATGAGTTTTAATGCATGTTTTGCAATAGACCGCACTATCTGACTCTGCATTAGCCTAGATGTTGATTTTCTATGTTAATTTGGTTGTTTGGACGTTTCTTAAATACTTTCAGGATGTCGTTGGCATATATATAGCGCCAGAATTCCGGCTATAGTGAGAATTAACCACTACAACCAGCAAAAATACTGCAGCCGTTTTTGGGACATCTACAAGTGTCTGCCCGCAAAAGCAATCCATATCCGTTCTGACCACTCTCATGTTCAAGCTCAATTCAATTATATACCGATATTCATACTCTATGCAGTCATCTACGACTGAAATTGTTGTTGAAGCGAAGGAAAGTCCGTCATCTTTCTCGCCATTTTCACAGGCCTTTTCACAATGTTGCACACAACAAGCTGATGGTGGTGGTAAATTCTCACTATAGGTTGACTTCTGGCTATACATCCTGAACGTATTTGTTAAATGTCCAAATATTCCAAGTTAATATATAAAATCAACATCTAGGCAAATGTGAAGTCAGATATTTCGGTCTAGTTATACAACTGCATCGCTACTTTTGCAATATATTTTGGTCCCTGATCAAAATATGAGGCAAAATGTAAACACTAAGTTTGCACTTCATGCCTCTGGAAAGTGTATATATGGCTAATTGTATAATGCTTTCCATAAGCATAGTTCACAATATTTAAGGCCAATATCGTGTGCTATCGTGGTGGATAAAAATATTTCCCGTTGACGTATCAGCAATTTGTCCAACATGTGTTTTAGGCAAAGAGAAATCTAGAGAAAAAAGATCATTTTGAGAGGATAGAGTGTTCCAAATTTTAGTGGGTCATTTATCTTATGTTTCATGATTCCTACACGAATTGTTAGATGTTTCTAATTTGCAGTAACTTTGCGAAGTTTATAGGAAATCTGAGAAAACCCATGTTGACAATGCTGTGGTAAAACCACGCAAATTCCTTACAAATCTCCAACTCCTGATATTGATCTCCTAAATAGTTATTTACAACCTGCAACTTAGTCATAACGATCCTATAACTTATTTTCATATTAGGTCTATCTCATTCTGTCTCTTGTCGACGCCTGTAACAATGCTTTTCATGTGTTCTAGTCATGCACTTGAACTAAATTCTAGGTAAGAATGAGATCCGATTGCATTCCGTTTTAAGCTATTATTTAAATTGGGTTTAGTACTCGCTTTAACGAATATGAAGCTACTACACTGCTATATACTATATACGATCATATATTTGTGATGAAACACCGAAACAAACACAAAATCAAGGTACAATTATATTTCACCTAAGGTGGATACATATTTTTACTACCTAACACGACTTGGCATTGTCGGTTTACTTAATGTATACATACATACATACATACAAACAAACATACGCACATACATACATACATACAAAAATACATGCATACATACATAAACACATAAACACACACACACGCACATATATATATATATATATATATATATATATATATATATATATATATATATATATATATATATATATATATACATATATATATATATATATATATATATATATATATATATATATATATATATATATATATATATATATATATATATATATATATATATATATGTATATATATATATATATATATATATATATATATATATATATATATATATATATATGTATATATATATATATATATATATATATATATATATATATATATATATATATACATATATATTGTGACGGAATGACCCCAGGGCTAAGAAACAGGTCATGTTCCGTCACTTCTATTATTGTAAGCTGGGTCTCCGCCTTCGCAGAGCCTAGCATTTGGACGTGCTACAAAGTATCTAGTTATTTCGAGTGCTCTATGACGTAGCGCTCGTGCGGCCTCAACGATTAATGTACCGCGCGTGCGATTGGGGAGAGGGGCGGGAAACTAGGTTAGATTCGGAATCACGTCAGTCTTAGATTAGAGTTAGAGTAGAGTAGAAGTAGAGTTAACGACAGAGGTGTTTACAGACGGATTAAGGTGCTTGAGAGCTGGATTTAGACTACCCAGAGAGTAACGATTACAAGGTCAAGTAGCCAGAAAGAGACTGAAGCCGTTCACGGATTATTATGTGTATTTAGAGAAGATTATGATGACAGCATAGAGAGGAACTGTAGCTGAGCAGAGTGTGTATTTACATCCGGATTTACCAGACATTGAGACCAGAGATTAGAGAGATCAAAAACTTTTTGTGGACTTGTGATGTCGAGATGGTCATTTACATAGAGTGGACTTATTGTGTTGATGCTGCTGTATAGAGAACGAGTGCGGTGGTATGTATATTGTACTGTGATGATTAAACTGTATTGTTGATTTATACTTGCTCGTCCCGTCTTCTCTTCAACACCACATCCATCCCCAACCTTCGCTAAGCGTTATTGTAAGGGGCAGAAAACCCAACTGAGCTTTATTTCATTTCAAAGAGAGAACTAAGAAACCTTTTATTTAAGTAAGGTGATTCTGTATGTTAGTCGGATCATTCCTTCGGCCAGGGATCCATTCCGCTACATATAGCACACTCTTCTTTGGTGACAGCGGTGGGATAGTGTTTAGCACTATCGGCGAAATTCTCGAAACTTTTTGTCGGAACGAACTCACAGTTGGTAGTAATAATCAGTGGGGATGGAAGGTGAAGCGGAACGAAAGCAAATTGTCGAGGTGGTGGAGGAACAGGCGGACGGTGCGTTGCAGCTCGAGGGGGTAGACATCACGCAGCCGTGGCTGGCGGCGCAGTCACTGGCGATGGCGGCGGCCAACAGATCGGGATCGGAGTTTGGGCGAGAACATTCACCAAAAGTGGCATTGAGTCCACCTCAAGAAACAGAATTATCGTCCAAACCACGCATAAAGCGAACCTTTCTTATGCCTGAGCGAACCGATTCCTTACGCATTGAGCGAACCTTTCTTACGCCTGAGCGAACCGTTAAAACTTTCAGAGAACAGATCTCGGGTGCCCGTTTGGACGATTTTATGTCAGCAGATCATTCATTTGGTGCAACCCGAGAGACAGAGTGGCCGTCCGAGCGACCGGTAGCTGAGAGACACGCGGTTCTTCAGAGAGAGAGCAAGGTAGAGGCGGGAGATTCGTCGTCAGATGCAGAGTCGGTGGCGCCAGATCGACCGTGCCGTGACGTCACAGGGGAGCGGGTGACCTCCAGAGCCGAGCAGAGGACAGAAGCTGATTGCGGTACACGAGCACCACCAAGCCATCCCTCGGCGGGTAGAAGAGGAGCGGTCAACGCCTCGTTGGACACTACGGTGCCCATGATGGAAGTGCCGTTAGCCAGTAGCAGCTCCGGGGTGATTGACTTTCCCAGGAAGGGAATTGTGGGGGCAGGGCGGACGACAGCCCCGGCCCGAGGTACAGAGTCACCGCGAGAGAGAGAGCCGATTGGTATGGAACAGGTGATAGCAGACATGGCAGCCCTGATGGGAGGAACGTTGAAGACGATAGCGGAGACGCAGCGGGCCATGGCAGCACGGACAGAGGGAACGGGTGAGCCCCAACGGCGGAAGACATCAGAGCACTGGCGAAACGCCCGGGTGGACCGCTTTGACGGGGTGAGCGAGGCATGGGTGGATTATCGCATGCACTTCGAGGCGACAGCGAGGCTCAACAAGTGGAGCGACAGCGAGAAAAGCCTGTGCCTTATCGCGGCTATGAAGGGAGGAGCCCAGCGGGTGGTGCAGCACCTGTCCGACGCCGAGAGATCCTCGTACCGAAACATCGTCAGGGTTCTTGACCAGCGCTACGCATCGGATGACCAGGCCGAGAAACACGCCATGGAGTTAGCACAGCGTCGCCAGAAACCAGAAGAGAGTCTGCAGGAGTTGGGTGACGTGTGTAGAAGGCTGTTCACCCTGGCCTACCCCGACGCAGAAGGGAAGTTGAAGGATCGTCTCATGAAGAAGGCGTTCATCGAGATGATTGCGGACGAGAAGATACAGCGTTTGACCGCCAGAGGGGATGCCCAGACCTTGGAGGAAGCCGTGCACCTAGCCATCAAGTATGAGGGCACCGAAAGCGGGCGTGGCGCGAAAGAACCGAAGGGAAAACCCCTGCTGACCACGGTAGCACGACAGGTGGGGACGGTGACACCCACTGCAGAGAACACCATACAAGCGAAGTTAGAGGCCTTGAAAGAACTCGTCCTGAAGTTGCAGCCTAGGAGATGGGAGGGTGCTGGGGGACAACAGAGGCCGTTCCTGTGTTATAGCTGCTGACAGCCAGGCCACATGGCGAGAGACTGTCCCAACAAGACCGGTTCGGGAAACGGGCAGAGTGCCGCCCCCGGGGCAGGAGGGCCGGCACAGGAGGAGTAGAACAGACGCCCAAGAAAATACACTTCGACGGGGAAGATGAGGGGAGCCCCTACATGATTGGAAAGATAGGAGGAAAAGAGTACGAATGCTTGTTGGATACCGGCGCCACGAAGTCGATTATCTCGCCCGAGGTCTACCTGAACCACCCGAATAGAAACGACCTAGCCCTGAGAGAGTGCAGAGAGAGGCTAGTCTCCATCGACAAATCACCAGTGACAGTTCGGGGAGAAGTGGAACTAGAAGTGGATTTGTGTGGAACGATATTGGTAGGACACTTCATGATCGCCGAGATAGCCGATGACGTCGTGTTAGGTATAGGACTACAGAGAGCGGGCGGAATCATGGTGAACCATCATACTCAACAAGTCGAATTCGAGGGAGGAAAAACAGTCCCCTACATCAGCCAGAGAATATCAGGGCTGTCGAAGTGTTGCAAGGTGCTGGCGGACAGAACAGTGGTGATACCCCCCCGAAAGGAAATCCTGACCACGGGGTATATCTGCGGCCGCACGAAAGAATTGGAGAAAGTGAGAGGATCAGGATTGGTGGAACCTAGTTCGAAGGGGAAGATGGGACAGAGGGGCGTCATGGTGGGGAAAGCACTGGTGGATGTGGGCAAAGATTATATACCCATCCGACTCCTCAATACCACCAGCGAACCTATCACGATCTACAAGGGCACGCCAGCAGGAGTAGTGACCCCGGTGGCCGGAGAGCCGCCTGTCCCCGTGGAAACCAAGAAAGAACCAGAGAAGAAAAGATGTACAGAAAAGATGCCCGACTTCCTGCGGCCATTGTGCAAGGATGGAAGTGAGAACCTGTCGTCGGAAGGGAAGAAGAAACTGGCGGAGCTGCTGACCAAACACCAGAGTGCTTTTGCTAGTGGGCCAGACGACCTGGGGCGGACACATTTGGTCCAGCACGAGATCAGGACACCCCCAGACCTGCGACCACTGCGACAGCCAGAAGGTTCCCGTTTTGGAAACAGACCGAAGCTAAGGAAATAGTGGACGACCTGCTGAAGAGGGACCTGATAGAGCCGTTGGCGAGCCCGTGGGCGGCACCAGTGGTGATGGTGAAAAAGAAAGACAACACGACCCGTCTGTGCGTAGACTACCGACGTCTGAACAGCCACACCATCCAGGACGCCTACCCCTTGAGTACAGCACCCGGTACTTTCGAGCGGCTGATGGAAACAGTGCTGTCGGGACTACAGTGGGAAACCTGCCTCATCTACCTGGATGACGTCATCATCTTCGGGAAAACAGAGCAGCAGACCCTGGACCGCCTGGATGCGATCCTGAGCAGAATAGGACAGGCGGGAATGAAGCTCAAGCCCAGCAAGTGTCGCTTATTCCAGAAGAGAGTACACTACCTGGGGCACGTGGTGACGGAGGAGGGAGTCATGACGGACCCTGAGAAGATCGAGACCGTGAGGGAGTGGCCGGTGCCCACCACGCAGACAGAGGTACGCAGCTTCCTGGGGACTGCATCGTACTACAGGAGGTTTGTACAGAATTTCGGGACAATTGCCCGTCCCCTGCATAGGCTGACGGAGAAGAACAGACCTTTCTTGTGGACCACCGAATGCCAGATTGCCTTCGAGACGCTGCGGAAGAAATTGGTGGAGGCACCCATCCTAGCCTACCCTAGCAGTGAGGAAGACTTCATCTTGGATACCGACGCCAGTGCCACAGGAATCGGGGCGGTATTGTCGCAGGTGCAGGACGGCGTAGAGAGACCCATAGCATATGCAAGTCGGGGGCTGAGCAAGTCGGAGAGGAACTACAGCGTGACCAAGAGAGAGCTGTTGGCGGTGGTTTTCTACTGCAAGTATTTCCGGCACTACCTGATAGGAAGAAAGTTCAAGCTACGCACAGATCACGCCGCCTTGAGGTGGTTGCAAACCTTCAAAGACGCCACGGGAATGTGGGCCCGGTGGCAGAATACCCTGGCCGAGTTCAACAAGGAAATTGTGCACAGAGCTGGCAGGAGTCACGGTAACGCCGACGGTTTGAGCAGACGACCAAACGAACAACCAGAGAGGGGGAGAAGCTCCGATAGTGGTGACCCCGAAATCAAGAGTACAGAGAGTGAATCGCCTGAAGAGGTGGAAGAAGACATCACCTGCCTTCGTCCAGAGGAAAACCACAGGGTGGCAGCGGTCACTATACAGCCGCTGTGGACGAATGCTGAGTGGAGAGAATTACAGAAAGAAGACCCCGACATCGCGCCAATCTGGACTAGGCTGGCCAGGGGAGAAGAGAGACCCAGGTGGAATGAGATATCCGAACACAGCTTGGCCACCAAGTCCTACTGGGGAGAATGGCAACGCCTGAAGATGAGAGAGGGTGTCATCTACAGAAAGTGGGAGAGTTCCGACGGAGCGAAAGTTCACACTCAAGTGCTGGTTCCAAGGAGCAAGCGGAAAGAGTTCCTACAGCAAGCCCACGGTGAGAGGTGGACAGCTCATCTGGGAGTGAAACGAACAGTGGCACGTCTACATGAGAAGTACTTCTGGTATGACATGCGAGCTGACGTCAGGAGTTGGCTGGCCCAGTGCGGGGTCTGCGTCAGAGCCAAGGGACCGGGAGGCAGGACCAGGAAGAATCCTATGACCATTGTGAGATCGGGGACGTTCTTTGAGAGAATCGCCATAGACATGTATGGACCGCTGCCTGAGACAGCCAGAGGGAACTCGAAGATCCTAGTCATCACTTGTTATTTTACCAAGTGGGTAGAAGCCTATGCCTTGCCGGACGAGACAGCCGAGACGGTAGCCGAGGCCCTGGTGAATGACTTCGTCAGCAGATATGGTACTCCTGTCTCCATCCACAGCGATCAGGGAAGAAACTTCGAGAGTACGCTGTTCCAGGAGGTGTGCAGATTACTGGGAATACGCAAGACAAGAACAACTGCCTATCACCCTGAGGGAAACGGAATGGTGGAGAGGTTCAACCGTACGATGGGAGCCATGATCAGAAGCCTGATAGGAGAAGAACACGACAACTGGGATAAAATCTTACACCTCACCCTGATGGCTTACCGATCCAGTGTGCATGAGACCACTCAACAGACACCACACATGATGCTGTTTGGAAGAGAGATGACCGTCCCCTTGGCACTCACCATGTCCGAGTTGCCCACCAGCCTGGTGGAGCAGGACGAGCTGGAGCACACCTGGGACCTCCGAGAGAAATTGGCTAAAGTCCACCGACCGGCCAGAGAAGTCACCGGTCAAGCAATGCGACGACAGAAACTGCAGCACGATCGGGGGGCAATGGGCCACCGGAGAGACGTGGGAGACTTAGTCTGGCTGATCACCAAGGTTAGAAGACAGGGTAGAGCTGCCAAGTTTGAACACAAGTGCAAGGGACCCTATACCGTGATCGACGTGATGGCCGACGTGACGTACCGAATAGAAGACAAGAAAGGAAAGAGAACAGTGGTCAATGGAGAGAGGCTGATAACCTTTGTCAAGCCCGGGGATTGGTCTAGCACCGATGGAGCCGAGGACGAGCCGAGAGAACACGAGATTCCGACATCGGTAGACTCCGAAAGTGGTGATGACCAACCCGACGTGAGACCAGAGAAAGAAAATTCCCAGAGAACCTCAGGGCGGAGAGAAAGAAGAGCTCCGCAGCGCTATGGGTGTACATAGAAAGTGAAGAAAACCAGGTGGTCTAAGGCAGAGAGAGATCGTATGGAAGTGTAAAGGATAGAGAAAGACAAGACACTGAAATTCGAGCTACGGAATACGCGTGTATATGCTGTGCCGGCTGGTAGCAGGGGAAATGGCAAGACTAGCCAGCAACAAGGATAACTCCTACCACCCTGGATCATGCTGACATCAACTCAAAAGCTAATGCACCGTGAGGACTGAAGAATATTCGTCGAGCTGGAGGAGGAGTCATCTCGAAGAGTAAGAAGGACGCCAAGTAAATTACCAAATCCGAAATTGTGCACACACCCCCTAGATGTCTTTTAGTTCAAGAATGGTGATTTCAACCACTTGGAGAGGTGACCAGCCGCCTGAGTACCGGCAGGAAAAGACGATGGAGAGAAAATGTTCGACAGAAAGTCCTTATGATGACACCTGGGGAGAAATGGTTGCCATGGAAACGAGAAAGGAAGGCATCCGGAAGAAAAATCCCAGAACAATCAGGAGATTGTAGCGTAAAAGAAGAGGGGGAGTAGGGTGACGGCATCATCCAGACCACCAAGAACAGTGAAGACAAAAGAAATTTCTGAAGTGTGAAAACTGAAGAGAAGAAGAATCGCTCTGGCGTAGGAAATCGCTGGAGAAGAGAAGAAGAATCGCTCTGGCGTAGGAAATCGCTGGAGAAGAGAAGAAGATTCGCTCTGGCGTAGGAAATCGCTGGAGAAGAGAAGAAGATTCGCTCTGGCGTAGGAAATCGCTGGAGAAGAGAAGAAGATTCGCTCTGGCGTAGGAAATCGCTGGAGAAGAGAAGAAGATTCGCTCTGGCGTTAAGAAGTTGCTGGAGAGAAGACATAGAGACGCTCTGGCGTGAGAAACTGCTGGAGAATGGAGACTGTGGAGAGCGGCGAATTGTGCCTGTTGCTGCGTCGAGTGTTGACAAGTCGAGTGAGAGTCCCATCTGGAGGCCAAGGGGTTTCCCCGCACGTGAGAGGGAGTCCCCGCGTGACGTCACGGCAGTGGCTGAGTTTGACCTAGTTGGCGAAGCGAGGAATTTGCCGTGGGCGAAAGTACAGAAATAATCTCCGCGCGGCGAAATAGAAACCAACCGAGCTGATGGCAAGCAGTCAAGCAGTAACTGAATGGAATGCGGGAACGTGGAGGCTGGAGAACGAGGAGACTTGGGATATTTCGGCGGAAATGGTGGAGGATGGCGGCGGCGAAAGAGTCCGAAAAACAACAAGTGTCGCAGAGGTCACCTGAGAACCAATCAGATGTCTCCAAGGGGTGCCACACCCCCGGAACCGCATCACCAGATTGACCCAGTTAGCGGAAAGACGCCATTCTTCATCTCACGCCTGAGCGAACCAAACAGATCACGAATTAATCGCCGCTAATCCCATTGTCAACAAGCCATCCGATACAAAAGAAAGCAACATGAGCATGCAGCCGACACACTCGCTTCGAGAAGAGGGATACTGCGGCATCTGCAAGAGGAATTTTCGGGATATGGGCCGACACAACCTAGACTTGCACGATGGAAGGGGAATACACGCGTGGAGGTGCCTGAGTTACAAGGGAACAGGACATGGCGGACGGTGCACCTACGTAGACTGCAACTTTACCGAGATGAAGATGCACTACATGAAACATCATGCCGAAGAACTCGAGTGCATACAAGTCAAGTGGAAGAAGGGGTATTATGCAGTCGAAGACGGACACATCGTGCCTGGGGCTCCATTCTACCCATCGGAGCACCCGTTTAGCGCCGTCGACGACCCGGATTTCCCTGCCCGACGTCTTGAGATCGACGAGGAGAGATACCAGCAAACAGAGAGGGGAGCGACGCCGTTCGATCCGATGGTGCGGCCTACTTCGGCGAGTGCGATGTATCGCATGGAGGCGAGAAGATGGGAAGGCGAGACTCCACCACCAAGGAAGCGAACGAGGACACCTTCACCACCTCGCACCCGCAGAAACTCCCGAGAAGAAAGCAGGCGAGATACCGACAGGCGCAGCTATGGGGGAGGCGATAACTGGCACCAAGGTAGCGAGCCCGGAGCAGCGGGAGGCTACCCTCGAGACGACCATCCCCGTGGAGTGCAACCGGCTCACGTGCGGTATGAGGCTAATGCGGACAGGGCGAGAAAGGCCGAGGCAGAGCGGGACGCGCTGGCCCAGCGAATCCAGAGCGTCGAAGAAGAACTTTTGCAGTCCATGCAAGATGTGGAGGACCTCTGGAGGGAAAAAATACAGTGCCCTCGAAGAAAGCCACAAAGTATCGCTGAAGACGAAAGCCGAGATGGAGCAGAAGATCGACCTGATGACGCTACACGAGACCGAGTTAGAGCGGCAGTACAGAGAGCTGAGCGACAGGTGCCGAGCACAGAAAGACTCGCTCACCCTAGCCCACCAGTCCGAGCAGAGGGCCGTGGCGGGCCGACGGGACGATGGGCGAACCATCCAGCAGCTACGCCGGAAAGTGACCAGCATCCGACAGGAAATGGCAGAGTGGGCTGGTGCCGAAACAGCGAAGGCAACGGAGAACTACAAGAGGAAGAAAGAGATCACCGAAAAGATGCTGGCCGAAACCCTGCTCAACATGGAAGAAGCTGAAGAAGCCAAGAGACAGCTTGACGTTCGTCTGAAGGCAGCGGAACAAGACGTAGAGAACTACAGAGAGTGTTGCGAGACGGCGCTAGAAGATCTCCGGTTAGAGAAACACGCCAACAAAGAAGCCACGAAGGTAGCCATGCAGGCTGCCCACTGCCAAGACCAAGAGAGACTGGTTCTACAGAAGCAGGTGACGGAGATCCGACTAGAGGCCAAGGAAGAGCAAGAACTGGTGCAGAGTTGCAGATTGGAGATCGACCATATGCAGCACCAGATAGAACGTCGAGAACGGCAGCTGACGACGGCTGAGAATGAAATCCGACTTGTCCAGGAGCAGTCAGCCGGAAAGCAGGAAGAAATAGACGCCCTGACGACAAGCCTGGAAGACCTAAGACTACAGTGGGACGAGCTGAGCGGAGGCCGAACTTCGAGACCGCGAACGATGGTGGGGAGTGAAACGACCATGGCCCGATTCCCACCAGTAGAAGACAGAGAAACAGACCAAGTACAAGTGAGGCGAACCCTGGCGGTAGCCTACGACATCAGAGCAGTCCAGCGGGGACAGGTTGTCGAACAGTCTCGTCGTGTCACCTTCGATGCCAACGTGTTGAGCCCCATCGTGAGAACCAGCCCTGATGAACTGATGACATACCTGGAGAAATTCACCAAGGCGCGCATCGATGAAATCCGAATGGACCTCGAGATGAAGGCCTTTGATCGGGGGGTGTTGGAGGGTATGCGGCGACAGCAGATGGCAGACCGGGATGCGGCTGACGGGATCATCCTTATCTCCGATTCGGACCCCTTCTCCGACTCGGAACCCATGCCCGACTCGGATGCTTAAGTGAAGAAACTTGGGGCAAGAAAGAACAGACAACCTCGATCTCACGCATTAAGCGAACCAATTTATCTCACGCCTGAGCGAACCATTTTTTATTTATTTATTTATTTTTATTGTGATCATCATGAGACGTCTACTTCTACTTTCTGGCGCTGGAGTACCCAGCAGCAGCGGTCGAACCTTTGACCTGCCTGCTATTCCTAATACAACCTATTTCCGTCCATCATCTGTGGCGCTGGATTACCCAGTCACGATGATTTGTGTCTCTCTCATGGATAATTACCCGAAGTGCCAATTTACTACGTCCATCGTCTGTGGCGACGGATTAACAAGTCACGACGATTTTTGTGCCTAATTATTGGATTATTATTGACTACTCTACGAACTACCGGACCTGTGTACCATCCACGACGTCCCAGGAAGAAATCGGTGACCAAGAAGAAGTTTTAACGAAGTGACACTTGAGAGATTTTGGACTATGCTGGTGTGTCAGAGTCGTTCACATTTTAGTGAACTTAAAATAAGCGAACAATTTTGAGACCTTAGCGACACAACAGCTGGTAGCCGTAACGTGAGTAAACCACTGTATTGCATGATTTTGATTGTTTTTATCTTGCCATGTTTTTATCAATGTTTTTATTGTTCTTAGAGTTAAATCAGAGTGCTATTTTTCTAGTCCAAGATTTTATATAAGTCGAGTATTTTAAGAATTAACGTTTAACGTTTTAGGTATAAGAGGTGCGTTATTTTAATTAGTAGTTATAGTAGTTCTTTTTAAGTATTCCGCTCCAGTGCAGAGTTCGCTTTTATGTAGATTTTCGAGAGTTAAGAGTATTTCGCCGAGCGATATTGAGAGTAAACAAAGTGAGCGATAATTGGGAGAGTTGGACCGGAAGTCCAGGACTTGTCCACTCTCGGGAACTGTGTACATTAGAAGTTAGTATTCCTATACTGTGTTTAGTGACCTGTGTGTCACTTGGTTAGTCTGTTCATAACAGACGAGTTTAGAACTTTTTCGAGAGAATTGTTGTTTAACGTTCGAGTTACGTTTAGAGTTCCCTTTTTGGAAATTTGTGAAATTTAAGAATCGAGGACGATTCAGAGCAAGTCGGGGGCTGTGTGACGGAATGACCCCAGGGCGAAGAAACAGGTCATGTTCCGTCACTTCTATTATTGTAAGCTGGGTCTCCGCCTTCGCAGAGCCTAGCATTTGGACGTGCTACAAAGTATCTAGTTATTTCGAGTGCTCTATGACGTAGCGCTCGTGCGGCCTCAACGATTAATGTACCGCGCGTGCGATTGGGGAGAGGGGCGGGAAACTAGGTTAGATTCGGAATCACGTCAGTCTTAGATTAGAGTTAGAGTAGAGTAGAAGTAGAGTTAACGACAGAGGTGTTTACAGACGGATTAAGGTGCTTGAGAGCTGGATTTAGACTACCCAGAGAGTAACGATTACAAGGTCAAGTAGCCAGAAAGAGACTGAAGCCGTTCACGGATTATTATGTGTATTTAGAGAAGATTATGATGACAGCATAGAGAGGAACTGTAGCTGAGCAGAGTGTGTATTTACATCCGGATTTACCAGACATTGAGACCAGAGATTAGAGAGATCAAAAACTTTTTGTGGACTTGTGATGTCGAGATGGTCATTTACATAGAGTGGACTTATTGTGTTGATGCTGCTGTATAGAGAACGAGTGCGGTGGTATGTATATTGTACTGTGATGATTAAACTGTATTGTTGATTTATACTTGCTCGTCCCATCTTCTCTTCAACACCACATCCATCCCCAACCTTCGCTAAGCGTTATTGTAAGGGGCAGAAAACCCAACTGAGCTTTATTTCATTTCAAAGAGAGAACTAAGAAACCTTTTATTTAAGTAAGGTGATTCTGTATGTTAGTCGGATCATTCCTTCGGCCAGGGATCCATTCCGCTACAATATATATATATATATATACATATATATATATATATATATATATATATATATATATATATATATATATATATATATATATATATATATATATATATATATACATATACATATATATACATACGCATTTCTTAATTTCCTAAATCTTCAAACGTTCCAATTAAAGTTGATCAACAAGAAAAGCGTAGCGACCCACTTGTCTATTCTATTAATAGAAACGGCAGCTTTTAAAATGCGGAACTGGAACGGATGTAAAACTCGTGCCGATATGATGGACAAAATGTGAAAGAGCAAATAAATAACTTTATTTTCAAGACCGTCTATGGGGAGGGTTAATGTGTGTATGTTTATTGACTGTAATTGGAATTACAAAAGCATACTCAAAATACAAAAGGTTGTTATAAAAAATAAATAACAGAAAAATTAAAAAGTTAATAAATATAGTAAGATTGAACAAAATTAGGATATATATATACGAGCGCTACCCGCTCACTATAAGATATTCTCTATATATTTTATCTGCCATGCGCTTAGGGGTCGTTTTCCTAGCTAAAGATCGAAATATGAAGGGTTAAGTCGCCAAACTAGGGCATTTTTGCACCGGTAGACACTTGCTTTGGAAATCTTACTCATATAAGCATGGTAGCTATAGGGATTCACCAAAACCCTTACCCATAAGAGGACAAACCGCATCTGCAGATTCAACGTGCAGGGGTGGCTATTCTCGAAAATGTAGGAAAACGTATCAATAGAAGTATATCAATATGATAAATATGACATAGCGGAAGAATCTATCTACTATATGTGAGGATGCTCTCACCTTAGATGAAGAAAAGAATTTTATTTATTGATGGCTCGAACGATAGATAGGTAGATAGATAGTAGATAGATAGATACTAGTAGATGGACGGAAATACAGACAGACTGACAGGTAGATAGATGATAGATATTGATAGATATCTATCCTCTAGTGTGGTCGCGTAAAAATATTTTTTGTTTGCCCTCCCCAAAAGACGGTCTTTAAAACAAAGTTCTTTACTTGCTCTGTCACACTTGGTCCATCATATCGACGCGAGTATTACATACATTCCAGTTCCGCATTTTAGAAGCTGCCGTTTCTAATAATAGATTAGACAAGTGGGTCGCTCCACTGTTCTTGCTGCCTTGCGAAAATTATCCTTTGTTCTTATAAATGGCAATTTCCTTTGAAAAGTAACATTTGATATTATTTTGATGTTATTGATAATATACAATGTATTATGTATCAACATAACATTGTAACAGAACTACTTGCGTACCGCTAGGAAAGGTTTGGAAATTTGATTTATTAAGTGTGCCACTCTGCGGCTTTTCTAAACATGAAATAGTATAAATATATATATATATGTGTATGTATATATATATATATATATATATATATATATATATATATGTGTGTGTGTGTGTGTGTGGAATGTGCACACAAGACTTAATAATAAATGCATCAACAGAAGAATTGGCAAACCGCTTCGCTGTGTTCTTTACTGACAAAGTATGTAAGATGCGCAATGAGCTGCCAGATCTCTCCAGACACCAGTTAAATTTACCTACCCCGGCATTAACATGTTCACTGAATGTTTTCTCGGCCGTGACTGAAAGCGAAGTTCGCAAAATCATAGCAAAATCACCGACTAAGATCTGCTCTCTAGATCCCGCTCCCACTTGGATAGTGAAAGACTCGGTGGATGAGCTTATTCCAATGGTTACGATTTTAGTGAATTTGTCGTTACAAAGTGCCAACGTGCCTGACTCCATGAAACAGGCATTAGTCACTCTGTTACTGAAGAAAGATGATCTCAACCCGGAGGTGCTAAAGAACTATCGTCCTGTAAGCAACTTATCATTCTTGTCAAAAGTATTGGAAAGGGTAGTTGCAGCAAGGCTTACCAATTACATGACTATAAATCAGCTACATGAACCCATGCAGTCGGCATACAGAGCATGTCATAGCACTGAGACTGCACTTGTGCGGGTACAGAACGACATCCTTCGCACTCTCGATCAGGGTGGGGCCGCCATTCTTGTGTTACTTGATCTTAGCGCTGCTTTTGATACAATCGACCACTCCATCCTTCTATCTAGGATGGAGTCAGTTCTTGGAGTTAAAGGATCTGCTCTACAGTGGTTCAAATCGTACCTGCTAGGCAGGAAACAGAGGATTAAAATCAATGATGACTTCTCCGAAAATCAGGAAATCCTGTGGTCTGTACCACAGGGATCTGTGTTGGGTGCACTATTGTTCCTAATATACATCATACCTCTGGCACAGCTAATCCGAACCTACGGTCTGAACAATCATGACTATGCTGATGACACCCAGCTCTGCTTATCATTCAAAAAGACAAGTGATAACGCAATAGTCAAACGTGAAATCCTAAATCTTGAGACATGTTTGTGTGACATTAGTGTCTGGATGTCTCAGAACAAGCTGAAACTCAATAATGACAAGACTGAAATCATTCTATTCGGCTCTAAGAAACACCTAGCTGAACTGAACATTAAGTCACTCTCTGTAGCGGTGACTGATGTGTCTGTTGCATCTGAGCCTGTGCGGAATCTGGGAGCTATGTTTGACTCTCAACTGATCATGGCACCCCATGTCAAAAGTGTTGTCAAAAAATCTAGCTTTCACCTGAGAAATATTGGAAAAGCGAGACGTGTGCTAACAGAAGATGCCACAAAAACAGTGATGCAGTCACTGGTGATGTCTCGTTTGGATAACTGCAATGCTCTCCTAATTGGAATACAACAGGATTTGATTGCAAAGCTGCAGTGACTACAAAACAGTGCAGCAAGGATAGTATCGAGAACCAGGAAGTATGAACATATCACACCTATTCTCATCAAGCTTCACTGGCTACCAATCAAATTCCGCATCCAATTTAAGGTCCTACTGCTGGTATACAAGGCGCTCAACGGACTTGCACCTAAGTTCTACAAAGGAGCTGCTCGTGCCTTATAAACCTGGACGCCATCTACGATCAGAAGCAAAGGGCCTTCTGGATGAGCTTCGGACTAGACTCAAATTTGGAGATCGCGCTTTCTCCATTAGTGCACCGAGATTATGGAATGCGCTTCCACAACACCTGAAGGATTCTACATCGTGTCAGGCCTTCAAGAAGTGTCTCAAAACACACCTTTTCAGGCTCGCCCATTGAGGCGTTGTTGACTATGACTCAAACTATGACAATGTTCAGCGCTTTTGAACATTTTATGAATGGAAAAGGCGCTATATAAATTCCAATTATTATTATTATTAATTGTAATTGATACTCTTACTCAGCATAGGGTCTCCTATTAGTCCATTAGAATGATGTTGTCTTAATGTAAGCAAATGACACTACTTTATTGAAATACTGAATTATGAAGAGAGTTTGTCACTCCCACTGTTTCCAATGTCATATTTGAGAAGGAGTTATTCTGACAAGCAGGGCTGCAAGTAGAGGTGTGGCATTAAGCATGCAGAGATTGCTTGTTTCATTCAGGACACACCGTGGTCGTCAATGGGAAAGGACAATTAGAGGAAGAAGTGAGGAGTGATAGAGAGTACGAGAACACCCCTGTGACACGCTAACGACATCCATATAGCCACTAATTACCCGGCAGGGCCATCACTGGAGCTGCCCAGTCAGGCTTCTGCTGCTCTCTCACTCACCCCAGGGGTTTTGACACGACGTGAGGCTGTCTGCAACAATCCCACGCACTATCAACAAGCTTTCGTAGATTTAGGCAGAGACAGAAAAGTTTTTTTCTAAATGCTAACAAGGATTTTAAGATGCGGTTCACGCGCAGCATTTGAGAAGGAAAACATATTGTACAGGCCAAACGTATAGTGTTTTCTCTCTAACCGCTTGCCAAGGAAACTGCGCAAACCATGCTGTGCTGGATTTTATCCTCGGGGGGGGGGGGGGGGGGGGGGGGCACTTGGGTATTTAGGGGGGCGCATACGCTCGTTATCAAAATTAAAAGATACCCCTAAAGCACTGATTTCTGGCCAAAAAGCACCCTTACTTTAATAAAAAGCTGTTTTTTCCACTAAATAAACACCCCTTCTTTTATCAAAACACTGACATTGGATGAACGGGAACACGTATTTTAACTTAAGATTTTATAATCCTCTGCGTGTTTAGCGGCAGCAAGTGGCGGTAGCAAACTCGGAAGCCCAGTCACTTCGGTAGTCACTCGGCGTCAGAGCCAAGTATATTTCGTGAATTTGTAAGGGGATTTTGACCCCCATACTTCGTACCTGGGTACAATAAAGTACCCTTCTTTTACAAAATCGCGGACATGCGGAGGTCTTAAAAAAAGACCCCTTCTTCCGCGAAATACGTAACGCGGGTGCGCCCCCCCCCCCCCCCCCTCTGTACCTGAGTGCCCCCGCCGGGATTTTATCAAAGCCGTGAAACTATCAAATAAACATGTAATGAAGCTCTTACGCTTGTACGGATATTGCCCGACACCAGGTATGGTAGAACAGGAAACGTAAGGGTTACCAAATCAAATTTATGTCATTCTACTAAACATTGTAGAGAAGAATTACGGATAGTGAGTCAAAAACTAAATACATATTAAAGCGTTGTGAATGGGTGCTTAAAAGCGCATTAGCACAAAAAGGCCGTCTAGTACCCTAAGATACTGTAGAACACATATATGACGCGTGTCCCAAATAAAGCGAATTGGGGAGTTTTCGCATCATAGCGTATCTTTATGTTAGCGACGATAGCCGCCGCTGACAGCGCCAGTACAGTAGGAAAAAAGTACAGCGTTTTTATATATAGCGAAGCGGAACCACACGCTATGTACGCTATATATAAACAGACGATAACATTGTGTGTTCTACAGTATGTATACAAAGCAATACATGAATAAAAATGCTAACAGAACAATGAACATCATCAGATTATAAGTAGTTCATGCATGGTTTCAAAAGACACTAAACTCTTGGAATGCGCCACAATCGCTAACACAGACTAATCTCAGGTTAATCAGAACTTTCTTGAAGAGTTCCTGAAATATATTTACATTTCAAGTGTCTATTTCTGTATTCAAGAAAATCAAAACAATCAAGTAAGATATGTTTGACAGTCAAATGACTATCAAATACTGATATTCAGTAGGGTTCCTTTTAAAATAGCAGAGTCAAGTGAGTGTGACCAATTCGTATAATTGCTAAACACTCTTCTGATGCCCATTGGTTAAAGAGCATCCAGGCCACAGACCGGGCAGCCGGGGATGAATTTAAAGCGCAGTGCATGTGAATTTTTTTTTTTTTGGATATCATCGTAAGCTTTCATGTAACGATACCATTAACAAATATTTTTCTCTAATGGGTTTTAAGGCAAGGTTGCGTTAGATTAATCAAATAACCAAAAGGATTCAATAGTTCCTAACTGATGTATTCACCAAGCACTGACGGATGGAACCAAGTTGCATACGATACACGATAGAGATTAAATAATAAAATCAATGAAATGATTTAGTAGATACTGTATAACTGGTTAATTGGGCGTGTACTTAAGTTGGCGTTTTTTTTCTAAAAAGTATTTTCCCTGTATTTATTTTGGCGTCCGGAGCAGTCAGAACAACGCCATCTTTATGTAGACATATTTTTATGCGATCTTAAATTTGGCGTTGATGGGCATTCGCCAAAAAACGCCAAATTAAAAACCACGCCAAATTAACCAGTTATACAGTAGTAGATCGAGCAAACGTATTAATCATCTACTTTTGGTGATGATAACACACCTTATTTTCACAGTAATTGTCAAATTGTGAATTGCTAAACCATCAACCATCCCATCAGGTAGAGTATGTTCCTATGAGCTACTTTCAGTCGTACATTATACATGAATTTCACCTTCTACTCGGTGCAATATTTATCAGATTTATTCCAATATTTGCTCAATTAAAAGTTCGAAATCAACTCAAATTTCTTGAATAAAAGAGAAAATGTGCTTCTCGAACTTTTTATAGAGCATAACTTCGAATGAAAGTCAAAACGAAAACAAGAGATGAACTAATCCCTTCGTCTAACTCTAAGCAATGATTTTATCCATATCTTAGGCACGTCCATTTGATACCCGAAATAATTTGTAAAGCAGTCAGGTTTTAGTTAAATTCAATATCTAGAAAAGAGCCACGTATACTAGTAAAATTGCTCGTGCTTTGTCCCGAGTGTGGCGTGGGATATTTATCTTTATCATCAGCTCCACTCTGATACTAGCAGCTGATTGGTCAATAGCTGTGGTGTACTGGACTTTATTGGGATCCTAGCATTGCTTTCATTAATTGTCAATGCTAGTATCCCAATAAGTGTTTTATCCCCATTCTAAATGTTTTATCAAAAACAAAAAAAAAATCTAAAAAAATATATATATATATGAAATAAAAATAAAAATTAAAAAAAAATTTTAAAATTTAAATTCTTTTTTTTTAAATTAAATAAATAGAAAATTCAAAAATACATAAATAGATAAATTATTTATTTTTTTTAAATGACTTTTTTTTTTAATTAAAATTTTTTTTTTTTTTATTTAAAAAAAAAAGCTGATGATAAATTCGTTATCCTCCTTGTAAAAAAGGGATACGGCCTGGTATCTGCGTTCAGCCAGCCGTATTGCACTCGGCCTCCGGCTTCGTGTAATACGGCTGGCTTCTCGCAGATACCAGGCCGTATCCCTTTTTTACAAGGAGGATAACTTATAATATCCTATCCTAAGTGCTTCCACAGGGTGAGCTGGTTCTGAAGGCTTCCCAGGCTCTGCCACAGCCTTGCGCAGTGCAGCTCCACAGTGGATCCGTCTCTTGTAGCTCTAAACTCTACATCCATATTCAGTGTGCTGGGTATTACCTCACATTAATCGTGTTATAACGTGGCGCACCAGGGTAAAAATCAATATCTTGCAGCGGCGCTGTTGCCCCAAACATCATTGACAGTGGGCCCTAGGCATTACCGAAGTTCAAGATATTGTAGAACCACTATAATTTAAAGAACCCGCATTGGTTGAATGGTAGGTTTCTCTTGAATAGCGATTCATTT
This sequence comes from Maea johnstoni, assembly GCA_963942565.1. Taxonomy (NCBI): domain Eukaryota; kingdom Metazoa; phylum Annelida; class Polychaeta; order Spionida; family Magelonidae; genus Maea; species Maea johnstoni. Next base: position 12,652,344 of record OZ012689.1, on the reverse strand, counting down.
CAATAGCATAACTGTATAACGGTTGTTTCTGGGGATAAGCGGTTTCTATTTTGCAATTCAGCTCTGTAACTCACTAGTATACCCAGACACGTTGACAGAGACCGGTCGTGTTGAGAATACCACAATGTAAAGTCCTCCGCAGGATCTCTATACATCATCGGCCAATATGTCGCAAATAACGCCCAGATCACAGCACAGGGAATTTATGAGCTTGAGCTGTCGTCTCAAATGGCAGCTGTATTCACTGCTTACCAATTATTAATCTATTGAATGTCACCTCTGCAGAGAGGAGTTAGGTGCAAATTATCACTGCTAAACTTCAACATTTTTCTCGTTTATCTACATAATTGCACTAAGTAACATTGCTTAATATAATTCTATACTTTAGATAACTATATATCTTTATCATTGCTTCATCTGGCTCACCCAACCAGCAATCAGCATTCGTACCATGTGACCGGTCATTAAATCCCCATAATGCCCTGCACCGCAGGGCATTAAATCTCACTCCATAATGCCCTCCAAGACTATCTAGATCAGTCACTGACACAATTTACCATTACTCACTTTTTGTTAAAAGAAACCGGACAACTTATATAGGGACCTTTTTCTTGCATCTCACTCTCATGCTTCGTCAGTAAAATTGTGAAACAAAAATGCCAACAATAAGCACATTTAACTCAAATGATCACAACGTTTGAATCTAAAATATGTAACATATTTTAAAAGCATTATTTAAAAAGAAAAAGTTTGTGAACTTTTGTAATCAAACTTACTATAAATAGTTCTTGGTGTGCCGACTAGATGGCGCTTTTTCACCTGGTTCCCTTTCTCTCACTCCATATCCTACTGTCTATATTGCAGTGTGGTAAGTGTGAGACAGAGTACCAATATAACTCATAGAGGAAAGGACCAGTCTATCATGGGAGATGCAGAAAGCTTCATGGGATTCATGGATATTTCAGATTAAAAAATTGCTAAATGAGGTAATGCCATTTAACATTATCTACACAAGTTCTCATAAAAAATGAATAGCAGAAATTAAATTATATATATATATATATATATATATATATATATATATATATATATATATATATATATATGTATGTATATATATCATGACACACACCTAATTGTCATGATACATACCTATTACCAAGTATGTAGTAAGAATACTTTTTTATCGTTTTAATGTTCTAAAAAATTGGAAATACGTATGAATGTAATGAGGATTTCTAGATTTACGATGAAAACCTCCTATACCAGATCTGTGGTAATATTTAGTGCATCGGTAAACCGTGCCCAGACCATTAATCATGATCATGTGTGTGTTATAAAGCTAGGAATAAGTTGGTTATATTTTAGATGTATCATTTATATTACAGCTCACCCTTCAGAATTCTAAAAGTTTATCATTTCATCAAACAGAGATTGCAAATACTATCATGGGATTTTGAGGATGTAATTCCTCATTACTATTCCAATAGCCATGTTTAGAAGCACACTAGCAATGTTATGGTATATATTTCCCTAGTAAAACTACATTGGCTGACATTTGGCCTCTATGATTAGGTTCTTATTAGAGGCGAGCTATCTCAAAACAAGGGATGTGTATACCCCCTATTTTCACTTTGAGGACACATACGCTATTATGAGAGCCGGAAAGTCAGAAGTCAGACCTGCATTCAAACACTGATCTGATCTGATCCTTTGAATATCAAACTATCAGACGAACACTTGATATTTTCTTAAATATTGTTATCCTTTCTCATTATTCTAGGTCATTCTTTCAACATAGGGATATAGAAAAAGAACGTCCCAACAAAGTGTTCTTGAATATCATTTTTGTCCAATCCAACAAAAAGAGTTTGCTTATAATTCACTTATATCAAACGGGGTGGTTTTGTACACAATTGACCGTCAAAACGTTGGGTTTTATAAAAGAAGTACGACACAGCAGTTTTTTTACTTTCTCTGAACTTTTTCTGTCAACTTTACGAAAACATAGCTGATGGATTGCATTTAGCAATTGTTAAAAGCAATGCTATAAGCCCAATATAGTCCAATATAACGAACCAAAAAATTGACCAATCAGCTGCTAGTATCAGAGTGGAGCTGATAATAAGTGATTATACTACCCAGCCTAAAGGCTTATACATGTAAACTATCGCCTTTAACCCTCAAACCCATGATGTACATGCGCACATAGCCACATAGACTCCTCGGGAGGTGAGGTGTATGTGATACCGTCGGGGTTACTCGGCTATGCCTCGTAACACCTCGGGTATAACCCATACACCACAGCTTCCTTGGGGTCTATCTTTCACTAAACTACCGATCATCTTCTGTATCTGGCTTAAGTAATTACCAAGTTAAAAGGCAATACAATCCTAGTTCGTGATAACATTTTTGAAATATTTGCCTGACTTGAAGAACCTTTTTACTTGCGTTGTAAATATGCGATTATTATCGACAATGGCCATGTATCGATAGAAATTAGGGTCTTCTAGCGGATGCATAGTAAACATGTTCAGACAATACGAATGATTTGCATTCATCCAACTCGCTGGAACAGTTAGTAGGAATAAACTTAAGTCATAGCGTAATCACCTAATGATGCAGGTCCCACTACGACAGTCACACTGGGGAGATAAAAGGATAGATATGCCAAGTGACAAAACTCATTCTAACACAAACTGATTACTAAGTATTTAAAATGAGCACTCTCGCCAATATCTAGACCCAGTGATGCAAAGATGTGACTTTTGTGTGTGTGTGTGTTCCAAGATTAAGTCCGTCTTAGGAAAAGATGAATGGAACATCTCCAACTGAAACAGACGTAAATGGATCTCTCCACAAGAGCTATGTCGCTCATATTTCTGACAGATTTATTCTCTAATCATAAACATAATATGATATTGCATTATATGTGCTCAGGCCTGTCTGCAAACTTATTATACATTCGCCAAAGGCAAAACATCGTGTTCCTGTAGCACTGCAGTCTTCCCATTTGAAATCGGTAGTTCCAGTGGGTAGTCCGATGAGACAATATCACTCTTGTGTCTAGTCGTCACGAAGCTTCGACCTCAATTCTCGCGTGAATATAGTAATTAAGACAATAGTAACCAGGTGTGCGGTACCATTGCCAAGTTAAACGCATCTAGTTCTTGCATTATTGTCTGCCACATGCCTTTCACTCAATACAGGTGGGTTTTATGGAACTGCATGTCCGTGCATATTAAGTGAGAGCTGATTTGAAAAACATCCAGGGAAATCTCTTCCGTTGGTGTTTGTCGTGTGTATACCATTATTGCCAAATGAGCAAGAGGGCTCTCTCTCTCTCTATTTGTTTGAGGTGATAGAAATTCATTTTGCTCCATGGAAAATAATCTATGGCGGCCATTTTGAAAAATGGTTGCAAAAGCTGACTTATGGCGAATTCAGAGTGTCTCCACTCCAATATTTAAGCTAGTTACTTTGCCATAAACTACCACTGAACCAAGTTTGGTGCTTTTATCAAAAAGGTTGAGATTCAATCCTTTATTCGCTGGATTAGTCGGAGGGCAAGCCTTCATACATTTCTGTCCTCCATATTTACAAATCGAATTGCTGCACGTTCATACTTTTAAATTCTTAATATATAACCAGTATAAACAATGAAAGGAGGATGTTATTTAGAAATGTGTTACATTTGCCTATTATCATGCAAATTTTGGAAGCAAGGTAAAAAGACTATCACGTAAGATTCCGTTCGTGATATGTAGTCGCATCTAGTAGTAACTAGGTTACAAAAATGTGTGTTTCACTTCGACTTCCTTTTACCGTAGGAACTACTTTGATACCGTCATAATACCCAGTAGTAGACATACCCTTGATGCAGTTTTGTCGCTTTTAGTAATCGCAATCAATGCTATTATTCAAACGTGTCGCTATGATTGATCACTGTTCTATATTGTTATTTCAGATGCGCTGGCTAATTATTTCTAATATACACTTGTCACTAGTACCAAATGGATGTGTAAACATGAATAGTTTATGTTACCGGATATTAAAACGTGTCATTTATAAGGACACTCAGGCCTACCTCATAACAAATAGCGGGCAATCTGCACAAGTTGTACATGCTATTGGCACCGACACAAGGCATGCCATCCTTTATATAAAATCAGATGAAACCATATCTTTTTCTGAAAGTATATTCTTATGGAATGCATAGATAGTAAAAATTCTATTACACAATTAACCATAAAGAGACGCCATGAGTTCCGGTACCCGGGAATAAGTACTCGGTCTTGTGTCAAATGCCTTTCCTTCTTTTGAAGTGTGGTCTAAGTCGTGCGACTACCCCCTCTGTGCAATAGCGACTTTGCTAATCATGCACAGTGCGCATGCTCATATAACGTACCAGACTCGACAGCCGCTGTCCAAGTTGCTTATTAAACTAAACTGGAAATATGAATTTATTGGAAATGCGTTTCTGAGGATTCAGTTAATGAAAATAGACCTTTTCACTTTGATATTGTATCTTTGGATACTTATGAGTGTCCTCAAATAAAAAAGTTAAATAAAAACGATTCATTCACTTCCTTTTTCATTTTTAAAAGTACTGTTTTGTGGTTACAATTCCCTTCTTTGAGTCATTTAGAAAACAGGAAAAGGCCTTTCAACACATTTCAACCATGGCCATTTCTAACAGATGTGTACAGGTGGCAGCAAGTGTTTTACCCGGAACGTGAAGAAAGACATCTTCCCCTGTATGATTCAATGAAAATTAACGTGATTATTGAAAGTCGACCCGCTTCCATTTTTCACTTCAAAATTTGTCGTTTTAGCAGTTTGCTAGATTGCAAAAGACGTTTAATTCATTACGTTTGTGTGATTGTTGGCACACATTACTGACAGCTTACCAGTTTGTCGGCAACCATAGACTTACAGCATTCACAATCGAATGAGCCCGTTCACCTGCACTTTGAAAATATACCCAAACATGAATTACGAATAATCATAATTGATTAAGTAAATGTATGGTGGCAAATATCTGATGTAAATCGAAGTTGCCTCAGAAACAATGGTAAGTCTGATCTCGCATTTGAGCCTATTGAAGAATGATGATGTCAGATTGAAGAGATCACCAATTGCTATGAGATTCTGTGACCAATGTGACCTTGCATCAATAGATGATGCAAGGCATATGATCATGGAGTGTCCTAGATGGCAGGAGGATAGAGGGTTAATGATGGGTGAGATTGCCAATATTGAAGATGGTAGTGGTCAAATGGTATTAAATGCACAATGTGATATGGCCTTAGTCCTGCTAGGAAAGCCTGTGGAAGGCACAAGATTAGATCAAATGGTGGGAATTTGGAGTATTGCTGCAGGATATATCACTAAGATATATAAGGAGAAGACCAGAAAAGGGATTGGTTAACTTCTTTTGTGGCTAAAGGTGGCCAGCGACGGAAATCACCTCATCATGCCCAAAGGACTCCTATCAACACTTAAATTTAACATAAGTGTTGCATATATCTGGATTATTTGTTACTTTATATTTATAGTTATTCTATTATCAAATGTATCGTATTTTATGCTTGTCGCATAGTCAATAAATATACATACAATATTCATAAATTAATCATGAGTATTCATTATCAAGCCTTAGATGAGCATTCGTGATTTATCAACGAATATTCTATATTCTATACAAAGTATCTGTAAACATTTCTAAATCATTCCTTAATCATTGTTATTATGGATAGTCGATAAACTGATTACCAATAAATGTAATACGGATAAATCAAGATTATTTGAAAATGAATGTTAACGTTTAAAATTAGTTCAGAAATACTATTATATCATAGTCAGTTACCCCTCTATGTAGGACGTTTTACCATGAACATCTGTCGTTTACAATATCCCTATTTCTTTATTTAGATAGACTTGTAAATGTGCGTGATATTTTCACGTTTTACATTCATGTATGCAATATATGCTACATTGATACAAAATAACCATAGAAAAGTTGACTATGTAATTGACTAGCTTTGTGTAAACCTAACATAGATGCGCATTGTAATATCTAAAAAGTAAAGCTATAATAATTGCAATTGCCTGTCGTTCAGATTAACCAACCCCTTGAAGTAGATATCGCCGCACTTTATCTAATTCAATGTCTAATTGAGTTTGCTCCATCAGTTAAATCAGTTGTTGTTGGCCAGAGAGCCCCCTGGCCTTCTTCCCCTAATGGAAATCAAGCAAACGGAAATGACGTGATTCTCTTAAAGGAAATGTACATACGCAGCACCGATGGCACAAAACATTCATTCTATCAGACCTGATGGTTGTTTAAAGGGAAATGTCTACAGTTTAACTCCGTCACGGGAAAGGCAGCCAGGGATATCACCCAGATACAGCAATACTGGTGATTGTATTGAACACATGTTTATTAAACTTTTCTGTCATTCTATGATAAATCATGACTATCGATATTTTTATTGGATTTGGAGTACAGGGTGTAATAAACCAATTTATTAAAAGTCTCTGCCACATACATACATATATACATAGTACATACATACATACATACATACGTACATACATACATACATATATACACGCATGCATGCATGCACGCGCGCACACACACATGAATGTATGTAAGCGATGGGTCTAATCTTCCTTGTGTTTACGAGTAGGGAAAAGTCAGTGTGCTTTGCATTAAACCTCTTAGGCATTAGGAGTCCCCCTTCAATCAGTGAATGACTATGTGCTGCTAATCAGGCTGCAGGTTTAAGATGATGTCACAATACTACCCATTCCATTCTGCTGTAGATGATACACATATGCATTTTCATCAGTTGACAATCCGCAATTTTTTTGAGTATCTGTTTACTACCTACATTAGCACGGCAATAACGCATCCCAAGCTAAATAATGATAAGAGCGCAATGAGACATTCAGAAAGAATTGTTAAGTAGCGCATCTACCGAGAGAAAATCGCCTTCAAGAAATATACTAAGTCCAAGGGTCAGCACCATTCTCCTGGATATCAAATGCGACATGTGTGTGTATATAATATAAACATATGACATCCCTGTGGGATGGCTAACATGATTGTCTACCCTGAGTGACCAAACTAGCTATTTCGAACCATTTCCACAATGGCTCAAAACTCAAAAATTTGCATGAAGGCAGCCATTTCGTTGAAGGCTACAGGTCAAGGTCACTACATTGAAAATTCCTGATTTTCATTCAAATCCAGAAGTACTGCCTTGTATGAAATGTCATTACTGGATCTTCTCCAACATTTTCAAAGTATACCCATACAATAGGTTTTTGATCAACTGGGTACAGTTATAGATGAAATATGAGCAATCATGGACAAGCAATACCTCAGCTACACGAGAGTTTCGGTTAAATTCATGAAACTTGAAAAGGTTGGGTAATATGTATAGTAAATGAGAACAGATCCTTTAAAAACACACAATTCGATATCTGAGTAGCAGGTTTACCGTGCTGACCATGGTGGGATGTCATGTTTGTTTTGCATCGTCTTATTTGATTTGTCTTTCCAATACGCAATAAGCAAATTAATCAAGAAATTCCTTATGACTTGATACCGGATTGGTTTACAAAATGCCTTCCTTGATATAAACTTAATACTACAACGGGCGATATATGACCTGGATAAGTTTAAAGGACATGTTCTAGAATATAATATATGCATTTGTAACCATAAGTAATAATTTGTCTAATACCTGCAATATGTGACGCTTTATGCGGTATATTATTTTTCTGTTTATTATGTTTCTGTCTATATATGTATTTTTGTAGTGAAACTACAAGCCAATAAACTATATATATACTACGCGTTCGCTAAAACCAATATTAATAGACAATGGATTCGATTACGGCAGGCTATTCATATGATTTGTCTAATATTCGCATCAATTTATATCAGAAGCAAGTCGTTGCATACTTTACCTACACTAACGAAAATGAGCAGTTAGTCAAAGAACGTTGAAGGGAAGAATTTTAATCAGTTTTAGAATGTTCTTTCACAAACGAAGAATAAAAACTTGATACAAATGATATTAACTAATGAAATAAGCGGGTATGGTCAGTATCATCAGAAATATGTAACAATATACATTTCGATTCGAAAAAAATACCATGACCTTTGGTCATTCTCGCGTTTTTTTTTCTTTTCATTCTGGTGTTATATATTTTGGTAAAGTGAACATTTTATACAAAAGTAATTGATTTTACTCCTTACAGTGTAACTTTATGATAACTGAGCAGTTGAAGAATTAAGGTGTGCCACTTATCTCTAAATAGGGGATAGGAATCTTTGAAACTCATCCAGCTTCCGTATGATTTTGAAATGTTTCCATCTGGCCATTATCTGAAAGAACATCGTTCAGGGAATGGTCAGGTTTAAACAGTAAGTGTCAGTCAGGTTTCTTCTACATAATGGCGTAAACACATTACTGCATGCACTGAGTGGCTCCTCGCCAAAGCCAGGATGTAGTTAAAGCCAGATCTCTAGACGTGTTTATCAACTAACAGTATTCACACGAAATAAGCCATTCATTGATTCGGCAGGTGCGTCTCCCAATTAGGCCACAAGGGAGCTTAACTCTTATCTTAAGAGAAGAAAGCCCCTGTGACTCGTTTTGGCAGAGAATTGTCTAAAGAAGATTTCAAGTTATTTATAGTCACTACATGTAAATTGGTTGATGTATCATCTTGGGAGCTGAAACCTGAGGTTTGAGATCAGGGGTCAGGTTCCTAAAACCTGTTTTCCCTTGCTTGTGTTAGCGCTGCTGGCCGCAGCGTGAAGGTGTGAGTGGTTGTGTGTTTCTCCACCAGGAGACAGAAAGACAGGGGATTGTGGTTATCAATTTTTTGGGCCAAGACTTTATACTGGTCTAGCTGGATGCTCCAATGCCAGAGGAGTGACAGACAACTCGGGGAGACAGACAACTCGGGGAGGTCTCTCTCACTCACACACACATACACGCAAACACACACACACACATACACACACTCTCTCTCTGTCTCTCTCTGTCTCTCTCTCTCTTTATATATATATATATATATATATATATATATATATATATATATACATACATACATACATACATACATACATACATATATATATATATATATATATATATATATATATGTATATATATATATATGTGTGTGTGTGTGTGTGCGTGTGTGTGTCAGCACCTACCTTAGATAGCGTCTCTCAATTGCTATGAAATTCCAAAAATGGGTAATTTTAGTGGGTTTGGCACCAATGTATACAATGTATGAATAATGTGCATGCTTAACATATTTAATGTTCTTGACGTACCTGATCATGGGCATTGGTTGAAAACACCATATATGTACTATAGGGCATGGACCTTGGGGCATTTTACCCTAAAACGGATAATTTTAGAAAGTTTGGCTCTCAATTATACAATATATGAATGAGAAGGTATCAGCTTAAGAGATAAATGTTGTTGGCATATCTGATCATAAGCAATGCTCTAATTCAGAATTCTTCTTTTTTATCATTGCATTGCTGTGCTGTTCAAAATGTGTTCCCTGAGGCCACAAACTGTTTTCTGAAACTGGCAGCAAACTTTGATTAAACCTCGGATGACTGCATATGGGTGATTAGGAAATGTGTAGTTCTCCTTTAGGACAGAACAAGTGAGCTATCAACAGTCAATGAAGCGATGCAGCAGCTGCTTTTCTCAAAGGTGACGCTGACTTGAGAAACATCCCACCAACCCAGGCAGTTCTCATGTAGCGTAGTCTACGTGCCACTTACCAGCGCGCCCACGCCCGGGGTCAGCGCTTACTTGCTAATACAGAAGTCCCTTATCCTTTAAGCCCCCTTCCCACTGTCAAGAATGCCCCGAAGACCATAGGAAGATAGACCAAGAATTTGGAAAGTTTCCAGTTCTTGGAAAAATTCTGCATGTTTCTTGTCGATTCTTGTATGTTCTTTGTTTGTTCGTCATATGTTGTTGTATGTTCTTTGATGTTCTTGTTATGTTCTGGTACCCCGAAGAAATTTTTGGAATGTTCAAAAATTTCTTGACAGTTCTTGTAGCACGCCTCAATGATTTCAGTTCCTAGTATAGTTGTAACACCTTTTTAAGATGTTAGTGTTACATTGTTGTTAATTCTTGTCGATTGTTGTTGACTCTTGTTGATTCTTCCCAGTTCTTGGATGTATAATTCTTTCTAAAGGCGTGGTACATTCCTGGGAATGTACTAGGAATGAGGAAGAATGTACTACGCAATCACTAAGAACTCATAACATATTGCTGGATATCACGTGACTGCATGTCGGGAATTGGTTGCTCATCTGAGGGTAGGGCTTCTGGTGGAGGGATGTTGATACTTTTGATTTTAAGTGCCTCAGGTAGACCACTTTCCTCAAAGATTCTGTTGTCAGCACAGGACCCATTTGCACCAATGTCTACAAATATAAACTTGTATCCAGCATCCACAAGTGCCATTAAGATTATGGAATGGAACTGTTTATAGTTGTAATAGGTAGATCCTGCAATAGGTGGGCATCTGATTGCTACATGCTTGCCATCAATGGCTCCCAGCGTGTTATGGAAGTTCCATTTCTTAGAAAAACCAGTAGCTATTTCTCTCCACTCTTGTTGTCTATCGGGAAGTTTCATAACTTCATCCAAGTATACTGTGACGATGGCTTCAGCCACTTCAGGAACAAATTTACTTATTGTGTTGCGTGCTACTCGGAAAGCATATTGAAGGGAAGAATATTCATTTCCTGTAGCCATATATCTTAGTGTACAGGCTATCTTAAGTCCAGGGTCAAGGGCTTTACGATAGAAGGTGTCCTTTTTGGTGATGAGAGGACCTACTCTCTCAACCAATTCATTGAAGAGCTCAGGTGACATACGAAGGAAATTCTGGTAGCCTTTACTATCTTCTCGGTGTAGCTCATACAACAGATTTTCATATTGTCCAAATAAGGGGCGCCTTAAAAGCCATGGCTTCACCCAGTACCTTCTGGGTGTACGAGATCGACGTCTAGGTATATTCTCAGGTTCAGGTTCTTCTAGGAGTAAAGCTGCAGCAAGTAGGAGATAATGTTGCTCTTCAAGAGCCATCAGATGTTCCAGATCACCCATACTAGTATATGCTATAACATGAGTGTATTTTGCAAATGGTGGAAGTGGGAAGTAGGTCAGTGTATCATGTGACTTGACCCCAAATTGACATAATAAAATAGTTGAAGTTCATTGATTTTTGTACGTAACTTTTTATTCCTAGTATAGTCTTACAACAGTTGTAGTATGTTTTTGATACAGATTTTTTTTGTTCTTATTACATTCTTAAGAGTCCTACCTTGTTCTTATTTATTCTTAATACATTCTTCACAGTTCTTGAAAAAATCTTAACACTTTCTTATCATATTTTTGGACAGTCTTAATACTTTCTTCAAACAGTCCTATCACCTTCCTAGAACAGGCGTAGTTTAGTCCTAGCTCGTTCTGCATGCACCAAATCCTATTTTTGGACAAGAATTAACAAGAATTTGGCTCTAAAAAATTAAACTTCAAAATTCTTCTTAAGTTCTTGTCTTGGTTCTTGACAGTGGGAATATAGCATTAATGTTAAGGGAGGAAGAAAAATGAATCTGGTGTTCGGAAGCCCATGTGGACTACCTTACAACAGGCGCTAAATACATGTTATGAACTTTAGCATTGTGGCTGCAATTAGGCCTGTAAGGGACTTTGTAAATGTAGCATCCAACCTGAATTGCACAGTTCTTTGTAAATGTGGTGGTAACTGCTGATAGGAAAACTGTCTTATAAGTCAAGGTGTCTGAAATATCAGTATTGAAATCATCTTGAAATATGTCAGAAAACCTGGCCTGTCCGTTGAAGTGTTAACAAATATTAGTAGTAAGCCCTTTATGTAGGCTATCATAAAAGTGCCCGGTTAATGCATTTCGTAAGCTGTATACCCAAATTATACTTGCTAATTAGTCATTGATTTCAATTACGTCTTTTAACACAGCCTTGAGAGGTATAATCATAATCATTAAACATGATCTACTGGTCACCTTCAGCTCATTGTCTAAGGCAATACATATAAATGTACAGTGTAGAGTGCTTCTGGCAAGCTTTAACTCTGTTATCATATTGTACATGTAGCAGTTTGTATAAAGATAATGAAGAAGATCTACTCGTTCTGCTTTTTTTGATATATGATGCTCAGAATTACAATTCGTCTAGACCATCTATCATGGTCGTATACCTCTCGATTTAAATAACAGATTCTCTTGGACTGGGAAGGATTTCTCGATAAACCTTACTCTATCCAACTTCGGCTATTTTGCAATTGTGGTAACACGTCCTCGAAATTTTTGACTTTCCGAAAAAGCAATTGTAGTAATACGCTTTATATTTGCTGGGGCAATTGCGTGTTTTGTTAATACCGGAAAGAGGGTACTAGGACATCATCTACGCGGGAATGCTCATTAGGTGGGCAATAAGGCGAGAAATGGCGGTGCTTTGTTCGCCCAATCACGTATATGTGTGCTCATACGTCAGCAAACCACATCACTGTAGTACAAACAATGACTAACGTGACCTCACCGGCAGACTGACAATGGTCGCATGGATCACATGAATTTGATTGTGCTGCATTAAATTGTATACTGTATAACTGGTTAATTTGGCGCGTACTTAAGTTGGCGTTTTTTTTTTCCAAAAAGTATTTTCCTTGTATTTATTTTGGCGTCTGGAGCAGTCAGAACAACGCCATCTTTATGTAGACATATTTTTATGCGATCTTTAATTTGGCGTTGATGGGCATTCGCCAAAAAACGCCAAATTTAAAACCCCGCCAAATTAACCAATTATACAGTAGTACATTTGTTCATCGTATTGAAATGTATAGTATCACACTTGTATCATATTGTATAATGCCTTGTCTTACTTTATACTGTTCTTGCGTATATTGTTTTGAAGTGAATTACAATTCAATTGTATTTTATCGAATTGAATATTATCAATTGTTGTTTTATTGAATTGGATAAATTGTAATGTGTTATTGCTGGGTCGCTCACGACCCAGTTTCCCTTAGAAGCCCAACCGGAAGTCTTCAAGGAGACAGCGCAATTGAGTAGCCATCTTGAGTGAGGAATTATGGTCTTGTCACAGTTTTAATTGCAAGAAAGCTATATTATCAAATTTAAGTTGACACTCTAACAGGCGAGTGTTAGGAATGGATTAGTTTCAATACTTTCGCTCTCAATTCTTTGGCGGCATGGCTTCCGAATATTCGGTCGGGACTTCGGGCATGTTCATGAGCAGCTATAAATCAAGATAGGAAGACACATACGGATGTGTAAAGAGTACGGAATTTCAAAAAAGTGACAAAATAAAGAAGCTTTCTTTCAATAGAAATATTTTTAATTGTTTACGATTTTCATAGAGTTATAGTTGAACACTTTTAACTGATCAATTAACTTGCAAAAGTGAAAAGGTGGTAAACGTTACGCATATTATTGTGTTGCAATGATGATTACAAATAGCATCACTGCCGCACAGTCAATTAAATTTGATTTTTCAAATGTCTGTTATAACTCGACAAAATTTTTATGCAAAATAAAATGCCTTTATTCTCATCCAACACGATTCTCGCCAACACACAATAAACTCATCATCTCCAACAGAAACATATAATATCAACATAAATAATACTCCTTACAGCCCAATTAAGATGTCCACCGAATCAGTACACAATTATCACAAAAAAATCGCGCTAAACAAGACGAAATAGGTGGCGCCACCGGCGCCACGTGACTAGCAACAACATAGTCTCGTACAACACCCATCAGCGGTCGAGCGCGTTCGTACGCTGCACCCTAGCCTAGTTTTCAGGCTGATATAAATCCAATTATATGTCATCACCACTCCTGTGAAGAAGTGATGTTTCTCTTAACCAACAAATGGCAGTACATATGTCACTAGTCGCAGTCTGAAAGTTAAATATTTCAGCTTATGTACTCTAACGATGTATTTAGCACTAAATTTGGAGTAATATCAACTCCGGTTATATCAGTGTGACTGGGGAAAGAGCTGCATCACAAAGCAAGTCTAGCTACACCCACGAGGCCTGTACTCAGGTCGGGGTGCATGGTGAGGAGAATGCGAATGGGAGCAGTGGGCAGGTGGATAAATTACTCCCGCATCCGTGACTAAGTATCGCTGATCGGCAGAGCAAGCAAAACAACGAATTGCTGAATTACAATTTGTATGGTATAATGCTTCAGAGACGACTATAGTCATGAACCAATATGCGCGTATATCTGGGTTTCCTGCACTACCCTTACCCTCGAGAATACTCTTAGCTTAAGGTGATGGGTACCATTGCAAGCCAGTTAAAAGCCCGGTCCCAAAACACACCTCAAAGCAGCATAATCCTATAACTAGGTGTATCTCCAGGTTCCTGAGTGTTATCAGGTAGAGAATATCATCGCCACCTGTCATTATTCAATCCATATTATGTTTTATTTCAAAATTTACAACTCTTCTATCAAATGACATATTCTCATTAATTACGCAGGTGATGGTTACCGCAGGTCCAGAGTTACTTTAGGGATATCATTGACTATGCCCAATAAAAAGTATTTTTTTGATTTTTTACTGCTGAAGATTTTTATAGGCCATAACGTTGAAAATAAATTTTAGTTAGAAATCTCCACACCAACTACACTTGGTAACCTCACGTGCTCATAGCTAGCACCTATTTATAGCATCCTGACCACAAGCTATTCTCTTGAGATCGTCGAGGTGTATCTTTGTGCAACTGTCTTTTGTTTCCAGTGGGCAGAAGTGATCAGCGAGGGATTTCCACTACTACCAATGGGGTTCACATGCCTCCACACACGAGATATCTCACTAAAATTTTCAATGTTATGGCCTGTAAAAATCTTTAGGAGTGAAAGATTAAAAAAATTACTTCTTATTGGGCATAGTCAATGATATCCCTAAGGTAACTGTGAACCTTTAGTGACCATCACCTGCGTAAGTAATGAGATTATGTCATTTGAGTGAAAAGTTGTAAATTTTGAAATGAATTAGAATATGGGTTGACTACAGACGGCTGACTATGATATTCTCTCCCTGATAACACTCAGGAACCTGTAGATACACCTTGTTATATGATTATGCTGCTGTGAGGTGTGTTTTGGGATGGGGCTTTTAACTGGCTTGCAATTGTACTCATCACCTTAAGGTGATAGTCTAGTACATCAATATTATCACCAATAGGTGGTGTCCTTGGCTGGTCCCTAAGAATGGATATCAAAACAAAAGATTACACATTAGCAGTGTTCACTCCCCACGAACCTCGACCTAGTGGCTTTCTATTGCGGTACGATCAAGAGAACGAAAGGCAGGCCCCTTTGGGCCTGCCGTGTTAAATTGGTCCCAAACGACTTGGCTGTCTGGCAGTCTTCAAAGCCATGACAGATATGAACCCCGTCTAGGTGCAAGGTCATGTCACAGGTACCTTGAATTCTGACAGGACCTGAAAATAAGCATTTACTATGTAAATCACGTGGTGTAAGGAATTTTGAGGCTTATGGGAACATTCAAAAATGTTTTTTAAGTACTCATCGTGCAAATCCCCTGTTGAGGTAGGACCTTGCACCTTACCAAAGACATGAATAATCATTAGACTCTCATTTTCAAGTAAAGTGTAAGTCTTGATATTTTGCCAAAAAACGAAACACATCCAGATATGTTCTTTAAGGGTGCCGCGTTATCTCAAAATAGTCACTTATTGATAAGTTTACCATTATTCGGCAACTATGAGATGTAACCTTTACAATAGCATAAGTGCCATTGTCTTCATTAAACTCAGTTTTCAGATACTAGTATTCAAGTTTTAAAAATGACCCGTGTATAGGGTAGGGTTCTACCTTAAACAATAACGAACAAGTATGTAAATGATACTGAATGACCAAAATTCACGGAGAATGTCGTTCATCAGGATAAATCTAACTAGGATGAATGCAAATGCCATACTTCAACTTCGAAAATAGTTAATTATGAGTGCTTTCATAAATGGACACTGCCCCCATCGTTTAATAAACTCTGGCTTAATATCTTATTTATCAATGGTATACCTGTCTACCAAGCTTTTTGAACTATTGATACATAGGTTAATCTGCCCTAAGTGTGTGGTTGCAGGGATGTAAGAATGCTCTGATATTTTGTAACATTAAAAGATTGGTCAAACATAAAATAGTTTTGACATGATATGATTAGAATCAATCATGAGTGATACCACAAACAGACACCCCCTCTCCTCTTCTCATTACAGTCTGTTTGATAACCCATTTAATATTTTCCTTATCAAGTGGTTTCTTTTTCCAATTGAATGAAATAAAGACGCATATGACGGAATTGCATGGCTGACATTTAATGATTTTTTTTTTCATTATAAAGAATATTGCAATGTTCAATATTCTTTTTCCAATATTCATAATTCATTTTTCAATATTCATAATCAATTTTCAATATTGAAGAATAATTATGAATTTTGAAAAAAAAATTAGGAACTTTGGAAATCCATGATTATTTTCCAATATTATAAATGATATTTCAATATTCTTAGTTCATTTTTCAATATCCGTAAATCTTTTCCAATAATCATAAATCATTTCAAGATTTTCATAATTCATTTTTCAATATTCATAAATACCTTGGATTATGAATATTGAATAAATATTACGAAAACTGGAAAATGAAGTGTGAATATAGAAAAATCGTTCATGAATACTGAAAAATCATTTACGAATATTCCCAATCATTGAAAAATAATTTCCAACATTCATAATACATTTTCCAATATAATGGGTATGTCATGTGTACCTGAAGGCATCCTGGTCCGAACGAGGGCCAGAGTCATTAATTATAAGGTTTTTATTATTGCTCCCCTGATTTTTTTTACACTTTTAAATTTCTGCTAATTTTCATTTTCCTTTCATGAGGACTTTTACTCATTTTTGAAGTTTGAATCAGAAATATCTTCAGATTTATGGACGGTTTCTGCCTCTAACACGGCAGGATTCTCCTATGCTCACTGAGTAGTGTTGCTCACACGTAACTCACATATACTTTTTTCTTCCGAGACAAAACTTTGAAAATATTTCGAAAAATATGTTTCATATTCTAGCTACCAACAAAGCGATACTTTGAGCTTAATTCTAACATTGAAAACATTATTCTTTTTATATTTATACTCACTAAGCATGAGATTGGGATGCATGAAAAGGGTGTCAAGTTATCTACATGTATATAAACTGTCCTTGACCACTAATTAATAAATAGGAAATGATTAACTCGTGACAATGATTGACCTATGAAATCTTGGTAGGCTGGGCATAATGGGGATTTCATGACCGGTCATACTCTACACATATTGTTTGCTGATTAATAACGACAAATCTATGCAAGCAATAGCAATGGCTGGCGAGCTATAATCTTTGGATCTTTGATGCTTTCAGTGGGTATTGTAAAAAGGGGCAAGACATTTCATCCAGTTATCATAGAACCACAAGCAGCTGCCACAGAGGGACCAAATATGAAAACAGTGAAAAACGAAGATTTATTACACATTTTCCACAGGTATTGTTATCTGTTGGATCGTATAAAAGATCGTAAAACAGCATAATGTGGTCGGGGTATCATTTCTACCCCCCTATCTTATGATATCCTACCCCTATCCTATATGTTTACATATCTATATATGTTTGCATTGTAAACATATAGGATAGGGGGGTAGAAACGATACCCCAACCATATTATGCTGTTTTATGATGTTCTATACCATCCTACAGATAACAACACTCGAGAAAAATGTGTAACACATCTTCGTTTTTATTGTTTTCATAGTTGGCCCCTTTGTGGCAGCTGCCTGTGATAGAACACACCATACTATTTCATTTATTTCACTTTGTAATTCCGAATCAATACCAAATTTAATTATCTTATCGTCTTGAACACTAAATTTTGCTCCTCATATTATGAATGACCAACGACCCAGCTGGAAACCCATGATGCCTTGCATCAACCATCGATACTTGTATCTTATATGTATTGTCCTGGCATAATGGTAGACGAAGCACACGGTAAAAGCATGACGATAGAAGTGAGACATGTAAAAATCATCAGCCATAACAAAACATGGAAATAAGTAAGGAAAGTAATGTAAAACTATAACGTACACCACTCAAATGTGCACTTGTATATATTCATACATCCATCCATACATACATACGTCCGCACATTCGTAAAGTACGTACATATGAGTATCCAAACGTTCATAATTGCGAAGCTTCTGTATAGTCCTGTGGTTAATGGCCAAATCGTTCTCTTTGATAGAAACACAAAAATTGGTACTTTGGTAGTTTTTACCATGGACTTTCATTTAAGGATGAGACCCATCCTGGATCTTGCCTAAATATTGAAAATTTAGGGTTTAAGAAAGTTACCAGCCAATCAGTATAGTCCATTTCAGAATTCCTAGTAAGCACAGTATTTTCTCATATTTACCTGTTATCTCTTAATTGATATACACGATCAATTATCAAAAAAACATAAAAATGTTTCAGGTCACTCTAATATCTGTTAGAGGTCATTTAGAGGTCAGGTTATACACCCTAAACGTGAATATTGGTGATATAACATATATCATTATAAGATTTAAATGTCTCACCATGACTTTTTGATGGTGATGGGTGCTAAATATGTGATTTAGGTTCATACATTCATCATAATTGCTAGAAGAATTCAGTATATTTCAAAAACACTATGATTTTAAAGATCGGATTCAGGTCAGGTTGGCAATTCATACTGCAAGCACAGTATTTGTCATCTGTTCCTGCTATGTCTAAATATATATGCTCGATCAATTATCAAGAATCTCTAAAAATGTTTTGCGTCACTTATGACCTTTAGAGGTCAAATAAAGGTCATAAATCATTAAATGTGAATACTGGAGATATGAGAAATATTTATGAGATCTAAATGTCTCACCTTGACTTTTTGATGGTGATAAAAGCCAAATGTGTGATTTAGGTTCATACACTTATCATAATTTGTAGAAAACTTTTACTTTAAAAACAGTTTGACTTTACAGATAGGGTTCTTCATTGTATAACATTTTATTGTCTCAGCCAGCTTTTTTATGCTTGCAGTGAATCATTTCATGACATGCCTATGATATATTCCAAAAGGGGACCAACTGCCAACCCCACCCTGACAGGTTATCAGTTCTTGGAAAGTTGGGATACCACACAGGTTTTGGCCATCACTTGGCCAGCTTGATTTGCTGCTCTTCTTATATAAAGCTGGCATGCCAACATGAAATTAGGATCTCTAAAGGTGACAGAGTGACTATAAGTATGACAAGGTTTGTCATGAAAACTGAAAGTAAAACATTTGTCAGGTGTGAAAGCACACTTTGTTCTAGGTCATTTGTGTGAAATTCATAATTGAATGAATAGGCAACATTTTATGTGGACATGTCAGTTCAGTTGAGAAGTAGTAAATATGAATGTGTGAACTCACCACACTTGCTACTGAACCTACACCTACAGGTTGATTTACCTTTTTGTGCTGCAACATAGGTAGACAGAATATATACCACTATATATCTAATTTAGTCCTAACGGACAACCACACACCAAGATAACATAAATGAAACAATCATCAGGTCAATTTGTCCGTGAACAAGGACCCGGTATTTTATAGATTATTAGGCGTTGAAGGTATTGATATCCCTAGCCATAACAACATTATTGTGTCACCTTAGGACAAAACATGTTTCATTTCCTTAACATGATCATGTTTGAAACCCTACTTATATAAAAGCAATTGCAAGTCAACACATATGATGAGAATGAAAAGCTCAAAACTCAATGGAAATTCAGGTCTATATATAGTCTGGAGTTATATTGACACCCAGAGCTTTAGTGTTTGTTGTCCATGCTGCCAAAAATAGCATTCAATGGCTATGATGTCCTCAGTTGACGTAGGTGGTGTGGTACTTTCTTAAAGACCAAAAAAAGAACTGTAGTTGGCAGTTGTAAACCATGTAGTTCCATTCTTTCATACATTCATCAGATGAGAATATCTGTTTTATCAGGATTTGCAAAATACTGCAAAAGAGACATGTATAACAATCTCTGGCGTGAGTCTAACAACATGCAACCTCTCCAGAAACCACCTTTTCACCAGAATGTTTATACTTACAATGACATACACTAAGCTCTTGAATCTCTGTTTGCACAAAGGCAGAGTACCAGAGTAATACGAACAGCAGTATTTAATGCTGACCATGTTTGGAACCAAACCTGAGTGATATTCTAAAAGCTACCTAACCCAGCAGACTAGGGTTGGCAGACTATCCTTAATAGTGGGAAATCAAAATCATGTCATGAACTGATTCATAGCTTTATGAGAAAAAGTAAAACATTGAAAGTTTGATTTCATATATATATATATAAATATATATATATATATATATATATATATATATATATATATATATATATATATATACATATATATATATATATATATATATATATATATATATATATATATATATATGTGTGTGTATATATATATATATATATATATATATATATATATATATATATATATATATATATATATATATATATATATATATATATATATATATATAAATATATATATATATATATATATATATATATATATATATATATATATATATATATATATATGTTTCAATAAAGAATACAATAGTAGTGCGAAAAAAGCATTTGGTAATAAAATGTGATCAAATAGACTATTAATCTGAGCTCGATGTCCAAAGGTCACCATACAAAGGCCGTGTTACCCTCAACATATGTGTCGTGATATGTCATCTATGACAATATTTTCTACAATATCTGATAAGTTATCTTGACAAAAATTCTAACAATACTACCTGCCGCCAAAAGACCTAATCTTATTACATTATTCACTGCCAGTCACCGAAGTTTTGCCAGTAATCAGAAAACTCAGCCTTTACTTGGAGATGTCGTGGTTGCAGTAGTCAGGTCAATTATATTCTGTAAAGCAGTACAGGTATTAAAGATCTTGAGTAAAACAATTCTTTTTTTGCCATTCAATATCAGTTTTTGGCATCATATTGAATACCGGTTCCAACCCTTATCATCCAGCACCACACGCCTGTGAATAATAGCATAACGAAAATGAATGCAGAAGAACATGTAGGTTTAATGAAGCAAATACGAGTTGCAGTCAGAAGCCAGCAAGATTCCAATAAACTTAGCTGACATGCACAAACGATGCATTTAGGATCAATCCAGTCTACGAAATTTTAATATGTTTAAAGTTATTGCAACTTTTTTGAAATAATGATGGCTATGTGAACCTAAATCACAAAGTCAGCATTCACCACCTTCAGTAAATTCTTTGAATCCATGTACACATTATAAAACCAATATTCGCAGTAAAACGTGTATGACCTTGATTTGACCTCTAAATGACTTTTGAAGATCATGTATGTGGCAAAATATTTTGGGCTTCTTTATAATTGCTAGGGCATATCACTTTTCCAGGAAACATTGGACAGTATTTTGTTTACAAAATACTGAAGTCGAGCCATTTAAACAATTGCTTATTTTCAAAGCCCCAAATTTAAAAAGGAATATAGGCAGGATCATAGACAGGTCTAGTCTTTAAATGAAAGTCCATGGTAAAAAGTACCTATATCCCAAGTGTGGTGTTTCTATCAAAAAATGAACAAATTTTCCCCTTAACAGCTGGGATTCTCTCTCTCTCTCTCTCTCTCTCTCTCTCTCTCTCTCTCTCTCTCTCTCTCTCTCTCTCTGTATATATATATATATATATATATATATATATATATATATATATATATATATATATATATATATATATATATATATATATAAATATATATATATATATATATATTGTTACGTTTTCTGTGTCAGATACAACTTGAAGACGACTTTCGTTTATAGACATATATGTATTCTTCTCATCAAGGTTACAATGTTACAGTTGTTTCCAATACATCACATCAAGATACCAATGTCCATCCCTCCAAGTACTACATAAAGGGAGCCTGATGCAGTGGCTGTTTCTGTATTCCAGTATACCACAGAGCCCCACATGGCCCTTACCCTATCTGACTCCAAAACTAACTCCTAAACCTAAGGAACCTGCTCCTTATATATATTTTCCCATAGCATTTCTCCTGGCTAATTCCTGTCCTCGTTAAGTGGCGTCCTGTCTGTCTTTCTTTGCGTTATCCCTTATCAGTCCTGTCCAGTGTCCAGTTTAATGTTTTCCTGGCTAAGGAGGCGGGGCCACTTGCCCTAAACGCTGGGTATACCATTTTAGTTATGCCCTCAACCTCCGAATAAACGTCACTAATTATGCTATCAGCTTATACCAAAACAAATATCACTAACTTTGTAACACCCCAAAACCATAACACTATATATATATATATATATATATATATATATATATATATATATATATATATATATATATATATATATATATATATATATATATATAAATATATTTATATATATATTCATATATATATATATATATATATATATATATATATATATATATATATATATATATATATATATATATATATATATATATATATTTATATATATATATATATATATATATATATATATATATATATATATATATATATATATATATATATATATATATATATATATATACACACACACACACATATATATATATATATATATATATATATATATATATATAGAGAGCGAGAGAGAGAGAGAGAGAGAGAGAGAGAGAGAGAGAGAGAGAGAGAGAGAGAGAGAGAGAATGTGTGTTTGTGTGTGGGTGTGTGTACTAATCCTGTCATCCTGTCAGCGTTCATTTATTCTGTCAGAGTCAGAGCTGATCCTCTACAGGCATTATGTTTTGAAACTATTAACTAGTTTCGTTGTACTTTCAAACATTCAGTACCAACTGCTGTCTATGATAAGAAGCCAGACAGCAGCTTTGGTGTTCGGACAGCATATTCTTCTCCGCATGTGGCTTTGCAGTCAGCTCTTAATATTGATAAGTATAAGTAATCTTTGATTGAAACATGTGATGTCGGTAATAGCAGGCAGTTTATCTTTTATAAATACGTCTGAAATAGCATTATTGCATTTCCAATACATCAACACACTACCAGACTTATCTAACGACGTGGACAAGAAAATGTTAACGTCTCTGTACACAAATTCCCTGTCTGAGCCGTGCACACGCCACTACCCCCCAGGGTTCTGACATTTGACTCACACAGTAGACCCCCCTGATGTGTGCGGGCGTAATTCATCATCGTCTGTCATTGGAAATAGATATCTCTCGCACCCCTGCAGCATTTTGAATATAAACTACTAATCATCTCGTCTCTCACGTGTTGCCTATATTAAGGCAACTGATATGTTTCCCATCAACAGATATTAGGAAATGTATCAAACACATATATAGCAGAAAAAAAGATTTGAATTATTTTTCTGCCGTTCACACT
Organism: Maea johnstoni; assembly: GCA_963942565.1. Classification (NCBI taxonomy): domain Eukaryota; kingdom Metazoa; phylum Annelida; class Polychaeta; order Spionida; family Magelonidae; genus Maea; species Maea johnstoni. The sequence goes on along the minus strand of OZ012689.1, from coordinate 12,628,665 downwards.
TGCACCATCATACATATAGTAATTACCAATGATACTTTTTCTTTGGTGAAATGATCAGATTGTTGGAAGGAAATATCAGGAAATGCGAAATGAGAAAATATTTTATGAAAATAGGAACTCTAAATCACTGTAAAGATGTTCGGTCTAAACGCTTGAGTAAGACTTTTTTCGAATCAACGGATCCGGCGTCTCTTATGTAACTACCCTAAATATGATATGGATATTTATCATCAGCTCCACTCTGATTCTAGCAGAGAAAGATTGGTCAATCTCTTTGTTGTACTGGACTGCGTTGGGCTTCTAACATTACTTTTAATAGTTGTTAATGTTAGAAGGACAATATCAATCTTTTATTGGGAGTGAGCAACAATGCTCTTCCGAAAGTTTATTGTTA
>OZ012689.1:12550913-12625913 GCA_963942565.1 Maea johnstoni | reverse complement strand
GACCTGAATCCGATCTTTAAAATCATAGTGTTTTTGAAACATACTGAATTCTTCTAGTAATTATGATGAACGTATGAACTTAAATCACATATTTAGCACTCATCACCATCATAAAGTCATGGTGAGACATTTAAATCTTATAATAATATATGTTATATCACTAATATTCAAGTGTAGGGTGTATAACCCCTATTTTACCTCTAAATGACCTCTAACGGACATTAAAGTGACCTGAAACATGTTTATGTTTTTTTGATAATTGATAGCGTATATCAATTAAGAGATAACAGGTAAACATGAGAAAATACTGTGCTTACTAAGAATTCCGAAATGGACTATTCTGATTGGCTGGTAACTTTCTAAAACACTAAATTTTCAAAATTTAGGCAAGATCCAGGATGGGTCTCATCCTTAAATGAAAGTCCATGGTAAAAACTATAGAAGTACCAATTTTTGTGTTTCTATCAAAGAGAACGATTTGGCCATTAACCACAGGACTATACAGAAGCTTCGCAATTATGAACGTTTGGATACTCATATGTACGTACGTACGTTTGTGCGGACGTATGTATGGATGGATGGATGTATGAATATATACAAGTGCACATTTGAGTGATGTACGTTATAGTTTTACATTACTTTCCTTACTTATTTCCATGTTTTGTTATGGCTGATGATTTTAACATGTCTCACTTTTATCGTCATGCTTTTACCGTGTGCTTCGTCTACCATTATGCCAGGACAATACATATAAGACATAACAAATTACAATTGATCCAATTCAATAAAACAGCAATTGACAATATGCAATTAAATAAAATACAATTTAATTGTAATTCACTTCAAAACAATATACGCAAGAACAGTATAAACTAAGACAAGGCATTATACAATACGATACAAGTGTGATACTATACATTTCAATACGATGAACAAATGTACTACTGTATAACTGGTTAATTTGGTTGGGTTTTTAATTTGGCGTTTTTTGGCGAATGCCCATCAACGCCAAATTAAAGATCGCATAAAAATATATCTACATAAAAATGGCGTTGTTCTGACTGCCTCAGACGCCAAAATAAATACAAGGAAAATATTCATTTTTTTGAAAAAAAAACCGCCAACTTAAGTACACGCCAAATTAACCAGTTATACAGTATACAATTTAATGCAGCACAATCAATTTCATGTGATCCATGCGAGCATTGCCAGCCTCCCGGTGAGGTCACGTTAGTCATTGTTTGTACTACAGTGATGTGGTTTGCTGACGTATGAGCACACATATACGTGATTGGGCGAGCAAAGCACCGCCATTTCTCGCCTTATTGCCCACCTAATGAGCATTCCCGCGTAGATGATGTCCTAGTACCCTCTTTCCGGTATTAACAAAACAGGCAATTGCCAAAGCAAATATAAAGCGTATTACTACAATTGCTTTTTCGGAAAGTCAAAAATTTCGAGGACGTGTTACCATCATTGCAAAATAGCCGAAGTTGGATAGAGTAAGGTTTATCGGGAAATCCTTCCCAGTCCAAGAGAATCTGTCATTTAAATCGAGAGGTATACGACCATGATAGGTGGTCTAGACGAATTGTAATTCTGAGCATCATATATCAAAAAAAGCAGAACGAGTAGATTTTCTTCATTATCTTTATACAAACTGCTACATGTACAATATGATTACAGAGTTGAAGCTTGCCAGAAGCACTCTACACTGTACATTTATATGTATTGCCTTAGACAATGAGCTGATGGGTGACCAGTAGATCATGTTTAATGATTATGATTATACCTCTCAAGGCTGTGTTAAAAGACGTAATTGAAATTAATGACTGATTAGCAAGTATAATTTGGGTATACAGCTTACGAAATGCACTAACCGGGCACTTTTATGATAGCCTACATAAAGGGCATACTACTAATATTTGTTAACACTTCAACGGACAGGCCAGGTTTCTGACATATTTCAAGATGATTTCAATACTGATATTTCAGACACCTTGACTTATAAGACAGTTTTCCTATCAGCAGTTACCACCACATTTACAAAGAACTGTGCAGTTCAGGTTGGATGCTACATTTACAAAGTCGCTTTCAGGCCTATTTGCAGCCACAATGCTATTTATTTAAAGTTCATATCATGTATTTAAGGCCTGTTGTAAGGTAGTCCACATGGGCCTCCGAACACCAGATTCATTTTTTCTTCCCCCCTTAACATAAAGGACAAGGGACTTCTGTATTAGCAAGTAAGCGCTGACCCCGGACGTGGGCGCGCTGGTAAGTGTCACGTAGATTACGCTACATGAGAACTGCCTGGGTTGGTGGGATGTTTCTCAAGTCAGCGTCACCTTTGAGAAAAGCAACTGCTGCATCGCTTCATTGACTGTTGATAGCTCACTTGTTCTGTCCTAAAGGAGAACTACACATTTCCCAATCACCCATATGCAGTCATCCGAGGTTTAATAAAAGTTTGCTGCCAGTTTCAGAAAACAGTTTGTGGCATCAGGGAACACATTTTGAACAGCACAGCAATGCAATGATAAAAAAGAAGAATTTTGAATTAGAGCATTGCTTATGATCAGATATGCCAACAACATTTATCTCTAAAGCTGATACCTTCTCATTCATATATTGTATAATTGAGAGACAAACTTTCTAAAATTATCCGTTTTAGGGTAAAATGCCCCAAGGTCCATGCCCTATAGTACATATATGGTGTTTTCAACCAATGCCCATGATCAGGTACGTCAAGAACATTAAATATGTTAAGCATGCACATTATTCATACATTGTATACATGGGTGCCAAACCCACTAAAATCACCCATTTTTGGAATTTCATAGCAATTGAGTGACGCTATCTAAGCTAGGTGGTGACACCCACCCACACACACACACACATATATATATATATATATATATATATATATATATATATATATATATATATATATATATATATATATATATATATATACATATATATATATATATATATATATACATATATATATATATATATATATATATATATATATATATATATATATATATATATATATATATATATATATATATATATATATATATATATATATAAACATATATATATATATATTCATATATATATATATATATATATATATATATATATATATATATATATATATATATATATATATATAATCATAATATACATATATATATATATATATATATATATATATATATATATATATATATATATATATATATATATATATATGTATGTATGTATGTATATGTATGTATGTATGTATGTATGTATGTATATATATATATATGTATACATATATATATATATATATATATATATATATATATATATATATATATATATATATATATATATATAGAGAGAGAGAGAGAGAGAGAGAGAGAGAGAGAGAGAGAGAGAGAGAGAGAGAGAGAGAGAGAGAGAGAGAGAGAGAGAGAGAGAGAGAGAGTGTGTGTGTGCGTGTATGTGTGTGTGAGTGAGTGTGAGTGAGAGAGACCTCCCCGAGTTGTCTGTCACTCCTCTGGCATTGGAGCATCCAGCTAGACCAGTATAAAGTCTTGGCCCGAAAAATTGATAACCACAATCCCCTCTCATTCTGTCCTCTGGTGGAGAAACACACAACCACTCAAACTCTCTCGCTGAGGCCAGCAGCGCTAACACAAGCAAGGGATAACAGGTTTTAGGAACCTGACCCCTGATCTCAAACCTCAGGTTTCAGCTCCCAAGATGATACATCAACCGATTTACATGTAGTGACTATAAATAACTTGAAATCTTCTTTAGACAATACCGTGCCAAAACGAGTCACAGGGGGGTTCTCCTCTTAAGATAAGAGTTAAGCCCCCTTGTGGCCTAATTGGGAGACGCACCTGCCGAATCAATGAATGGCTTATTTCGTGTGAATACTGTTAGTTGATAAACACGTCTAGAGATCTGGCTTTAACTACATCCTGGCTTTGGCGAGGAGCCACTCAGTGCATGCAGTAATGTGTTTACGCCATTATGTAGAAGAAACCTGACTGACACTTACTGTTTAAACCTGACCATTCCCTGAACGATGTTCTTTCAGATAATGGCCAGATGGAAACATTTCAAAATCATACGGAAGCTGGATGAGTTTCAAAGATTCCTATCCCCTATTTAGAGATAAGTGACACACCTTAATTATTCAACTGCTCAGTTATCATAAAGTTACACTGTAAGGAGTAAAATCATTTACTTTTGTATAAAATGTTCACTTTACCAAAATATATAACACCAGAATGAAAAGAAAAAAAACCGCGAGAATGACCGAAGGTCATGGTATTTTTTTCGAATCGAAATGTATATTGTTACATATTTCTGATGATACTGACCATACCCGCTTATTTCATTAGTTAATATCATTTGTATCATGTTTTTATTCTTCGTTCGTGATGGAACATTCTAAAACTGATTAAATTTCTTCCCTTCAATGTTCTTTGACCAACTGCTCATTTTCGTTAGTGTAGGTAAAGTATGCAACGACTTGCTTCTGATATAAATTGATGCGAATATTAGACAAATCATATGAATAGCCTGCCGTAATCGAATCCATTGTCTGTTAATATTGGTTTTAGCGAACACGTAGTATTAAGTTTATATCAAGGAAGGCATTTTGTAAACCAATCCGGTATCAAGTCATAAGGAATTTCTTGATTAATTTGCTTATTGCGTATTGGAAAGACAAATCAAATAAGACGATGCAAAACAAACATGACATCCCACCATGGTCAGCACGGTAAACCTGCTACTCAGATATCGAATTGTGTGTTTTTAAAGGATCTGTTCTCATCTACTATACACATTACCCAACCTTTTCAAGTTTCATGAATTTAACCGAAACTCTCGTGTAGCTGCAGAGGTATTGCTTGTCCATGATTGCTCATAGTTCAGCTATAACTGTACCCAGTTGATCAAAAACCTATTTTATGGGTATACTTTGAAAATGTTGGAGAAGATCCAGTAATGACATTTCATACAAGGCAGTACTTCTGGATTTGAATGTAAATCAGGAATTTTCAATGTACTGACCTTGACCTATGGCCTTCAACAAAATGGCTGCCTTCATGCAAATCTTTGAGTTTTGAGCCAGTGTGGAAATGGTTCCAAATAGCTAGTTTGACAATGGTCACTCAGGGTAGACAATCATGTTAGCCATCCCACATGGATGTCATATGTTTATATAATATACACACACATGTCGCATTAGATATCCAGGAGAATGGTGCTGACCCTTGGACTTAGTATATTTCTTGAAGGCGATTTTCTCTCTGTAGATGCGCTACTTACCAATTCTTTCTGAATGTCTTATTGCGCTCTTCATATTATCTAGCTTGGGATGCGTTATTGCCATGTTAATGTAGGTAGTAAACAGATACTTAAAAAGATTGCGGATTGTCAAGTGATGATTTAATGCATATGTGTATCATCTACAGCAGAATGGAATGGGTAGTATTGTGACATCATCTTAAACCTACAGCCTGATTAGCAGCACATACTGTATAACTGGTTAATTTGGCGTGTACTTAAGTTGGCGTTTTTTTCAAAAAAGTATTTTCCCTGTATTTAATTTGGCGCCTGGAGCAGTCAGAACAACGCCATCTTTATGTAGACATGTTTTTATGCGATCTGTAATTTGGCGTTGATGGGCATTCGCCATAAAACGCCAAATTAAAAACCACGCCAAATTAACCAGTTACACAGTAGTCATTTACTGATTGAAGGGGGAGTCCTGATGCCTAAGAGGTTTAATGCAAAGCACACTGACTTTTCCCTACTCGTAAACACAAGGAAGATCAGTCCCATCGCTTACATACATTCATGTGTGTGTGTGCGCGCGTGCATGCATGCGTGTATGTATGTATGTATGTATGTATGTATACATATATGCATATCCGTATGTATGTATGTATCATGTATGTATGTACTATGTATATATGAATGTATGTATATATGCATATCCGTATGTATGTATGTATCATGTATGTATGTACTATGTATATATGTATGTATGTGGCAGAGACTTTTAATAAATTGGTTTATTACACCCTGTACTCCAAATCCAATAAAAAGGTCGATAGTCATGATTTATCATAGAATGACAGAAAAGTTTAATTAACATGTGTTCAATACAATCACCAGTATTGCTGTATCTGGGTGATATCCCTGGCTGCCTTTCCCGTGACGGAGTTAAACTGTAGACATTTCCCTTTAAACAACCATCAGGTCTGATAGAATGAATGTTTTGTGCCATCGGTGCTGCGTATGTACATTTCCTTTAAGAGAATCACGTCATTTCCGTTTGCTTGATTCCCATTAGGGGAAGAAGGCCAGGGGGGCTCTCTGTCCAACAACAACTGATTTAACTGATGGAGCAAACTCAATTAGACATTGAATTAGATAAAGTGCGGCAATATCTACTTCAAGGGGTTGGTTAATCTGAACGACAGGCAATTGCAATTATTATAGCTTTACCTTTTAGATATTACAATGCGCATCTATGTTAGGTTTACACAAAGCTAGTCAATTACATAGTCAGCTTTTCTATGGTTATTTTGTATCAATGTAGCATATATTGCATACATGCATGTAAAACGTGAAAAATATCACGCACATTTACAAGTCTATCTAAATAAAGAAATAGGGATATTGTAAATGACAGATGTTCATGGTTAAACGTCCTACATAGAGGGGTGACTGACTATGATATAAGAGTATTTCTGAACTAATTTTAAACGTTAACATTCATTTTCAAATAATCTTGATTTATCTGTATTACATTAATTGGTAATCAGTTTATCGACTATCCATAATAACAATGATTAAGGAATGATTTAGAAATGTTTACAGATACCTTGTATAGAATTTTGAATATTCGTTGATAAATCACGAATGCTCATCTAAGGCTTGATAATGAATACTCATGATTAATTTATGAATATTGTATGAATATATATTGACTATGCGACAAGCATAAAATACGATACATTTGATAATAGAATAACTATAAATATAAAGTAACAAATAATCCAGATATATGCAACACTTATGTTAAATTTAAGTGTTGATAGGGTGGGAACGCGAAGTAGCCCCCCTAAGAATACAAATCATCCCAGAGTTGAAGCTAACTTAAATCAACATAAATACAAAAATTAGAATATAATACAAATCATAATCATAGTCAAAGTCCTTTGGGCATGATGAGGTGATTTCTGTCGCTTGCTACCTTTAGCCACAAAAGAAGTTAACCAATCCCTTTTCTGCTGGTCTTCTCCTTATATATCTTAGTGATATATCTTGCAGCAATACTCCAAATTCCCACCATTTGATCTAATCTTGTGCCTTCCACAGGCTTTCCTAGCAGGACTTAGGCCATATCACACTGTGCATTTAATACCATTTGACAACTACCATCTTCAATATTGGCAATCTCACCCATCATTAACCCTCTATCCTCCTGCCATCTAGGACACTCCATGATCATATGCCTTGCATCATCTATTGATGCAAGGTCACACTGGTCACAGAATCTCATAGCAATTGGTGATCTCTTCAATCTGACATCATCATTCTTCAATAGGCTCGAATGCGAGATCAGACTTACCATTGTTTCGCATTCTCTGAGGCAACTTCGATTTACATCAGATATTTGCCACCGTACATTTACTTAATCAATTATGATTATTCGTAATTCATGTTTGGGTATATTTTCAAAGTGCAGGTGAACGGGCTCATTCGATTGTGAATGCTGTAAGTCTATGGTTGCCGACAAGCTGGTAAACTGTCAGTAATGTGTGCCAACAATCACACAAACGTAATGAATTAAACGTCTTTTGTAATCTAGCAAACTGCTAAAACAACAAATGTTCAAGTGAAAAATGGAAGCGGGTCGACTTTCAATAATCACGTTAATTTTCATTGAATCATACAGGGGAATATGTCTTTCTTCATGTTCTGGGTAAAACACTTGCTGCCACCTGTACACATCTGTTAGAACTGGCCATGGTTGAAATGTGTTGAAAGGCCTTTTCCTGTTTTCTAAATGACTCAAAGAAGGGAATTGTAACCACAAAACAGTACTTTCAAAAATGAAAAAGGAAGTTAATGAATCGTTTTTATTTAACTTTTTTATTTGAGGACACTCATAAGTATCTAAAGATACAATATCAAAGTGAAAAGGTCTATTTTCATTAACTGAATCCTCAGAAATGCTTTTCCAATAAATTCATATTTCCATTTTAGTTTAATAAGCAACTTGGACAGCGGCTGTCGAGTCTGGTACGTTATATGAGCATGCGCACTGTGAATGATTAGCAAAGTCGCTATTGCACAGAGGGGGTAGTCGCACGACTTAGACCACACTTCAAAAGAAGGAAAGGCATTTGACACAAGACCGAGTACTTATTCCCGGGTACCATTATGGTTAATGGTGTAATATAATTTTTACTATCTATGCATTCCATAAGAATATACTTTCAGAAAAAGGTATGGTTTCATCTGATTTTATATAAAGGATGGCATGCCTTGTGTCGGTGCCAATAGCAAGTACAGCTTGTGCAGATTGCCCGCTATTTGTTATGAGGTGGGCCTGAGTGTCCTTATAAATGACACGTTTTAATATCCGGTAACATAAACTATTCATGTTTACACATCCATTTGGTACTAGTGACAAGTGTATATTAGAAATAATTAGCCAGCGCATCTGAAATAACAATATAGAACAGTGATCAATCATAGCGACACGTTTGAATAATAGCATTGATTGCGATTACTAAAAGCGACAAAACTGCATCAAGGGTATGTCTACTACTGGGTATTATGACTGTATCAAAGTAGTTCCTACGGTAAAGGGAAGTCGAAGTGAAACATACATTTTTGTAACCTAGTTACTACTAGATGCGACTGCATATCACGAACGGAATCTTACGTGATAGTCTTTTTACCTTGCTTCCAAAATTTGCATGATAATAGGCAAATGTAACACATTTCTAAATAACACCCTCCTTTCATTCTTTATACTGGTTATATATTAAGAAGTTAAAAGTATGAACGTGCAGCAATTCGATTTGTAAATATGGAGGACAGAAATGTATGAAGGCTTGCCCTCCGACTAATCCAGCGGATAAAGGATTGAATCTCAACCTTTTTGATAAAAGCACCAAACTTGGTTCAGTGGTAGTTTATGGCAATGTAACTAGCTTAAATATTGGAGTGGAGACACTCTGAATTCGCCATAAGTCAGCTTTTGCAGCCATTTTTCAAAATGGCCGCCATAGATTATTTTCTATGGAGCAAAATGAATTTCTATCCCCTCAAACAATTAGCCACTGAACTGCATCTTCCACCAGCAATATCACGACCACTTAATAGTTATTTAGGGTAAAAACGAATATAAATGGCCAAACAATTATATGGGAACTTCAAGCTATTTTTATAAATGTGTAACTCAGATGATGTATGTACTCACCCATCAACTAAAAGCAAGCACCCTGTGTGGTGTAGGATTTCTAATGCGAGGTTCTCCCTGTCAAGAACCAAGACAAGAACTTAGGAAGAAATTAGATTTTGAATTTTTTGTACCAGAATTCTTGGTAATTCTTGTTGAAAACTAGGATTTGGTGCATGCCGAACGAGCTAGGACTAAACTACGCCTGTTCTAAGAAGGTGAGAAGACTGTTTGAAGAAAGTATTAAGAGTGTATAAGAATATGATGAGAAAGTGTTAGGATGATTTCAAGAACTGTGAAGAATGTATTAGGATTAAATAAGAACAAGGTAGTACTCCAAAGAATGTACTACGACCATAAGAATACTGTATTTAGAATATACTATGACTGCTGTAAGACTATACTAGGAATAAAAATAACATACACAAATCAATGAACTTCAACTGTTTTATTATGTCAATTTCCTGTCAAGTCACATGATACACTGACCTACTTTCCACTTCCGCCATTTGCAAAAGAACTATGCTGTTACAGCACATTCAAGATCAGATGTAGGGAGCTGGCCATCTTGGTTGCTTACTAAATGTTTTTCATCAACATCCTCATCTTCCAGATCAACTTTCAGATCTGTTACCGGCACTCCACTCTCATCGTCGCTTACATCCAAAGCTAGGATGTCCGGGGTGTTGACAAATTCCTTAGATGTGCCAGATTTGCTCATAGGTTTGGTATCGGACTCCTCATCTGAGTGTGATAGCCAAGAAACATCGAATGAATGTTCACGTGTGAGTTGCATATGGGTTTGTTTACTTTTTGGCCATAGTTCTTTGCTGATTTTTGCACCAAATCTCGGCATCACTGTCACTTGTTTTAGGATCTTCAGGGTCCTGAATTGGTAACACATCCTTTGTCGGTTGTCTCTTGAGACGTTTCCCCCTATTAGTTGCGGATTTCCTTGAATATGTGGCCATCCCCCATCTTGGCTGCCTTCCTCGGGCTGACATGTTAACTGGAGGTGACCTACTTAGAGCGTGGTCACGTGATATGCCTCAATATCTTAATGAGTTCATAATGCATACGTAATACTTTCTTGCTCATTCCTAGTACATTCCCAGGAATGAACCCCGACTTAACGAAACTTTTGCAACCAAGAATAGTGAAGAATCAACAAGAATGTTACACTAGCGGGTTAAGAATGTGTTACACCTGTACTAAGAACCAAAATCATTGAAGTTTGAGACAAGAACATCAAAGAAAGTTTTGAACATTCCAAAACTTTCTTGGATGTTCCGGAACATATGAAGAACATTCAAGAACATCCAACAACATACCAAGAGTAAACAAAGAACATCCAAAAAACAACAAGAAACATGCCAAATATGTCCAAGAACTGGTTAATGTCTCAATTTTTGGATTTTCATGGTATGGTCTTGGGGGTGTTCTTGACAGTGGGACGGACGCTTAAGGGATTATTCTTTGATGACTTGAGGGTCATTTTAGGTAAGACGGTGTCACAAAATGTAAGGTTTAGGCATTTAGAATGTATTTTCTCCATTGCAGTATTTTGATTTACCAATCATCTTACCTTAAATATCATATATGAGTAAGGGTTTCAGTTGTGTTATCTAGTGATGATTCCCAAGGCCATTTTACGTTGAAATCTAAATGGCGAGTAAAGGTGGAGTCAAGGCCCTCAATTAGTGTTTTTTTCCAATTCAGAACTTTATGCCTTACCCAATATCTTACCATATTACCTCACCTATCTTGTGTGAAACAAGTTTTCTATTGGGTTGCCTAATTATGATTCTCAGGATCATTTTAGGGTAAATCTAGGGTCGAAATGGTAACAAAAGTATAAGCATACTCTTTAGCTGTCCAATTCACATTCCACAATCATCCACCAACAGAGTGTATCATGTGTATTGGAGGATTTCAATTTGAATGGCGTGTGATGACTCTGAGTCATTTTCATGTTAAAGACATTTAAAATTGTGACAGAAGTGACATAGACTCTTAAATCTATATCAGTATGTGGCAGTGCTACCTGAATTATTTTACTTATCCAACTGAATCAAACTTGCTTGGTGTAGCCAATGGATTATTAGCATGGACTACCCCATGAAATTGTAAAAGACAAAGTCACAGGGCCTAATGACTATGTAATTCAAACATTCAATACATCAAAGATCCCTACTTAAGATATATATTCAACAAATGCAATGAACTTATTTTGAATATTCTGCACTAGTGGGTTTCAAAGTAATTAAAAGGGATCCTTAGAACACTTGGTGACTTTAGTTATATTATATCGATGCCCACCATATTTCTACTGTCATGTTATTGCAGAAATTTCTTTGAAAAGTATCTGCCATGATTATGCTATTTGTGGTGCCTTGAGACTTGCAAATCATCCAATACCAATAGACTTGAATATGATAGCCTGTTTACTATTACTATTTTGTTGGAAAAGAGCTGTTGCAAAAAGGATGACATGATTTGTACCAAAATTTATGATTCGCTTGCAAGTATGACTGAATATAAGAGGAACAGACAGAAATTGAAGATAAAATAACATAATTTAAATTTAGGTTCACTCTTTAACTTGACTTATATACATTGCACGCCAAATATGATGTAACTTGAACCGACATGTTTTAATGACTGTAAATGCAAATATAGTCATTTTCAAAGAAATATTAATATGCCAATAGCAGATAGAATAATTGCAGGGATAGCAAAGATGATTGAGATGCATCGCAAACTGTATTCTTTACTAGTTGTTAAAATCTTAAAATAGCACTGTTCTAAATCATCCGAATACCATCAGGTGTATGGCATGTTGGTACATCCCAAATGATGTGTTTGTGAATCAACGCTTACCTGCTTAACATTACGACAACTGCATTATTTTTTTAAGAATCTACATCTCCTTACATTCTCATAATTTTTGCGACCCTTAAAACTTCACATCCACTTACTCCCTAAGCACTTGATGTATATATTTATATATATACATATATATATATATATATATATATATATATATATATATATATATATATAAATATATATATATATATATATATATATATATATATATATATATATATATATATATATATATATATATATATATATATATATATATATACATATATATATATATATGTCGTGGTAGAAACTGCGATCCGGTAGGATCGCTGATCCTACCAGTAGAAACTGCGATCGCAGTTTCTACCGGTAGAAACTGCGATCGCAGTTCCTATCAGGATTAAGCTGGTAGGAACTGCGATCGCAGTTCCTACCAGTAGAAACCGCGATCCACTTTATCACTATTCAAGGGTTTGAATGAGCAGCTCCATGGCAGTGGTCTTTTAATTTTTAACAAATCTCAGTTAAATTCAATATAGTTCGAAAAATATTTGAAGAGGGATTGTAAAACCAAACAGGATCACCAACTTTTAGTGAAATATTTCTCAAAATATTGCTTTGTTATCAAAATATCTACGCATACAGGAATTGAGTACTTAATTGAGATAATCTATTGCTCTGTAATAGGACAGTTTCAGGTTAATTGGCTGACTGACAATCTCAATCAACATTTTGGGTGTGGTTTATTGCAATTAATTTGAAGCTGTCTTTGTCAATTGTATCAGGTTGATTTGGAAACAGTCTAAAATCCTGGGAATCATCTCCCATGCATCAGTCTGGTATGACCAGTAGCTAGTGCATGATGGAACAAAGAGCAGAGTTTCAGCAGCTTCTTACAACCTACATTGATCAACTCCATGAGAGTAAGAAACCCAGCATTTCAGTAAATCAAGAAAAGTACAACAGAATACTCACTGCTCTACAACTTCCAAAGGGTGCCAAATGCAGTGAAGGGGCTCATTTCAAGTTTTGGTGCATGAAACATTTCAAATGTGTGAAAATCGGCCGGAATAATGTATTGTATTGCAAGAAAACATCCCATCCTATTGTCACAGAAGAAGAAATGTTTGAGACCATCAAACAGTGCCATGAACGTGTGGGACATGCTGGATGTTCAAAAACCTGGCATGAAATACAATCAAGCTATGCCTGGGTTCGACATGATGTTGTTCAGTTGTTTCTGAAAACCTGCAAAGCCTGCAATGTTCGTCCTACTGTCAAGAACCCTCCAGCTGGACGTCCTATGATTTCTCTGTCATTTTTGATGAGACTTCAGATGGACTTGATTGACATGTCAAGCCGTCCGGATTATGACTTTAAATGGATACTGCATGTAAGGAATCACTTCAGCAAGTTCAGCTGGGCTTACCCACTGCCATCCAAACAAGCCAAGGGTGTCGCTGATCGAATCACAGAACTCTTCTGCCAGTTCGGCCCATCCAAAATCCTTCAATCGGACAATAGCAAAGAGTTTGTTGCAGCAGTCATCAACGATTTGCAGAAAAAATGGCCTGGACTTGTCATCATCCATGGCCGACCAAGACACCCACAGTCCCAGGGATGTGTGGAACGAGGAAATTGAGATCTTCAACAGAGATTAGGAAAATGGATGGAGGAAAATGGTGATTCATGGAGTGAAGGCCTAAAACATGTGATCTTCTCTATGAACACTTCAACATCAGCTACAACAACCAAAACACCCTATGAGGTAGTCTTTGGCCAACCACCTCGTTCCTATCAAGCTGAGATGGAGATCCTGGCCAATCAAGGCATCGTAACCGAGGAAGATGTACCAGAGGGTTTCTTTGCTGACGACATCCAAGCCGAACATCTTGCTTCTTCTAATGACAACAGCCCAGAAGACAACAACCCAGAGATGAATGAGAATGATACAGCTGCTGTCCAACAAGTGAAGCGGGGGCTGAATTTCATCCTTCTTTGTAACAATGGCATTGTAGCAACCGCAACTCAACTAACAGGTATGACACGCTTCGATGGAAACCCATTCAACACCACCACTCATGCTGTGATGTCCGTCAATGATATTATTGACCCAACCCATGTGCCAGTTGAAGGAAACCCTGAGAAGTTACCACTAGAAGTTGGGCAGTTTTTACTGTGGAAACTGGATGACCTGATCAGGGATGAAGAGGAAGATACTGCACACAGGGAGGTCAGGCTTTGCGCTCGTCAAGGTTTCCTAAAAGCAGCTAGACGTCAGCTGGGAAAATACGAGACCCTTTGTGGAGATCGAGAAAAGGATTATGCTGTTGACCAAACAGTCGGGATCAAGATACAGAAGGAGGACAGAACCAAAATAGGGGCCCATTTGATCCTGTGCAAAGTATTCCAGGTAAGGACTGACACAAACATGAAAAAACAGTACAAACTATACAGTGCAACTGGTGTCATCAAGAACTGGTTTGGACCCATGGATTTAATGGATATAAACAATGCAAATTTCCCAGATCTCAATCAGGTGGACCCAAACATGCTACCCATAATCACTATTGTACAAGCTTCGAGAGGAGCATCTAATTGGCAGTCTGGACCACAAGCCGGTCCGAATATCTGCAACTGTAAGGGTTCATGTATAAACAACAGATGCTGCTGTAAGAAAGCTGGACTGAAATGCTTGTCAAAGTGCCATACATCACATGCCTGCCAGAATGTGATGTAATAATGGAAAAAAACTTAACTATGTATGTGTGGCAACAAAGGTGTCAATGGTTTTCAATCTTGCACCATTAATATGCACAGCGGCCAAAAGCAGCCAAACAATTTTGTGGAAATCTTTCACCGAAAAGAATATTTTAAAAACAATTTGAAGGATAAATGTTCAGCAGATCATCAATGACAACTCTCCTTCAAATATTGTGTGAAATCAATTGTCAAAAGTATCAAAACTCCAGATGAAAATGAATAACAAGTGTAAAGTGTGACTCTCAAGGAATAATGATTTAATTTACTTATAAATTTACATAAAGCATGAAGTGAAATTTAAAAGATTTGCTACTGTAACAATTACTAACAAGCAGATAAATTAATACATATGCATTACTGAACTGGTGCTGGGTCTTCTATATCCAAATAGTGAGAAAATGTGCAATTGAGGTGAATTACAATTATTGTTAATTTGCAAGGAAAGTGAAAAGCTGTTTGGCTTTGTATCAAATTGTAATCCTAGTAATCCATACTAGACAATTGTTATTATACATGTATAAACTATGGGCTTGGTTCAATTGCACTTAAAACTTACCTATGTAATTCTATTGAAATTAAGGTTACAATGTAGATGTCCAAGTATTAATTGTTGGGTATAGGTAATTGAGTGGTCAGTAAGATTTGCTATTTAGAAGCTGATAGTTAAGATGCTTTCAATTTGACTTTTCTAGAATTGAAGATGAATATTAAAGTCAATATCTTAACCCATTTACACTCAGAGCAGCCAAAACAGGCCTAACTAAATTGGGGCTATTTTACTTACGAACATTTTTCTGGAAAACATTTGATTGAGAAATGATGATCAGAACCCATATACCAACTCTCCTTGAAATGTTTTGTGAACTTTCGCTTTATTGCTATATTATTTTCAAAAATATCAGAGTAGCAGACTTATACTTTCTAGAGGAATTCGGAGTGTCAATTGGTTAAAGACCAAATGAATGAAGAAATGAGTATTTGGAGAAATATTGTATATCTAAGTAAATACATATAGTATTCTCATAATACTGTATAAACTGGTTATACTATTGTTTGACTGTGTTAAAGATATTTGAAGCCTTTTCATGATGTCACATTGTACCAGTATCTGTTGGGAGTGAACTATTGTAAAAGTATCAGTTGGGAGTTGACTATGTATAAATAGTTAAATCTAACTGTAAATTGCATAAAAGAGATTTGAAGACTTCATGAATATTGTGCCAGAATATGTTGCATGTTTATTGTATTCAAATGGTGCTATTCAAAGGTTGAATACTCATAAGCGATCTATTGTAAGTGTCTTAATGAAGAAATAAAGGTGATTTTTGCTTTGAAATTCTCACAAAAAACTGTTTTTATCTTACTACTGCAACAATGGGTTACCATATATTGCTAAACATATCAGTACTATCACAGCCTTTACTGAATCACAGTTTCTACCAAGGGATGGTAAGATTGTTCTGGTAGGATCGGCGATCCTACCGGTAGAAACTGCGATCGCACTTTATACTTGTAGGATCGGCGATCCTACCGGATCACAGTTTCTACCACGACATATATATACATATATATATATGTATATATGTATATATATATATATATGTGTGTGTGTATATATATATATATATATATATATATATATAGATATATATATATATATATATATATATATATATATATATATATATAGATATATATATATATATATATATATATATATATATATATATATATATAGAGAGAGAGAGAGAGAGAGAGAGAGAGAGAGAGAGAGAGAGAGAGAGAGAGCCTTCTTGCTCATTTGGCAATACTGGTATACACACGACAAACTCCAACGAAAGAGATTTCCCTGGATGTTTTTCAAATCAGCTCTCACTCAATATGCACGGACATGCAGTTCCATAAAACCCACCTGTATTGAGTGAAAGGCATGCTGCAGACATTAATGCAAGAACTAGATGCGTTTAACTTGGCAATGGTACCGCACACCTGGTTACTATTGTCTTAATCACTATATTCACGCGAGAATTGAGGTCGAGGCTTCGTGACGACTAGACACAAGAGTGATATTGTCTCATCGGACTACCCACTAGCACTACCGATTTCAAATGAGAAGACTGCAGTGGTACAGGAACACGATGTTTTGCCTTTGGCGAATGTATAATGATTGTGCAGACAGGCCTAAGAACATATAATGCAATGTCATATTCTGTTTATGATTAGAGAATAAATCTGTCAGAAATATGAGCGACATAGCTCTTGTAGAGAGATGCATTTACATCTGTTTGAGTTGGGGATGTTCTATTCATCTTTTCCTAAGACGGACTTAATCTTGGAACACACACACACAAAAGTCACATCTTTGCATCACTGGGTCTAGATATTGGCGAGAGTGCACATTTTAAATACTTAGTAATCAGTTTGTGTTAGAATGAGTTTTGTCACTTGGCATATCTATCCTTTTATCTCCCCAGTGTGACTGTCGTAGTGGGACCTGCATCATTAGGTGATTACGCTATGATTTAAGTTTATTCCTACTGTTCCAGCTAGTTGGATGAATGCAAAACATTCGTATTATCTATGTATCCGCTAGATGACCCTTATTTTCTATCGATACATGGCCACTGTCGATAATAATCGCATATTCACAACGCAGGTAAAAAGGTTCTTCAAGTCAGGCAAATATTTCACAAATGTTATCACGAACTAGGATTGTATTACCTTTCAACTTGGTAATTACTTAAGCCAAATACAGAGGAGGATCGGTAGTTCAGTGAAAGATAGACCCCAAGGAAGCTGTGGTGTATGGGTTATACCCAAGGTGAATGTTGAATTGGAGAAAAATGACTTCAATAGCTAATTCAAGAACACTTTGTTGGTATGTTCTTTTTCTATATCCCTATATTGAAAGAATGACCTAGAATAATGAGAAAGGATAACACTATTTAAGAAAATATCAAGTGTTCATTTGATAGTTTGATATTTATAGGGTGAGACCAGATCAGTGTTTGAATGCAGGTCTGACTTCTGATAAGGTATTTTTTCAGTTCTCATATTAGTGTATGTGTTCTAAAAGTGAAAATAGTCTTAGGGGGTATATACATCCCTTGTTTTGAGATAGCTCGCCTCTAATAAAAACCTAATCATAGAGGCCAAATGTCAGCCAATGTAGTTTTACTTGGGAAATATATACTATAACATTGCTAGTGTGCTTCTAAACATGGCTATTGGAATAGTAATGAGGAATTACATCCCCAAAATCCCATGATAGTATTTGCAATCCCTGTTTGATGAAATGATAAACTTTTAGAATTCTGAAGGGTGAGCTGTAATATAAATGATACATCTAAAATATAACCAACTTATTCCTAGCTTTATAACACACACATGACCATGATTAATGGTCTGGGCACGGTTTACCGATGCACTAAATATTACCACAGATCTGGTATAGGAGGTTTTCATCGTAAATCTAGAAATCCTCATTACATTCATACGTATTTCCAATTTTATGTATATATATATATAATTTAATTTCTGCTATTAATTTTTTATGAGAACTTGTGTAGATTATGTTAAATGGCATTACCTCATTTAGCAATTTTTTAATCTGAAATATTCATGAATCCCATGAAGCTTTCTGCATCTCCCATGATAGACTGGTCCTTTCCTCTATGAGTTATATTGGTACTCTGTCTCACACTTACCACACTGCAATGTAAACAGCAGGATATGGAGTGAGAGAAAGGGAACCAGGTGAAAAAGCGCCATCTAGTGGGCACACCTAGAACTATTTATAGTAAGTTTGATCTTTTTAAACAAGCCGTTGAAAATGCTTTTAAAATATGTTACATATTTTAGATTCCGACGTTGTGATCATTTAAGTTTAATGTGCTTATTGTTGGCATTTTTGTTTCACAATTTTACTGACAAAGCATGAGAGTGAGATGCAAGAAAAAGGTCCCTATATAAGTTGTCCGGTTTCTTTTAACAAAAAGTGACTAATGGTCAAATTGTGTCAGTGACTGACCTAGATAGTCTTGGAGGACATTATGGAGTGAGATTTAATGCCCTGCGGTGCAGGGCATTATGGGGATTTAATGACCGGTCACATGGTACGAATGCTGATTGCTGATTGGGTGAGCCAGATGAAGCAATAATAAAGATATATAGTTATCTAAAGTATAGAATTATATTGGGCAATGTTACTTAGTGCAATTATGTAGATAAACGAGAAAAATGTTGAAGTTTAGCAGTGATAATTTGCACCTACTCCTCTCTGCAGAGGTGACATTCGATATATTAATAATTGGTAAGCAGTGAATACAGCTGCCATTTGAGACGACAGCTAAGGCTCATAAATTCCCTGTGCTGTGATCTGGGCGTTATTTGCGACATATTGGCCGATGATGTATAGAGATCCTGCGGAGGACTTTACATTGTGGTATTCTCAACACGACCGGTCTCTGTCAACGTGTCTCGGTATACTAGTAAGTTACAGAGCTGAATTGCAAAATAGAAACCGCTTATCCCCAGAAACAACCGTAATACAGTTATGCTATTGAAATGAACAGTTATTCGAGAGAAACCTATCTTTCAACCAATGCGGGTTCTTTAAATTATAGAGGTTCTACAATATCTTGAACTTCGGTAATGCCCAGGGCCCACTGTCAATGATGTTTGGGGCAACAGCGCCGCTGCAAGATATTGATTTTTACCCTGGTGCGTCACGTTATAACACGATTAATGTGAGGTAATACCCAGCACATTGAATATGGATGTAGAGTTTAGTGCTACAAGAGACGGATCCACTGTGGAGCTGCACTGCGCAAAGCTGTGGCAGAGCCTGGGAAGCCTTCAGAACCTGCTCACCCTGTGGAAGCACTTAGGATAGGAGATAGATAAATACTGTATAACTGGTTAATTTGGCGTGTACTTAAGTTGGCGTTTTTTTCAAAAAAGTATTTTCCCTGTATTTATTTTGGCGTCTGGAGCAGTCAGAACAACGCCATCTTTATGTAGACATATTTTTTATGCGATTTTTAATTTGGCGTTGATGGGCATTCGCCAAAAAACACCAAATTAAAAACCACGCCAAATTAACCAGTTATACAGTATCCCACGCCACACTCGGGACAAAGCACGAGCAATTTTACTAGTATACGTGGCTCTTTTCTAGATATTGAATTTAACTAAAACCTGACCGCTTTAAAAACTATTTCGGGTATCAAATGGACGTGCCCAAGATATGGATAAAATCATTGCTAAGGGTTAGACGAAGGGATCAGCTCATCTCTTGTTTTCGTTTTGACTTTCATTCGAAGTTATGCATATTAAAAAGTTCGAAAAGCACATTTTCCCTGTTATTCAAGAAATTAGGGAGTTGATTTCGAACTTTTAATTGAGCAAATATTGGAATAAATCTAATAAATATCGTACCGAGTAGAAGGTGAAATTCATATATAACGTTCGACTGAAAGTAGCTCATAGGAATATACTCTACCTGATGGGATGGTTGATGGTTTAGCAATTTACAATTTGACTATATTTGTCAATTCAATTTACTTTTACTGTGAAAATAAGGTGTGTTATCATCTACAAAAGTAGATGATTAATACGTTTGCTCTATCTACTAAATCATTTCATTGATTTTATTATTTAATCTCTATCGTGTACCGTATGCAACTTGATTCCTTCCGTCAGTGCTTGATGAATACATCAGTTACGAACTATTGAATCCTTTTGGTTATTTGATTAATCTAACGCAACCTTGCCTTAAAACCCATTAGAGAAAAATATTTGTTAATGGTATCGTTACATGAAAGCTTACGATGATATAAAAAAGAAGAAGTTTTTCACCTGCACTGCGCTTTAAATTCATCCCCGGCTGCCCGGCCTGTGGCCCGGAGGCTCTTTAACCAATAGGCATCAGAAGAGTGTTTAGCAATCATACGAATTGGTCACACGCACTTGACTCACTGCTATTTAAAAAAAAACCTTACTGAATATCAGTATTTGATAGTCATTTTACTGTCAAACATATTACACCTACTTGATTGTTTTGATTTACTTGAATACAGAAATAGACACTTGAAATGTAAATATATTTCAGGAACTCTTCAAGAAAGTTCTGATTAACCTGAGATTAGTCTGTTTTAGCGATTGTGGCGCATTCCAAGAGTTTAGTGTCTTTTGAAACCATGCATGAACTACTTATAATCTGATGATGTTCATTGTTCTGTTAGCATTTTTATTCATGTATTGCTTTGTATACATATCTTAGGGTACTAGACGGCCTTTGTGTGCCAATGCGCTTGTAAGCACCCATTCACAACGCTTTGATATGTATTTAGTTTTTGACTCACTATCCGGAATTCTTCTCTACAATGTTTAGTAGAATGACATAAATTTGATTTGGTAACCCTTACGTTACCTGTTCTATCATACCTGGTGTCGGGCAATATCCGTACAAGCGTAAGAGCTTCATTACATGTTTACTGTAAATCACTTAAATATGGCGTGAACATTAAATAGCGCAAACACGATACTGTCCTGGATAGCGTGATCTAGGTATAGCGGTGAACGGGAAAGGCAGCAGCAAGTTCTATTAAGAATTTTACAAAAACGGGGATTTTACAATAGCGCATACGGGCAAAGCGCTATTATCGCTATCTTATTGTTCCCGCTATACTTAAGTGATTTACAGTATTTGATAGTTTCACGGCTTTGATAAAAACCAGCACAGCATGGTTTGCGCAGTTTCCTTGGCAAGCAGTTAGAGAGAAAACACTATACGTTTGGCCTGTACAATCTGTTTTCCTTCTTAAATGCTGCGCGTGATCCACATCTTAAAATCCTTGTTAGCATTTACAAAAAACTTTTCTGTCTCTGCCTAAATCTATGAAAGCTTGTTGATAGTGCGTGGGATTGTTGCAGACAGCCTCACGTCGTGTCAAAACCCCCGGGGTGAGTGAGAGAGCAGCAGAAGCCTGACTGGGCAGCTCCAGTGATGGCCCTGCCGGGTAATTAGTGGCTATATGGATGTCGTTAGCGTGTCACAGGGGTGTTCTCGTACTCTCTATCACTCCTCACTTCTTCCTCTAATTGTCCTTTCCCATTGACGACCACGGTGTGTCCTGAATGAAACAAGCAATCTCTGCATGCTTAATGCCACACCTCTACTTGCAGCCCTGCTTGTCAAAATAACTCCTTCTCAAATATGACATTGGAAACAGTGGGAGTGACAAACTCTCTTCATAATTCAGTATTTCAATAAAGTAGTGTCATTCGCTTACATTAAGACAACATCATTCTAATGGACTAATAGGAGACCCTATGCTGAGTAAGAGTATCAATTACTATTAATAATAATAATAATAATTGGAATTTATATAGCTTTTCCATTCATAAAATGTTCAAAAGCGCTGCACATTGTCATAGTTTGAGTCATAGTCAACAACGCCTCAATGGGCGAGCCTGAAACGGTGTGTTTTGAGACACTTCTTGAAGGCCTGACACGATGTAGAATCCTTCAGGTGTTGTGGAAGCGCATTCCATAATCTCGGTGCACTAATGGAGAAAGCGCGATCTCCAAATTTGAGTCTAGTCCGAGGCTCATCCAGAAGGCCCTTTGCTTCTGATCGTAGATGGCGTCTGGGTTTATAAGGCACGAGCAGCTCCTTGATGTACTTAGGTGCAAGTCCGTTGAGCGCCTTGTATACCAGCAGTAGGACCTTAAATTGGATGCGGGATTTGATTGGTAGCCAGTGAAGCTTGATGAGAACATGTGTGATATGTTCATACTTCCTGGTTCTCGATACTATCCTTGCTGCACTGTTTTGTAGTCGCTGCAGCTTTGCAATCAAATCCTGTTGTATTCCAATTAGGAGAGCATTGCAGTAATCCAAACGAGACATCACCAGTGACTGCATCACTGTTTTTGTGGCATCTTCTGTTAGCACACGTCTCGCTTTTCCAATATTTCTCAGGTGAAAGCTAGATTTTTTGACAACACTTTTGACATGGGGTGCCATGATCAGTTGAGAGTCAAATATAGCTCCCAGATTCCGCACAGGCTCAGATGCAACAGACACATCAGTCCCCGCTACAGAGAGTGACTTAATGTTCAGTTCAGCTAGGTGTTTCTTAGAGCGGAATAGAATGATTTCAGTCTTGTCATTGTTGAGTTTCAGCTTGTTCTGAGACATCCGGACACTAATGTCACACAAACATGTCTCAAGATTTAGGATTTCTCGATTGACTATTGCGTTATCACTTGTCTTTTTGAATCATAAGCAGAGCTGGGTGTCATCATGCCACACCTCTACTTGCAGCCCTGCTTGTCAAAATAACTCCTTCTCAAATATGACATTGGAAACAGTGGGAGTGACAAACTCTCTTCATAATTCAGTATTTCAATAAAGTAGTGTCATTCGCTTACATTAAGACAACATCATTCTAATGGACTAATAGGAGACCCTATGCTGAGTAAGAGTATCGATTACTATTAATAATAATAATAATAATTGGAATTTATATAGCTTTTCCATTCATAAAATGTTCAAAAGCGCTGCACATTGTCATAGTTTGAGTCATAGTCAACAACGCCTCAATGGGCGAGCCTGAAACGGTGTGTTTTGAGACACTTCTTGAAGGCCTGACACGATGTAGAATCCTTCAGGTGTTGTGGAAGCGCATTCCATAATCTCGGTGCACTAATGGAGAAAGCGCGATCTCCAAATTTGAGTCTAGTCCGAGGCTCATCCAGAAGGCCCTTTGCTTCTGATCGTAGATGGCGTCTGGGTTTATAAGGCACGAGCAGCTCCTTGATGTACTTAGGTACAAGTCCGTTGAGCGCCTTGTATACCAGCAGTAGGACCTTAAATTGGATGCGGAATTTGATTGGTAGCCAGTGAAGCTTGATGAGAACATGTGTGATATGTTCATACTTCCTGGTTCTCGATACTATCCTTGCTGCACTGTTTTGTAGTCGCTGCAGCTTTGCAATCAAATCCTGTTGTATTCCAATTAGGAGAGCATTGCAGTAATCCAAACGAGACATCACCAGTGACTGCATCACTGTTTTTGTGGCATCTTCTGTTAGCACACGTCTCGCTTTTCCAATATTTCTCAGGTGAAAGCTAGATTTTTTGACAACACTTTTGACATGGGGTGCCATGATCAGTTGAGAGTCAAATATAGCTCCCAGATTCCGCACAGGCTCAGATGCAACAGACACATCAGTCCCCGCTACAGAGAGTGACTTAATGTTCAGTTCAGCTAGGTGTTTCTTAGAGCGGAATAGAATGATTTCAGTCTTGTCATTGTTGAGTTTCAGCTTGTTCTGAGACATCCGGACACTAATGTCACATAAACATGTCTCAAGATTTAGGATTTCTCGATTGACTATTGCGTTATCACTTGTCTTTTTGAATCATAAGCAGAGCTGGGTGTCATCAGCATAGCCATGATTGTTCAGACCGCAGGTTCGGATTAGCTTGAAAGTTTGAAAGTTTGAAACTTTAACCAAAGTTTCAAATTTCTAATACGTTTTGGAAGTTTGAAAGTTTGAAATTATAACCAAAATTTCAAATATCCAATACGATTTGAAACTACAGAAATTTGAATTATTAAGTGTACTACTGACCATATATATATATATATATATATATATATATATATATATATATATATATATATATATATATATATATATATATATATATATAATTATATATATATATATATATATATATATATATATATATATATGTATGTATGTATGTATGTATGTATGTATGTATATATATATATATATATATATATATATATATATATATATATATATATATATATATATATATATATGTGTGTGTGTGTGTTTATGTATTCATGTATGTATGTATGTTTGTATGTATGTATGTATGTGGGTATGTTTGTTTGTATGTGTGTATGTATGTATGTATGTATACATTAAGTAACTGACAATGCCAAGTCGTGTTAGGTAGTAAAAATATGTATCCACCTTAGATGAAATATAATTGTACCTTGATTTTGTGTTTGTTTCGGTGTTTCATCACAAATATATGATCGTATATAGTATATAGCAGTGTAGTAGCTTCATATTCGTTAAAGCGAGTACTACACCCAATTTAAATAATAGCTTAAAACGGAATGCAATCGGATCTCATTCTTACCTAGAATTTAGTTCAAGTGCATGACTAGAACACATGAAAAGCATTGTTACAGGCGTCGACAAGAGACAGAATGAGATAGACCTAATATGAAAATAAGTTATAGGATCGTTATGACTAAGTTGCAGGTTGTAAATAACTATTTAGGAGATCAATATCAGAAGTTGGAGATTTGTAAGGAATTTGCGTGGTTTTACCACAGCATTGTCAACATGGGTTTTCTCAGATTTCCCATAAACTTCGCAAAGTTACTGCAAATTAGAAACATCTAACAATTCGTGTGGGAATCATGAAACATAAGATAAATGACCCACTAAAATTTGGAACACTCTATCCTCTCAAAATGATCTTTAATCTCTAGCTTTCTCTTTGCCTAAAACATATGTTGGACAAATTACTGATACGTCAACGGGAAAGGTTTTTATCCACCACGATAGCACACGATATTGGCCTTAAATATTGTGAACTATGCTTATGGAAAGCATTATACAATTAGCCATATATACACTTTCCAGAAGCATAAAGTGCAAACTTAGTGTTTACATTTTGCCTCATATTTTGATCAGGGACCAAAATATATTGCAATAGTAGCGATGCAGTTGCAAAACTAGACCGAAATATCTGACTTCACATTTGCCTAGGTGTTGATTTTCTATATTAACTTGGAATATTTGGACATTTAACAAATACGTTCAGGATGTATAGCCAGAGGTCCACCTATAGTGAGAATTTACCACCACAATCAGCTTGTTGTGTGCAACATTGTGAAAAGGCCTGTGAAAATGGCGAGAAAGATGACGGACTTTCCTTCTCTTCAACAACAATTTCAGTCGTAGATGACTGCATAGAGTATGAATATCGGTAGAATTGCATTGAGCTTGAACATGACAGTGGTCAGAACGGATATGGATTGTCTTTGCGGGCAGAACTTGTAGATGTCCCAAAAACGCCTGCAGTATTTTTGCTGGTTGTAGTGGTAAATTCTCACTATAGCCGGAATTCTGGCGATATATATATGCCAACGACATCCTTAAAGTATTTAAGAAACGTCCAAACAACCAAATTGACACAGAAAATCAACATCTAGGCCAATGTAGAGTCAGATATTTCGGTCTATTACAAAACATGCATTAAAACTCATTAATGAAACCCGCATGTAGAGCGTTAAGGTCTTATGAAAATAATATATAAAGCGGAAATATTCCATCTTGATCCTATGACGATAATGAATTATTTATTCAAACTTGTCGCCCGCCAGGTGGGGGTTAGTTTACCAACAACCACTAAGACAACCGGGTCGTTTGGATATCATGAACACCGTCTCCGTTAAAGACCTTCCTGCGAGTAGAATTCCATTGTAAAAGTTCACACGACAAGTACGGCGTACCGGGAGATGAGAATTGAACGATAATGTACGTGATGAACTAATGTGATCATAATGTTAATGTATTCCTGATGGGATGTACTATCCGCGACCTCCATCGTTATGAAAGTCAACACGTATATATTGCTAGCCATTGTCTCTGGTTTTTGGTTTACGCTTTTTAGAGTTTTTAATTGATGAAATACACGTCCGTGTTTTTCAGTCCCGACTAAGTTGTCCCGATGAAAGCAAAGAAACGAAAAATAAGGTTATTCGGTGAACCTGTACAAATCCCAATAGCTGAAACCGATACGTCATATACCATTCAATGTATGCGACTCGATAGTGGCTTATCTTTAGATCATATTGTATTAAAATTCCAAAGGATATATTTTCGTCAAATAAATGTTACGTTTCCTTTAATATGCGGAAAGGAGATTATTTGCTACTACCACTGTGCTTGTATGTTAAGGTAGATTATTGGGTCAATGTGTTGACTGTTTTTCCTCTCCCTTTTTTGTATTTGACAATTAGCCTATAAGAAGTATGTATTGCCTGAAAAGCCGTCGGATGAGGAATACAAAACTGTCCCAAACGTACCAACAGGAGAGGGTAAAGGAGAGGGCCAAAAACTAAAATAGCATGCATCGTGTTTTCAAACGGAGCTGCTATTAACAATTATAGACATAGGACCGTCACATTTCGCAAGTGAGGAGGAAAGAGCAACATGAAGAGATATTTCTCAACCGGTTGCTCTGTTCCAGTTGTATAACCATGTCTTCGGTAGATTGGTTGAAAATGAGAAAAATTGCATTTTTTACCTCTAGATTGCATAACTTTGTCACAAAAATCAATTTGAAAAGAAAATGTGATATCCTTCTCTGTGTAATACTCTTCGCAGGCACTTTGAAAAAAAGCAAATCCGTTCATATTTGACACACAGAAAGACTTTTTGGAGCGACCATGTCTAGCTATAATTCAATATAGAGAAAAGGGTCCAAGAAGAAACCTTTTTTCTGTTTGCGTGCAGGCCTAAATGTACATAAGGTTCCTTGACAAGCGACCTCTCACTATTCTCAGTGATGGCCTACAATGCCGACATTTAATTCCTGCACTAAATGCCTGGGTTGCCCGGGCATAATACATGACTGCACACCTGATTGCCACCCAGTCTCCTGGGCATAGATGCATGGATGACCTCACAACTGAACGTGGCTTTTATTCGCAAGCAAGTGGGTCATTGATGTACTTGGCTTATGTTTTTCACGTATTCTCCATGAATGTTTGTAGAACCGGACACTGGCAGACGTCCGGACGACTGGTGCAGGAATGTTATATCTGTACTGTAAACAATCACAGTTGGTCTGGTCCTAAGGAAAAGGTTGTAAGCTTTATCATATATAAAATCTCAAATTTACACTATATTCATAAATTCACTGTAGAAGCAACCTCACTGCATAAGCATTATTGTCAAAGGAAACATAAACAAACTTTACACCAATCAAGACCGTTGCTCCCACAGCTTTGATTCCGATAACAACAACAACAACAACAACTACTACTACTACTACTACTACTACTATGGTAGGTCTGAAAGCAATACATTTTTGATTTTAAAACTTTTGAAAGTACAGGAGGAGTTTCTCGTCATATTTAGAAATTAGGCTCAAATAAATACCATTTTCTAGGAAACTAGTCTCGACGATTGGCACGAGTCCTGCTTGATTATGAAGTGCTATGAGACGAGATGTCACCGCTCTACTTCAGCTACATATTTACATTAGATAACAGCTGTTGTGATGTCTACACCATTCGCTGGACAGTCCTAATGGACAAACATGTGACCCAGAGCAGTTATCTAATTGTTCTGTTCAGTGTCATGGTGATTAAGGGGCAGAGTGGTGGATTGTAACAGCTTGGTATGTTGGGCAAGGAGCATGGGAAGTGTATTTTGATATCTTGCTGTTGAACCTAATGGAATATACACCACCTAGAGCTAGCCGAGTGGTCGAGGGCATAGAAAGGTCTTCTATAGTCTACAGTTTCATGTGTGTGTACGTGTTGGTATCAGTAATACGTACTGTAAATGTTTTCATGTATTAAGCATGATTATACAGATATATCAAGATTGGATAGTAACATAACAAAGACAAAAATACATCGAGATTGAGTAGTATAGAACTAGAACGGAAACTGATCGTCCAAAACAAAATATACAAATAAAGGATACATATTATAACTTAGGAGGAAGAAAAGCATAGAGGAAATCAAGTACTTGAGATCCTAGCTTTATTAAGTTAAATAGGTAAATTACACAAAAAATGAGTTTGAGTATTGTCTCAGTTAACTTGTCCTTGATTCTAAGAACTAAGATGCCCATGCATGTACTAGGGGTCCGTCATACTACGTAGGGGGTACAGTGAAGTCACGACACTTTTCATGAATCAGACTTCCAAAATTTCCATTGATATCTTTGATAAAATCAAAATCTCTTCTCTCAACTTAAATTACCCATGGCATTGCAGAATTATATGTTTAGCATTCTGCTCTCTAGACAAATCCTACCGCTCGCACCACTTTACCGAATTTGACTCTTAAAGCTAAGGTCTCACATGGAATTTGCAGGAATTCGACCGTATTCGACATATATTCGAAAAAGTCGAATACGACCGAATTCGACCCACATTCGACTAAATTCGACCTGGCAAAAAGTCGCTGGGTTAGGCAAAAAAGATGGTAATTTTTTCGTGTCGAATGCGATGGGAGATCGCTTTAAGTCGCATTCGACAGCCAAAATGTCGAAAGGTCTAACTATGTCGAAAACACTTTGCACATACGACTTTATGCAAATGACAAGTTTGATTGACAGGTTGTGTCGAATGCGACTGTTAAAAGTTCGCATTCGACTTGAAAAATCGCATTCGAAGTTTATAAAATCTCATTCGACAAAAATTAATTCGAATGCGATTATTGAAAAAAAAGAAGTTTGCATAATCGTGTTGTCGCATTCGACTTATTAAAATTAGCATGTACAATTCTAAAGTCGCATTCGACTTTTAAGATGTCGAATGCTAAATGTAATGTCGCATTCGACATTTGAAAAGTCAAATGCGATATTTTAAACTCGCATTCGACATATCAATTTGTCGAATACGACATTAACAATGTGCGAGGCTACTTTTCCAACCTAAAAATAGCGATGAAACTAATTGAGTCGAATGCGCACATACAATATACGCATTCAACTTCGTTAACATCGAATGCATCATCGCAAAATCGCATTCGACGTACTTCTTTCGAATGCGATGTTATGCAAATGAGGCAAGTCATTATGTTAATGACTTACTGCAAACCCGATCGCATTCGACCACGTAGCGATGCGTGGACTCCGTGAAATGATCTAGCTTTTTTTCCGACGCATTCGACAAGTTCACTAATTGAATTTCGACTTTAAATTTGCCGCCAAAAAGAACCTCGTTTTCGAATTGCCGAACTCCGGACAAACATCGAATGCGAGCTTTTCCGAAAACTCGCATTCGACTCAAAATTTGGGGGTTTTCCTCATTACCATATCATTTGCATAACGTCGAATTCGTGCGAATTCATGTGAGACCCTAGTATAGCTTAAGACGGCGCACTTCAGCAAACTAGCTCGACCCTGTTTGTCTTCACACAATCTTATTAGTCTTGAATCCACCATATTTAATGTCTCGGTCCAGGGAGGGCTTTACACAAAATGCCACATACGATTGGATGTGGCATGTATTTTGCATAATCATTATCGGAGTCCCAGGCTGTTTTAATGCATTGGAAAGAAACCACATTAGAATAAAGCAGTGCAATTTTTACGGCAATACAGTTTATAATTTATAAACTTATGAGCTTTAAAAACCCACACGTATCAGGAATTTTAAGTTTTATGAACAGCTAAACTAATGAAAATCATATCAATAGAGGGAAAATATTCTACAATCTACAAGCCTTTACCCAGAAACTTATTAGATCTGTTGCAGGGAGATTTTATTATTGGGCATTTTTCTATCACCACCTTTTAACTGACATATATCATTACCGACTGGATCAGGTCGTCAGGATTCTTTCATCACCATTGGTAGGATGACGATGACAATACTACTACTACTACTACTACTACTACTACTACTACTACTACTACTACAACTACTACCACATATACTTCCACTAATACTACTACTACTTAAAATAATACCGATGCTAACAATAAGTATCATAATGATAACGCCTGTCACTTATCACCCCATATTTTAATCTTCATGTAAATAGTGACGATCCAGGAGTTAAAAAGCAGTGGACCCGAGTGTCCAAGGAAACCATCGACTCACCTTAAGTCAACAAAGAATTTTGTATGTGCTTACAGTAGCAATGTTTCTGCAGCTAGCCCCTATTATATAGTAGTGGCTATTGCATTTCAGATGCACCTTAGATACCAGAAATCAGAGGATAATTTATAGTGCCCTCATTCCCTACAGTATCTAAAGCTAAGATATTGATGGCATAATTGATTGTACTGAGGATGAGCTCTAGGGTAATAGATTGGAACTTTGCATACGTTGCTTTTCTCTCTAGGGGAACGAAGCCTTAAGGTCGTTCTCCTGCTAATCAACTTTATAAATGGTTTAAACGAAGATAAGCCCACCTCTAAGTACAATTGACAGTCACTGCGTATTTGCATTTTCTGCACGTCCATTTCTGGTTGCAGTTAAAGGATTCCACTCACTACTGTCGCCCTGTACACACAGGTCAATTCGTTAATTATTTTTTTTCTAGTTGTTCGGACTCCAGGAGGAACA
Source organism: Maea johnstoni (assembly GCA_963942565.1). NCBI lineage: Eukaryota > Metazoa > Annelida > Polychaeta > Spionida > Magelonidae > Maea > Maea johnstoni. The sequence goes on along the minus strand of OZ012689.1, from coordinate 12,594,392 downwards.
AACGTAACAAAGTGATAAATATGTCCTGAAAAGTAGTAGAGTGGGTTAGCACAAAAACCTAAAACTAGACACAGAAAATAGCAACGGATGTGTAAGAGCTTTCCATGATACAAATGTAGGTTCTCTACTAGCTAGGGTTAGCCATAATAGCACTTTAAATATTGAATGTTTGTCACCTCTCACAACGGGCAGCTTTTAAAGGGCAGGGCCTGCCCATATAGCCCAGCGGTCTGGAACATTATACATCACCTGCTCGCTATCTCGCACCACTGTAGCAGGCATAACATACTTAGCTACATACTTAGCAACATACTCATAACCATGCAAAAATTAAAGTCATCGTGTACATAAAGGCCTGACTGCACAGCCAAGTATACTCGGTATGATTGTATAGAGTACGGCAAAAGTTATATAACCTGCTGTTAAAAAAACGACATCTCGGTAAATGAATTATCTAGATAGTTATCTAGAAACGTGTATTTTTTATACTAAGCTTAGGCGTAAGGTTATTGAACAGTATGATTAGGGCTAGATTAATTTAGAAACATTGGTAAAACTCTCCAAGATTCAACCATTGGCAATTGGCTAATTGTTAGGGTATAATACACACGGGAACTACATGAGGTGAAATGCCAAGACTGGTTTGAACAGAGGAAGGATTCGATAATGACACAACTTCAATACCATGGTAACGAGTATTGCTATATGTATAGACTGGAACTCAAAGCTAAATCATGACATGCCGGTTATCAACGGTTAATGAAACCAGTGTACCTGGGTTAATAACGAACCCCAAGACACTGACAACCTTTTCACATGCCTCCATCCAGGAACTTTGCGCAATGTTCTAAGCCACTCAGCCAGACCACTGGGCTATAGCGGTATTCCATGTATTATTCAGGCTACATTTGATGGAAGATAGCGAGCAGTTGATGTGCAATACCACAGACAACTCAGCTATCAGGTACATATAGACCAAGAGAGTAAATGACTGAGGGTACTCCACATCTATCTGCAAGCCTACATAATGATAAAAGAATTCCTGTCATCAACTGAGAGAACACTTATTCTAGATACACTGCTATAACTACAGCACGTATCAATAACAGCACATACAACTTTCCAGGTAATCACAACAAAATATCACCTGTGTGATCAATGCCAACATTAGCAAAATGTGATGCAGGCTCAACTTGAAGCTACGGTAAAGGGGGCACAGACTGACTGGAAGTCTGAGCATCTTGCTTGGACAAGCAATGCATCGCTTTGTAACTACATTTACATTGCATCTGACACCAAAAATCCAATTATGATTTCTAAGTGAATCCAGGATAGTTTAAATCCCAACATGCTTCAACAGATTGTGGTGGAATCTGACGGCCAACGCTGACAAGTGGAACCTTGGTAGAATGATAGTTTTCTTTTTCAAATGAATGATCCAACATCTTTAAGCGTCCTCTAACCCTTAACAGACCACTCCTCCCTAAAGAGGGGTTCATGTTCCTTATTGACAGATCCTTTGGAATCTTTTAGCCTTGTTTCAGTTTGGTAATGACACTGCTGAACAAACTGAAAAACAATCAATATGGCCTTGCTTATTTCTGGAAACACTAGGTCACCTTTCCTGACATTGCGTATGAAACTTAGCACCCATGCCACTACCCTGATGCTTGTCTGTAAGCTTTCCTATCTCTCTAGGTCTATAGGGTCTGTAACAATGTTATCATCTCCAATAAGCAATATGGTCTAAGGGGAAATTTCATCAAATGCTAGTTCCTCCAAACTACACTCTAGAACCTCTGTCTTTAGGAAATCAGGTCCATGCATTCATTGGTATGATTTTTACAACTTTTTTGGGAAACACATCCCTAATAATAAGAGCAGCTGGGTTGTATTTTCTCCTAGTTGATTGTATTTTCCCTTCATGGGTTATATTTTCGAGCATTAGGGCAATGCCCCCACTGGAGAGGGGATATCAGCTTGAAGATCTATTCTAATATATTCTCAACAAACTTCTCCATCAACCCAGAACGACTCAAGTTGTGCGGAGACAAGGTGCCTGCAAATGTCAGATGGAGAAAAAATATATCTATCTCACTAAACTGTAGATACATAAGCTAATTTCACCAATTTGCAGAAAAGCCAAAGTAATAAATGCAGTCACTTTCCACATATAAAACCATAGAAGCAGTCCCACCAGATTGGGAATCAAGTTAGGACGCACAATCATTCAAGGATAGCCTATTTGCACCTGAGGCCAATGCATCAAACACAGGTCTGATTTCAGTAGAAATAATACAAATAGTTGGTCTATGATGCATGTAAAATACAGGTTAGGGGCTAACTAAATGTCTTGAAGTGAGGAATAGACCTCAATGGCAAACTTGATATCACCTTTAGATAATGGTGAAAGTTATGAACATTTACTAACTTCAGATCTCTCTGAATTGTCCACCACAACACAAAAGTGGTCCTTGAATGTATGCCATTTAGTTATCTCATTGGAGAATGTTTGAGGTTCCAGATAAAGCTAGTCAGCTTCCTGTGGTGTAGATATATGAGAGCTATTGACACTCCCTTGCTTTTTTATTTGACATTATCATTTTATCCCTGAAATTACCTGCAGATTCATTTCCTTTGTGCAATTGTTCAATTTCTATTTCAATTTCAATCTGTGATTGAACATTGTCTAACTTCTCCATGTACTTGTCAAAATCTTCAATCAAATAAGTCAACATATGCTTGTCCCCTTATTTGCCCATACACACCTCATCCAGTTTCCTAGACGTTCTAGTCATCCTTCCTTTGAGGGCAGTCCTTTGTTTGGCAGCATGGGACATGATTTTCTGGTACCAACTTCTTCTTCTCTGCATAAAATTCCATAGTCACCATATCTTGTGACTATATTGTCCTTTCCATTTGTGCTGGGTTCAGGCCCAAACATTGATAATTAATCCCCCTACTGAGCAGGACCGCGGAACAAAAAGAATCATGTGTATACACTGAATCCAATATGGTGTCTGCCAAGTCCCTTTTTATAGTACCTCAAATTTGGGAGAGCAACTAAAATCACATGATCACATGCTAAACAATAGGGATCCTGTCACATGCTTAACAATAGGAATCCTGTCACATGCTTAACAATAGGAATCCTGTCACATGCTTAACAATAGGAATCCTGTCACATGCTTAACAATAGGAATCCTGTCACATGCTTAACAATAGGAATCCTGTCACATGCTTAACAATAGGAATCCTGTCACATGCTAAACAATAGGAATCCTGTCACATGCTTAACAATAGGAATCCTGTCACATGCTTAACATTAGAAACAATAAGAATCCTGTCACATGCTTAACATTAGAAACAATAGGAATCCTGTCACATGCTTAACATTAGAAACAATAGGAATCCTGTCACATGCTTAACATTAGAAACAATAGGAATCCTGTCACATGCTTAACATTAGAAACAATAGGAATCCTGTCACATGCTTAACATTAGAAACAATAGGAATCCTGTCACATGCTTAACATTAGAAACAATAGGAATCTTGTCACATGCCTAACATTAGAAACAATAGGAATCCTGTCACATGCTTAACATTAGAAACAATAGGAATATTGTCACATGCTTAACATTAGAAACAATTGGAATCCTGTCACATGCTTAACATTAGAAACAATAGGAATCCTGTCACATGCTTAACATTAGAAACAATATGAATCTTGTCACATGCTTAACATTAGAAACAATAGGAATCCTGTCACATGCTTAACATTAGAAACAATAGGAATCCTGTCACATGCTTAACATTAGAAACAATAGGAATCTTGTCACATGCTTAACATTAGAAACAATAGGAATCCTGTCACATGCTTAACATTAGAAACAATAGGAATCCTGTCACATGCTTAACATTAGAAACAATAGGAATCCTGTCACATGCTTAACATTAGAAACAATTGGAATCTTGTCACATGCTTAACAATAGAAACAATAAGAATCCTGTCACATGCTTAACATTAGAAACAATAGGAATCTTGTCACATGCTTAACATTAGAAACAATAGGAATCTTGTCACATGCTTAACATTAGAAACAATAGGAATCTTGTCACATGCTTAACAATAGAAACAATAGGAATCCTGTCACATGCTTAACATTAGAAACAATAGGAATCCTGTCACATGCTTAACATTAGAAACAATAGGAATCCTGTCACATGCTTAACATTAGAAACAATTGGAATCCTGTCACATGCTTAACATTAGAAACAATAGGAATCCTGTCACATGCTTAACATTAGAAACAATTGGAATCCTGTCACATGCTTAACAATAGAAACAATAGGAATCCTGTCACATGCTTAACATTAGAAACAATAGGAATCCTGTCACATGCTTAACATTAGAAACAATAGGAATCCTGTCACATGCTTAACAATAGAAACAATAAGAATCCTGTCACATGCTTAACATAAGAAACAATAAGAATCCTGTATAGAGCATGACTCATGTAAATATAGGCGAACTTGGATATGACAGAATTAATGGGACCAGCGAAATTGGTCTGTCATATGCAAAATCCTTCATATACATATGACACATCCTTGATATGCATGGGACTGGGATCAAGCATATCGTCCGTCATAGCCAAAAGTCCGCCATATCCAAGTTCGCCTGTGTTAGTTTACAAATTACCTCTACCTAGTCACATTACAACACATTACAGAGTAATTAAAGTGACAAAATAATCTCCAACACGTTACTTTCGAAAAAAGGTATTCCTTGCTCAGCTTACAAAGCTTTTTTCACATTAAAGGAGTAGGGTCAAATTACCATAGCAAATTCCCGACCCATGTGTTTCCTTATATGATGGGATGCAATTTCTCTTCAATAAACCCATTTTGTGTTAATGGCTCAGACATATAAGAAAGCGAGCTTTTTGTATCTACATTCGAAACAGATACAATAAACGGTGATATGAAATGTAAATGAAATCGTTAGGGTGATGAGTACCATTGCAAGCAAGTTAAAAGCCCCATCCCAAAACACACCTCACAGCAGCATAATCATATAACAAGGTGTATCTACAGGTTCCTGATTGTTATCAGGGAGAGAATATCATAGTCAGCCGTCTGTAGTCAACCCATATTCTAATTCATTTCAATATGCACAACTTTTCACTCAAATGACATATTCTCATTACTTACGCAGGTGATGGTCACTACAGGTTCACAGTTACCTTAGGGACATCATTGACTATGCCCAATAAGAAGTATGTCTTTAGTATTTTACTGCTAAAGATTTTTACAGGCCATAACATTGAAAATTTTAGTGAGGTTTCTCGTGTGTGGAGGCATAGGAACCCCTTTGATAGTAGTGGACATACCTCGCTGATCACTTCTGAGCACTGGGAAGAAAAGAAAGTTGCACAAAGACACACCTCGACGATCTCAAGACAATGGCTTGTGGTCACGATGCTATAAATACGTGCTAGCTATGAGCACGTGAGGTGCAGTTGGTGTGGAGATTTCTAACTAGAATTTTCAACGTTATGGCCTTTAAAAATCTTCAGCAGTAAAAAAAAAAAAAATACTTTTTATTGGGCATAGTCAATGATATCCCTAAAGTTACTCTGAACCTGCAGTAACGATCACCTGCGTAATTAATGAGAATATGTCATTTGAAAGAAAAGTTGTAAATTTTGAAATAAAACAGAATATGGATTGAATACTGACAGGTGGCGACGATATTCTCTACCTGATAACACTCAGGAACCGGGAGATAGACCTAGTTAAATGATTATGCTGCGTTAAGGTGTGTTTTGGGACAGGGCTTTTAACTGGCTTGCAATGGTACCCATCACCTTAAAGTAATCTCTTCTTGTTATTGAGCGACTGAGGATACAGAGCAGAGTATATGCTTTCCATGGTTGCCCAGGTTATATAGGAGTCAGACCCTCACTATCCCGGGATGGGATTTAACTCTGAAACCACACCTCCCTTTACGCAGGTCATCATTGCATCATTGAGTCTTCATAACCCAACAATAGTCAAATGATTTTCGCGTCCCATCATGTGGTTTGAGAAATGAATACTGTATAACTAGTTAATTTGGCGTGGTTTTTAATTTGGCGTTTTTTGGCGAATACCCATAAACGCCAAATTAAAGATCGCATAAAAATATGTCTACATAAAGATGGCGTAGTTCTGACTACTCCAGACGCCAAAATAAATACAGGGAAAATACTTTTTTGAAAAAAAAACGCCAACTTAAGTACACGCCAAATTAACCAGTTATACAGTAGTCAAATGCTTTTCGCGTCCCATCATGTGGTTTGAGAAATGAATACCGCTTTTTTGCATAATTGCAATGGGGTAAAAGAAACTATCAAACTCTCACTCGCACAAGACACCTTGTCATGTATATTCTTAAAGTGTAATACGATGGGCATTTATTGGCGGTTTACACACACACTGTTTAAAAGCGTAAAGTGATAACACACTTTAAGGTGTTGAGTAAAAGTAGTTTAGCAAAATAATAAAAACAAAAGGCTTGGTAACACTTCCAACGGGAAATATATCAAAATATCTTTTTACGAATTGGACATCATGACCACATTTAATGCATATCACAATTAAAAAGTTACACCTTGCCACTGAATAATTGATTGCAGACAGTGGCAAAAGCAATGATCTGATGGATTTTCTAGTTTGACTAGGTTATTGTTTCAAATGTATTGATAAATTATTCTTAATATAAACGTGGTAATAAAGTGTTTTTGAGTAATGAATGTTTTGTAGCGCCTCCAATGGATTAGAATACCCAGGGCTACACACATATATCATAGGACTTCAGGGATTTCATATGAGAAATACAACTATTATACGATAGAAGGTTTAAAATATATATTCATCGCAAGGCACTTTCGTAAAGTATTCCTGATACACGAGGACACATGCTTCTACTCCTTGGCCGAATGACGCTAGGGCATTTAACGGTTATATTTCACATATTTAAACACATACTGTTGAATACAAAACCATTTATTGAACATTTCTGTGAGATTGTTGATCGTTCTATTATTTAAACAAGAAGATGTTTCTCTAAGAAAATACCTGTGTTTAAGCACTAGGACGGTCTAGTAAGAGTAAAGATTGGTAAGCTGCAGAATCGCCGTAAAAAATAGTTATTACACATAAACGGGGAGCGCGAAAAATGCATAATCGGTATGAATTTTCTTAAAACAGTCATAATTCACTCGATAAGCCGCTTTGAGAGCACTTAACCATTGACCAGTAAGTGAATAAATAGCACATGAATTACCGTGGAACTGTGCCTTTCCTTTTGGCTATGCAACTCATTAAGGAGGTCGTTTCATAGATCATGGCAGAGAAAGCTGCGACAATGCTGTCTTGCCCCAGGTTGTGGTGAAAAATTCATTGCTACTAACTTAATGTTGTTGGTCGTGTTTTTTTGATGTGCTTTTCGCATATCCATACCAAGAAATACAACACAACATGTCAGTGCAGAGAATGTCTGCTACCCATAAGCCAAAGCGGCAAATCATGATTCAGGGAACAAAAACAGGTCTTACAACTCATTACGACTATGCGTGTGTGGCCCTGAATAGCCATGTAACTACATGCACATGCTAACATACTGAACATTCAAACGCTTCGAATTTTGATGGATGTATGTATGTATGTATGTATGTATGTATGTATGTATGTGTGTGTGTATATACATACATACATATTAGTACATACACACGTACTAGTGCATTATACACCTACATATATGCCAGCATATATATATATATATATATATATATATATATATATATATTAGTCAAAATCTATTAAAAAGAGAAGGAATTTGTGTTTTCAGCGGCAGTTTCTGCTACACTTTGAGTCAGTCTTGTTAGCAGCTTCAATCTCATTTCATTTCCCAATTCCCAAGGGGCCCCAATATTATATATATATATATATATATATATACATATATATATATATATATATATATATATATATATATATATATATATATATATATATATATATATATATATATATATATATATATATATATATATATATATATATACATATATATATATAAATATATATAAATGTATATATATCTATCTATCTATCCAACTATCTATCTTTCTATCTATCTATCTATCTATCTATCTATCTATCTATCTATCTATCTATCTATATATATATATATATATATATATATATATATATATATATATATATATATATATATATATATATATATATATATATATATATATATATATATATATATATATATATATATATATATATATGTATGTATATACACACACACATATATATATATATATATATATATATATATATATATATATATATATATATATATATATATATATATATATATATATATGTGTATTTGTGTGTGTATTTATATTTATATATATATATATATATATATATATATATATATATATATATATATATATATATATATATATATATATATATATATATATATATATATATATATATATATGTGTATTTATATTTATATATATATATATATATAAATATATATATATATATATATAACTATATATATATATATATATATATATATATATATATATATATATATATATATATATGTATATATATTTATATATATATATATATATATATATATATCTTAGTCAGCCGGTATAAAGAAGGAGTTACGTTAATTGCTTTCCTTCTGCCAAAAGACACAAATTTGCGGGCGAGGTAGTTAGGGTAGAAATTGAGTTTAGCCCACATGATTTATTACAGCGCCATCTGTTAGGACCCAAGTGCCAGGGTTTGTCATTTTCCAGTTTTTTGCATTATGTTCATTTGGTAAAACTATTCACCAACAGCATAAGGGTTAACACACACACTTAAATTTGGTTGTTGAAGTTTATCATTGCTATTCATATATGTGTTTTATTATGTAAAACATGAATGTATGCAATAACCTAGGGTAATTCCTTTAACCCTTTACACATCAAGGATATATCAAAGGTTGTAAAGTTAACCCATTCATGGCCAATGCATCTTAAGATCATTCATTTAACACTTTATTAAAATGTCAATATAATGTTTTTACACATACACACATACACACATGCACACATATAAACAAACGTGTTTGTTTCGTCAAGTTGACCATTGATCTTATATGAATGTATTATGTAAAGCATGAAGGTAGGTATGTGTCATTTTCATCAGAATATGATTCATTAACCAATTCATAGCCAGCGGACTTCACAGCGATGCCAATGGGTCAGTAAGGGTTCTAATGTTTCGAGTGGTTGAGGTAGTTTGATTGAGTTTTGTTTTATCATTCGCCTCTTAACTTTAATATGTATGACTTCAATATAATTAATATAAACATATATATATATATATATATATATATATATATATATATATATATATGTATATATATATATATATATATATATATATATATATATATATATATATATATATATATATATACATATATATATACATATTTATATATATATATATATATATATATATATATATATATATATATATATATATATATATATATATATATATATTTATACACGAATATGTATATATATATGTAAATATATATATATATATATATATATATATTTATATATATATATATATATATATATATATATATATATATATATATATATATATATATATATATATATATATATATATATATATATATATATATATATATGATCTGTAGATATGTAGATATGTATTCTTCGCACAGTATCACGATTAATGAACTTGTCAACTTGAAGTGTACAGGAGCAGGGAACTGTTACTGGCTGTCAGTTGTAAGCTCTATTCTAGTAGGGAATGGTGTATTACGGAGAAAAGATGGCTCCTCACTGTTTTTAGTGGATGAACCTGGATTTGTATTTGCAATTTCCTCTTCAACAGGTTCTGGAGGTGAGGCACTTGGTGAGTGGGGCAGATACTACGTCACTTCACTTTAAACACAGGATAACCCCATCGTAGATTTTCCCTATAAGTAATAAAACATAAATGAAGACAATCTTATTAAGTACTACCGACATGACATATCCGGCTCAGTTAACCTAAAAGATGTCATTTATTTGAAGCAGCGCAAAATAAACAATTTTGAACTATTTTTCTACATCGTTAGTTAGGCAGTTGACAAGAAATATTGGCACTGCAAATATGGTATCAATTTAAAAACAAAGTATACGACTATGTGTACGCGCTGCCATTGTGTTGGCGTACCTACATGTAAACGTGATTATGGACATTTCCTATTGAACTGCGTTCTGGCAAGACAATGTGATAGGAATTGACAGTGGGGGAAGTTAGCTACTGTTGCAGTCATGGGTTCCAAGAAAATTCACGCAAGACCTAAGAAGTTTCTCAGAAGAGCGCTTTCAATCCAACTAACGTCAGTACCGTTGGACTCATCGGTGTTTGACATGTAGCAGCAAAACTCAATCATATAACTTAGAGGATAGAACATCAATATATATTGGGTTTACTCCCCCTCTATCAGTATTAAGAGCATAGATGAAGCCATAATAAATCTTAGTGTGACGTACATGCACCAGTATTTTCGCCAATATACTGTTCACAGTACAGTTATTAATACGAATAGACATGCAGTACACTTCCACTGCATGTAACGTATTAAGATGATAGGTTTTGAACTAAAGAAAAAAATCACGTAATTCATAATCTGTTTAATTGACTATAAGTACAAATAAGGTATGCAAAATGCAATTTCATCCATTACAAATAACCTTATGCAGATTTATTGTATGTTATTTGACGCCCTTTTGATGACTCAGCTTGATAAATGCTGCAAAAGTGACTTTTTGAATATATTGACGTCAAGGCATTGGTTTACACATCATTAGTTATAAAGCGAATGGTATCATAATAAATTTGTACTTCAATTAAACCCACTCTCTTTCATTCATTGTTTATTTTCGAAATAATAGTACCCCTCACATTGTGTATCTATTAATCTGCAGTAGATTGGCTTTAAGCTTGACAAGTGAATCAATTTAAATGTAATATTACATGACTGAAGATGTAACATTAAATCTTAGGACAAGCTTTTTTCATTATATTCAATTTCATTAAGATGTTCGAGGAACTATATTCTTCCGAATCTCCGTCATTTTAATAAACGGAAAAGGTGAGAAAAATAATTGGCGTCACTATCTAAGATTGTAAAAACCAATTAAACATTTATCATTCAAAAATGGATGCGGGTTCTATTCTCAGAATTGTTCAAGTTCTCAACTATTTTTGTTACCTTTAGATGCACGTTTTTGGTCGCTGATCTCTTGTTTTTTTCTCGGCTGCTACCTTTCTGCTCTCAGAATGCTGGCCGCTGGTTTTTATTTTCTGAATTCTTGTTTTTGTACTCGACTGCTTGTGTCAATCATGTACTGTATAACTGGTTAATTTGGCGTGTACTTAAGCTGGCGTTTTTTTTCAAAAAAGTATTTTCCCCGTATTTATTTTGGCGTCTGGAGCAGTCAGAACAACGCCATCTTCATGTAGACATATTTTTATGCGACCTTTAATTTGGCGTTGATGGGCATTCGTCAAGAAACGCCAAATTAAAAACCACGATAAATTAACCAGTTATACAGTGTACAGGTGTTTTTTTTAATCATTGGGCTTTTCCTCTTTTAGGTATGTTTAGAAAACGCTGAATCTTCACTTAAGAGTAGTGCTAATAATATAAATTCTCAATATCTAAATCGGTATAAGAAACTAAAAGATTCTAATGAACATATACTCCATAACATTACAGATTCTTGGTTATTCAAAATTGATCTACATGTAGGTATGTTTGACCTGTCGACCTCTTTCAACCTTCATCACTCCTGTTAAATCTAAATACTAGTATATACAATTCCGTACCCTGTACAAACGATTCTACACTAGCGAGAACTTATTTAAAATGGGCTTTAAAAGAATCTCCAGCATGTGCCTTTTGCGGCCTAACCGATGATAGTGTGGAACCCATGCTCATCAACTACCCTGTTTCTAAAAACAACTTGTGGCATAGTGAAAAGGATTGGATAAACAACTTAGGTGCACCAGACTACCATATAACTGAAACAAAGATCGTAAAAGGGCGAATTAGAAAAATCTATATATATTGACAGCATTATATTTCTTGATAAAAAAGTAATCTATAACTCTATGAAAGAGGAAAAACAACCTCTTATACCAATGGTCAAACATGAGATGAACAACTTTTACTTTCAAGAAAAGTGCAGATTCTGTATAAAAGGCAAAACACAGCTGTCTAAGATGTCCTTCATTTCCCGTGATTCGTCAAATGATTTCACTTTTTGCATTTGATGAAGATCTCAGTATGGTAAAAGATGTCCACAATTCAACAATGATTCCTGATGACGTAACAATGTAAAGTGATATTTGGCCATTACATTACAGTTTGTAGTGGTTTAGTTATGGGAAAAACCTTTTCTACCACTATGGGGCTGAAATACCCATTGAAGAAATTCGATTCCCAATGGCCATTCCCAATGGACATTTGGAATGATTTTATTACCATATTTGGTAAAGATTGCCATATATGGAACAATGCACCACGTTCGTTGCTTAGCAACGTGACCTAGAAATGCCAGGCATGTGCCAGGCACGCTCATTATATCTGAAGCTTCCCCGATTATTTACTGTTTATTTATCTATGGGACGTGGCAGAAATACATGTAGGTTCTTGAACTTGTGTGCTAGAGTATGATATTTCTTATACTCGGGGACAAAATTTTCATCATGGAACTCGCCAGAGGCTCGTTCCAAGATGAAGATTCTGTCCCCTTGTGTAAGAAATATCATTCTCTTGCACACGCGTCCAAGAACCTCTATATCTAGCGATTTTAGGGCGTTGGTTTTCATACGACTGACCTGGAGGGTAGACCTACCCTCCAGGTCAGTGGTATGCGAAAGACCGCAACCTTGTTTGGTGTTGTAGATAGGATCGTTGTGGAAACAGAACATACAGTTATAACGGGCCAGTAATGGGCCCGTTACGGGTTTTCAAGCCATAACGAGATCGAAAACGGGCCCGTAACAAATGGATCCATATATCCTGACACAAATGCGTAACGGGCCCGTCAACTTTTACCTGTGTTATACATGCTGTGAGGATTGTGTGATTACCTTTGCTTGAAATACCATACGATGATGCATGTGTACGTAAAGATGAATAAAAATCTTTGATGAATCTTTAAGTATTAAAAAACAAACAAAATAATTGAAAGACCAGCAGATCCTGACATGTTCTCGCTAACTGAATACGTGTTTCATTTCCTGAATGCGTGTATTCTTTTGAGAATTAATGTTCTTTTATCTTTTAAGGCTTATCCTTGCTCTCTGGATATATGTTTGTTCTCTTAATGCAGAAGATTGTTAAATGAATGCATGCCTATATTATCTCAATATACTTTTTATTCACATCCTCACTAATTAATTGATATATGATATATCTATTTTGCCAAAAGTGTAAAAACATAAGTGTCACACAGCCTGAATAATAACTTGACAACTACCACTACCCCTAAGGAGATCAGAGTAGAGGGTGACACATGAGATGTCGTGAATAATGCACGCAGGCTATCATTCTATATTACCGTACAGCGTGTGCCCAAACCACAAACAGGATATTTGACTTAACACATTTTCAGCTGGCGAAGACACATGCTCTTACAACTCTGGACATAACTCAGGCGTGCCACTCAATAGCGAATCTTAAGTGTTGCGTGGGAGTCTTCTCGTCCTAGTCAGGACCACCAGCAATGCATCCCTGACAAATATCTATATGTAACGTGTATCCCTTTGCCATTTAAACCCACTCAACCACCAGTATACATACTTCTATATTCTAACATCCATCATCGGTGACTTGGTCAACACACACGTGGATAGATGTGCGATAATATTGATAGTAGTTTCAATGCCTTCGTCATTTGCTGCACCGTTTCAGCTATTTCCTTGTGTCATTAATCACACTGCAGTCGAATCGTATGCCGGTTTGTAGAAATCTATTACTAGGATATCATATCCGGGTTTTGGAAAGATTTTCTGCTTGCTCTGCAAATGTTTTATAAAAGAATATTCACTCGCTTCTTTTGAGGAATTTAAGCTTGTGCCAGTATGGTATAACGATATGGGAAATTTGATTTTAAGGAATAGGGGGTAAGAAAAGGGAATTGTGCAGTTCAAATTTTATGTATTAGACTTATAACTCTGAAGGTGTAATAGTTGAAAGAACCCATTTAAATGATTTGTAAAATATCAAATGTAATTTCTTGTAATATGAACATTTATCTTTTTCTATAAAAAAACAAACTCAGCAAGTTTGATTTATCAGGAAGCAAGCAAAAGGTCCAAACTTTCCACTGTTATTGTCAATGGTTCAATGTTCAAATAAAGGCTGTTCCAATATACGCAAACGAATGAAAGGACAATCTTGGACAAAACATCCAGGAACATTGGTCCTTAAAATTGAATGAATATATACAGTTTCAAAATATTAAAAACTCTTTCCGGATGAGTTTTCGTAGACTTGTACACTTCAAGCTAATACATAATGGAGTGATGACCGATAAGATCGGTGGATGTAGATTCCCTTTAATTGCTCAAAAGACATTTTGCAAAAGAAGCTGCCAAGTGGCGAATTCAAAAGTCCTCCGTAAACTCTTGTCGACGTACAAGGAAAAATGCAAATATAGGACTTATTATGCCAATCCTTGATGAATGTAGTTACCAAGAGTACGTTATGCTATAAAGACACTCGCTTAATATGACGTACATATTTTCATTTTTCCTATTTTATCTTTTTATCTTTTTGTTTTTATTCACAGTATCCTAATATCACGTGCTAGTCAACTGGTCACCCCGTAAGCAAAGAAACACACGAATTAACACTTTCAAGAACAATGCATACTGAAAGTATATTTAGCTTTGTTCGAAGACAGCAGCAGGCACTCTTCAGATATTCTCTAGACAAGTCTCCTGCTGACATCACAAAGAGCACAGGCTGCATGGTATTGGTAGAAGCCTTTAATGATATTGCGCTTCGGGGGCTTCATATTTTCCTGTCGACGGTCCAAATTTTATTCACCATGAGGAATAAATGATAGGCAAATCGTATACATGACTAATAACTGTCGCTTTTAATCACGAGATGATAACTCGCAAATGACCCAAAGAGGCAGATCATTTGATAATCTGGGGCAGGTTTTTTTTTACGAAATATAATTCCAGCCCTAAAAATCAAGAACAACTATTCCTAAAACTGAGAAGTATTGGCCCTACCAGAGGACGGAAAATCTCTCTATTAGACAAGGTAAAATATACTGCCTCAGCCGAAGGAGAATTTTTCTTCTGACCACGTAAAAAAGGATTGCCTTTCACTTTTATTCTATATACAGCTGTTGTCACAATTGAATCTTTCTTCCGGACACCGGAAACACATGGAAATGAAACTAAACTCAATAGTATGGTGCATAACTAATCTCAATACAGGTGAATTTGGATATGACGGACTCAATGGGACCAGGAAAATTGGTCCGTCATATGCAAAATCCGTCGTATACATATGAAGAATACATGTGAATTTGGATATGACGGACTCAATGGGACCAGGAAAATTGGTCCGTCATATGCAAAATCCGTCGTATACGTATGACGAATACTTGATATGCATCGGACTGGGACCAAGCATATCGTCCGTCATATGCAAAAATCCGTCGTACAGTGGTCCGTCAGATGCCATGTAGCAATTACTAGGTGGGACTCAGTGGCATCTGTGTGGTGAGTGTGCGCAGATCATACGCGCATGGTAGCGTTACATTCAAAAGATCATGCAGATAGCCTCGCGGCTGTCATAAAGTGGTTTATGACAGATTGAATCGCTCTGCATGTTCTCGGGAAATACCGTACAGTGCCGAGCGAAGAACCTCTACTTGAGCTGAGCTGTTGCTATAAATCCATCGCAAAGTGGAAATTCGATTTTCGTCACTTTTTTCTCCCAATTCGTGACTAGCCAGTGGTAACTGGTGGAGGACACCGGATTACCCGTCGGAAACCACCGCCTTAACCCGAGTCACTGGCAAGTTTCTCCTTCACCAAAGACTAAGCCTTGGGTACTCTGTGCTAGACCGAATCGGCATCCGAAGTGCGGAAGCACGTCACTGCCCGTAGGGCGTTAATAGGTTCAGCATTGTGCCATTCGCCCAGATGGCATTATTCTAGGTGTATAGGGGAAATTGCCAGAACTAAATTCGTCGTAATAACGGTTTATGGCAGCGAGTTTATTGATGAAACTGAGCGGCCAAAAAACAGAGTCATGCGTGCGATTGAAAGATTGTCTAAAGATTATATATGGGAAAACTTTTGGGATATTTTCGCGCCCGTGTACTTTTAGCTAATATGTCGAAAAGGGGAACGACTTTACGGTAATCCAGCGACTTGTCTAAACATCTATAGGACGTACACCTACGAGATACTATACTAGTCTACGCGGCGGAGATGCCTCATTCTGAGAATATCGTTAAACTGGCCATAAGTTCTTAAACCATGGTACGTGTTTGTTGTGAATTGTTTAATTGATATTGTGCACGTACGTTGGCATACCCGTCAGCATTCAACAATCCAAAATCAGGAGATATCACCTATCAGGCGGTTTACTATACTGCGGCGTCTTTTGGTTTCATTTTGTTTAGTTCCAATTCTGGGAGGGCCAGGTTAGTACTTTTGCTTAAGGAGTGGGCCTTTAGAGTTGATAATCATGGAAACATATGTTAATAGGATAACTTTAATTTCAGTTTATGTAGCAGATCACAATTGCTGCATGATAATATACACACAGTTATCAAAAACACGCAGATAGCTTTGGAACGTCATAAACAACATTTACATTGTGTGATCTTTCCAGACATTGTGTGATCTTTCAAGATCAAATACTTACTATGTTCAGCATATTATGAAATTCTTGGCTCTTGGCTAGAAAATAAATTTATTCTTGAGGAATGGTGGATGATTTTTGAAAGTTGGCAAATCAGTAGCTAATCTGAAGATTTCTGACCAAGTTATATAATTCATACCTGTTAACATTCAACCATCCAAAATCAGGAGATTTTATGTGATTCCAATACTGGCCACCAGGGGTCAGGTTAGTTTATTAGTTTAGGAGTGGGCTATTATATTTTACAGGTGTTGGCAAATTGATAACCATACAAGTATGATTATGAAATAACTTTAATTTTATGTAGCAGATCACACTTGCAGCATGATGACAGATTCCCAGTTATGAGAAACACACAGAGATTGCTTTTGAACTGAAAACATCATAATAGTCCATGACCCCGAGGGTTGGTCAGTATCATATTGGGGGGGGGGGGGGGGGAATTCTGATTAATGTTTTTGAATTCCCCATATTCTCAGCTTCATGGTATTTCAGTAACAAATACATGTATTTTCCAAATTAGACCTTTTTTCTTTTACCAGGTGAACTTAGCTTTATATATTTACACGATCACTAATTTGCTTTTACTCACTACACATATTCCTCATATTTCATAACTATTACATCTCTATCCATTCCCCTTGAGACATGGATCCGTGCGCCGGCCTACATATTTTGGCACACGGATCCATTTCTCTACCATACCTGCCTAACCTTTGCGCTGGGTTGCGCCCAACGCCACTAGCTTCATACTACTTTCCATTCCTTTCATTTCCACTCCTATCACCTTGTATCGGACATTGTCTGGGTCTATGGAAAGTACCAGGTGAGCTATACATCGGAATGTCCCTAACGAATAAATGGAAGTTTGTAATGAATACGTTGCTAAAAAGTAATATATCGATATAAATAAACACTTTCGGTGCTTCAGGCACTTGATGAACAGCTACGGAGTAGGCTTAATGCGACCTCTTTAATAACTCACGAGACTAATCGCATGCAGCCCCCTCATGTTGGATTAAGTGGTGTTGCCCGGTTGTCCCGTTAGGCACTAGGTTCTCGCGCCATTTGGTATGTCCAGTATGCGGAATGCTTCTAGGAGCCACTCCCCATATATGTAGTGGGAGCATTCTTGCAATATTTCTAACGATATCATACAGTCTAATCAAGGCGGTGAGTTTTATATCGAATTCTACCGATAGTATACACACATTCTACAAGTAAAATGGTTTTCTTAGTCTATTTTGGAATTCTACTATCGCTGGACACAAATGTTCATTCCCGGCGTGCAGCGCCGCAAAAGTGAAACGGCAGCAAGTGTAATTAATTGAACCTCTGAATAGCAAGTTCATAGTAAAGGCAAAATTGGATTGCGATGCCACAAAGTTAACGACATGTAAAGGTGTATTGATAGAATTACTATTGTTTATTTATTTGAAAAGGCATTAGATTAAAAGATCAAAAACAAATTTTGAGCTATTTTGGCGCTCCTAATTGGGTTCTAACGACATTCCAGTGATGCCGAGCCGTTTGGGATATTTACCGGCTCGCATGACGAAGGTAGGTCATAATCAGTTTCGGGCCGTATGTAAATATGTGGGGTCATTGATAAAAGTGGCCTAGTGGTCCTTTTCAAAGATTTACTCAGTCCGGTTGTCAGTCACGTAAATGACAAGACTTAACTCGGAATGCTAGGAACGGTCCCAAATAGAATTCATCAATATAGTTCTCTTTTCAAACATTAAAATCGTACACAAGTCGCCGTGGCCTAATCGCTAGAGCGCTTGCCTACGAGCAATGGGGATGCGGGATCGATTCCGTCTGCCCGCAACTAAAAACATCTTTTCCACCTGCCCAGTGCTTCGTGTTGTACTTAGAAATATCACCTACTCTAATTAACGGTGGCATTATTTTTATTTTACTTTACTTTACTAAAATGAATTGTTGGTCAAATCCGCTGATCCCAGAGAGAATGTCTGCCTGAATTGCCGTTCGCTATAAGGGCCGATGACTTTATGTTGGGCCTTGACTAAAAACGATCTTTTATCTTTGAGTTATAATAAACATTTCCACAGTTGTAAAGTTGGGAATTTTTTCGAGAAAATCTATAGTTTAATGGATGTAAGTAATGCCTAGCCTTCACATAAAAATTGAGCACTATGAAGTTTAATGGGTGTAAGTATTGATTTATATATGTTGATGAAGGAAATGTTCCATTAAGTTCCCTATGACGTTGGTATTGTCACTTGCATGCACACTTGCTGCACATGACTATTACTTTATGCAACTCCCACCCATTTACCTTCTATTTGCCCTTTCACACGTCCTTACGTGCTGATCAGTGCCCTATCCATGTACCTACCACCTGTACTTTGGGCTTGGATCCGTGCGCCCGCCACTCATTTTTGGGCGCACGGATCCTTACTACATCGACAACTTCTACTCCTCCTGCGGCCTTTAGCGCCCTGCCGCAACACTTGCCTTCCCCATTCTCTGTAATTGTACTGTCCTCCCAGTACCTCTTTCAAAGGGGCCCTATCTGGTTTCTAATATGATGAAGGATGGCTTCGACGACGAGCGAAGCTCTAAACGCAGCTGCATCTTCTATTTGTGATGCCAGTATGTATTGGGAGCTATGTAGATCATGCAAAAAACAATGGCGCACGTGCAGCACCTACGCGATCTAGCGCAAATTTCTAAGGAAAACAAACGGTGCACGTCACAACTCACGGATATTATTATTGCTGAATTAGTGCATAGACTTTGTCCACTCCTGTGAGTGGTTAGAACTTATCCATGTTTATGTTTTGTGGGAGAACTAGGCCTGGGAATGAGCATAACAAAGCTCAGTGTTTACCCATTTCACGCGAATCTGACGTCATGTCCTTTTTAACAGCGAACCCGGACGTACGAATATTTGGTTGATAGTTTTCGAGGGCCACCGTACTACTGACAAGAATGAAGTATCTCGTGCATTACCATTGTACGAGCTACGTGGGTAGATGCTTCGCAGCAACCGAGCTTCGCTCCATACAAAAAAAGTGGGAAGTAGTTTTATATACCGCGTAATCACGACAAACAGGTATGCAATGCCAAGACTTTGGTTTATTCAATTACGCGTCTACAATAACTTTTTCGTATTGTGGCAGAGCTTCATATCAGACTTCTGAGCATTCGCGCACATTTGAGATGTTATTTGTCTCATGTATGGGATATTATACAAATATGACATACCTGTGTGGTGTACAACAGGAATAACTACCCCGAGAGAGGATTGTCACCCGAGGGCGTAGCCCGAGGGCGACAATCCTCTCTTGGGGTAGTTATTCCAGTTGTACAAAACACAGGGATGTCATATTTGTTTTATTATACCGAACAATATACAAAACACAAAAGGGGTAAAAGGACAAACACCAGAAATTTTGGATAAATACTCTTTTGTAAAAAAATTACAAATTACAATAACAGGGATTTCCAACTGTTGCATTGACGCATCAGAGTGCAACAGAAGCTCCAAAATGTACAACAGGAGAACATTTTCAGTTTGACTCAGAAAATTTTCTGAAAACATGAACAAATGAATCTCATCGATGTTTCGCTTCCTTTTTCAAATGAAATTTGTATCAGAAAACGTTTAAACTCCATTTATTGATACCACCTCTTAATCAATCTAAGTGCTTATTTATTAGCAAGACATTGAACCTTATTTGCTTATTTGCACTTTTACTGTATATATTAGTTCGAGCAACTCTAACTGTGGTACCGGCCGTTATTTAGTATATGCTGTCTATTAGCCTCATCACAGTAAGACTCAAACTTAGAGATCCGAGAATTTATAAAATAGCATCTGCGCCAAGAAAACTGGGCGCTCATTTCTATAACTTGAAACACCCCCCAAAACCAGTCACGTTCGTACCATACCTTATTTGTTTGTATAATTCTATCTTTATTTGATAAACATCCGTTGCCTAGTGCCAGTTAGGCACGATTTTAAAGTTGAGGTGGTCAGCCTTGTGGATTTTACGTCGACGATGGCTGACGTTTAATATGCACGCAGGCGCATCGAGCTCATTGACCTAGTTTCACATATAAGTGATTATTCCATTAATTCACGGCTGTTGCCGTGAATTATTCAATTAATTCATGAGCTGCTAAGGACAACAGCCTGTCACCAAGGAGTGAGAAAATATTGACGATAAATCGATGGCCCTTGACCAATCAGAATCAAGAATCTTCACATATATATATATATATATATATATATATATATATATATTTATATATATATATATATATATATATATATATATATATATATATATATATATATATATCTCTCTCTCTCTCTCTATATATATATATATATATATATATATATATTTATATATATATATATATATATATATATATATATATATATGTGTATATATATATGATATATATATATATATATATATATATATATATATATATATATATATATATATATATATATATATATATATATATATATATATATATATATATATATATATATGTAGATATATAATATATATATATATATATATATATATATAATATATATATATATATATATATATATATATATATATATATATATATATATATATATATTATATATATATATATATATATATATATATATATATATATATATATATATATATATATATATATATATATATAATATATATATATATTATATATATATATATATATATATATATTATATATATATATATATATATATATATATATATATATATATATATATATATATATATATATATATATATATATATATATATAAAGCAACAAGTGTATTGGCTTTGCAAGGCTGTTAGCATATACATAGCAAGATCTCATCAGTTTGGTAATATATTCAAACATTTCCATACGCTCATGTTTTGAAGATGGGATAGAGGTCACGTGATTAGATAATTCATCCTAATATTTCACCTTACCGAGCATGTAATGTTGATGATCCAGCACCGCCCACTCACAATGAATTATATGCAACAGATATACAGTCAAGCCATAGATGTACTTATACATCCGTGTACGCTTATTAAGGGTCATGACATATGTCAAGCTAACAATGTGTGCTAATGTGGATGCCCGCCCCTGGTTTCTCCCCAGTAATTCTGGCCCCTCTCTCGTCTCCTCTCTCATGATCTCTCCACTGTGGAAACAACACAGAGAAAGAGCACAGGTTATCAGGACTGGCAGCCGAGGGGCGACTGCTGGTATATAAGAGAGGGTAGGCGAGTTAATGCTTAAACCCTTACATTCAGTCAGCAACGGGTCGGCGACGGCGCCTCCGCGAAGCACAACGTTAAGAGCGCATTTGGATCATTACATTGGGCCACGGACCGCTCCTACACTGACTAGGTGCCTGTCGAAAACTAGTGCGGTCAACGGAGGGACTCAACATAAGGTAAGGGAGAGAACCATTTTAACCTATCAATGCTTAAGAGTCTTCCATGATATTGTCGTCCAGGTTCTAGAAACGTTTGACGATATCTTGAAAATAAAATAAATAGTTTGAATAATATGTGAAGGAGGGTAAATGGTACGGTAGCATTTTTCATTTCAGTAATTTCTTAAATATGCTATTGCTTGAAAAATCATCAAAATTGTTAGGCGCTTTGGCCACTGCCAGCATTAATGGGTTAATAATTAATGTGGGCCGGTAAAATTATTCAAATCTTTTGGAGTTCCGCATGCTATTATATTCTTACACTGGGAGAACCAACAGTATATGAGATTCGTAAACCTAGAACCGTTCAGCATAAACCATAAGGTCAAAACAATCGTAGCTCACTTTTAAAATGTTCGCATGTCATTCTGGTGGTTACCGCAAAAGCCGAGCTGTCTAGAGCGCTGCGCACAGATTGCTCGCCGCAGATTCCCGCTCGCTCGCCATTGCCCGACGGACACTGATTCAAGGCCTGTTCAAGACGTGGGGAATCCGTCTGTAAGAAGCCACTTGTTACGATCTTGTCTTGATATGGCAGAAAAAGTGACGATTTGATAACAGAAATTCAACCAATTCAATCACACGACCGCATGATTTTATTCCAGAGACCATTTCAAGCGATAGGGCAAAAGTTGGCACTTTCAATAAATCTAACTGGTAAAGCGTTTGGTTTGTACCAGTCAGTTACCATTGAGTCCTTCCAAAGGGATAAGAAATATCCCTGTGTAGCGTTTTTTCTTGTTTCGCGTAGTATTTATGAATGTCTAATGCCAAACTGTGCACATGGCATGCTACTGGTACATGCGTAATATCAATGGCATGCATGATGTATACCTCCAGCTGTGCCGGGAAGAGATTTAGAGTTTAAGCATAGCAATCAAACAACAGTCTCGGATGCATTGCCAAGCCCATTCATGTCCGCAGTGTATGTTTATATGTATGTATGAATGTTTTTGTATGTGTGTATGTATGTATGTATTTATGTGTATATGTATATATGTATGTCTATATATATATATATATATATATATATATATATATATATATATATATATATATATATATATATATATATATATATATATATATATATATATATATATATATATATATATATTATATATATATATATATATATATATATATATATATATATATATATATATATATATATATATATATATATATATATATATATATACATTAACCATTAACTATGCTTATGGCAATTGATCTTCGTGAGATACTCTACGGTATTAACGAAATAATAAATACACTAGATTATAAATATATCTATGGAAAACGTTGTAGGGAGCTGTTTAGTCTTGTATGTGTGTTCCATAAGTGGTCTATAACTTAGGGTCCACCAGCTAATTACCACATTCTAACCACATAATCTAGGTAGTACCACATAACTACCACATTCTAACCACTCATCAGGGTAGAAATGTGGACGACGTTTGGAAGAATGGTGGTAATAGTCAACCGCAGGTCTGCCACGGGTCTCCCACTGACCCATGGTCAGACCGTGGAAATTGAAACATCAACCCGTTCCTGCCACAGACCTAGGGGTAGACAAGTGTCAGACCCGTGGTTAAAAGGAGGCTATTTTTGTAAGGGAATTGCCTGAGGAAAGCAAAGACTATATAGTTATAACCCGCAGAAAATCCTAAAATAATCCTAAACAAATGAGAAGAAATAAAGATAGCTCATTGAACGGCAGAAACTTAAACAAGGGACAACTTGAATAATATTACTCTACTTAAAAAGATAAAAACCTAATGCTAGAAAAAAACGCAAATCATGTTGCTAAATTTCAGTTATTTGGAAGAAACAACGCTGACGATGGTAAACAATCTCCTGGAGAGATCAGGGTGTCCGTGGCCTGTCACGTGGTGAGGCCGGAAACAGAGGATTTGTCATCAATGCTAGAGGCATGTGAGTCTTCAATAATTTATCTGGGACGATTAAGTGTTTGGAACGGTTGTGCCAAAGCTTGCGTCAGCATCGAATCGGCATATAACGGAACGTGCAATAGGCATTGCGTCAATCCAAATGCATCGTTTGTCTTATGTTTTCTACAGGCACAATTTCGTGATGTGTGTCTTGACTCTACATTGCTTCTAACCACCGGTAACCTGTTTTAACCCAGGCAACTTTTGTTGTCTTTTTTACGCATTCTGTCAGCCGTATTCAATTCATTTAATCACTAAATGGAATGGAACCTATTTTCACTGGAGCATATGCTCGACAATCGCTCCAAGAGAAGAAGCATAGAAGTAAAAGATTCTATAGATAATAACTTCAAAAAAGAAAAACAGACAACAAAGCATCATTATATGGGGAGGTGGGTTTCGAATCATCTAAGACATTTGAGGTTTTAAAAGATTTAAGTAAATCCCCTTTTCTGATTTATATTAAATTTAACTGTTTGAACAAAATCTCACTGTTCTTATGCGGCCATGCTTTCCTGGAAGACAGCGATTCCAAATGCAGTAAACACAATGGCTTCCTAAAACGAACAAGCAGAGTAGGTTTCACCAGCTTGATTGAGGAGGCTTTTTAAGTACATTCGTAAATATAGGTTCACTTTGGATGTTTTTACATTTTTACAGACTGAACTGTCAACGCCAGCGCTTTGCAGAATGAAATTCCAACTAAGTAAACGTCTGTGATCTCGTCTCTCCATATTGCAATTCTTCAAAACGAAAACATGGTCGCTTCTGATACAAATCTTAGGTGCCAAACGTTGATGTGTGTGCCTTATTTGGGCACATATACTGTATAAACTGGTTAATTTGGCGTGTACTTAAGTTGGCGTTTTTTTTTCAAAAAAAGTATTTTCCCTGTATTTATTTTGGCGTCTGGAGCAGTCAGAACAACGCCATCTTCATGTAGACATATTTTTATGCGATCTTTAATTTGGCGTTGATGGGCATTCGCCAAAACACACCAAATTAAAAACCACGCCAAATAAACCAGTTATACAGTACATGGTAAGCTAAGACTTCTAAGGTATCTTTTTTCATCTTTTTTATTTTACCTTAGTTCCTATGATACACAATTGAGATGCTGATAAGGCACTTTTTCTCCCTTTCAGAAAATATTCGACAGAAATGTTTTGACAAAACAAAAATCAGACTTTGCGTGTATCTTCTCAGTTTTTTTACTCTTCACATACTCCTCAATAAAATACCTTGTTATGCAATCCATGTATTGCATCCGATCAAAAGTCAAACAATAGCATGGTAGGGAAAAGTAGTTAAAATATAGAATAAATATGATATACCAACCTTACCTAAGTATACAACAAAGGCGCACGTACACATGCATGGTAAAGTTTTATTTAGAAATTAAGAAAAGACATGTATCCGTCATTAATTATATGAATTTAACGATTATGATCATCATTAACACATCATTAACAGGCATGCATTAAGTATACCTTTCCTCAAAGTTTATACAGGTTCAATCGGATGGGTAAAGGTTTATCAGTCCAGATAACGCACACATTAATAAACGCTTAGCACAAACCCATTAAACAAACTAAGATAAGAAGGCAAATTGATGGATGTTGATCATTTACTCGGAAGTTGCACTTAAGATACAAGGAAACTATATGGAATTTGGATTCATGAGAGATTGAAACTTGCAATGGATGAGAAAGGTTATCTTTGCAGTAGGAAGCTGGACTTATGAATGATACGTAGTTTTAACCTATTAGAAATAAATCGCACGTAAGAAAGCATACGATTTATATGGTAAACTATAGCTTCCAACCAAAGTTTAAGTCAAAAATATATCGGGATAAATATATCCATATAAATATGTATGTATGTATGTATGTATGTATGTATACAAGTATGTATGTATGGATGTATGTATACACATATATATATATATATATATATATATATATATATATATATATATATATATATATATATATATATATATGTATATATATATATGAATATATATATATATATATATATATATATATATATATATATATATATATATATATGTATATATATATATATATATATATATATATATATATATATATATATATATATATGTATATATATATGTATATATATATATATATATATATATATATATATATATATATATATATATATATATATATATATATATGTGTGTGTGTACGTACGTACGCACGCACAGTATATATGGAACTGTATGTACGTGTGTATGTACGTGTATACGTGTGTACGTGGGTATGTACATTTGTGTGTTCCATAAAAACAAGACACTCTAGACTTATACGGAGCAGTGTTCAGGAAAGGATATGATATGCTGATGCATACACCCATACACTAAAACAATAACCGACTAAAACAGGATAGCAAACTAAAAACTCACTCAACTGTGGATAGAGATAGTATTGAATATAACCCTTTCTCCGTGTGCTATCATGTTGTGTACTGGGTCGTCATGACATAATACTAGGGATTTGTGTCTTTGGTTGCTGTAGTAACACTGATATTGCTAACATTTTCGTTTATATTTAAAATATTTCGGTTTGAAATCCCGTTACATTTATTTCGGTTGTTTATCCTTACATCTACCCCTCCAGTAGCCCGGTACTTTTTTAATGCTCGTTAATCTCCTCCTCGTGGGGCTTTTGTGATAGATAGAACCCAGAAAAGCTGTGGTGTATGTGATATACCCGAGGTGTTACGAGGAGGAGCCGAGTAACCACAAGGGTATCACATATACCACAGCGTCGGAGGGGTCTATGTGGCTTGTACCACAGTTGACTGCCTTCTACCAATCACAGGCCGAGAAAAGCTTGGCAGATCACTCTGTCTAAATTCCCTCGGGAAACCTTTTTGTTTAGGCAGCCTATAGAATAAAAGTGTGAAAAGTGTTGGCTATGTCCTATAACCCTACACTTTTCGAGGCCTCTGATTGGTTTAAGGCAGGCAACTGTGGTACAACATGCATTGGTGCAACATTTCCTCTTTCCCGTGAGGCACATCTATTTCGATCAAGTGCCTATATCTAGTACCAATATGTTCCTCATCCTGCCCTTGGCTCAATGCTCACTATAGATAGAGAGAATCCTGAAGAGGTACTGTATAACTGGTTAATTTGGCGTGTACTTAAGTTGGCTTTTTTTCAAAAAAGTATTTTCCCTGTATTTATTTTGGCGTCTGGAGCAGTCAGAACAACGCCATCTTCATGTAGACATATTTTTTTGCGATCTTTAATTTGGCGTTGATGAGCATTCGCCAAAAAACGCCAAATTAAAAACCACGCCAAATTAACCAGTTATACAGTACCCTCTACTGAGGACTTTTGATAGCAATCTAAAATTACCTCTCGGACCTTTTGACCTTTTCTTCCCTAGTTTCCAAATTAACGTGAAATACAATGACAGTAATGCTTAGAGTATACTACAACATATATTCCGAATGGTGAACCACTCCTATGTGTTAGTTACTTCAAAATATAAAGTTTCCCCTACCCCAAGGTCTGACCAATATTTTGCCGCCTGGTTAACGAGAGAAAGGACACCATTTTTCGCTTACTGCCGCTTACTAAAGATTTTTCATAGTTGTGGAATAGCTAGCTTCATCTATGTGTATGCTAATATAGAGTACATCTAATGCACACGACGAAACGCCCCCCACCCTCCACCCCCTCAGCCCCATCATCGACGAATCTTGATATACCATAATCTCTTGCTGGTGAAATATAATCCTATGATGTAAGATCTATATTGTTCCCGAGATCGAGCACGCTAGAACAGGCTAGTTTTATGTCTCTGTGTTTTATATTTGATTCTGACACGCCATGCCTTGAATCTTACATCACCATTTTAGCATTTCTTGCAAGTGCATTTCACAGCTCATTCACCACGAGTGCCTCTAGTGTTTCATTAATGATAAACATTACGATCCGTTTACTTTATGGGCATTTTAAAATACAGAAGAACACCATTACCTCTCTCTCTCTCTCTCTCTCTCTCTCTCTCTCTCTCTCTCTCTCTCTCTCTCTCTCTCTCTCTCTCTCTCTCTCTATATATATATATATATATATATATATATATATATATATATATATATATATATATATATATATATATATATATATATATATATATATAATATATATATATATAAATATATATATATATATATATATATATATATATATATATATATATATATATATATATATATATATATATATATATATATATATGTTTGTATGTATGTATGTATGTATGTATATATATGTATATATATATATATATATATAGAGAGAGAGAGAGAGAGAGATAGATAGATAGATAGATAGATAGATAGATAGATAGATAGATAGATAGATAGATAGATAGATAGATAGATAGATAGATAGATAGATAGATAGATAGATAGATAGATAGATAGATAGATAGATAGATAGATAGATAGATAGATAGATACAGACTCCCACACGCCATTACAAGAGGAAGTTCCAGTTCCAGTTCCGTAATGTACCATTACGTCAGTAATGTTGTACGGATGTACTACCTCTTTACTGTCTTTACTGTCTTATAATATAATATAATATAATATTTACTGTCTTATAATATAACGCCTCGTTGTTGCTGACATTCAACAGAAGAAGGCCAAGGTTCTTACGAATGAAATACTTGATTATCATATCATTTGCTGCCATATATTGATAGATAGTCATCAACGATGTAAGGGAATCAGTGATTGCCATTGCTTAGATGAATGATAGTGATTGGTTTAAATCAACATTTATTATGCACGTATCTCTGAGCATTTTATTTTGGTTTGTCATGCATATAGTTATGCATGTAGGCAATAACATGATAACATAACCTTCAGTTATTCGCAAATATAGCAATACTTCACAATTGCTAGATTTAGAGTTGTTAGCGGGAGTTGTTTGAACGTGTTATGGATTATGCTCCCAAATGTTCCTACTTCTGAGCAGTTAATGTTGTATGCCACTAATTGCGACTAATTGTGTGTCTTCGATCTGTGCAGGACAAAGTAAGTATAACGATGGTGCTTCACATGTATATGTATGGTGTAGGAGATTTGCAAGTGCTAATAATATCATTCTGATCAGAGCATTGATCTCGACCTTTAGTCTCCTTCACATAGTTTTAATAAATACCTAATTAGGGCTGTTCCATTTAAAAGTGTGGGGGGAGGAGGAACGGACGAAGTTTTGAAGGGGGGAGGGGCCGAATTCTGAATTAATTTATCCGATTAGATTACATATGATTTCTGGCAGGAGGGGGGGTGGGGTGTCGAATATTAAATTATCTTCAGTTCCTCACCCCCACCCCCCCCCCCCCCCAACACACCTCTGAATGGAACGGCCCTTACATAGTTATTCCAAATCTACCATGCTGTCCGCCATGGTTGAGTTTAATATAATTCACCAGGTGGCAGAGTGGGTTGAAAGAATAGGCGTTATGGGAATCTGCTACGGCAACCGTACTTTTTCAACAGCGGGCCATCCTATCCCTTACTACATTGCCTCAATTGCAGAAGCCGTTATGTTTCGATTAGGTTTATTGCACCATCAGGCAACGAGTGTTGAATGTGTCTCGTTCATTGCCTCTCATTGGGGCAGTTCTACTTGGTTAGATTGTTATCAGCGCCTGGAGAGGACTACACACTCTTCCAACATAATAAACGCGTCACCGGGGCTTCTGCCCCTCCAAGGCACATGGTGGCAGTGTTTACGTACAAGTGCTACTCGTAGTAAAAAGAACAGATCCTTAAAGAACTATCGAAATGTCAGTTTTAGTGTCAGTAAGTGTTGGCAGAGCTTGATTGATCATGGCGGCATATTGCATCAAAACGATATGCCTTTGATGACCACGCAACCGGAACTAACATCCGTTTTTTAGTCTCTACTTACAGAAGAAGTCCATTCAGATGTTTTTGTCAATATGTAAGCTATTCAGGATTCGTTACTACATGTAATAGCAGCCACTCTTAAATCCTATTCTAAAAGATAGAGTGATATTGCAGGTTTAGATCAGCTAATATATCATTTGTTGAAGATTGTAATCAACGAGGAAAACATAGTTTACATTTAAGTGATCAGAAGACGTTCGTGTAATTGATGGATATCCGAGAGACGGTAATTTGAATCCTCCTTGTATATGACAAAGGAAAGAATTACACAGGTGAGTTTTCGAAATGTATGCTTTTTTGTCAAAGGGGCTATATATATATCACTATTTGCGCATTGAAGTCTGGCAGCGTGGTGTATATCTGGAAAATAAGATGGCAGGAAGTAATGTAGAGGTATATGGGTATGTAAATCGCAAGTTCCAGCAAAAATCCTTCCAGTTTGCTCAGTTTTGGTGTTATAAACAATATGTGTGCTTAATAGGCTGCCTTCATGGTGTACATTTGAGTATAAGACGGCACGAAGTAATAATGCTAGATTAAGGTATGTTTATCGCGAGTTTAAGTGAGAAAACTTTGCCACTCTCTCTGCAGGAGTCCTGTCTAACAAAGAGTTTTCTCGGATGTCCGTTGTAAAAACCTTGAACTTTGACTTGCTGTGCTTTGCGGAATTCATAATTCATGAGGGGATGCGGGAGGCGTTGATGATAAATGGGGGTCATTATCCACGCTAAACAAACAAAAGGTCACCATACCTTGTGGATAGATGGTACTGTGGTATGCCAGAGTGGTCAGGGAATAGCCTGTCTCCCAGGTCATACTTTTTAGAGGAACTCTTCAGCATCATCGGGATAAATACTTGCGACAAGCAAATACCAACTAGCACTCATTTAACCTTTCAAATAATTACTGTGTTTGTTATGTTTGATACATATATCATCCGACATGTAAACTCCTATAAAAAGTGTATTGTATATTTACTTATCCAAACCTTTCTCATTATTATGTCCATGGAGGCGTAAAATACAGCGTCATATAGAAATTAATATATTAACCAATTTCCTGTTTGTCTGCTTCTGAAAATCCTGTGCTCTCGGACTGATGTTTTGCTTCCAAAACATGAAAGTATGAAACCCCCATGTCTGTCTCTAAAACTGCATCTCACCTCATACACGCACCCTTGGCTCTCTCTAGAAATACATGAAACGCTGATTTATATGTTATGGTCAAGATTTGCACCCTTGGTCGTCAGTCTAAAATCACATCTAGGGTAATTTCCACGTAAATGGTTGGTTTAAATTTTATGATGAATGTTGGACCTTTTCATCTGATTATTGAACAACCAATACATTTCTCCCCAGACATAGCCAGACCTGGATAGATACATTAGAAAATAAAGTATTATGTCCTTTATTCTCATTTCAAGTGGCAGGAAGTGGCTAAAAATGCACTTCATAGTGTCCAGACACATGGCTGTTGGGTATCGCATTCCAGGTCACCCAAAAACGTTCAGATTGGGTATAGAAGATACCCATTTTCAAACTTACCCTCATTCTGGTATAGTCGGAAAAAACGTTTTATTGTATTTACTCTCCCTCTAGAGTGGTCAGAAAAAAATAAAGATTTATTTTTTTCGTCCCAAAAAACGGTCGTGAAAATAAAAAAGTTTTATGTTCGCTCTTTCACACTTGCTCCATCGTATACAATCAATATATTTTCATTCATTTAGTTCTTAAAACGACGAGATGTTTCTCGTGATACATGTCTATGTTTGTCTGGAAACATAAAGGTTAAAAGTTCAAGTTGACTCCGGGTGCACCATAGTTGTAATGGTAGTTAAGGTTAAAGCCACCCTGGACGGTGGGGTC
Organism: Maea johnstoni; assembly: GCA_963942565.1. Taxonomy (NCBI): domain Eukaryota; kingdom Metazoa; phylum Annelida; class Polychaeta; order Spionida; family Magelonidae; genus Maea; species Maea johnstoni. Next base: position 12,562,033 of record OZ012689.1, on the reverse strand, counting down.
AATCCTTTCGAGAACTACAGAGAACATGGCGTAACGAGGATCAGAGGGACAACGTATGCCCACTGTTGACTACGGTCTGGGCGAGGGTATACCTTAAGTCATGATAGATTCCCAGTCGATTCTTTCAATCAAAAATGTAATTACTAGGATTACCTCCTGTCGACAGACGTTCATTTCAGTATGAATACTGATTAGGGATGGATATCTATGTTTCAACATGATGATCAGATGTCAAGGTGATGATTCTGCACATATTGATATACATGTAGGTTCCAAAATAACTATATTTTTGTTGACATAGGTTTTCTGTCCGAATTTCTAAAATAAACCAAAAGAATACATCACATATGCCTTGCATGAAGGCAATTTACAATACATGAAATAGATCTGTAATAAAAAAGATAAAGATTGTCCTAGTTTGGATTGATAAAAATTTGGATTAAAAAACTGATAACATAACAGGCCTTCCATTGGAACAATTGTTATCTAATGAGGATAAAACGATCGATCTGACAGTAAACTAGGATTATATCCACCCTTCCAAAAAGAAAGACGTGTGGGTGTCGTTGGCATAATACACCATGCGAAGTAAATGCCCTTAACTATGAAGACAAGTGCAAAATACCAACTATATTCCAAATAAATCCGTAATAATGTCCATGGCGTCGTAAAGGTCATTGAACCAGAGAAAGATCCCTGCTTTATGATGCATATATGCGTCTGCCTTTAGTCTGTTAGGCATGACAATATCTGTGTAGTATCAATGTGTCATTTAGCCCGGTGCAATGGAGATTTACACATCACTTATGGTATGCATATACAGGGCGTCCCCCCCCCCCCCCCCCAAAAAAAAAATGCAATTCTCCAATGCAGGCCTGCATGGTGACCAGGCAGGTGAGGCTGCTATTTTTAGCATGCGGTCATGGATGTAGGCTGAATAACACTCAAAACCATTCTTCACCATAGGTTTTACGTTGGAGTGAAATGATAGAGGGGTAAAACTTTGCCTCACAACTTTGACATGGATGATCGGATTTAGTGGAAGCCGTAACAGTTTATCTCTAGGATATCATTCTCTTTAACCATGAAGTCATTTTTGATGTTACTTAAGCTATTTTGAAGAAATAATGGGTGAAGGGGAGGATTGCATTTTTTCTGGGACGCCCTGTATACATGTAATACAAAGGCAATGCGGACTAAAGACACCATGTTTTGATCACGCAATATATTAGCTTATTTGAGAGCGACTTTAAACCTGCCAGCACATCACATACAGTATCCAGAATTTTTACTTACTAGTATATTATTTCAGATAGTAAACATGTACAATCGAAACTTTATTTTTAAAAACTAAAACAAATGAAATAAAGATATAAAAATATGACAGCTAATATCACAGTACATACAAAATATAGATGGGTATTAAACAAAATACACACAAAAGAAGAAAATATGATCGTAATACAGTAGCAAATCTTGATGAACAAGTCGTAAACATGCCAAATTGCACTTTGGTCAGTGCTAGCTGATACATACAATATCAATATAATGCTTATTCAGGCAGCGCACGACACAATACAAGTGGTAATTATGTGTAGGCTTCATGTACAGATTTCGTTAGTTATTTTGTTTGTGGTACATGGTCCATTTTACTATCAGTTGTCATACATTAGGTTGATTCATTGCTTGCACCGATGACGGATTGCAGTATATATACAGTCTCGGACTCTCCTAAAAGATGACGGGATGGAAATATGAAGATTTATGACCAAAACTAATTTTAGGCGGTTGTGTTCGTTTTCGAATGATGGTACATGACAAGCTACAAGATATTAACTATTGGGTTGACTTTATTGTAATCATAGCCGTGCTCACAATTGAGATACATTTATCGAAGAACAAAATGCACATTTAACAGCAGATCTTTCAAATTTACAAAGGCTAGGCACGAAAAAGGACGCATTGTTTTGGGAATAACGGAATGTATTACCGAAGAAGATACTATTTTTAATCAATGAATCAACATAGAAATTAAGGGTGTTAGCAATCCCAATTATTTCATAAATATCATTCGAGTTTTATTTTTCAGATAGTATGCGATGTACCCGATAAGTACATGTACGATAGTTGGTAAATATCTGTATCGCCTTTCAAATCACTGGATTTGGGTGTGCACTATAGACGCTACAAAGGATAGACCAACGAGCTGTATCATGTGAGGAAAAGATTAACAGTAATCACCAAACAAATGTAGGTATGTAGGTAGGTAGTTAGGGATATATGTATTTACAGGGAGTTTTACCTTAATCTATATATCTCTGGTATTTATCATCAGCTCCACTCTGATACTAGCAGCTGATTGGTCAATTGCAGTGGTGTACAGGACTGTATTGCAGTACTAACATTGCTTTTCATTAATTGTCAATGAGTCTTCTATGACGTCATGGCCTCAATTTTACAGGTCACAGTCTCGTTTTGGACCCTTGACGACGAAGAAATCGTAAATGGCGGACATTCCTTTTCACATAGTCGTCTGGAATGTTTTATTTCCGGCGTTTAAGACACTATTTGCGCATATTAGTCTGCCAACATGGCGTATATATGGAAATAAAGATGGCAGAAAGTAATTAAGTTGGATTTAGGTTGGTATGTTGCACATACATATGAGAAATAATTGCCGTATGGTCGGCGTCAGGTCTGACGAAAATCACCGTTGCTATATAGTCTGTCGTACTCGAGTTTGGCATTTTTTCATTTTCTTTGTGACAAATCGTTTAAACCTCTTTGGAGCACTAAGTCGTGATTAGATCAACATACTTTTTGTCTCAACTCTGCAAAATGTTGATTTTGCCCATTAGGTCCCATTGTGAAATTAGCCCATTGCCAACAATACAAGTATGTCGGGAGGGGGGGGGGGCATATCACACGAGGCCTCCAGCCTCGTGTGATATGGCTGGTTTCTCGCAGCCTCGTGTGATATAGCTGGCTTCTTGCAGACACCAGGCTGTATCCCTTTTTTACAAAGATGATAACTAATAGTATGTATCATATATGTATGTATGTATGTATTCATACATGTATGTATGCATGTCTGCCATACATGACGTACATATGAGACTGGTCATTGCTGGAAAAAGAGTGCAATAATAAGATCTTTCTTAAATTGTTCCTAAATTGTAACTGCAGATGGGTTATTGATGGGTTATTGATGGGTTATATTGCCTGGTTAGTGCTGCTGTGGTCCATAAGTAGAAAGCGTTGCTGTTGCCTCTGATACAAATATACTGCACACTGTTTAACCGGAATAGTATCATGGGCACAAGTCACAACATTGATACAATATGCTCTAATAGTTATTCAAAGCATTATCAATTATAAAACAGTTCAATTATGTGGACTTGATTTGTTACTTATACTTACTTGACATGGCTGGAGTGATATTAGGGGATATAAGAGACTGTTAGATAATGGCATTTTGCGAAGTTTGAAAAATTACCAAGTAATTCTGGTTGCATATCAATCGCTTAGATTAGCCACAATTGGCATAAAATGTGACGAAAAACAAAATTCAAAAAAAAAAAAAAAAATCAATCGCTTAGATGATTAGAGGGGTGTTGGGTATACAATTAACGCCCATGTAGCCACTGTCTTCTACGTCGCCATGTCCCTCTTACAAAATAAGGTAAGCCATATTGCGGATGCCATTTAGTTGCGTGCCTCAGGAAGCCTGCGAGATCAGGTACACAAAGAAAACTCGGAAGATGGATTTTTACATGACCAAAACATTCGTGCGGATAAGATGTATTGAAGAGAAACACGTGTGAGCAGGGCGTCACTTTCCCCGTGACATGTAGAAAGACATTGAGTTCTCATGTTTCCTGCTCTAGGTAATTCATCTGCGCAGGTAGATTCCATTCTTCCCATTGGCATAGCATTACGCCGGTGCTAGCATTGTACATTTTCGGCTAATTAATGACTGGCTACGAGCGGCTAAATGATTCTAAATGATGTTCAAAGGAGGCGAACAAATAATATATAAATGGTTAATTTGGCGTGTACTTAAGTTGGCATTTTTTTCAAAAAAATAATTTCCCTGTATTTATTTTGGCGTCTGCAACAGTCAGAACAACGCCATCTATATGTAGATTTAAGAACCAATGACCGCCGCCATTTTACTTTTGGGAGCGTTCAATAGCTCCAAAACTTGGCAGGAGTTTCCCCAAATATTCATAACATATACAAAGCATTACAAAAAGTAAGTGTTGTATTTGTTTTGTCTGGAAATATTTTGGGACATTTACAAACCTAATTTTATTCAAAGGCAGCACCAACAAGTAATGAATTTGAATTCACAATAGAGTTATAACTATATAAACCTCCTATGAAATGAATTGAGATGAGCCAAAGTGATTGTATTGTAGCAGTAAAGAATTTCTTATCCATGCCTTTCTATGCTGCGAAAGTGTGACCAATTTATGGAGAGGTACATTCTATAGAACTGTGGTTGAGATGCAAATTAAATCAACATACAATACTCCCTAAAATTGCTAAAACCTCTGGTATCAATAATAGTGATATGCTTGCCAATAGGGTTGGTTAAGCAGCACTAGACGTTATTCATATTAAGCGTAATACTGGTGGAACACTAAGCCGTATACAAGTTAAAAGATGTTATTTTGTCAAACGGAATCTGAAAAGTATTTGTCTCTTTAAGCAAATGAAATGGAATTATTGTTAGAACTTGGGAAAGAATGGTAAATGATTTAGGAAAGTGTATTTAACTTTACATGATTATTCACACATCTATGTTTTGATAATTTAATCCGCTGATATGTGTGTGTTTGAAAGCTCTTTACAATCTCAATTGGCAGTATTTCACGAATTGTTTAAGTCAAATCAATATTAAACTGAATATTTACTAAATCACTTTGAAATCATCCGAGTAAAAATGAGATTGCCAAATTTATCATATGGCCTAAATGTTTGTTACACGTCAATCTAACGGCTTTCGTATTGCGGTTGGGAGTATTTGACGTGTGTGCAACAATGCAATATTACGTCAACCGCCTGGTGAATTATTTCAGCAGGGCTGACGCATAAACTATTACAGCGCATAAACCTTGTGCGAGCTGTCTTCTCGAAAAGGCGATATCTGAGGATGTATGCCGATAGCACCGTATGGGACTCCAAGTATACTGTCATGATGTCCTCTAGTAGATCACACCTATGCTAGAAAAGCTGGAAAATGCTACAAAACAACGTAAAACGGTTTTATTGCAACGTCCTTGGCCGTATAATTTGTTTATGTTTGTGTCATTATCATTGTGTTTGGCATAGTATTGCTTTGTTTTGGTATGAAACAATCCTTGATTTCAGTGGAAAATGAACGCGTGGGTTGTAGTGGATTTTTTTAAATTTGAAAATTCGATTATCGTTACTTTTTCTGCATATAAAGCGAAATCGTGATTAGCCAGTTTCGATTGGTGGGGGAGACAGAGTATCCAGAAAGAACACCGCCTACTCCAAATGATTGGCACTACTTTGTAGCGGTTATTTCACAATTTAAGTGAGTAACCTCTTGACCACTGGAGGCACTGGTGCTCTAGCTAAATGTGCAACTAACCTGCTCATTTACATATCATTTACATATCATTTACATAAAGTCGAATTCATGTGGGACCCTGGCTTTATGGCTGCCTCCAGAAACAGTCTCATTTGTATAAACCATAAGCATGAGTGCTTTAGAGGATAGTTTTGATGGTGGGGTTGCTAGTATTTGAAAGGTGACATGTACATGTGTAAGTTTATTTTACACCTAAGTTATTAAGCAGGCGGATTGGTCGCGGGAATGGAAATATTTCTATAAAAAGGTAACAGTTCGAAGTAATCTTAGAAATATTCGACTGATAGTTGTTTATTCGATTGGGTTTAGCTTCTGTTCTTTTGTTACATTGCTCACTTTTATGAATTCTAATGGACGTTAGTAGATCATGCGTGCCCTTCAGATGCTAACTGGTTAACCCATTAATGCTTAAGAATTCATTTAAAATTGTCGTCAGGATCTTACATACTTTTGACAAAAACTTTGGAATTGAAAATGATTTTACAGAATATTTGAAGGAGAGTTGTTCGTAATGTCCTGAATAACATTTCTCGATCAAATATTTTCTTTACCATGCTTTTACTCAAAAGATTTCATTAAAACTGTAAGGCTGTTTTTGGCCGCTGTGAGCATTAATGGGTTAAGCCGCTACATGTAGCACCAGTCGATAGAGTTGACCATTAATGTACTAGAGGTATAAAGCATCATCGCTGCTAAATTCAATTGATGGTCTCAATTAAACTAGTTTTGATATCATTCGTCTCCAAAGCACCCATAGTGCTCTGACAGCCTGGGCTGGGCTACTTCTATGGCAGTGAATAGCAGTTACACTGCCCCTCTCATATGAGAACTGTCCTGCTGTACGCATGCGCAACTGTAGATAAAAAGGGCCAGCTGACGACCGGTTGTCTTCGGAGGACCAGAGTCTTTACTCGGCCAACGTGATGTACACAACCAAGCACACGGCGGGTCGAGCAGGATGTTGCTAGCGTAGACAAGTACGGTTGTAGATGCAAAGCATCAATAGTCAAAAGGCGGGGCCAAGTTATTTATGAACTTGTGAGGGAACCGGATGTATAAAGAACATTAACATTATAGAGGAAAATAATTTATAATGACTAGATTTGTATCATTTTTGTAGAAATGAAACAGATATCGGAATTCTAGGCGCACGCTGGAGACTTCGAAATCTCTTGGTGCGAAGCTACTTGGGTACGCATCAGTTTGGTTACGAACCAGTTTGGTTGCGAAGTCTCGTGAGGTTTGGAGAATACGTCAGAGGACCATCTCATAGTTCTACGTAACACGGATATGGCAATGATGAAGATAATGATAGTGATTATCACCATTATTATCATTATCTATTATTATTATTATCATCATGATGATTATTATTGTAAATATTATTATTATTATTATTAAGTGGGAGAAATAGAGGTTCCATCACTCGTGGATGGAAAGAGGAGGTATCTTGCACGAGTGAGTGATTTTGTGTCTTGGGACGAGGCTTGAGTCCCAAGACACAAAATCACTCACTCGTGCAAGATACCTCCTCTTTCCATCCACGAGTGATGGAACCTCTATGTCTTTCACATACATGCATTTTGAGATATCTTGATGAAGAGCATTTTTGTTTAAAGACATGCCTTAAATCATTTTTTCTATTCGGTTGGTCGGTTCACCTCGAAATAGTATTGGACTATGACTGTAGATGTCGATGAGTTGTGTTTTAAGTTGAGACAATGCGTGCACTGGGCCTGGTGCTAACTACAGTGCCGACATTTAATTCCTGCACTAAATGTATGGGCAGCCCGGGCATACTTCACGACCGCATGCCCGATTGGCACCCTGTTTCATGGACATGGATGCATCAATTACCTCAAAATTGAACGTAGATGTTATTAGAAAGCTATGTTAAGGTCATTGATGTGCTTGGATTATTTTTTGACATGTTATTCATTGGGGTTTTATACAACCAGGCACTGGCAGACGTCCGGTCGACTGGTGCAGGAATTATATGTCTGTACTGTAGCGAGCATCCATCAATCAGCCTCCTCCTCCTCGTCCTCCTCCTCCTCCTCGTCCTCCTCCTCGTCCTCCTCCTCGTGAATTATCCCATCCTGAGGCTCCTGATGGCGGCCTCCTCCTCTGAGAGCTATCAGCTTCCTCGCGACTCTTTCAAATCGTAACTCAAGTGCCCTGCTCCGCTACTCTGTCACGGCCCTGGAGTGCCTGTAAGTGACATCAGATTGGCTTCATAGGGGACGGCAAGCCTCAAACTCGTTGATGCTGCCCTCTTCTTTTTGAGCGGGCAGAAAAACACAAAGAGGTGTAAAACAGTAGAATCATTATCGTGTTTCTTGAAATTAATATAAAAGGCCGCCATAAATGATATGTAAAAAGTAATTGTGTTGTTACAGTTGACATCCTGTAATTTATTGCTGTCATATACGTCTTAGTTGTTTTCCAATGTTTCCTAAAGGTAGCTGATGAGGTTAAATGTTATACCCGGGTTTCCCCGGCCATGTTTTAGTTGGCTAAGCCTATACAACCTATATATTGATGGAGAACACACTGAGCATCACAAATGTACCCTCCAAACAGGGTGTGCAATTTAGGGGTGAAAACTGAAAATATATTCAATCTGTTTTCGAACGGAGCTCCTATTCATAAGTATGAACTGGGGACAATCACATTTCAAAATACGAAGAAAAAACTACGGAGGGAAGAGTATGACGATTTTACAGATATTTGATCCGTTCTAATTCTATGACCATTTCTTTTGATATGTATGTCGAAAATGACGAAAAAGGGTACTTTCCTACCTATAGAGTCCCTACATTTGGAACGAAGTCAAGATTGGGAAAACCATTCCCTCCAAAATACTCTTAGCTATTTGTAAACCAGATTACAAGTATATATGTTAAAATTTGATAACCAAAACGCTTTTTTGAAGCCACAATGTTTTAGTAAATTGCAATGTGGAGAAAAGAGCCCACATCGTTTGCTGACCATGCGCAGGCTAATGTAAGTTTCTTTGATATCCTGTCTCTCATTTAGGTCAGTGATAGCCTAGACAGTCATAGTTAGTATAAATAAGTAGGTAAGAGTGTGAGATTTTGGAAATGTAAACGCCTCAAAATGACTCAGAATTCACTAATTAACCCCATCGGCCATCTCAACAAAATTCGTGACTAAAAATATTATTATATTGCACACCTTAATTTATTTTGTCTTTTATGACTGGAAAGTATTGTATATATGATGATCGAATCCATGATGACGTCTACTACTACTACTACTACTACTACTACTACTACTACTACTACTACTACTACTACTACTACTACAGCTTCCATTTTGAAGATGTTGCCTTCCTAAAAAAGCGGTATCAGCTGACAATTGATAGACACAGCTAAGTGACACATAGTTTCTGAACATCCATCAGCTGGAAGCCTTTGGAGGCGGATAATTATTAATCGGGTGTAATGGTCTATCAGTGATTACGAAATATCAAATAACGAAACTCAAGTCCGAAACGTCATGTGAGCATATCATTCTTATATACATAAACGCTTCATTCCAGAGTGGGCTCCATATAAAAATAGTGTTTCTTAAGAATACCATTTGTTATCTACGGAAATTTCACATTCATTATCACTAAATGTATTTTTGTTGAAAGGCTACCAACAACGAAGACCTAGTCTGTTACAAATCTGATACTTCAAAGAAATCAAACTCAAGTCTATAAATACATGCTACACACATACATAATGCATACATGCACATACATAGATACATATATACATAGATACATACATGCATACATACATACACACATACATACATACATACATACATATATCGTTGCTGGTTTTCGTTATTTTTTCATATGGGTGGCACAATCAATACTATTGACATTATTGATCTGCTTTGTAACCTCATTGCCACGTCTTTCTACATGGTAGTGTTAATTAGTGGTCTATAGATTGCCTTCCTCACATACATTTTCAAGTTACAAATAACAACATGCATGTTTACCATAGAATGGCGTATATATATATATATATATATATATATATATATATATATATATATATATATATATATATATATATATATATATATATATATATATATATATATATATATATATATATATTACGTCTTGCAGTTGGACAATATGTATGCATTATATGTTTATTGGTTGGATACCGGTAGCAGGCATTCTAAATCGATTTTTTGTTTTAGTCATGCACCAAATCCACGTGATGAAATGTTATTATTATTATTTACTCACTTTCCTACTAAACATGTGCAACTCTTTTGTTATAATATTGTATTGGCCACTTGCTTACATGTTTACGTTAGATAGATTCACGTTCTAAAATAAATCGCGTGCTTATGAAAATGAGATACAGACCCTAAATAACCAAAGGAGGAAATTTAATTCACCTTTTCTTTCAATAAATCTGGGTATGAAAAAGTGACCACATATTATACAGTTTGTGTATTTTGTTTCAGGGCGTTTCTGCTAACCACATGTATAGGTATCACTCTGTGTAGCACGTCCTAGAGGTTGCTCAGAGATTTAACGTTAGTTCGATACATCTGCACTTTTATAGGAATGTTACTGTTTGAGGTACCATGATATTGATCCCAACTTGCCTAAGGATATCTCTCGCCAGTAATCAGATTATAGAAATACCCAGTGAGGTTCTGAACAGTCATTTGTTGAAGACACGATATTTTGATATGTGATTGCTGGCTTTATCTAGGTGTCTAGGTACACACATTGTTATAGGCCATTGGCATGGCAACATAGCCGTACTATTTTTTTTTAGTTGGAATGGGAACTATCACATGTTAGATTTTGTCTGGAAAGCACGGCTCTGTATCCTCCTCACCATGTTGGTTCAGCAAATGTTTGTGTCATTTGTATATATATATATATATATATATATATATATATATATATATATATATATATATATATATATATATATATATATATATATATATATATATATATATATATATATATATATATATATATATATATATATATGTATATATATATATACATATATATATATATATATATATATATATGTATATATATATATACATATATATATATATATATATATATATATATATATATATATATATATATATGTATATATATATATATATATATATATATATATATATATATATATATATATATATATATATATATATATATATATATATATATATATATATATATATATATATATATATATATATATATATATATATATATATATATATATATATATATATATATATATATATATATATATATATATATATATATATATATATATATATATATATATATATATATATATATATATATATATATATATATATATATATATATATATATATATATATATATATATATATATATATATATATATATATATATATATATATATATATATATATATATATATATATATATATATAT
>OZ012689.1:12510713-12550713 GCA_963942565.1 Maea johnstoni | reverse complement strand
TCAGAACTTTCATTGTTATCATATTCTTTCAGCAACTAAATATGGAAGCGATCCAAACAGGCGAACACGACCTCCATCTGCCAAAACTAGGCCATCCTTCCCCAAAAATGGTAAGCTTTACATACACACTAATAAATCTCGAGTTATCAAGTTTCTTTCTCACAATTTTGGCAGGTAAATACAGGAATGTACCACCCAACTCAAACAAATGATAGAGTTGTACTTTTGTAGTGTGAACCATTCAGGTTGTGATAGTAACAAAAGGGGATTATCGGCCCTAGTCAATTGCCTTAAAACCCAATGCTATTTAAGTAAATTTTTATGAACACATAATGAGAAAAGTATATCTTGCCAGAAAACTAGGTTGTAGCTTTTTCCCTAGATGACCGAGAGTTTAACTAAACTGTCACGTCCTTGCTTGAGAGCAATTAAGGATATAGAGTGGGAACTGTTATCAAAACATTTTTTTAATCTTGAAATATTAATATTATTGACAAAAACATTGATGAATTAGAAATGGAAGAATGAATAAGAATAGGAATAAGAATAATTTCCCAAGAAAATTGCCCCTTCCAACATATTTCATAAGAAACGGGTATGCATTTATTTGTTTTCTGTGCGCGTAATCAGAGGAATAGAGTAGAATGTCTCAGTTAGAATTGTAATGGTAACAGGTATAATTGAATATGTTGTGACTAACTATCTGATTGCAAATGACAGGTTCCACTGTCAGTTGTTTGGGTTTAAGTATTGTTAGTATGTCAGGGCTCAACATTAAGAAGAAACTTCATAAGCCCAACAGGGCTAGTTACTGCAAATTTCACTAGCCCTGAAATATTTTTACTAGCCCTGAAAATTGATGACATAAAATGTGCAAGTTATGCCAACAACCTTTGTTTCAATATCAATAACAACATTTTCAAATAGTGACCTACCCTTAGCCTCTGTTGCAAACATGAAAAAGAATGCGGTGTACGGTGTTGAATTGATTTTTATTATACTCCAGTTATGGAGAGCCAGGGGAGGGCCTCATACTTCTTTAGTCGCTGATATCCTTATTCTATCTAGCCCCTTGGGGCTACTCACTTGTAGAACTTACTAGCCCCGACTTTCAATAACTAGTTTGGCTATGGGGCCAGCCTAAATATCGAGCCCTGTATGTGACCAGAGAAATACATCCCCTTGATCCGCAACCCCATAGGTACTGCATGCTAGCCTCTACGGCATCTGCGCCTCGGGTTACGCGCTGTGGCCTGGGGTTCTATCGGTCACATGATCTGTGCAGTAAGCATGCACTGGCTGGCTGGGGGATGTCATCCTATCTTGGTCAGATAGTGAGAGGCAGCGAAATTTGATGATTCATGACCAGTGCCCACTCCCTGTCTACTTCTCTCAGATGTGACTTACTTTCTGGTTGCAGATATCCCCCCAATATGTCGGCCTAGCTTCCCAAGTCCCTCAAGCACAAACTCCAACCCACGTTCGTTGTCCCGGCCTCGGACGACGCCTCGCACACCCACCAGTGTAAATAGTGAAACTGAGGCTTCATCCCGAGGAGTACCCAACATATTCGACCCAAATAGCGTAAGTAACATTTCCACTTCAGAAGAGTTCCAGATTCGATATATTGTGTTAATATTGCGCAGTTTAATCAATGCATACTTAGCACACACCTGGATTCCGCATTTATTAAACTCCGCACCATTATTTTGACATCCGATTCCTACGCTGGTGTTGTACAACATGCTGACATGATAGCTGGTCAAAGGCAGCGAAAAGTTAACACAGTATACAGTAATAAAATATGACATTATGAGGAAGTATTTGAGGTGTCAGGAAAGGCTGACAATTTTGATGAAATCTCTTAGCCAAAGGCATAGTTTGAAAAATGTTAGATGGAAAAATATTATTCAGAACATTACTAACAACTTTCCTTCAAATATTCTATGAAATTATCCTACATTCCATAGATATTGTCAAAAGTATCATAGATCCAGACGGCAATTTCTACAGGAACTCATAAGCATTAATTGGTTTATGGTTATTTCATGACATTTCACACATCTACATCCACATCACTTGATAAAAGGACATTTGTGCACAACCCTGTGCTACTAGTCTTTTCTTAATAAGTGCTTTTTATACAAATCTGAAGTGTTGACTATTTAATTATGTACCGAAATCATGCTAGCACAGAATACTTAACCCTTCCAGCGCTGAGGCTACTTTCCCCCAAAGCGCAAGGATGCAAAGATTTTTGAGATTCATCTAAACCCTGTCATGTGGGTATTCATTTGATAGCTCTCAGTGAGTACTCTCAGATGAGTACCCATGTGCCAGGGTTTCAGTCATTCTTCAGCTTTTTTGCATTATTTTGTATTGGCAGCTTGGATTACTCTTGACAGGCATTTTCTTTGTGTTTTTCAGACTCCCATTGTATAAAGAAGAGGAGGAAGAGGAGTGTGTTAGATGGCAGTGAGCTAGTGTGCTGTGGCGTTCAGGGTGATCTGCTGGAAGTCTTCAGGCAGCAGCTGCAGCAGTAGAAACAACAGCAGGAGCAGAAGCAGCAGCAGTTACAGCAGTAGCAGCAGCAGTTGCCACAGCAGTTGCAGCAGTATCTGCAGCAGCAGTAGCAGTTGCAGCAGCCACAGCAGTAGTTGCAGCAGCCGCAGCAGCAGCAGTTGCAGCAGCAGTTGCAGCAGCAGCAGTTGCAGCAGCAGTTGCAGCAGCAGCAGTTGCAGCAGCAGTTGCAGCAGCAGTTGCAGCAACAGCAGTAGTTGCAGCAGCCGCAGCAGCGGCAGTTGCAGCAGCAGTTGCAGTAGCAGCAGCAGTACTTTACAAGGTCCTATACTGATGTGTGCTACTCCTATCCACCTGGTGAAATCCCAGGCTACATCACAGCAAAAGTCTCTCTACAAAGTCCGATAAGATACTGATGAATTCTACAACACGGCAAGTTGGGGAGAGGACCTTTTTCTCAACATCATCTTGAGTGGAGCATTAGAGATAAGGAGCGCGCTTTCTACAGGAATTCCAAATTCATCAAACAGCACCACCGTTGGAAGAGAATGAATGATTTTTTCTGAACATCATAATGATTGAATGTTGGTATTTCGTGGCTAAGGGTGAGGGACAATCGTTTCTCATCCATTGGGAGTGACAAGCTGCTAAAGGGTATGGATTACCTCATAATCATCAGCTGGAATTCTCAAACAATAGGAAGTGGGACTCCAGAAAGACGGATATACAGATGTTTACTAAAGGGTATGGATTACCTCATAATCATCAGCTGGAATATTCACTCAGTAAGAAGTGGTTCTCCAAAATAACGGATATCCAGACATTTACTAAAGGATATCTAGTTTCCAATTGATTGTTGTTGCTGATTGGAGTTGGAGAATTACAGTTACCTTAAGCGGAACTCTAAGTGGCATTTCCTGTGTGAATGGAGCTAGTGCTGTTTGTGACATTTCTTTGGTTGCGATGATGATGATGATGATGAGTATGTGTTTTGTGAACTAAGGTATGGCATCTACCCATAGAGAGAGCCTTGTATCCAAGTCTCACTCAGACTATCACCAAGTACCTAACAGAATTTAGCGATATTTTGGTTATGATCATTTATTTCTGTAGATATTTCCTGTATAACTGTTCTGCAGAAAATTGGAATATTGAAATCATGCTTCATAGCCAATGTATTTGTCTGGATGTCGAGCGACTTGGATGCCTGCAATTTAACCCTTCCAATGCTGAGGCTACTTTCGCCCAAAGCACAAGGATGCAAAGATTTTTGAAAACCATCTAAACCCTGTCATGTTGGTATTCATTGGAATGCTCTCGTTGAGTACTCTCAGATGAGTACCCATGTGCCAGGGTTTCAATAATTTTTCAGTTTTTAGGCATCATTTTGTATTGGCCAAATTAGCCACCAGCAGCATAAGGGTTACAGTTGGCAGTTTTGAAAAGAGATCATCGTTGAGACACAGGCAGTCAAAACAGAATCCCTGTGTATATTTCTGTTTACTGCCCGTGTCCCACTGATGACGGTCACAGTTTACCAAGGATAGTTCTACCTGACCAGGATGAAGAAAGTGTTATTTATTATTTGTACCATGGTGAGGCCAGATTGACCCAATTGCTGGTCTTGTATTTCAATGGAGGCTGACTCAGGTCCCCAGATGGTGTTGCACAGAGGGCCTCTCTGTTCTAGTGTGTATTTTACCTAGTTGGTGATTTACATACAAGATTTACATAATAATACATGTACTGAATTATTATCTTAGTTCTGGTTGCTACAATGACCGTCGTTAAGGTAATTAACAAGAACATGTACTGAATTATTATCTTAGTGCTGGTTGCTACAATGACCGTCGTTAAGGTAATTAACAAGAACATGTACTGAATTATTATCTTAGTGCTGGTTGCTATAATGACCGTCGTTAAGGTAATTAACAAGTACATGTACTGAATTATTATCTTAGTGCTGGTTGCTATAATGACCGTCGTTAAGGTAATTAACAAGAACATGTACTGAATTATTATCTTAGTGCTGGTTGCTATAATGACCGTTGTTAAGGTAATTAACAAGAACATGTACTGAATTATTATCTTAGTGCTGGTTGCTATAATGACCGTCGTTAAGGTAATTAACAAGAACATGTACTGAATTATTATCTTAGTGCTGGTTGCTATAATGACCGTCGTTAAGGTAATTAACAAGAACATGTACTGAATTATTATCTTAGTGCTGGTTGCTATAATGACCGTTGTTAAGGTAATTAACAAGAACATGTACTGAATTATTATCTTAGTGCTGGTTGCTATAATGACCGTCGTTAAGGTAATTAACAAGAACATGTACTGAATTATTATCTTAGTGCTGGTTGCTATAATGACCGTCGTTAAGGTAATTAACAAGTACATGTACTGAATTATTATCTTAGTGCTGGTTGCTACAATGACCGTCGTTAAGGTAATTAACAAGTACATGTACTGAATTATTATCTTAGTGCTGGTTGCTACAATGACCGTTGGCAAGGTAATACATGAGAACATGAGCTGAGTTATTATCTTAGTACTGGTTGCTACAATGACCGTCGGCAAGGTAATAAATAAGAACGTACTGAATTATTATCTAAGTGCTGGTTGCTTCAATGACCGTTTTTAAGGTAATACTTAAGTTTAGCCCTCATGTGTGACCTGCCCTATAAGTTCAGCATTCAGTTATGTACATAATTTGAGCTTTAAAGTAGTATTTATAAGTCTGCATCTTTTTATAACACCTGTTGAAACTGATGCTCTTCAAAATTCTTTTTCAGATACTAAATATCAAAAAGTCTGTCTGTGATTCGTTTTGATTTGTTTGTTTTTTTTCTTTGTGTTTTTACGTTTTCTCCACTTTTTGGGCCAAAATTATGTTCATGTGGCCTTCTTAACCCATTAATGCTCACATTGACCTAAAGCAGCCTGACAATTTTAATGTAATCTTGCAGGAAAACGCATAGTTATGAAAACATTTGATTGAGAAATGTTGATCTTAACATTGCCAACAACTCTCCTTCAAATATTTTGCAAATTTTTTCTTTATTCCAAAGTCATTGTTAAAAGTATCTTAGATCCAGACGACAACTTATGTAGGAACTCGTAAGCTTTAATGGGTTAAATGCTATGTGCTGGCTGTGTGGCCCAAGATTTATAGTCTCTAAAGATGGCCCTGACTGCCCTTACGACTGTATGACTTAAACACATGTCTTGGATTTCCTTCAGGCAATTCTTGATGTGATACCAGCATAGGAGCAGACTTGTAGAGGACGTTTTATCAAATTCACACACTACCCGTAAATTAAGAGCTGTACGCTTAAGTTGTGTTAAATGCTCAAGACATGTTGATTGAAATGATCAATCACATATGCTTCTGACAATTTTTGTGAAAAGTATTTGTATTACGTAATTTGTAGATAATTTAAGGATTCTTTGTTGGAATGGAAAATGCAAAAATGTCCTGGACTTTCTTCCTTGTTGATAGGCATTTTCCACATTAAGATTCTGTAGTAAAATGCCTCCCTCTAGTGTGAGTGTAAGAAACTTAACAACAGGGAAGAAGGCAGAGCATATCCCTCCAAAACCAGCACCATAAGTTCTCAGTAATTTGGGACACTTTTTTTGATAATTACAATTTTTATGGGTGGACCATGTAACAGCAAAATTTACAGGGTGGTCCATATCCTGTGAAATGTGCAACCTGCCATAGAAAGGTGTGACCTGCCATAGATCGAGGACGGCCCAGATTTCACAATAAGTATTTTGCTAGTAATTTTAGTCGCTCAACTTCCTAGGGTGGTCTAAATTGCTGAGAATTCATGGTAGTATTGTTTAAAAACAAGATAAGACAAAGGGTCAAGAGAACAAAATATCTGACAAAACTTTGTTGGAACAATCCCTATTTCAAACAATCCTGTGCAAACTCCAGTGGCAGAGCTGTTCCATACTGAATTATCCTTTGCAAAATATTCAGCAATATATTTTGATTTGTGATTAAGTTTTTGTATAGAGTGTATTTCCCCTGTTGCTTCTTTTCCCAAGTTGTCTCATGAATCTAGAGTATGTAATTATTTGGATGGAGTTTTTCAGAACTGAAAATGACCCTTATGACATCTTTATGCTTAGCTGTTTTACTAGCAAACATCTTAACCTTCAAATGCTAAGGCTACTTTTGTCCAAAGCACAAGGATGCAAATATATTTGAAAAGCTTCTAAACCCTGTCATGTTGGTATTCATTGGATAGCTCTCACTGAGTACTGTCAGAAATAGTACCCATGCTAGAGTCTCAGTTATTTTTCATGTCTTTTGCATCATTTTGCATTGGCCATATTAGCCACAAGAAGCATAAGGGTTAAGGCGTATATCTCACCTTAAGCATGTAGGATCCAATGGACCAGCATAACACAAGATTATACTGATGAAAAAAATGTAACATTACACAAATAAAATTTTCAGGCGGAACGATTTTGCCACTGGACTGCTTGCTATATAGTCTTGTAGGATTTTGTATGTGGGGAAACTAATTTATTTCCAAGCTGAAGAGGATGATGATGAGGAGGAAGAGTTGGAGATGTATTTTGTAAGGATTTTAGATGTAGCACTTATTGCATAATGTGTCTGTTAGTTGTCAGTGGTACCCTTGTATTTTACTATCTCTCTGTCAGAAAAATGGAATTTTTCTACAACAAGCAACACTAACCTGCAGCAGCGAAAACAGCAATGAAAATGTGACTTCTTCTGTACAGTTATTTCATGTCTGGTGACCTAGCAATGTACCCTATTTATAGATAGCTTGAAGCTGGGTCTGTATTAGTTCAAAAATGTTAAATCATGTCCAATCTGAATAAAATACCTGTAACTCTAAAAATGTCTTTGTTGTTGCATTGTTTATTGTCTTCTACCACGCAGCCACTTGCGATAAAAACCGTATCACACTGGCACCTACAACCATCAAGTAACCTATATATATATATATATATATATATATATATATATATATATATATATATATATATATATATATATATATATATATATTTATATCTGTAAATATGAAGTAAGATTGCACATAACGAACACAAAATAGTTCCTTTTGCTACCTTTATTACAGATCCCACAGAGCAACATCACTACACAATGGAAACACACCAGAAGTAAATATGACTGAAACGACACTGTAGCAAGTATTCATAAACACTAGCAATTACATTTACAACACCATCAACAGATTAATATTTAGACTTGTATTGACAGATTAAGCTATAAACAACATACCATTTACCGTATTCGCCCGATTAAGCGCACGGTCCCCTATTTACCGCGGAAATTGGGGGACCACCAAGCGCCAAAGATCGTCTCCTTTAAGGTCTTACGATACTCTATACCGGCGACACCTATTGGGTATTGGACAAACTAAAATAATTTATTACAATTTACCTGACATCACTGGAACAATTGAAAAGAAATTGATTTTTATTGAATATGTACCAATTCTGAATATCCCTGCCTATTATAAATAGTATCCTATGAGTTTTTTTGTTTTTGGCTACAGTGATTTCCATATTCATTGAATTTAATGTTTTGACACGTTTTCAGGAATAATGTGTGATAATTCATGTGTATAAAATGGGGTTCCCATGCTCAGCAATATCTTGTATAAGAATGGGCATGTACGGTAACAATTGAGTAACTCTTTTCTAACATTTTCATGAAAATTTGCCCCCAAAAAGTCCTATTTCACAAACTTTGACCATCTGTGGTTTGAAAACTAACCTATCATTTTCTTTATGTATTCTTATTTAGGGCATTGTGTAGATAGTGTAGACAAAATTTGGTGAAAATTAAACTAGGCAATTCCGACTTATATCAATTTTGGGCTAAAAACTTGTTTCTCGAATTCCTTGATCTTGCCCAATAATTCCCATATAACAGCAGAATTTCTTTTTAACAAGGCAGAACAGTATTTCAGGCAGTGTCAGTATCTTTGAAGGGATAAATCTGGCAAAGAAAGACACCAATTTTGGAGAAAGTGATGTTTGTGACATAAATTGCATTAATTTTTCAAAAATCTGTGAAAAAAAACCTAAGTTGATGACCCCATAATTTTAAGATGTTTTGAAGATCACTGTGCTATGTTCTTTCCTCATGCAAAATTTCTGGAAAATTAAACTGAGATTTCCAAAAGTGTCGTAAGACCTTAAGGTTGGATCTCCCCCCAGAACTGAGAAGTAACCAAAACCAAATCACATACTAGTACCTTTCCTCTTGCCGTGTCTGAAAACCAGGGCTGAATTCCGTCATTTCAGCTGTCCCTTCGCGCTCTCACTGTTCATATTCGCCGCATGATCGTACTATTGACAAATTAACGATCTTTTCACGTGAGGAATGTTGCCGCTAACGTCTATGCACGGTGAACAGCGAGAGTGCGAAGGTGCAGCAACGGTCATTACTCTCCGATCTGCAATCCTTGAGGGGTGCGGCTAAACAGATGTTTGACAAAACCCCTTCTACAGAAAATTTTCCCAACTTCTACCCGCACCGTGCGCTTAATCAGGCGAATACAGTACTCATGTACCGTACATGTCGCATTAATTACACATACTGCATTACTATATCAACCCGGGGGGGGGGGGGGGGGGGCACTCAGGTACAGAGGGGGGCCGCACCTTAGTTACCTATTTCGCGGAAGAAGGGGTCTTTTTTGAAGACCTCCGCATGTCCGCGATTTTGTAAAAGAAGGGTACTTTTTTGTACCCAGGTACCCAGTATGGGGGTTAAAATCCCCTTACAATCTACGAAACATACGTGGCTCTGACGCCGAGTGACTCCCGAAGTATCTGGGCTTCCGAGTTTGCTGCCGCCACTTGCTGCCGCTAAACACGCAGAGGATTATAGAATCTAAAATTAAAATACGTGTTCCCGTTCATCCAATGTCAGTGTTTTGATAAAAGAAGGGCAATCAGATAGACTACAACATATTGCATTTTACCTGATACAACTGAAAATACTATAATAATTTCTACGACATGGCTACTGTTTCAAATGTAACTGGCCACAGCACTCCCTAAGCATACTGGATCTAGTAATTCAAACTTTCTTAACCAGATATCCCCACAGTTGGCACAATAACAATACAGCTGAGTAATAATACACACTCCCACAACATTTTAAGTACAATAGAAAAAAAGCCACTTAGTGAAATAGTTAACCTACATACAAATGTACACTGATAATTTGATGTACAATATGATTACAAATTAACAGATAACACCAGAAGTACTACCGTACATCATATAAGGTGCACATTTGACCATTATATATATATGGTATTAACTATACAGTACCACTTGTTACCTAATACCTAAATACACCAAAATTGTCAAATATAATAATACCATAATTTACCTAATAATGACACACATGTGCAAACATAATGTGCCACAATATCTATATCTCTCTATCTATCTATCGAAGTACCAAATTACCCTGTGTACACCCCGCACTCCTAGATAATACGCAACCCCTCCTCCAGTCCCTTTCTCTTATGTTAAATACTATTCCCCATTCATTATATGCAGGGAAGTTGGCAGGCCAAAAAATAATTCTTTTTTGGGTACAATAAAATGCCTTAACTAATTTGGCTAGTCATGATCAGCCACTGGCTAGGTAGAATATATATGAAAATGCAAATACCTTAACTACATGTATATGATAGTTGACTGGACTTCGTTACAAAGAAGTCATCTAAGTGTCAGACCTAGTTTTCTTACTTGAAGCAGAGGCCAATTTAATTAATGAAAATGTGTATAGGAAAGGATTCAAGGCAGAATTTAGTGGCAATATAAATACTGCTACCCATGCTGATACAACTGGTGGAATAAATACACCATTCAAAGCCATACAACTTAGTATGATTATTGGCATCCAGCACAGGCAATCAGACATGATAATCAGGGATATGTTTCTCAGCAACCGTATATCAGAGTCTGAGGATGACCTGCCTGATGCTTCACGTGTTAATCTAGTGCTGCAATATATTGATAGATATCCACCACCTATGACAATGAAAGCAATGCCATTCAAAATAATGAATATAAACATTGCATACTCCCAACCAGGACTTTTAGTATTTCTCAAAGTAAAAGGAAGGCAAACTCCTGATTGGCCATAAAAGTTTGTAAAGTAGTTTCCATCAAACATTGGGGCTATGCTAAGCACTAAACAGGTGACCCAACCACAGGTACAAATTATCAAAGATGACTTTGAAGTCAAACTTATACTTGGAAATTTAAAAGGGAAAATGATTGCCTTAACTCTGTCTAATGTCATTACAACCATAGTGAATACTGACATTTCACTTGATAGCGTAGCAATCATACCTGCCAACTGACAGAAAAGACTTGTGCGCCATTCTTCCTCATGCATGATATACACTCCTCTATACCACTGATCCATTGCAGCTATAATTATGAGATAAACACCCATGAGAAAATCAGAAATACTAAGATTAATGATTAACAAAGATGAATGATGATTGGACTTTTTTTTTACACAACGCCAAATGATAACAAATACATTACCTAATAATGCCATTGCTCCAAGAATCCAAATAGCTATCTGCAACGTTTTATTAGCAAGAAGGTCATCACAGGAGGAGAATTCATCAGGTTTTGGAGAGCATTTTGTTGCATTCGATAAACAACAGAACCTGTACGCATCTGTGCTTAGATTATTGAGACTTCCTATAGATAAGCTATTTTTGGCTATTTTTCTTATTTTGTTTCCATTTATGTGTAGCACATGAAGCACTGGCAACCCTCTAAAAGAATTTTCTTCAATTTGAAATAGAGAGTTCATACTAAGATCTAAAGTCAAAAGAGATATCAAGCCATCAAAGGTGTCACCCTTTAAAGTTATCAGGTGCTGATGAGATAAATCTAAATACTGTAATTTAGATAATCCATTAAAGGTGCCTGATGCTATTTGCATGATACGATTACCATGGAGATGGAGTTTGCGAATGTTGCCGAGATAAAGAAAGGTACCATTTACTAAATGAGAAATGTTGTTTTTACTTAAATCTAATTCTATAAGGTTAAAAAGGTGGGCAAAGGAACCAGATTCTAATTCAGAGATACCACACTTAGATACATTCAATCTTACCAAGAACCACAACTTTAAGAATGACTGGGGGGTTATTATAAAGTTACTCTGAGAAATGTCTAGACTTCGGGTTTGGTTTGAAATCAATGGCAACCCAACATATTGGGATATCGAACAATTAATTGAATTTCCAAAGCAATTACAGTTCCTAGGACATATATGTTTGTCATACAGGCAATACTTTTCATCATCCTTTGAGGTTTTGCAATGGACCACACCATCACACACCTCAAATTGGTCTAAGCACCGTTTTTCATCCTTGCATCTGAACAACCCTGGACAAGTATAAGTTTTACAATTCTTTTCATCAAATCCCCCAATACAGTCCCACACTCCATCACAAAGTTTTCGGTGTGGAATACAATATGAGTTAGGGCACTTTACCATGCCTGGGCATTCATGATCTTCACAATTCTTTAAATGTTCTAAATTCCGGCATGATGCCACATCTCCCAACTGGTTATGGTCGTAGATGCATGCATGGTGCCTTTTAAAACACTTAGTATGAGAGGGTAAACACCTTACAGAGTCAGACGATTTGCAGAATAGTATTCCATTTTCAAAGCCCCTACCAAGGGGGTATCCTTTTTGTATAAGGAGTAATCTTCCAGGAACTGTTTCCGCTATAGTGAGAAACTCATCCTCTGCACTGAGACCATCACAGTCAGCTCTCAGATCTCTTAATTTGGATACAGGTATACATTTGCCTGAATAACACATTATTCCCTTGCCAATAGTTATTCTAGTTAGCCCTAATATTTCGTATAACGTTTCGTATCCAGATGAGACATATGGAATTTTGTGACACTCATAATTCCAATCACACTCAGTTTCATCAGTGCCATCAAAACAATCTTGCGCAAAATCACACCTTTTGTCACTAGGAATACATTCCTTGTTTCTACATTGATATTCACTATCAGAACATTCTGGGAATACGCAGTTATTTTCATCAGAGCTATCATCACAATCTCTTTGATAATCACAATACCTAGACAAAGAAATACACTTATTATCACATCTGTAGAAACCAAAACCACAGGAACAGTTAAGTTCATCCTCTCCGTTTATGCAGTCAGATGTACCATCATAGATGTTGTCTATAGATATGCATACCCTATCAGCACACTGAAATTGGAATAGTGTACATTTCTGCCTTTCAGATTGAGAAACATACTTTTGACAGAGTACATTCCAAGGCTTTGGTAATAGTGGCTTAACACTATAAGAGTGTGTTGGATAATCATGTACTTTTGTTTCACTATCCTGGTATTTATCATAAGCATAATCAACCCGACATGACACTCTATCTAACAATAATCTGGTATCACCACTTTTATCTTCATAAACACTGAGAATAGGGCAAAGTGTGAGGGATTCTTGTGTATCATTAGAAGATATCCAAATCTGTCCATATTGTGGGTAATGTTTCCATCTCTTCAACAATGATGTCAATGCTGGAAACCAATAACTGTGGTTATATAGTGTGAATATTGTTGCGTTTTTGGACTTGCAAATCAAGATAGCATTTGACCAATGAAACCGACTATATGGTGACTGAGTAAACATACTTACACATAAACCCTCCCAATATGTCCAGCCTTCTGGGCAGGATATGCGATGCATAATCAATTCTGAATCATTTTTGATAGAACTTGAAATATGTGATCTTAGGCCTTCTTGTTCTTCTATGATCTTAATCTTTTTGCCATTTACCTCTCTGTCTGATGGAAGTGCAGGCTGCTTACATATAAATGCCGACAATTTTAGGGGGTAGTGACATGGAATCTTTGCCCATCTTGCCCACTTCCTACCATATTCTGGAAACATAATTGTACACTGATACATCTTGTCTGGAATCGGTTGCTGTTGCCTTTCTGATATTACATCTTTCAAGTCTGTAGGCACTGGACCATGTTCATTTGGGTTGTACCATTCCTCATACACGAGTGGATTTCCATCTGTCCAACGGTACCGACCATGCTGGAAATGTAACAAGAAATGATTAATTGGAAAAAGTTGCAATGAAAAAAAATAAACAAAGAGAGTGCAAATGTCTTTTGTGCTGCCCTGGAAAAGTACTTAAATATAGAAACAAACACTTAGAATCATATTTTAGGACATTAGCATAACTGAAACAGGGCATTCCACGGTGAGCCACAGCAAAGTCCTGTGGCCACCTGATGCAAATGGTAAAATTTACCAAAATTTACTATGCAAATGGTAAAACAATTATTCTTTGACCAACTCCTCTAAAATCACTTATTGTCACATCATATAAATGATTTAAAGGGCAAATGCACCATCATGATGATTTAGGTTCAAAATGTGCCTATACGTGTCACCTTTCAAATAAGACGACCCGCAAGTCTGTCCTCCTCAGCAGTCCTCAGATATGGCTTATGAAAGTTAGTAAAAAAACTGGCCTGAGCCTGGGTATAGAGGCTGACATTATCAGAAGTGGTGCTTAGGAAGTGACTGCCAGTCCTGCTTCTGATTGGTCGAGAGATATCAGTGGCAGTCACTTCCAGCCACTGATATCTCTCAACCAATCAGAAGCAGGACTGGCAGTCACTTCCTAAGCACCACTTCTGATAATGTCAGCCTCTATACCCAGGCTCAGGCCAGTTTTTTACTAACTTTCATAAGCCATATCTGAGGACTGCTGAGGAGGACAGACTTGCGGGTGGTCTTATTTGAAAGGTGACACGTATAGGCATATTTTGAACCTAAATCATCATGATGGTGCATTTGCCCTTTAACCTACTGCTTTCTAAAACTTCTACAACTTTTGAAGTGGATTCCCAAAATAAAGAATTATCTTAAATTGCAAACAGTACACCCCTTTGGGACATAGGATTTTTGGTAAAGATCAAACTAAAATGTTTGCTCTATTACCAACACCATATATGTATTAGGCTATAGGCCAGGGACCCAAAAGATGGGTTTTAATTACGGTACCTCCCCATGAAGATGGAATTCTTTACCTCAGGTGGATAGGGTAGTATATGGTGCTTACAAAAATGACATGCCCCCACTTTGGGACATGGTCAGATTTGTGTTAGGCCTGGTCAAATTGACCAGCCACAAATCAGGAAATCGGACACCTGAAGCACACATATATTGAGGAATAATAGGATGGGGGGTAAAGGAATTGACCATAACATTGCTCAGAGTTCATTAAATACCACAAGTCTGGTATCGAAATGTTGGTCTGGGAGAGACTTATTTTTTTTAGATACTAAACACATGACAAACTCTATCCCATGATGTAATGAAGGTCATTCAAGGTCAAAATGGAGGCCAAATCAAGAATCTGGGATTTTTCCTTAATCTATAGTTTCCATTTATAAACTTCTGTTTTTTGAAGGGATGTATTTTTTTTCTGTAGCCACTTTTTCCAAAGGAATGCTTTTTAGTGGAGTTGTTAAACATTTTTAGAAGGTTCATTGATTAGAATGTTAAGTCTAATTTTGAGATTTGAGGTACAAAGTAGGGTACCAGGTCCACCTAGAGACCCCAAAAAGTACCTAAAATGGTACAAATTTGAAAACCAAAATGACTGTATCTTAAGTTTTACAAGTTGGAAGGGAGCAGATGATGCACAAAAATATCAGGTTTAATTCCCTCTTCAATCTGGAAGATGATGGTAAAGAAACCCTAAAATTAAAGGGTCATTGAAGGTCAAGTAAAAGTCAAAATGTCAATTTTCCTCTAGAAAATTAAGATTTTGATGACGAAATTTTGATAAAGTAGTTGTGTTTTGTCATTATATAATTTCCAAACCAAGTTACCACAATAACTGACAAGTATATTACCTGAAATATGGTCCACTATTATATTTTGGACCATATAGTTTAAACTCAATATGGAGGTATTGAATATGGCATTTGGCAATTTCATGCATATATAAGTGTTTAAAGACGGTTTGTGAGGAAGTACTAGCATGGGACCACTGTTTAGGTCGTAGAAGTGTTGAAAACCTAACATCATAGGCATTGTTTGGTATCAAAATGCTTATTGTAAGACAATCTTTTCATTTCATGTAAGCAACCTAGGGTAGGGTATATTGTTGAGATATTAGAGGTCATTCAAGAACAGATTTAAGGCATTTCATCTTTGAATTGTCCATTTACCTGCTTACTAAAAATCTCCTGGAATACATTTTTTACCCCGAAATTATTTCTAGATGAGAAATATCTTTTAAAAGGATTCTCAGACATATTTTGAGTCATTTCAAAACCAAGTCTGGTCCAATCATGAATATTTAGGGACCAAAATGACAAAATACCTGGTAAAGGGTGCACCCAAATATTTAAGTGAAGCAGCAGAAAGTTGACAGAACAGATTTATATCTTATGGTATGTCAGCTTTCATTTTCAATAGGGAGAACAAGCTTTTAAATCTGCCTATTGTGTTTGTCATGTAAGATTAAAGGCAGTGAAAAAATGAAGGTCAAATAAAGGTCAAAACATATTTTTTTCTCTAAAAAATTCAAATTTAAATTAGCAGATTTTGATGAAGAAGTTTTGTCATCACATAATTTCCTAACCAAGTTACCACAATAATTGACAAACAAGATATCTTAGATATGTTCACCGAAACATTTTTCTGACGGAATGTCTTTTAGTGGAGTTGCTGAACTTTTTAGAAAGCTCATTGACTAGAATTGTAAGTTCTATTTTAAGCTTCAAAGTACAAAGAAGGCCTGGCCACCCGAAAAAAGTGCATAAACCGGTACAAATCTGAAAACCAAAATGACTGTTGGAAGGGAGTAGATGATGCATCAAAATATCAGGTTTAATTTTCCCCTCAATCTAGAAGATGATGGAAAAATAACGCTAAAATAAAAGGGTCATTGAAGGTCAAATAAAGGTCAAAATGTCAGAAATGTCTGAGGTTTTGATGACGTAATTGTGTTTTGACATTATATAATTTCTAAATAGGTCAAACTAAGGTGAAAAGGTCAAATAGAGTATTTACAACGATGAGGCAAATGTATCAATGCTGTTGTTACACTTTGGTAAGAAATCCAGGATCTTTGTTTACCTGAAAGGAATATTTTGCAATTATGAAGTGCAAGAACTGAGTTAGTTTACAATGCATTAACATTACCAGATGAAATAAGTTGCTTTTGAGTGTACTTAGAGATCAACGACTAGAAGGGCTCATTTTTACCTGAGTAATTTCTGAAAGCCACTTTGGATTTTCCTTGTTATTATCACATATGTATACCTGAGCTTAATGCACAGGGTTCATTATCAAAATGCTTGATGTATATCACTCTTTTTATTGGAATAGTCCTTGGGTAGAGTGCAAGGTCAATTAAATGATGGATCACTATATCATATATTATATGAGGATTTAGTATAGAATTTTCCCAAAACATGATATTAAATGCCAATAGATTCCTTTAAAATTTTACAGAGGGATATGTACCTTAAACTTCCAATTTTGACTGCTAAATCTTTGGATCCTTTATAAACACCTCATCGGAAGACCTTTCAGGTATTTTACAGTTTGTATAGGCTGTATAGACAAATAAAAGCAGGTACAGGACAACCGGTCTGCAATTATTTATTCCATATGCTAGCCTTACATATGTTTGCACAACACATTGAACACATTGTTAGCCTTTAGATGACAAATGAATTCCATATGATTTCATAAAGTAAACTAGATATTTATCTGTCAGTGGGTAATTAAACTCGCAAAATAAGGCTTTTTTTAGGATTTGGCCGATAACCTATTTAAGTTCCTCGACTAGATCACCTAAATACTTGTTAACACCGTGATTATCTCTATTCCAGAAACATGGTTAATGAAAGAAAACTTTTGATATTTATCATGCGGAGTCAATTACACACAGTAGCGGAAGGCATGTCTTTATAGCATGATGAAAGACAAGCCTTTTGTCAAGAAATCTCTAGAACGATACCCAAAACCAACAGTTAGGAATTATATATCAGGTTAAGCAGTATGAATACAGTATGATACAAAGGTGGAATTTCAACTTCAATTCATGGAAAGTACCTGAGCTAAATTTCAACCCAATGCATCCCTTATTATGCATTTAAAAACGAAGGCCGCCACATCATTTTAAAAATACATCATACATAAAGGTTTGTTTCTCAGCTGGTAAAGGTGCTGTCCCACTTACGACTTTTTGGGTGCGACAAGGTGCGAATTGGAAATTTGCAGCTTGTCTTAGCTATTCGAAGGTTACCGCGTTTTTTCACAGTTATTCTTGGCTTTTCGCAGCTAAAGCCGCGATTTAAAAAAAAGTTTTACATGTAAAACTTTTGTGTGCGACAAAATCTGTGTTGTAGTGATGTGTTTTTTGTCGTACAATGACGTACATAGTTGAACATCATATCGTATATGTTTGTATATTTTCGAATATTATCGTACATTGTTGTGGATTGTTGAACATTGATTCGTGGCATATCGTGCGCTTTCGTATGTATTCGTACCTTGACGTACATTTTCATACAGAAGATAAATGTACCCTCTAACTTGAACATTCAAAATAGGTTTGCGTGACCCACTGCATGATATGATAACAAGTTATTCTTCCAAAATTAACATACAAAGTCTTGAATTGATGATTATTTAAACAAAAAAAGTAGTGTTGTTACGAATATTTCAATTTTCTAGGCGAGCATGTTCGTATGTTGGCGAATATTGTCGTAAACAGACGTATAAGTGGCGTATATATGCGTAATAATAATATTGTCATTTGATATTGCGCCCTTTCCATATAAACATGCTCAAAGGCGCATTACATTCATTGTCAAAGGATAGATGTTGATATCCACATAGTTATTTGATAAATACATCTTTGAACAGATGTGTTTTCAGTTGTCGTTTGAAGATTGCCACACTCCCAGCTGCCCGAATATTATTTGGGAGCTGATTCCATAGTTTTGGGGCACAGGCACTAACTGATCTGTCACCATAGGTTTTCATGTTGGTTCTCGGCTCGCAGAGTAAGTTCTTGGATGTTGATCTCAGTGTCCGTGGTGGGACATACTCTTTCAGCATTTCCCTCAGGTAAGAGGGTGCAGTTTCATGCAAACACTTGTACGCCAGGAGGAGAATCTTGAATTCAATTCTCTTCCTGACTGGTAACCAGTGAAGTTCCTTTAGTACTGGAGTGATATGGTCATGCTTCTTTGTGAGCGTGATCACCCTGGCAGCATTATCTTGTACTCTCTGGAGCCTACATATTAGCTCTTCAGGTATTCCACAGAGAAGTCCATTGCAGTAGTCGAATCTTGAGGTTACCAGGGATATGACAGCACCTTTAGTTGATTCTGCAGTCAAGTATTTTCTGATCCTTCCGATGTTTCGAAGGTAATAGTTTGCAGATTTGACTGCCTTTGACACATGTGCAGCCATATTCATGCTTGGAGCCCAGATTGCCGATAGGTATATTGAGAATCTTAACAATCTCACCATTTACGGAGATGCTAGGCACAGATATTTTGGCCGCTGCTTAGGGGTACCTAGCACTAGGACTTCCGTTTTGTCTGCATTCAGTTTTAGCTTGTTCTGTGACATCCATGTATATATGTCAGTGAGGCAGCCCTCCAGCCTAGCAACTCCTATATCCACATCTTGTTGAGTGATGGGTTTGATTGCCAGATAGAGCTATGTGTCGTCTGCATATATGTGAAGCTCTAAGCCATGTTTTCTGATAAGTTTTCCAAGGGGTAGGAGGTAGATCAGGAACAACAATGGTCCCAACACTGATCCCTGTGGTACGGACCACAGAATGTCCTGTAACTCAGAGAATGACTTGTCAATCTTGATGCGGAGTGTGCGACCTGACAGGTAAGACTTAAACCAAGCAAGTGCTTGACCCGTAATACCTAGTGTATTTTCCATTCTGCTGAATAGAATATCATGGTCGATGGTGTCGAATGCCGCACTCAGATCTAACATAACCAGTATAACTAATCCATGCTGGTCAATGCTGGTTAGAATGTCATTCTGTACTTTCACTAGGGCAGTCTCAGTGCTGTGACCAGGCTTGTAAGCAGATTGTAAATGTTCATGCAAGTTGTTCTCAGTCATGTAGTCAGTGAGTCGCCCCGCCACCACACTCTCCAACAGTTTTGAGATGTAGGAAAGGTTACTGACAGGACGGTAGTTCTTTAGAATATCTGGATCTAGGGTAGATTTCTTAAGTAACGGTGTTACTATAGCCGACTTCATGGATTCCGGTACCAGGCTAGATCTGAGAGATATATGTCGCATCCATTCGTACTTATTTCTTATATATTCGCACACATTCTCATACATGCGCACCTTCAGATTCGTACACAAGTACGACTATGGTCGCCTATTTACGACAAATTACGATATAAAACGTACTGTGTCGCACATATAAGGATGTTGTCGAACATCATTTGTAGTTAGTGTTTTGGGATTTCGTATAATTTAGTATCTTTTTCGTACAATAGGTATACATAGTGCGAACGTGATTTTAAACAAATTTTGAACAAATTTGTGGCTTTTCTCGTAGATGTGATATGTTCAGAAATTCGCAAATAAAATTCGCAGTGGGACAGCAGTTTAATGCTGGTCTCCCACTTACGAATGTTAAGGTGCGACAAGGTGCGAATTAAAAAGTCGTAGCTTTTCGTGTGTTGTCGTGATTTATCGCGGTTTTTCGCAGTGAGTCTTAGGTTTTCGTAGGCAATGCTGCGAATTAAAAAGAAAAATTTGGGGTGCGACAAAAATTCTGTCGTAGGGAAGTTTAAGCATTATTGCCATGTTTTTTTTTTTAATTTATACACACTATCAAATTTTCAACGAAATCAATAACATTTTACTTTTAAGAATAATCAATCTTCTTTGGCAACTTCAGTCTTTAAGGTTTTATTCTGGAACAGCCCTGCCCCTATATTTCCATTTAGCTCCTGTTCTTAACTCTTTGAAACAAACCAATACTCACCTCTATTGTGTCATGGAGACCAATGTATACATACTTGGCTTCGAAGCTGGAAATGGCACCTGCCCACACTGATGACATCAGTTCTTTTATTGTAATCATTTCATCCTCATTTGTTATTGACAATAAACTTGCATTAAGGTTTTTACATACTGTATTGGCAACCATCCATGTTCCTGTGTACCCCTTTACTTTTCTTTGCGCATAAGGTTTTTGATATAAATAGCACTGTTTTTTCATATACCTAAATCCCTTGGGACATAAATGATCCAATATAGGCAATTGGTGAAAGTGATGGATCAATGTTCTGAATTCAACATATATGTTCCCTTTGTTTGATGCATGTGCGTTATCCAAGTGAACAGATATTCTTACTTCTTCAGCAATCATTGTTCTAATTGTTTTATACCTGTCTTTTATGTCACAGGCAGAAAAGGTATGTTTTGTCTCTGATGGGCCATAATTGCGATAAACTTTCTCTTTAATTCTGACTTCTTTTGCACTGCACCCTTCCAGATTATATGCTTTAAATGTCAGTTCGTAGTACGTCTTAAAAAAGAATGGATTCTCTTTACGAACTGAACGTATATCAATAAAACATGCAGTTAATAGACCAGACAAAGGGATCAAAATATTGCCGCATACCCCATGACTTATATGATGACATTTAGGATGTTGCTGTTGACAACCCACGTTTATTTTTAGATTCAGTTCAATATACCAATCGATTTTTGTGGTTGGACATGTGTTCATACTTCTTACTTGAATTGATTTTGGCATATGAGAGTTACATGGCAATGTTAAGGAAGTCATTTGCGGCACTAGTGTTGTTGAAATATTGCAGCCTGTAATCATGAGCTGATTATGACAATTTTCCATTACTAATGATTCATTTCTATGTATGAATAAATATAGAGCAGATGCATCTGGTATATCAAAAGTAAGGTTGTGTGATAATGGCAAAGCAAAACCATTCACATGATAACATGTAGGTTGACTGTTAGGGTCCAGTGTCCAATGATAATTCATGCCATTCAATCCACTGTCATGTTTTGATTGAGGCACAATTCCTTGGCAGTTCGACTGAGAGACCTGGACTTTGATATCCATGCCACTGTAGCCATACAACATGACAGATAATGTGGGTGATGCAGATACAAACACTGAAACTGCTTGAGTGTAGATTTGAGGTATCGCTTGCCTTTGTGTCACTCTACAATATGGCCCATACCTTTTTGAATTGTTTCTATTGTTTTCATAAAAGATTATTCCGCCATTGTCGCAGGTCTCAGTATTTCCAAAGTTATTATTTATAGACAGGACTTCCATCTTTATGCTGTGGTGGAATTTAGATTTGAATGTCCACTTACAATGCACCATAGCACTAGTGTTGTGTTGCTTGGGTAGCAATTCCATTTGAAATTTAGTAGAATCATTGATTATGCTTAGTTCACGAGATGGACCAACACAGCCATCACCTTTTATGTGTGAATCCGCTTGTGTCATCCTGTATTCACCTGATAAGAATAAGTCTGTACTTCGTATACTTCCAAGTGCTATGAGAATGATGTTTCCTGATGACTTCCACTGCTTTCCAGAACTTATCGTTGAAAAATCTTTGGAAAATAACAAACTTCGCAGCCAAAGTGGATGTAATGCCTTAACTTGTTTTAAAATATTGACATCAATTTCAAGATAAGAAGCAGACTGGTTGATAACTGATCCCTCTTTGATCAAAAAGAAGGATGGCTTGCTTTCATTTCCTGAAAATTTCCATTGAATTTGAATTTGATTCTGGATTGGAACATGTATTTGCCAGATATAAATGTCAAACACAGAGGTTTTATATATTGGAGCAGTTGCATTGAATATATCAATTGGCAAAATTAATGTTGGAACCAACCCAATGATTTGAAAGTTTTCAGGCCTTTTAGAATTAAAGTGTGCAAGAAAACCTCGCTCAGTGTTTGAACTGTCTGAGGATAATTCTAAAGTTAATGATGAGGTCTTTGAGCGTAAGGTGAATGCCTGTTGAATCCCGCAATATTTATCTATAAGTGAACTATTTGAATATGGCCCATCCCTTATAGCTAAATAGTCATTTTTACATTTGAGGCCTGATGGCTCTAATCTAAAGTCCATGAAATCCAATATGATGATCATTCCGAAGGGAACTTGAAGACTCCAGATGACAGTGACATCAGTGGGATAGCCTAAGCTAGATTCATAAAATGGTGACATAATAGTCCCATTGTTGCCTTGTACTGTATGTGTTAATAAAGGGCCATGCGGAGGAGATATCCAGAATGACATCAGAAATCCTAGGTACTCATCAGTATTATCACTATAAAATTCTATCAGCACACTAGTACTTTTCAGCTTAAGGACTTGAGGTTCAATCACACCACAGGCTAGACCAAATAAAACTGCACAATTTTCTGAATCGAATATGGCCATTCTGTCATTACAGTAATATCTCTTTGCTAGCTCTAGCTTAAAATCATGAATTCTGACAGTTACTGGCCCTTTATGTGGTGGTTTGATCTGCCATATGATATGCTGATTAGAAGGATAGTTCTCTGGATAATCAGGTGTATGTAACATGCCATATGATTGATTAAGTTGAACTAATTGAGTGTTCCGCCTCTCAAGTGAACACGTAATAGCCTTGTTTGCTACAGCCTGGATGTATGTCACATTGAGTATAAGGCACAAGTACAGAGCGGCATATCCAAGTCCTCCGATTAATTCCATCTCACTGATGCTGAAAGGGACACTTGTGGTTTTTCCAGTTGACAGTTCAGTCATTCATCTAGAATCCTGAAATATGAAACAAATGTCAGTTATCAAAGATTGTTCTTCGTTTCGTTTTTTTTTATTAATCAAAAGTCAATTTCAAGATGAGGGTTGAATTAGGCCCTTAATATGTTTCTAGAAATATGTTTCAATTGATTAATCCACATATTATCCTTGGTAAATACTATTTCTGTCTAATTTCATAAGCATTTTGCAACATAAAAGTGAAAGGATTTTGACCAAATTGGTAAATAAGAAAGTATGGTTTCTAAAAGGTTTACTGTAATGGTATGGTTATCAAGCATAAGAGTCTACTAGAAAGCTTTGTTTTTATATAGTTTTAT
Organism: Maea johnstoni; assembly: GCA_963942565.1. Classification (NCBI taxonomy): domain Eukaryota; kingdom Metazoa; phylum Annelida; class Polychaeta; order Spionida; family Magelonidae; genus Maea; species Maea johnstoni. Next base: position 12,526,910 of record OZ012689.1, on the reverse strand, counting down.
GGGTCTGGTTGGAGTTTTTACATAATTCTTAAATTGATATTCAAAAAAGTTAAAATGCATTGTAAGTAAAAGCTCTTGATGAGAAATGAACATCATATGCTTTATAATTCTTAGGTCCTTTATATTATTGTGGATTGGAGCTCCGTTTCAAGATACTATTATTCTTCCCGTAAGGTCGGCGCGAATTAGAGTATCATTTTTTTTTTCTTGAGCTGGGGGATTTTTTAGGGTCAACAGAAAAAGTGAAACATACATTTAACTACAGTTTAACGCAACATACAAACAAAGTAATTAGCATTTCGGTACAAAGCAAATTCTACTGGTGCGAATTAAAGGCAATCATTGCGAGAAGACGCCTAAGATGCCTAAGCCAGAATGCTAAGACGACTAATACCAGGATCCACAACATGCGTTTTATGTTAATATTAATATGAGAACAAGACGCGCAAGTCACCTAAGACGGCTCAGAAAGCTAACTGCCTACATACGTGTAGGTCTATGTTATAATGTGAAAATGAGAACAAGACAAGGATATTTAGATGCATATGTAAAGTACGCAATGCATGCAATTTCTCGTAAACATAGGCCAAACAAAGCCTTTTCCAATATCCAACTTTTCTTGTATAGTTCTAATGATCGCTCAGGATGAAAGATTTGCACTGGACTTGACCTTCATGCACGCGCCAAGTCAGGCAGCGATGTGTAGGACTAATGCTTCATTTTACAATGCATATTCACATTGCCCAATACATCAAAAGTCTATTTTGAAAGAAAAGAAAATTTGGCAAAATAAAGGTGTTTGCAATAGCCAACTTCAAAAAATAGTATCGGTCAGGTTCTGAGAGCCAAACTTACTGAACGATACTTGTAATTCATGCCTACACCAAGTGCAGGCAGCAATATGCAGAACTTCAAACATTTTGTAATGTATATCTGTAGTACGCAATGCATGCAGTTTCTCCCACTCAGAGGTCTGTAATATGCATTGAACAGCCTTAAAGAACCTTTTACACTTGGTTACTGTTAGTAATAATGTTTAGGCCATACTCAAATCTTCAACAGTTATAAGAAACATCTATGGAACAGGACGCCACTCTAATGGCCGCAAAAATGCAGGCGTCTCCCTAAAAGTTGATACCAGAAATGAACTTTAAATGATCAACAAGTTTTGCATGGTGCTTTCATGTACAAAAGCATTGAACGTAATAAGCGCATTTCTGGGAAATGTGGACAATATATCATCTGCTGTTCCAACAGCAGACACGATAATGTTTTCCTTGTTCGTGATCTAGCGACAGTTTCTAAGAAAAACAGTGCACGTCTCAAAACATGCGCATTATCACTGTTGTACAAGTGGATGTTTTATATTTCTCTTTTTTATCATGTGAGAGACAGGTTCCAAGACAAAATCACCCATTCGTGCAAGGTTGTTTGTCTCCCTATTCACTCTTGAAGGAACCTCTATTTGCGATCTGGCTACTTAACAATGAAATTACCTATACCAAATGAGCTGATCAGATATTCTTTAACTTTATTTCTGAATTTGTGGGTAAAGGAAAAGTAGAATAAGGGAGTCATATGGTCAATATTTCTAATGGATATTTGCTTGTATGCCATTGCCTAGTTGATATCCGGTGGCATGTTGACACATTTAGGGCAGGTTTGACCATGTTCTATCCCCGGGGGAACCAAAATCGTGGCAAACCATCCAGCCTTGTATCGTACCTTCTCCTTCCTTTTGCAAACAAGTATTCCTTAACCCATTAATGCTGAAGAGTTGATTTTGAAATTAGCGTTGCTGATACTGCTCTAATGAAATTCCTTTTGAAAACTTTTCTTACTCATGTTTTTTCGCCTGCACGATTTCATCCAAATTGCCAGGCCACTGTGAGTGTTAATGGGTAAATTGGTAGACTAAATTAATACTACATGGATTGTATTGTATCCTTATTGACCACGATATAACTATGAAAGGTACAAATTACAAAAATGAATAGTTGAACCATGAATAACAATCTAAACACTGGAAAATATAGATACCTACAAGAGTTCGTTTGTTGGTTGGTTACTCGCGCCATTTGTAATGTTGGAAAAGACTAAAGAGTTCGCCTACTCCTTCCCTTCCATTAAGTACATACTCATACATCTTCACTATGTTCCTACCAGATGTACACCAGTATGCGGTCAGATAATTTACACCAGCGTCCTCAATCGGTTTCCCCATTAACCATTGGGAAGATTATGTTGTTCTTTGCTACACATGTCATAGATATAACCTCCCAGACTTCTTCAAACATGGTCTCTCTTAGAGCCTGTGTGCTAGGACACTGTACCACACTATGGCGAACATCTTCCAGCTCATATAAACTACAACCTATGCAAATACGACTACTTCTATGAGATCCTTTCAAGTCGACATCATCAGACTAGAGTCTGCTAGCATGGGACACCAAATTTGCCATTTTCTCACAGATGCGCATCATACTTGGCTCTACATCACTAACTCACCACCATGTCATATACCTAACATATCTAAGTATGTCGTTGTCTTTGCCTAGAATAATGGTAGATTTAAAAAAAGTCGTCCTCCAGAAACCAGCTTTCTCCAAGCTTTCTTAAGGTTTTCCAAGCTCTTCTGCTCATGAGTGGCTCATGTCCATCCACAAATCTCCGGACTAACTTAAAAAGTCAAGATTTACACACCACATCACATAAACTGAAGATTGGACTAGTCCTACCCGGGGTGCTTCCAGCAGCCTTTGATTCCATATACCTGCTATAGCATGCTCTAAAAACCCTTTTGACTACATTAGAATCATTCCACTTCCACATTGAATATAGAAATAAGTTTATACTGATTGAAGGTCAATTGAGGTCGGACGTCTCTGACAACCTCATGCAGGCATGCGTTTTCCGCAATGTCATTTGTTCTACCTGATAGGGTGTTAATGGCTAGAATAGCAACAATAGAATAGTCTTTTAGAAATAGTCTTTTGTCTATTTTTGGAAATGTATAGGTATTTTGACCGGGGTCACTTCTTTAGCAACTACAGCAGAACTTTAAAGATGAACGTAACATAATGAGTCATATGACACAGTATCTAAATGCATTCATGTAAATATACAAGATAGTTACACACCTAGGTAATTTTAGTGTTCCATTTGGATTCGGATTTTCTATTACGTTTTCTGTCATTTTAAGGATCAATGTTGGTTACCCAGTATGTTATTGACAAGGGAAACCTTGTCACTGGCATCTCTCTCACATGCTTCGAGCCAAACTCAGCAGAGGTGAGAAGGCAGCAAGCAGCCAGTGGCAACGCGCTGGCCTACTCTGCAATCAGGGCAGGGCCTCGGTGGTGAGAGATAGCGAGCAGTCAGTGGCAACGCACTGGATCACTCAGTGGCAAATCCGTTTTGTAGTATCTGGACCCTCCTTTTGTTTAAATGTTGGTGTATTTAAATTGCCACGCTGTAAGTTTGGCTTTCTATCTGCAAGAACTTAATTTCTGCAGTATCTTTAGTATGGATAATTCCGATTCGTTTTGAAACCCCAGGTTTATTATGTTGTTACACAGTTTGACAGTCCTAGACTGATTACCTTACGGACAAAACAAACATGCTACACCAGTCAATCGAGAAAATCCATCTTTAACCTGTACATATGAATACCATAGTTCAGCGTACTTTGACGGGTGAACTTTATTTTTTCATTGTATTACTTATTTCATTTAAAATTTGTTATTTAATTCTTCTGTTTGGTATGTGTTGCTTACTATATTTGTATTTGCTATGATTTTGTACGACATAGTACAGTCAATAAACATACACAGACAAATACAAATACTCAGCTACTAGGGCAGGCCCTCAGTGGTGAGAGACATGGACCAATCAGTGACAATGCCCTGGATCCACAAACAATCTGGGAAGTTCCTCAGTGGCGAGAGACAGGGAGCAGTCAGTGGCAAAGCCCTGGCTCATTCAGCAATCGTTGAAGCCCTCAGTGGCGAGATACAGGGAGCAGTCTATGGCAACAGCCTGGATCACTCGGCAATCAGGGCAGGCCCTCAGTGGTGAGAGACAGAGAGCAGTCAGTGGCGACACCCTAACCCATTCAGCAATCAATCAGCCCTGGGAAGTGACAGACAGGGAGCAGTTAATGACAATGTCCTGGCCCATTCAGCAATCAGAGCAGGCCCTCAGTTGTGAGAGACAGGGAGTAGTCAGTGGCAACACCCTAATCCATTCAGCAATCAATCAGCCCTGGGAAGTGAGAGACATGGAGCAGTCAATGACAATGCCCTGGCCCATTCAGCAATCAGAGCAGGCCCTCTGTGGTGAGAGACTGGGAACAGTCAGTGGCAACGTCATGGCCCACTCAGCAACCAGGGCAGGCCCTAAGTTGTGAGAGAGAGGGAGCAGTCATTGGCAATGCCCTGGACCACTAAGCTATTAGGGCAGGCCCCCAGTGGTGAGAGACGGGGAGTAATCAATGGCATTGCCCTGGCCCAATCAGTCATCAGAATAGCCCTCGGTAGTGAGAGACAGGGAGCAGTCAATGACAACGGCCTTGACCACTTAGCAATCAGAGCAGGCCCTTATTTGTGAGATACAGCAAGCAGTCAGCAAACGCCTTAGACCTCTCACCTATCAGCGCACGCCCTTGGTGGCGAGGGACAGCAAGGCAATGTCCTGGATCACTCAACAAGTAGGACAGGCTCCCAGTGGCGAGAGACAGGGAGCAATCAGTGGCAATGCCCTGGACCACTTAGCAATCAGAATAAGCCCCCAGTGGTGAGAGACAGGGAGCAGTCATTGGCAATGCCCTGGACCGCTCAGCAATTAGGGCAGGGCCTCAGTGGTGAGAGACAGGGAGCAGTCATTGGTAATGCCCTGGACAACTCAGCAACCAGGGCAGGCTCCCAGTGGTGAGAGACAGGGAGCAGTCATTGGCAATGCCCTAGACCACTTAGCAATTAGGGCAGGCCCTCAGTGGTGAGAGGCATGGAGCAGTCAGTGGCAATGTCCGCAAAGTTGTCGGCCTCTGGTAATCCAGCATCTCCACTCATTACAGCTTTGTAGATATTAGTTAATTTGAATATACCTGAGTCCGCACATGAGCCATTAGCCCCAATGTCTACAAATAGGAATTTGTAGTCTGCATCTGCTACAGCCATTAACACTATGGTGAAGAATCCTTTATAGTTGTAGAAATAGGGGCCTGATTGCTTAGGTTTGCGGATGGCAATGTACTTGACATCAATGGCACCCAGGCAGTTGTGGAAGTTCCATAGAGTTGAAAATCTCTGCGACATTTGTTTCCACTGTTGTGGGGTCTTCGGACATGTCATATGTATTTTGGAGAATTCCTGAATGATTCACATGTTTCCGGTAAGAACAGTGAAATGGTATTAGCAGCGAATCTAAAGGCATATTGTAAGGTTATATATATGTTTTTACTGTGGCTAGATACCTTAAAGTTACTGCTATTTTCAATCCTGGGTCTAATGGTGGTCTCCAATTAGTATGGAATTTCTGAATGCGGGTTTCAACGCGATGCAATATTTGCATGAAGAGTTCGGGTGAGACTGTAATGAAATTCTTATGTTCTCGAAGATCCTCCCTATTTAGTTCTTGTAAAAGGTTTTCATAATGTCTAAAAAGTGGTCGCCGCAAGAGACATGGTCATGATTATCGCAAAGAAGCAATAGTGCTGCTGCAAGTAAGAGGTACAAATGTAGCGAAATTGGAGATTTAGTTGCATTGTGGAATACTCATGTTTAAACTACTTTGGGGTGGCAGATCCAACATATTGAAGACATGTCTACGTATCGTCCCAGACTCATCCCAGACCCATCGCGTGCACATCCAGGACACATCTTATATGTCCTATATCATTCGTGGACATTTATTACCCCTTATTAATAATTATAAGATTGTCCTGAATGTCCTAACTTTGTAGCAGATGTGTCCCCGACACATCCCAGACAATCTTACCTTCACCAGAACTTGCTCATGATTTCAAAACTCTGCCTGAAATAAGTCTTGCATAGCTCAGAACTGTCCCCGAATTGTCCTCGATATGTCCCCAACCTGTCCCCGACACCACCAAGACTTCCTAATTTACGTATTTCTCGACCTTTTCAACCCAGGACTTTGTCGGCATATAAAAAGTTGTGATGTCCTAGATGTCCTAGGTATGTCTTGGCCAAAAGTCCTAGGTTGTCCGGCCTGTGTGAGGCCAGCTTAAGTCTAGTTTCCCACTATTAAGAACTCAAACAAGAACTCAAAATTCACTCAGCAGGGGATGGACTTGTCTAAAAGTCGTGGCCAAAATGTACCTCAAAAATGGGCAAGAACAAGTTAAGACATTGATAAGAAGTTGTTGAGAACTGTCTTAGGAATGTCTAAGGAATAGTCTTGAGAATAACTTGAGAGTAAGTTAAGAATATATAAGACTTTTGTACGACATTTGCAAACTTACCGAGACCAACATAAGACATTCCTAAGTAGCTCTTAATATATTCCTAGGACAGTAGCACAACTATGCTAAGAATGATTCAAGACTAAAGGCCAATAAACCAAAAAAGCACTTGAACAATATTCAAATGAGTTTATTTTCAATATATTGATATATCTTTATTTGTCAATACTCACATGATTCATTTCAATTGTTGTTACTACAATATCTTAAAAGATGTGATCAACAAATTTTGGATAGTCCATTCCCAAAACCATGTAGGTTTTTTGAATGGTTCTATGCTTTTCCCACAAATTCTGCCACAGATTGAATGGAGAATACGATCGTCGTCGTACTTCTTGCTGATCTTTTCATGACCTGATAAGGCAACGAAGCTTCGGAATTATTTTTTCATTAGTTTGTAAACCTAAACTAGAATTTTGAGTTTTGCCTTGCCTCTAACCAAGACTATGCATCTCGTAAGCTCCACCTCGATGGATGATATCTACCCCAGCACTTTTAATCATGTGACCTTGACTATCCAATCCAAAATCATGTCTCCTTTAGAGTACGAATTATCAGGATACTGATTCATAAACATCATAATTTAGAATATGTGTTTACCTCTACAAAGCAGTTTCTTTTTTTGTGTACATTTTTTTAAACCAGATTCCCATAATTGCTACCCATCAGCGGCAGCATTAGTAGTAGTAGTAGTAGTAGTAGTAGTAGTAGTAGTAGTAGTAGTAGTAGTAGTAGGAGTAGTAGTAGTGGTGGTGGTGGTAGCAGTAGTAATATTATTATTAGTAGTAGTAGTAGTAGTAGTAGTAGGAGCAGTAGTAGTAGTAGTAGTAGTAGTAGTAGTAGTAGTAGTAGTAGTAGTAGTAGTAGTAATATTAGTAGTATTTGATTACTGTTGAAAACAATGTTATGTATGTATTCATAATGGCACAACATATGTTTAAATCACTAAAATATATCTAAAGGTCTTCAACTTTGCTGAAAAGGTGACGAAACATTTTTTTTCATTTTTGTTTGATGTTTAACTAGTTCTTTTAAGAACCTATAATATCTTACTCTTTATATGTGACATAGAGTTTATTTCTTTATCTCAGGTTCACATAATCGAGCGGTCAGAGTGAGATATCATACATCAAAGTAGAGTTTATGAATCTCGGTATCAAGCAAGAGGAAATTTCAAGTTCATGTTTAAGTTTACAAAGATATGGAAAGATTTCCCTTAGCTTCGTTACTCAATTCAAATATTGTTTTCACAGATATTCCCTGATCTCTACTAAACATTTCATGCTTATTCATTTTCTCGAACAATGATAAATCCACAATCCGCAATGTATCACTCACCATGCAGACGTTAAAGGCTAAAATATACACAAATCATTGCTAATGAATGCCCGGGGGGGGGGGGGGGGGGGGGGGGCACTCAGGTACAGAGGGGGGTCGCACCTGCGTTACGTATTTCGCGGAAGAAGGGGTCTTTTTTTAAGACCTCCGCATGTCCGCGATTTTGTAAAAGAAGGGTACTTTTTTGTACCAAAATCCCCTTATAATCCACGAAGTTTACGCGGCTCTGACGCCGAGTGACTGCCGAAGTGACGTGGGCTTACGAGTTTGCTGCCGCCACTTGCTGCCGCTAAACAAGCAGAGAATTATAAAATCTCAAGTTAAAATACGTGTTCCCGTTCATCCAATGTCAGTGTTTTGATAAAAGAAGGGGTGTTTATTTAGTGGAAAAAATCAGCGTTTTATTAAAATAAGGGTGCTTTTTTGGCCAGAAATCAGTGCTGTAGGGGTATTTCTTAATTTTGATAACGAACGTATGCACCCCCCTAAATACCCAAGTGCCCCCCCCCCCGGGAATGAATGTCAGTTTTAATTGTGTTGCTCGTTAACTAGCAGTTTTTTAACATTGTCTTCGATATCCCAAATAATCAATTTATAAATTAATCAATTGACTAATATGCATAAGTAATTGGGTAAAACTGCTGAAAACCTGACTGACGTGATTAAGTTATAATTAATGATACCCACAATTCTCCTTTTTAATATGGATTATCAACTTATCATTTAATGACTTTGTCAGAATGTGCGAGGTCAGAAGTCAGAATATAAAAGGTTGAATCATTGAGTGCCTATTGTACCTGATTTTAGTTACAAAGTTAAATGACAAGGCAATAACAGCAAACTGTGACATGATAGGAAACGATGACTAGTGGGTGTGCAGCCAACACTAGTCAGAAGCATATCCGGGATATCTGGCATAGGTTAATTTTGTACCCTGGCTGTATTTTATTGCAACTAGGCTAGATCTACTATTTTAGCAGAATATATGAAAATTGACAATTCGTATCAAGAAAATCAAACTTCTTAAGAAGGGGGAGGGGAATTGGTGAACCACTCAAACACCCTTGTATCCACAACTGCAAGCACCACCATACAAACATTGGCGAGTCCTTGGTTTGTTGTTAATACTTACATGTAGAACAAGGACCTATAAAATCACTGGAGAATTTCCATTTATTACTGGATTTCCCTAGTTACATAAAAATAATTACCTAGACCCATGGAGATAGTGTCTTAGTTCCAATAAAATTATGGAATAAAGCATGAATTCAGAAATATTTACATGAGAATTGTTAAGTGACTTCTGTTTGATATTTGTTCTTCAAGAGATTTTTAAAGATGCTTTAGGAATACATATATTATCACCAAAGTTTTCAAGCTGGTTTACAGTGGTAAGCGAATAGTCAAGGTGTTTGGGGAATGAGTTTCTGTGTAACATATTTCTTGTGTAGATGTCCTGAAAATGATTTTAACCAAGTCTTCTATAGGTTCTCATTGCCTGTTGAGAATTGCACCCTAATTTTGTTGAAAACAATGCTGGGTAGCTGTTTAAAAGTGCTTACTTTTCCATATATTTGAGCACAAATGGATGGGGTTTTCTAATGCAGACTTTTATGATCAGTCCGGGCGCACTTTCATCTGCTATTAACAGTTCCTTGATGCAATATTCAGTTTCAATAAACATTTGACAAATATCCTCCCATCTGAAAATACACACTCAATACCTATTTCAAAAAAAGGAGATATATTCGTAAGGAAGCCATATCATATATCTAAATAGTAGTAGTAGTAGTAGTAGTAGTAGTAGTAGTAGTAGTAGTAGTAGTACCAGCAGTACCAGCAGTAGTAGCAAATAGCATCTGTCATAGTAGTAGTAGTTGAAGTAGTAAATTCCATTTCATGCTTCTACCTGAAAGGCACCTTCAAAGCGACCACAAACAATTATGTTAGCCCAAAGATGGGCGAGTATATTGCATATGGAAGATACTAGAATGTTGGAAGAGGGTGCCAAACCCTCTGAGAGAGGAGAATGAAAGTGACACACATGTACATTTAGTCATTTGCATCCTTATTGCTCCTCTGAGTCCTGTGCTAAGCTGTCGGGAGTAATAGCAGAAAATTGTATGGAATGATAACCAGTATCAAATGACAAACATTGCTTCTCTCCTAATCAACCTACATTTAAGTTTCATCTCATGGACCCATTATTAAGAGTAGTAGTAGTAGTAGTAGTAGTAGTAGTAGTAGTAGTAGTAGTAGTAGTAGTAATACAGTAATACAGTTCCCTTATATCCTAAGGGGAGTGGTTGCTCTCATATGTTCCTATTCACTGAAAATGTACCGAATGGAACAAGTTTTATTTCTTGAGTATGACCGTTTTGTTTCTTTCTGCAGAAAGAGTTTTGGAAATACTCTTTTATACACATTTCACGGTTTCAAATCTGACTATAATAGGGGAACCTTTTAAATTCATAAAATCTGATCTACAAACACTTTTTGGCACATGTGAATATAGCCTGAATGCATAGTAGTAATTACAGTATAAAACTAACTTTAATATGATGTTAACATTCCTGATGTGAATAATTATCGAAACAGGTACCTTTTACAGTTACACTAAAGTATAGTGTTGATTTATCAACATTAAAGGTCTGGGAAAGATGAACCTGGAAACTCACATGTAAATAATTTACTTGAACCTACATTAAAAGTCAATATATCACCTTAATGAACATGGCAATTTAGCAAGAACTGTGATGGCACATTGTAGTTGTGTCAATATGCACACAATCAATTTAAAACTGCATAGATAGTTTGATATATATTGCCGCATCAAGAAGATAAATGATGAACTACAATAATGTAAATGTTTATATATGTACCTTATGTAATTAATAACTGGATGAGGACTGGAATGATATCATGAAACGCTGAAATCCAAACTAATATACTAATGGAATAACAATAGTCTTTCTTTATGCTGTTTTAGTTGTGTGTTGATACATCAATACCCTCTCTTTTGATGTAGCTTGAAGTTGGTTATGATGATACATCAACATGTTCCCTATGGCTCTCCTGAGGTTGTTTCAGGTTTATATTGATACACTAACATCAACATTCTCTATATTGGCAATGCTTGAATTGATAGTGTCACGTCATTCCGATTTTACCACTGGCCTAATTGATGTTGCTTCAGCTTTATGTTAATATACTAACACTTTCTATTTTGGTGAAACATTAATATGATTTTGCTGATACAACAATTGTCTATACCATGAAGAGTCTAGGCAAATTGGGCAAAACAAAGCCTATTGCAAAGTCCAACCATTCTTGAAGAGGTCCAATGTTAGGATATAATGCCAATGACAAGGACCCTTATGAGAATAACTTCACACATCATCTTGCATGAAAGGTCTCCAAATTACGAAGTATCTAATAAGGAACAGTCAAAAGAAAAATGCTTCAAGAAATGAATCACGACTAGTCTGCCCACACATCTCGTTCACTTACCTGCCCTATAAATAAAATAATCATACGTACTGTCTAGTTTAACAGGCATTCAGCCAATACGTTTTAACAGTCTGCTTGCCATTTAAACAAGCAGGCCCTTCCTAAAAATTGTAGGTAGATAGATATAAAATAAATGACCTAGTCATGTACTGATGTCATGCAGGTAATTACAATTAATATCCACCCTTTACTTTTTTATTTTACCTTTATTACTGAATATCTTTTTCAGAAGTAAAATATTGCTGAAAGTGATGTTGTGCTGAACTTCTAATTCATAACTTCAGTTAAATTGCAAAGTGTGAAGTTCTGTAAACTCAGTACCCAGCTACTTTATCAAAATGTAGCAAACTAAGCATTTACTATCTGTTTATCAGAAAACATATGTTCTTTTTAGGATTATAAAAGTCCATAAACTGATTAGGTAATAACAGTAGTTCTCTATAGACGTAGACTCCTAGGTTCCTTACTATTTAATTTCTAGGTTATGAACATTTTTTAACTCATCTTATCTTCTACTTTTTGTTGCTATGGCACTTATAAAACATGTTGCTTACTGCACTGAAATAAAACCATAAAATGATAGTTTTTCTGTCTTTCTTTTGTACCTTCCTAATGATTTCATCATAATCCGAAAACATTGGCCTCTTTTCATATTCCGACAGTCAATTCAAGTATGGGTGTACTCCATGGAATAGTCACTCCCAGACAACATTTCTGAGAGGGGAACTCTTAACGGGTAGGGGTGAAAAGAGGGGATATTTAACCGGTATTGATGATGCCTAGTCCACTGTCAAAGCATCTATTTAGATACAATCACATTAGGCCCAGTGGTCAGTAGTCGCATATGTGTGTTGCTCAGCATGACTCACATGCCTACAGTGTTATACATGCTGAACTCGGGGCATTGCAGTTCAGTCCCACGGAAATATAGTGTGCAGTATCAAACCGTTGATCCTCTGACATGTACCCTAGGTCATGGGGCCAGATCAGCTGAAAACAAGTCCCTGTTATATTCATCCCAGGTATTTCTTTGGCTAGCAAATGTGTTTACCTTTGACTGTCCATGCGCTTTATATACACACACCACTTTTTAACATTAATGTTAGTTTGAAAAAAGCAGCTAGGAATTGCGTGATGGAACTGATTAAGTGCTAAGGAATGCAAAATAGGAAAAGAATTATTAGAAAAAAGCAAATACATTGCAGATATGCTTGTACAAATTTACAAAATAAGAAAAATGTGATCAAATCATATATCAACGGATCAGTTCAGAAAGATAGATTAAAGATCAATGGCAGATATGTTGACGGTATATACCCAATGAAAACTGTAGATTGAGTAATGCTAACGACTGAGAATTTCCGCAAGAACAAAGTTCGTTAAGATGTAACTTAACATAATAGTACATTTTATATAAGTACACTTCAATTGATAATTTTCATAATGACACTGTTCAAGCCTCATTATGGTCTAAAGCAAACATTTGTTACTATTGAGGATATGGCCAAATTTGTTGAAAAAAAGGTGTAGTTGCTTTTAAATTCAAAATTTCCATTTAACGCAAAAAAGAAAAAGAAATCACACAATGTAAAAACATCAGAGTAGTTTCTATGATTAAATGCCATTATGTTATCAGAAGGATCAGAACAACTGAGGAAGTATTACTTTTTCTTTTGAGAGGGGGCCGTGTTGGACAACCTTTATTCAAAAATCAAAGTGTATGATTGGCGGTTTCTCTCCCCCTCCCCTCCGTTCTTTTTATCAGGAATAGCTCTAAACAGAATCAGGGGTGTCCAAATATTTCACTCCCGAGCAACAGTCAATACGTCCTGGACCACAGCAATTTATGGTGGCCGTGGTACGATAATAGCTATGATTATAGTGTAACCTGGTTGCACTACTATATTAGCCCTTATTGCAATTGTTAAGACCAAGAACAGTCAATATTGTAACCGATAAGTGGAGTCCTCTCTTTGATGTGATATATATATTGGTCTTTAAATCAAGTACATGTAGTCTTACTCTTCCTCGCTCCCTCGCTGTCTTCTGTTGTTCTCTTTACCTCTCTCCTTCTCTCTGTCCCTACCAGCCAGCAGGCCCGCTATTTAAAGGGAAGGGTTGGGGCCTACATGTGGATATGAGCCAAGGTCCCATTCCAAATGTCAACTCACTTCCTCTTTCTCCAGACTTCCTGGGGCCTACATGTTTAGACAAAGCCCTAATTGATATCCAAACATTATGATCTTAGTAAAACCAAGTATGCTTATTGACAACACTTGGCAACCAACGTTATTTAAGGGCTCTGCACTGGCTGGCATAGACAAGACAATAGGCAGAGGAATTAAACCTTACACTTGCACCAGAGTACCCTGCCTGGTTACAATATACATTATTCCTAAAATCGAGTTCACTGGCTTTTTAAATACAATTTATATCAAAGGTAACTCGAAGTGAAATATATAATAGGTTCAATTGGTCATGCTCTGCCAAAATTTCCCGGGTCAAACAGTGCTTTTGTAGCCCCTGTTGCAGACTGGTGCGACAGTGAGTCAGTTGGGCTCCCCTGAGAATATAAAAACTTTCAATTAACGTCTTACCTGACTGCACACAAGTAGCTGACAAGGGCACAGACCCGTCATTAATACATTGTCTACTCCAACAAAGGGAACTTCCCTATTGTTGCCACAGACATTGCCAATTTTATTTGCAAAAAGTCATAAAACGTACCCGATCACTCATAGCTCTGTAGCAAGAAAAGTAATGCACCAGTCAATTGAATCCCCAGGAGAGGGGGGGGGCGGGATGGGGCACTATTTTGCATAGTCCTCGCCCCCCGCGACACATTCTTTTGTCACTAGTCCCTGCCCCTGGGGCTCATTTTTTAAAGGGGCCCTAAAGACATATACATATCAGCTTATATGAAAGTAATACACTTCAATAACAGTATGCTGCCCTTCTTTTTCTCTCAGTGATCCCATGAGGGGAGATTTTTGCATATTGCCATCATCCTGCCCAGCCCCTGGCAGCCACTGGCTGCGGCCATGTTTTTCAATTGGGTGGCAGAGATCACTTCCTGCCTCTAGCTCTGTGCTTATCTCATGCACCACTAAGCTCCTTTGCTACCCAATAACACTGATCACAGCAGGGGGTGATGACCCAGATTCATAATGGCGGCGTCCTTGGCTCAGAGGAGGTGCTATTCACTAATTGCAATTTTAGATTTCTCTTTGTGTGGAGCTCTAGGGCTTCCGTGTTTATGACAGATGTTGAGCTATGTTCATTAACTTTCATATAAACCTATGATTTGTTCTTCCCCAAGTCCCCCTTTAAACCGTATTTTCTATCCATGTGGGCATCAAACATATGATAAATGAATTTCAAAATAAACTTTTATTGTGTTGATTTGTACAAATGCAGGAACATCCTAGAAAAAAAACTATCATATTGAGGGCCTTCATGCACCTCATAAAGATTGTCTTTGTTGAAGAGTCCATAGCAGCTTGGTCTGTAGTACCGTGAGGAATTCCAGCCACTGTACATCCTCATGCAAACTATCAATTCTTATCTAGTCAGACTACCACGATTGGATTTTAAAATGGCTATATCATTTTTAGATACAGTATTTCTGGCATATAATAGCTTGTGCAGCCCTTCTGCAAAGAAGTGTTTATAATTGGCATAAGCATATGTACTGATATCTTGAAAAAAGTTCCTCTGGATTGGTCAGGTGCGCAAGTTTTGGGCACAACTTGATTCTGCAAAGTGCAAACAAAAGCGGCGACCTCTATTGGCGGAATTAGGGAAAGAATGACGTCATGGTGAAACAGAATCCCGGCGTAACTTGTGACTGCTTTAAAGGTTAATGCAGAATGATTAAGGAATGCACTAGTGCATTGCACGTACTTTTGACCGCCACTGACCACGCAACATGCGCAACCACGCACCAAATCCTCAGTGCAACAAATGCTCACGCGACGCCATGATTATAGTAGCGGGAAAAGTTGCCACGGCGGTGTTCTCTATGTTCCCAAAAAAGATAAATTATCTGCATCTCTGCGGGTCAACTTCAATGCAGTTTAGAATGTTATAACCGCCACAACTCATTCTACTTGCCATGTAATTCTTTTAAAGCTGTTGTGAAATGACAATGTTGCAATAGCAGGGTGCAACATAGGTTCCAAAACATTACTTGCAAAGCATGGCAAGCTGCCCCTAAAGTTTACTTGCCGAGCGGGGCAAATAAGGGTCTTGTTTTGCTTGCCAGATTGCCGTTTTTTGCCGAATTCACTTGCAACGGGACAAGTGGTTCTGTTGCACGCTGGACAGGTTGAAATCGTAGCAATTGTTACGCCATTAATTTTTGGTCAATCACTACTCATACTGTGTGGTTATTTAACAAATATTTTTGAGATTCGCGAGCATTTAAATCTTTGCTTTGTAGTCTTATTATAATTAAAGTGTTATCCTCCAAATTTTACGAGATTCAGTAATCATCAATGTGTTTGTTTTTGTTAAAATTCTTGTTTTTTTCCTCGTATTTATATAAAAAAGATAATTTCATACCAGCCACATTCAGTGCCGGTCGTATCATTATGACAATATCTCATACCATTTGTCTATCCACTGCTAGGCGGCAGATTGGGCTAATCATAAAGTAAATAGGATTTTGGCATAAGGAGGATTTGGGTGGTATTCACTATCCCCACCACGTGCCCCGGCCTATATCATCGCTGTACTAAACTAAACAGACAGGATAAGCCTGACATCGCCCGGCCATTTCCCGGCCCCCCTCCCGGGGATTCAATTGACTGGTGCATAACTCGTACACCCCCTTTTCTTTTGGTATATTGAAAGCAAATTAACAA
>OZ012689.1:12488217-12508217 GCA_963942565.1 Maea johnstoni | reverse complement strand
GCAGACTGACTCATTAGAGTAAAACAAGACTAACAGTGGGGTGGAGGGCAACTGGTGCATACTAAGTAGGCTTTAATCTATAACGGACCAATGGTATTGACTCACTATTTACTTTTGGGACCATGCACAGTGCGCATACTCCGTTTGACTTAGCAGGTTTGAGATCTGCCCTCTCAAATGCTAAATCAAAATGTACATAGAAAGTATTGGAATTTTATTCTGAGGTTTTTACTAATTAAATAAGCCATTTCACTTTGATAGTGTATATTCATATACTTATGTATGTTTTCAAATCAAAAACAATCAAGTAGAAAACGATTCATTCACTTCCTTTTTCACTTTTAGATATACTGCTTTGTGGGTTACAATTATCGTCTTTAAGTCATTGAAACAGCCTTGAAACACAGATTTCAAATCATTCTGATAAATATATAAAGATGACAGCAAGCGTTTTCACGCCGATGGTGAAAATAGACATCTTCTGCTGTATGATTCAAGGACAAATTAAGTTGATTACTGAGAGTCAGCTCACTTCCATTTTTCACTTGAAAGTTTGTCGATTTAGAAAGTGTTTTAGCAAGACTACCAAAGACGTTTGTTGCATCCTTTTAATCAATAGTTTACACACAATTCTCACATCATAATTTCATTCAAACGTTCCTGAAAGGTTCTTTGGATTGTTCTCCCCCTAAAAATATTTTTAAAAAGAGGTCCTCTTTGCCCCATTTGTAACCTATGGGGTAATATTGATATTTTCCAGTCTTTACATTTGGTAAAGTGGCTTAATCTACAAGTTGTTTGGGTAAAGCTCTTTGAAAATTGTTAAATCATTTACAAAAATCCCTGATCCATTGCTTAAATACTTAAAGTAAAGTTTCCAAGATCAATTAGTAAATGAAATAATATTCCCACATCACGGGAAATGAAAAAGTGTTCAATGTAGACAGGTGTTTAATGTATCAAGGTTCATAGCTTTTTATCGAGAATGGGAGTGTTTGTTCTGGTTCTCATTATCATTTTTGCATATTAAAAGACTGTATATTTCCTGTGTGCGTTAGGAAATTATTTATGTATTTATATAGATATAAGTAAACAGTTAATTAGTGAGATTTTTGATTTGTGGGGACTAATATTATTATTATAATATTATTGTGCGTGCCATTGTCATTGTGCATATTAAAAGACTATATATTTCCTGTGTGCAGTAGAAACATCATTTATGTATTTATTTAGATAAAGATAAACAATTAGTACCGTTTGTGGGGACTGATCGTAGTGAGACTTTTGATTTGTGGGGACTAATATTAGATACCGTAATTTCGCGTCTAGAAGACGCATCTGTATATAAGACGCACCCCTTGTCCCGACATTTTAAAGGATGTATAGACCTTAGCTTTGTGTATAGTGTGCACGCCGTTTTCGGGAATATAGGAGGAAATCAACTCCTCAAAAATGACGCTAGAAAACCAGTGAAACGCATTTGGAAATGAGTGAAACGTGACATCAACGTGACACCCATGCTTATCTCCCGTATCGGTGCCCAACACCCATTGTATAAGGCCTGATATTGATTGTAATTAGTAAATTCTGACGGCGGGTGGAACGGTAATTACAATTCACAAATACCAAGGCAAACATTGATGAGCACCGTCTTGGCCATCATTTTTTACCCTCTATATCAAAAACACATTTTCAGGAGAAGTCACTGGTTCCTGCTGACTCTTCTCCAGTCATTTTAGTTATGCTTGAAATGAGATGAAGAACCAGCTCTTAACATTTCCCAACAAAAGTATTACATTACAACAGTTATCAACACTTTAATAGATAGATAAAAATAGTATACCACTAACTAACTTCAAATGCGTTTTTATATCGTGGCATACGCAAAGTAAATACTTATCGAAAACGTGACCCAATCACGGTCGACGAATGACAAATGCGGGACTGTGCTCTATTAATAGCCATGAGCTGCGATAAAACAAGATGCAAATACACCCACAGAGGTGTAAAAGGTACCTAATTCGGTAATGTGACAAAATTATGAATATTTCTTTCAATAGAAATATTCTAAACTATTTACAATTTCGATAAAGTTCAAGTTGAACAGTTTTATTCAATCAAATAACTTGCCCCCTTTATAGCTGCTTGGCTGGATTTTTAGGCTTTATTTATATGTAATGATTGCTTTAATATGGATTGGAAATAAACCATTTAGGGCTATTCTAGAAAAGGGGACACCGATTTGTAAACCCCCAAGCAACGATCTTTAGTTTGATGAAGACCCCCCCCCCCTTCAAATGACTTTTAATCAATCAACAATTAGACCCTCACCAAATTTTCTTTTATCTAAAATACATAGTCTGACAAAAGATGCAAGTAACATAGTTAAGTTGTAAACCCGTCTATGATAGGGGAACCAGATATTTTGTTACGAAGAGACTTACCAGTGATCGCCGGTTTTATTTCCATGCAATTGAAGGGCCAATCGGTGTATCTTTTCATTTATTTTCGTTAACAGTAGAAATTCATTTACGTTCCATACAGTTTTATATTAACTGTGCTTAATTGTCATGGCATGAAGGCGACCTCTGATATTTTTTTGGACCTCGTTACATGAGAGAAGATCGATCGAATGGAATGAAAAAAAACGTAATTAACACCTCAGATAAGTGCTTATTAAATAAGTTTTAATAAAGTTACCAATGTTTCAACGTTTAAAAATATTTCATACAAATTTATAGAATTATTCATTGATTTATAGGAGTTCAGTTTATTATGACATATTGAGGAAATTGTGTGATGGCGTGACACCTTCTCTTGATGACGAAATCTTCAGGGACCTATATTACTGTCTAAAAAAAGAAGAAATGTACAAACAATGAGAAGACTAGGTCGTAGCCGTGTCGATATTCACACCCCTTGTTTATTTCTAAGACAACACTAAGCTTACCCCCCCCCCCCCCCCTATGTTAATGTTTGTTGACACACCTCACTCGCTATGATTTCAACGGTGATACCCCACCCGATACGTTTTTCTCGCCCCTTTTCCTAGAGTAGCCCTTATAAACAATATTCACGTTTGGCATAACAAAAACATTTTGAGTGAGTGATACTCTCATGCTTAATCAACGGTGATAATCGCCATTAAGATAAGATTAAGGTCGAAACAGGCTCTGGTTGGATCTTGATCAGAGGATGCTCTCACCCAGTCTGATGGCAATTTTAGATTAGTGAGGAAACTGCCGCTGCACAAGGCAGACAATGGGGATAAAAACAGTCGGCTACCCCTGGGAATACTTCGCTCGTCTGGAGCTTAATGTATTCTCGATCACTTCTCACAGAGACGGACGCGTCTTGGTTTGAGAAAATTACCTCTCCAGGTTGGAATCGCTGTAAAACTTTTTTGTGTAAAATGCCACAAATGGCGAGTTTGAAAGTTCAAAATTGACCGATGCACTTTATATCAAACAATGCACCTGGGAGATTGATCGATGCACGTGCATTGATGCAAACCGGTGTGGATCCGCGCCTGTATAAATCCCAGAAATCCCTGAAACTTATGCATGCGTGACCGGATGTGCCACAACGGTACGTCACATCTGGTCGGTCAAAACTTTTCTGGTACATATACAGATTGGATTTATACATTGTATATACATTGTATATACATACGTTCACGCACGTTACATGAATGCTCGCTTGCGCTAACTGCACTTCGTGCAGCGGCGCTGGCGCGCTAGCTATCATAGTCAGATTTAAAACGGTGCAATGTGTACCGTACCCATCCGAGATATGACCTCCTACAGCACATGGTTTCCCATCAGGCAGGACACAAAGGCAACCATTGCTCCAGTTACATAACAGTTTACGTAATGTCAGCAGTAGGCACGCAGCAAGGAATGGTCTACGACAATCAGTATTGACACAACAACTATTAAGATTTAGAGGTTCGACTTAGTTCTTTTTCAAATTCAACATTAAGGGACTAGATAAGGTATACCCTCTAGATAAGCCTTGAACAAACTTTATCATCTGTTGTAGCTGCAACTACTGGTGCGCTGCTTTACTTTCTACTACTACTACTACTACTACTACTACTACTACTACTACTACTACTACTACTACTACTACCATTGTGGGATCCGCCATGGCCTCGTGGGTACAATGCCTGTCCCTAAGCGTGAGTTCACAGATATGAGTCTCCGCTGGATCCCCAAACGGATTGGACTGGTGGCTATATAAATAAGCGACGTCGTGGAGGAGTGAAACTGAAGACCCATTGAAACTATTCGTGAAGAGAAGGGGATTCCCAGTTACTAGGTCTTCCCAGTTCTGGGTTACTATCTCGTCACGATATGACCTAAGCTGTTTATTGCGATGTAAAACCTCATTCCTTTCTTTCGTCCTTAACTATTGCTGCTGCTGCAGCTAACTACTACTGCTATTGCTGCTGCTGCTACTACTTCTATAATTGGTGCTGCTCCTACTGCTGGTGCAGCTGCTACTACTGCTACTACTACTACTACTACTACTACTACTACTACTACTACTACTACTACTACTACTACTACTACTACGACACTGTTTGGCAAATGTGCTTCATATAAGATAGGTACCTCTCAAAGCTACGTCAGAATAGAGTGTTTATGTATCAATTAACATCAGTGGTCCTAAACCGATGAACCTGGAACTTCAGGTGTAAATAACTGACGTGGACCTGCATAAAGAGTCTATATATATATTTCAACATAATGAACAGGGTGCGATAGCAAGAAGTGTGCTGGCACATTGTGAATGCATCAATGTCCACACAATAATGTTAAAACTGCTTATATAAAGTGACACTTTAAACGTTGTACTAAATCAAAAACGTAAATGTTTGTCTATTAACCTAATGTAATGGTAAGTGGATGAGGACTGTAATAACATCATCAATGATTTTGTAGGTACAAAAACATTTTTCCTATGGCTCACGAGGTTGTTTCAGGTTAATAATGGTACATCAACACACTCTACTTTGATGTAGCTTAAAGTTGATTTTGTTGCTACATCAACATTTTCCACTGGCTTTCCCGATGTTGCTTTATAATATGAATATATATATATATATATATATATATATATATATATATATATATATATATATATATATATATATATATATATATATATATATATATATATATATATATATATTTGCATATATATATATATATATATATATTTGCATATATATATATATATATTTGCATATATATATATATATATATATTTGCATATATATATATATATATATATATATATATATATATATATATATATATATATATATATATATATATATATATATATATATATCCTGAAGCGGATTGTGATAATGTGATTGTAATTAGACATGTACATCTTAGAAATACATAATACCTCTAGTTCTGCAATTAAAGCCTTGTATACTTTTAAAAGTACTTTTGACTGTTACAAATAGCGTAAACATTTGTCAAGTGTAATTTTCTCGTTGTATCTCCCCCGATTATCCATGGGCATGATCTCTAGACTGATTCAAAAATGAACACTTTTTCCTCAAAAATGGACGCAAATGTAGGGCAATTTATTGCAGATAGAGAATTTTAAAGAATAATTTAGTCCAGAGATTTTTTAAATATTTTGATATGTTCTTGATTTGTTAATTTGCTTTCAATATACCAAAAGAAAAGGGGTAGTACGAGTTATGCACCAGTCAATTGAATCCCAGGGAGGGGGGCCGGGAAATGGCCGGGCGATGTCAGGCTTATCCTGTCTGTTTAGTCCACCAAAATGCTGCCTCGCAGGGTGGGCACATAACTAGTTTGTATAGCGATGATATAGGCCGGGGCATGGGGCGGGAATAGTGAATACCACCCAAATCCTCCTTATGCCAAAATCCTATTTACTTTATGATTAGCCCAATTTGCCGCCTAGCAGTGGATAGACAAATGGTATGAGATATTGTCATAATGATACGACCGGCACTGAATGTGGCTGGTATGAAATTATCTTTTTTATATAAATACCAGCAGGGACTCATATTCGGACAGGGTCGAGAGACAGCTAGCAGTCATTGGCAACGCCGTGGTCCACACGGCAGGCCACGGTACAGATATCCCTGCGACCACACAGTTAGGGCTACCTAACTTATGTACCAAAAGTTCAAAAAGCTTGGCTAACAGATATGAAATTGATAAATGAGATGTTAAACTGGCTGAAGCTCATGTCATTTCTAGTCGTCCAAGTAATCCTCCACAAACTTTAGTCATTCAGTTAAATTAACATATTTGTTCGTAATTTCTTAGTGCTACGAGTATTCTCGGGGTTAGGGTAGTGAAGGTATCGCATGCTAATGCGATCTTGCAGTTGGTAGACCCTGCTTTCGCTGCAGCGCAGGAACACGCTAAAACTTAAATTTTCATTTGTGGTCAGTTTTTCTGCCAAATTGCTGCTAGGACGCATGTAAGTAGGTGTGGATGATAGGGAAACCAATCCGCCACTTGGTTTCAAGTCTAAGGCATCAATCTTTCATGCCCTAGCAGGGACTCAAATTTGGATAAGAACGAGATACAGCTAGCAGTCATTGGCAATGCCGTGGTCCACACGGCAGGCCACGGTCAAGGTCAGTGGAGGGTATCGGGGCGAACCACCGACACACCCTCACCCTAAATTAGCATTCCCCTCGCGCTCACGATCTGATGACAAATCGGGCGGGAGAACGGGAAAGCGCAACAACCATTGATTGTGCATAACCTGACGAAGCCAATGATGCTACTTATATAGGTAGATTGGAGTACAGTAATGTGCTTTGAGTAGTTGACCAAATTAACCTTTGCAAGTTATTTGATTAAATAAAACTGTTCAATTTTAACTTTATCGAAATTGAAAATAGTTTAGAATATTTCTATTGAAAGAAATATTCATAATTATATCACAATACCGAATTAGGTACCTTTTACACCTCTGTGGGTGTATTTGCATCTTGTGTTATCGCCGCTCATGGCTATTAATAGAGCACAGTCCCGCATTTGTCATTCGTCGACCGTGATTGGGTCACATTTTCGAAAATTATTTACTTTGCGTGTGCCACAATATAAAAACACATTTGAAGTTAATTAGTGGTATACTATTTTTTATCTATCTATTAAAGTGTTGATAACTGTTGTAATGTAATACTTTTGTTGGGAAATGTTAAGCGCTGGTTCTTCATCTCATTTCAAGCATAACTAAAATGACTGGAGAAGAGTCAGCAGGAACCAGTGACTTCTCCTGTGTGCCACGATATAAAAACACATTTGAAGTTAGTTAGTGGTATACTATTTTTTATCTATCTATTAAAGTGTTGATAACTGTTGTAATGTAATACTTTTGTTGGGAAATGTTAAGCGCTGGTTCTTCATCTCATTTCAAGCATAACTAAAATGACTGGAGAAGAGTCAGCAGGAACCAGTGACTTCTCCTGAAAATGTGTTTTTAATATAGAGGGTAATAAGTTAATAACAACAGACGGCAGAGAATGTCAGGTGGCGACCTCTGGCTATTTGTAACTCAACTAAAGTGATTTCATATTTAGTATGGTTTTATATTTATCGTTAGAACTACCACCCAGGTACATGTAATATCTGCCTAATAAAGGCATACTTTGGGCTAATTTCAAATGGTGGAAATGCAAAAATAAAAACAAAACAACAACTCTTGATTTATAAATTTGTACTTAACTGGAAAGTACCCGCCCTGTTATTCTTCACAAACTCTGGTCATTCAGTAAAATTTACATATTTGTTTGTAATTTCATAACGCTACGAGTATTCTCGAGGGTAGGGTAGTGACGTATCGCATTCTATACGAACTACGATCTTGCAGTTGGTAGACCCTGCCTGTGCACGTTGAGACCAGAATTTGGAATTTTCATTTGTTTTCAGTTTTTTCTGCCAAATTGCGGCTAGGGCGTATTTCGGCAGTTGTAACAGGAGGAGGAATTAGAGAAATCCTTTTTTTTCGTTTGGCAATTCTTTTAATGAAACTACGAGTATTCTCGAGGGTAAGGTAGTGAAGGTATCGCATTCTACACAAACTACGATCTTGCAGTTGGTAGACCCTGCCTGTGCTGCCGCTCAGGAACACGTTGAGACCAGCATTTGGAATTTTCATTTTTTGTCAGTTTTTTCTGCCAAATTTCGGCTAGGGCATATTTCAGCAGTTTTAACAGGTGGAGGAACTAGAGAAGTCCTTTTTTTCGTTTGGCAGTTCTTTTAATGAAATAAATATTAGAGCACACAGATATCCCTGCGACCACACACTTAGGGCTACCGAACTTATCTACCAGAAGTTCAAAAAGCTCGGTTAACAGATATGAAATTGATAAAAAAAAATTCAGGCGGAACGATTTTACCACTGGACTGCTTGCTATATAGTCTTGTAGGATTTTGTATGTGGGGAAACTAATTTATTTCCAAGCTGAAGAGGATGATGAGGAGGAAGAGTTGGAGATGTATTTTGTAAGGATTTTAGATGTAGCACTTATTGCATAATGTGTCTGTTAGTTGTCAGTGGTACGCCTGTATTCTACAATCTCTCTGTCAGAAAAATGGAATTTTTCTACAACAAGCAACACTAACCTGCAGCAGCGAAAACAGCAATGAAAATGTGACTTCTTCTGTACAGTTATTTCATGTCTGGTGACCTAGCAATGTACCCTATTTATAGATAGCTTGAAGCTGGGTCTGTATTAGTTCAAAAATGTTAAATCATGTCCAATCTGAATAAAATACCTGTAACTCTAAACATGCCTTTGTTGTTGCATTGTTTATTGGCTTCTACCACACAGCCACTCTCGATAAAAACCATATCACACCCACAACCATTAAGTAACCTATATATATATATATATATATATATATATATATATATATATATATATATATATATATATATATATATATATATATATATATATATAAATACATACATATATATACATATATATATATATATATATATATATATATATATATATATATATATATATACATACAATATATGTATATAATATATATATATATGTAAATATATAGAAAGATTGCACATAACAAACGCGATATTGTTCCTTTTGCAACCTTTATTACAGATCCAAGACAGCAACATCACTACACAATCACTGAAACATAAAGAAAACACACCAGAAGTACATATGACTGAAATGACACCGTAGCAAATATCCATAAACACTAGCAACATATACATTTATAACAATAGGTTGATATTTAGACTTATATTGACTGGTTTAGCTATGAACAACATACTATTATTATAGCATATAGAGTTGCACTTATGGAGGTTGATCAACTCATGAGCTTACTACCCTTTTGACTCGAGAGCTCATGTTTTCACGGACACTCGGATTTCCTAGAAGGATACTCATATACCAGCCCAGCTATTAAGAAATAGATACTTTCTGGTGGAGATTTATTAACATTGACATGTTTATCTCATTTTAAACTCTGCTGACGAGGTACAAAGGCCAGTATAACACTCAACACTGCTTGTATACATTGGAGATCATAAACAAGACACGACAGCAATAAGCAGTTATAAGGTGAGTTAGGCGTGCTCTGTGTTACGTTTGTGTTCCCAATATAGATGAGCTCATGAGCTAACCACTTCAGCTTGAGCTCGGCCAGCCCGCCCTAATGCTCGAGCCACTCAAATTTGTGAGTGGTGAGTGCAGCTCTACCATTAACAAATATACATGTCAAATTACATATACTACATAATTACATCAACAATCAGATAGACACTACAACCTTTCAAATGTAACTATTCACAGCACTCCCTAAGCCTACTGGACCTGGTAATTTTCCATAGCGAATTCAAACTTTATATACCAGATATCCCCACAGTTTACACAATAACAATACAGCTGAGTAATATTACACACTCCCACAACATTTTAAGTACAATAGGAAAAAAGCCACTGAGTGAAATAGTTAACCTACATACAAATGTGCTCTGATAAGTTGATGTATAATATGATTACAAATTAACAGACAACACCAGAAGTGCTACCGTACATCATATAAGGTGCACACATGATCATTATATATATGGTATTAACTATACAGTACCATTTGTTACCTAATACCTAAATACTGCAAAAAGGTCAAATATATTAATACCACAATTTACCTAATAATGACACACACTTGCAAACATAATGTGCCACAATATCTATATCTATCTATCTATCTATCGAAGTACCAAATTACCCTGTGTACACCCCGCACCCCTAGATAATACGCAGTACCTTTCTCTTATGTTAAATACAATTCCCCGTTCATTATATGCAGGGGAGTTGGCAGGCCAAAAAATAATTCTTTATGGGTATGACAAAATGCCTTAAAAAATTTGGCTAGTCATGATCAGCAACTGGCTAGGTAGAATATATATGAAAATGCAAATACCTAAACTACATGTATATGATAGTTGTTTGGACTTCGTTACAAAGAAGTCATCTAAGTGTCAGACCTAGTTTTCTTACATGAAACAGAGGCCAATTTAATTAATGAAAATGTGTATAGGAAAGGATTCAAGGCAGGATTTAGTGGCAATATAAATACTGCTACCCATGCTGATATGACTGGTGGAATAAATACACCATTCAAAGCAATACAACTTAGTATGATTATTGGCATCCAGCACAGGCAATCAGACATGATAATCAGGGACATATTTCTCAGCAACCGTGTATCAGAGTCTGAGGATGACCTGCCTGATGCTTCACGTGTTAATCTTGTGCTGCAATATATTGATAGATATCCACCACCTATGACAATGAAAGCAATGCCATTCAAAATAATGAATATGAACATCGAATACTCCCAACCAGGACTTTTAGTATTTCTCAAAGTAAAAGGAAGGCAAACTCCTGTTTGGCCATAAAAGTTTGTAAAGTAGTTTCCATCAAACATTGGGGCTATGCTAAGCACTAAACAGGTGACCCAACCACAGGTACAAATTATCAAAGATGACTTTGAAGTCAAACTTATACTTGGAAATTTAAAGGGGAAAATGATTGCCTTAACTCTGTCTAATGTCATTACAACCATAGTGAATACTGACATTTCACTTGATAGCGTAGCAATCATACCTGCCAACTGACAGAAAAGACTTGTGCGCCATTCTTCCTCATGCATGATATACACTCCTCTATACCACTGATCCATTGCAGCTATAATTATGAGATAAACACCCATGAGCAAATCAGAAATACTAAGATTAATGATTAACATAGATGAATGATGATTGGCCTTTTTTGTTTTTACACAACGCCAAATGATAACAAATACATTACCTAATAACGCCACTGCTCCAAGAATCCAAATAGCTATCTGCAACAGGGTCTTAGCCAGCAGGGTGTCTGGGTGTCTTTTGGACTCCCTGGTTCATAGAAAACCCCTGATTTTAGGTAAAAAGACACCCTAGATTTTGATATGTGTTTTTAATAAATACTAATTCCAAGTTGAATTTCTGAAAAAGTTTAACTTCAAAATGATAACTAAGACATTTCGTGGGGAATTAAGCATACAATTACTTTATTTGTTAATGTACATAATCAGTATAATGATTCTTACTTTTTCAATCAGGGATTTTGGACACCCTAAATTCTTGAAATCCCAATTTGGACACCCTGTTATGAAAATCCTGGCTAAGTCCCTGATCTGCAACGTTTTATTAGCAAGAAGGTCATCACAGGAGGAGAATTCATCAGGTTTTGGAGAGCATTTTGTTGCATTCGATAAACAACAGAACCTGTACGCATCTGTGCTTAGATTATTGAGACTTCCAATAGATAAGCTATTTTTGGCTATGTTTCTAATGTTATTTCCATGAATGTGCAGCACATAAAGCACTGGCAACCCTCTGAAAGAATTTTCCTCAATTTGAAATAGAGAGTTCATACTAAGATCTAAAGTTAAGAGAGATATCAAGCCATCAAAGGTGTCACCCTTTAAAGTTATCAGGTGCTGATGAGATAAATCTAAATACTGTAACTTAGATACTCCATTAAACGTGCCTGGCTCTATTTGCATGATACAATTACCATGGAGATAGAGTTTGCGAATGTTGCTGAGATAAAGAAAGGTACCATTTACTAAATGAGAAATGTTGTTTATACTTAAATCTAATTCTTTAAGGTTATAAAGGTGGGCAAAGGAACCAGATTCTAATTCAGAGATACCACAAATAGATACATTCAATCTTACCAAGTACCACAACTTTGAGAAGACTGAGGGGTTATTTTAAAGTTACTCTGAGAAATGTCTAGACTTCGGGTTTGATTGGAAATCAATGTCAAGTTGACATATCGTGATTTTGAACAATCAATCCAATTTCCAATGCATGTACAGTTTCTAGGACCTGGATGTTTGTCATAGTGGCAGTACTTCTCATCATCCTTTGAAGCTTTGCAATGGACCACACCATCACACACTTCAAATTGGTCTAAGCACCGTTTTTCATCCTTGCACCTGAACAACCCTGGACAAGTATAATTTTTACAATTCTTTTCATCAAATCCCCCACTACAGTCCCAGACTCCATCACAAAGTTTTCGATGTGGAATACAATATGAGTTGGGGCACTTTACCATGCCTGGGCATTCGTGATCTTCACAATTCTTTAAATGTTCTAAATTCCGGCATGATGCCACATCTCCCAACTGGTTATGGTCGTAGATGCATGCATGGTGCCTTTTAAAACACTTAGTATGAGAGGGTAAACATCTTACAGAGTCAGATGATTGGCAGAATGGTATTAGATTTGAAAATTTATTCATTAAACGATAACCATGATCAGTTGGTTCATCGATCGCTGCCAACCCAGGAACTATGTCCAATATTGTGAGAAATTCATCCTCTGCACTGGAACCATCACAGTCAGCTCTCAGATCTCTAAATTTGGATGCAGGTAAACATTTTCCTGAATAACACCTCATCCCCTTCCCAATAGTTATTGAATTTAGCCCTAATGATTTGTATAAGGACATTCGGTCTCCAAATGAGACATTTTTTCCTTGGGGACACTCGTTATCCCAATCACACTCAATTTCATCAGTGCCATCAAGGCAGTCTTGCACAAAATCACACCTTTTGTTACTAGGAATGCATTCCTTGTTTCTACATTGATATTCACTATCAGAACATTCTGGGAATATGCAATCATTTTCATCAGAGCTATCATCACAATCTCTTTGATAATCACAGTACCTAGACAAAGAAATACACTTATTATCACATCTGTAGAAACCAGAACCACAGGAACAGTTAAGTTCATCCTCTCCTTTTAGGCAGTCAGATGCACCATCACAGATGCTGTCTATAGATATGCATACCCTATCAGCACACTGAAATTGGTAAGGTTTACATTTCTTCCTTTCAGATTGAGAAACATACTTTTGACAAAGTACATTCCAAGGCTTTGGTAATATAGACCAAACAACACTAGAGGATTTTGGATAGTCATAATATTTGCTCCTTTCACCATATTTCCTATAATATTTAACCCAACATGACACATTTTTTAACAATAAACTGGTATCACCACTGTTATCTTCATAAACACTAAGAAAGGGGCAAAATGCAAAGGATTCTTGTGTATCATTAAAAGATATCCAAATATGTCCATATTGTGGGTAATGTTTCCATCTCCTCAACAATGATGTCAATGCTGGAAACCAATAACTGTGGTTATATAGTGTGAATATTGTTGCGTCTTTGGACTTGCAAATCAAGTTAGCATCTGACCATTGAAGCGGCTTAAATTGTGACTGAGAAAACATACTTACACATAAACCCTCCCAATATGTCCAGCCTCCTGGGCAGAATATGCGATGCATAATCAATTCTGAATCATTTTTAATAGAACTTGAAATATGTGATCTTAGGCCTTCTTGTTTTTCTTTGATCTCAATCTTTTTGCAATTTACCTCTCTGTCTGATGAAAGTGCAGGCTGCTTACATATAAATGCTGACAATGCTAGGGGGTAGTGACATGGAATCTTTGCCCATCTTGCCCACTTCCTACCATGTTCTGGAAACATAATTGTACACTGATAACCCTTGTCTGGAATCGGTTGCTGTTGAATTTCTGATATTACATCTTTCAAGTCTCTAGGCACTGGACCATGTTGTTCTGGGTTGTGCCATTCCTCATACATGAGTGGATTTCCATCTGTCCATTGATATGAACCATGCTGGAAATGTAACAAGAAATGATTATTTGGAAAAGGTTGCAATCTTTTTTTAAATGCAATGCATGCGAAAAAATAAGCAAAGAAAGTGCAAATGCCTTTTGTGCTGCCCGGGAAAAGTACTTAAATATGGACACAAACATTTGGAATCATACTTTATGTCATTAGAATAACTGAAACAGGGTATTTAACAGGGAGCCACAGCACAGGCATGTGGCCACAGGATGCAAATGGTGAAATTTACCAAAATTTACTATGCAAATGGTAAAACAATTATTCTTTGACCAACTCCACTAAAATCACTTACTGTCACATCATATGAATCATTCAACCTACTGCTATCTAAAACTTCTACAACTTTTGAAGTGGATTCCCAAAACAAAGAATTATCTTGAATTACAGACAGGGTGCAAATAGGACACCTCTTGGACATAGGACTTTTGGTAAAGGGCAAAATAAAATGTTTGCTCTGTTACCAACACCATACATGTATAAGTTCCTTGACTAGATCACCTAAATACTTGTTAACACCATGATTATCTCTATTCCAGATACATGGTTAATGAAAGAGAACCCGTCAAATAGTTTTGTTGCCAGTCAACCATTAAACACTAGCAGCTCCCTGTGCGCTGCATGGTTTTGGATTCTCAGTCATACTCATTCATGCGCAGTGAGTAAAGAGGCAGAGAATAAAACAAAACTCAATCAAACTACCTTCACCACTCAAAATATTAGAACCCTTACTGAACCATTGGCATTGCTCAGGGTTGAATGAGTGATCTTAAGGTTCACTGGCTATGAATGGATTAGTAAACCATTTTCTGATGAAAATAATATGTACTTACCTTCATGCTCTACATATCACATTCATATAATAGCAATGATCAACTTGAAAAAGAAACAAACACTTGTGTTTGTGTGTGTGCATCTTGACTTTTTTCAATAATTCATTTTAATATTCATTTTAATAAATCATGTTTATAACATTTTCCATTGGAACACATACATTTGATTAATACAATAATAAAATAATCCTTAAATAATAGGTGGTTAAATGAATTCTAAGGTTCCCTGGCCATGAATGGGTTAAAAAAAACTTAACTAATTCAGCATGGCATATAAAGGGTTAAATGAATAAACTAAGGTTTAAGTTAATTTAACAACTTTTAAGTCATACTCAATCATGCGCGGCAGAGGCAAAGCAACTTTTGATATATTCTTGGTGGGTTAAGGGTTAAATAAATGGTCATCGTGTGCTCTGGCCATGGATGGGTTTATTCAATAACCCTTAAAACATTTCCTGGGTTGCAAAAGATTAAACGATGGATATTTAGGTGCATTTGTTGTGAATGGGTTAACTTAATAACCTTTGATATATTCTTGGTGGGTAAAGGGTCAAATGAATTGTCATCGGGTGCTCTGACAATAGATGGGTTAATAAAATAACCCTTAACTAATTTCTGGTGGCAAAAGGTTGAATAATTAGTGATCAGGTCCTCTGGCCATGAATAGGTTAATTAAATAACCTTTAACGTATCCTGGGTTGCAAACGGTTAAATGAATGATATTTAGATGCATTGGCCATGAATGGGCTAATAAAATAACCCTTAACTAATTATAGGTGATAAAGGGTTAAATGAATAGCATTATGATGCTCTGGTCATGAATGAGTTAACTTGGCAACCTTTAATATATTCTTCGAGGGTAAATGAATGGTCATTATGTGCGCTTGCCATGAATGGGTAAATCAAATAACCCTTAACATATTCTGGGTTGCAAAAGGTTAAATGATTTGTTCGAAGGTGCATTGGTCATGAATGAGTTTAAAGAACCTTTAATGTACTCTCGGTGGTAAAAGGGTTAAATGAATGCTCTTCAGGTGCTCTGACCATACATATGTTAATAAGATAACCCTTTACTGATTCTGGGTGGCAAAGTGTTAAATGCATTATCTTAAGGTGCATTGGCCAAGAATGGGTTAACTTAACAACCTTTGATATATTCTGGATGGGTAAAGGGTAAAATGAATTACCCTAAGATATTATATAGATTCATGTTTTACATAATAAAACATACATATAAATAGCAATGATGAACTTGAACAACCAAGAGTGTGTGTGTATGTGTGTGTGTGTTAAATACCAAACCAAATATATTGCATTCACACATTCCACCAAAAAAACTATAAACTTAAATTGTTACTATAAATAGCATTAATCATTTCAAGTCGGCAGTTATTTTTACAATGGTAAAGGTGAGTGTTTTTAGGTGACTGGATATACGGCATAGAGTGCCATCCGAAACATAGGAAAACAGCAGTGAATAAAAAAACTCTTTTCCCGCAGCTTCGTCGAGATTCGATCCGGGTCCGACTGCTCTACAATTCAGCATGCTAACATGCCTAACCATTACCCTAACTTGCTATTCGATATTTGTATAGACAAATATTTCATCAAAGTCAATTCGCTGTAAGTCAAAGATGTCGGCCGATGACGTACTCTCTACTCCAAATTCTTTCCCCATTAAATTTGAGTCTTACGGGAGAAGGAACGTAATTAACGTAACCCTTTCGTGCCGACTGACGAAAACGGCCATGCAGGAACAAACTGCAGGGGTCAAACCCTTGTCAAACGGCACATGCTCCTCTAAAAAGGGAGTCAACCGTCCCCGAAACTCCGTATTAATATATTAGATGAAGCCAACACAATGACCATACAATCAACTACGCCTATGTGCGAAGCCAACACGAACATAACACAGTGGTTGGGAAGTTAACAAGAATCAATATGAAGTATCACAAATTATATGAAGCAGCTAACAAGAGGCCATCTAGTATGCATTCAATCTTGCATGTACAATTTGAAAGTTGCTAAGATTAGATTTATAGGTTAAAGTGCCAGAAAATTCAGGTAATCCTTATAAATTCAGGGCAATATCTTTTTAAACTTATTCATGATCTTACCATTAGGAAGATTACCGTCGTTGGTTCTGAGCACTTTAACACAGGTCTAAAAGAAGCCTTATTTTTATTGAAATTGTCATGCCCCTAGCACGATTATTCAAGACATGCGAGGGGTAAGCAACATGGTCGGATAGAGTAACGAATTGGCATGAACGAGACAGGATGACATGGAGAAAACCAAGATGTTGAATAAGAGAAAAAAGATGGTAATCTGTTTACATTTCCCACTGATAATGATATGTAAGTTTGATTTTAATCAGTCCAGGTAGGTTACACAAGTGACGTCATCGCAAATCAGAGAGATCCGTTTATAACCTTGGCCTTAACCTCGGAAACTGTGTCTAAACTTAAGGATGCCCGCACCAGTTTTGTTTTCGATTGTTGGGACGTGCCATTGTTGCATATATTACTGGAGTCTAGAAACTGGGTGTCTAAAATTGGCAATCCTAAAATTTTGGGGTTTCCTAATTTTCAAGGAAGTACACAAATTTATACATAAATTACAACCACAAACATGTATTTATTTTAGGCATATTATCCATAGTTAACGTAATGGTATTTATATTGAAGTGAAATAAATTAAATTATATGTTTAGAAATTTCCATACCCTGATAGCTATACTTTTTTCTTTTGACTACTGTAGAATGGCAAATTTTTCTGTGTGTTTTATTTTCCTGTTTTTTCCCGAATGCTATCAAATGGGAATAATTAACACAGGAAAAATCTATACAGTTCATGTCCAGACTTAATAAACACAGAAAATTCTGACCTTAGTTAAATAGACTGGCCCAGCTTTATCTCTGAAGTGTCTGACCAGCGTTTACTCAGAGTGGTAAAAGTCATCACTCATTGCAATCCACATGTGGCGGGGAACAAGCGCTAATTGCACTGGACGACCACTGATCATGCTGTGACTGCTGCTCAACTATGTGCCACTTCACAGATTACATCGCCGTTGATCTATTTCTGCACGCCTGGTTATAGACTGGTTATAGCCCCATCACCACGTGCGTTGCTGCAATTGAGGCCATGCACGTAGCCACGTACAGGTACCCATTAATATTTACTCTCTGGTATACAAAAATTAAAGGTCTACATAAAACGGGAAAATTAGAAACGGAAAAAACACATGTTCTCTTTTAGGAAATATTAGTATGGAAACACCCAAAAATGAGAAATTAGGGAAATTTGTCACACAGAAAAATTTGCCATTCTACAGTATATGAAATATTGACTATATGAACATCGTCACACCTAAATAATAATCCTCAAAAATTACCCCTCAGGACACGCAAAGGTTAAAATGTCAATTTCAAGCATAAAATTGAAGTTTCTTTTAACCTCAATGTAATTCCCATGCCATTGTGTAAGGAGTTAATGCCTAATTTAATTACATCAATATATTGAGTTCACATTGAAAAATAGGGTGCTCATGAAGTTTCCAGTTAATAATAATAATAATAATAATAATAATAATAATAATAATAATAATCTTTATTTCACAAGGGAAGCACAGTCAAATACAGGATTTGATTTTCGCTGTGGCCCTCCGATTTAAGGATTATACTTGTCATGCTTCGGGCCACGGAGTTGAAAATTGTTCCTCTAGGTTTAAAAGTCTCTTGCATATTGAGAGAGATGGTGCCATTTTCATATTCAACGATAAGGAATTCCATATTACTATGCCTTGGTAAGTGAACGAGTGTTTAAATAGCTGGATTTTGATTGGTGGAGGAACCAAATTTAGTGATGTAATTGATCTTGTAAGGTGACTATGTTGATCTGAGCAGAACTGAAACATATTTTTCAGGTACATTAGGCCCTGTCCATTGACAGATTTATACATTAAGATAGCAGTATTGAATTGAACTCTGTTGATGAAAGGTAACCATTTTAGTGTTTTAAAGAGACCTCTGCTTGGATGAGAGTAATCCGCATCAAGTATATATCTTGCAGATTTCTTCTGGAGCTTGAGCATTCTTGTCTGGATTTCAGAACTAGAATGGCCCCATATAGTATTGCATACATGGTCGACATGTTTGTTCCAATTTAAAGTATTAGTCACTAAGATACCCAAAAGTTTCTGTTCAGTGACAATTTTTAATTTTGAGTTATTCAAAATGAGGTTGAGATCAAAATTATCAATAGATCTTGTTTGTTTCTGTTTGGTAGATATCACTATAGCTTATGTTTTCTCCCCATTAATGATCATTTTGTTTACTTGGCACCATTTCTCAATATTCATAAGATCACTTTGTAAGCTTGATTCAATAGTTGACAGTTTATGACCGGCAAGTGATATCATCTGCAAAAAAGTCAACATCATCTTTTATAACCAGAAAAAGGTCATTTATGAATATAAGGAACAATAACGGTCCAGGAATTGACCCTTGAGGTACCCCTACATAGGTGTGCTGTGGACCTGACAGAGATTGCCCTATAGAAACCTTTTGATAACGGTCGGAAAGATATGAAGAGAACCATTTAAGTGAACAGTTACCAAGCCCATATGTTCAAAGTTTCTTCAGTAAAATTTCATGATTAACTACATCAAAAGCTTTCCTAAAATCTAAGAAAATAACTCCAATAATTTTGGGCTATTCCATTTAAAAATACATGGGGGGGGGGGGGGTTGGAACGCCCACAATTTCAGACCCCCCCCCAATGATTTTTTTTCATCTAAACCCCCCCCCCCGCAATGATTTTCTTTTCATCTAAACCCCCCCCCCCCCCCCACCAATGATTTTCATTACTTTTTCAAAACCCCA
>OZ012689.1:12455717-12483217 GCA_963942565.1 Maea johnstoni | reverse complement strand
TATTTAAAAAGTATTACAACTTTTAATCAATTTCAATCAGTATTTCCTCTCACTGGTCAGAAAACAGTAAATGGCCCAGGGTCTTAGGCAGGATTTTTAGAAATGCCTGTCTGAAGCAGCAATCACTCCTGCCCTTCCCGATTCAGCTACTCAGCTATTTAAATCCAAGTATCTACATCTAATAGCCTAGTGTGTTAAAAAGGGCAATTCATACTTCAGCCATGTATCAAATTATGAT
This sequence comes from Maea johnstoni, assembly GCA_963942565.1. Lineage (NCBI taxonomy): Eukaryota > Metazoa > Annelida > Polychaeta > Spionida > Magelonidae > Maea > Maea johnstoni. The sequence goes on along the minus strand of OZ012689.1, from coordinate 12,482,979 downwards.
TTAATGGGAAAATGAAAATGCCGCATGGATATTTTATCAGGATAAAGCCCTAAAGATTTTTTTCCAAATTTTCTTGTTGGACTAGTATCTTTTTTAACCCTACATAGCTACATTGGAAGAACAATCTAAGACAGTTTTGTTGAAAACATGTATTGGCAACCCTTGGATCTTTTGCCATCTTTTTTCAAATACTTTTAGCATTTTCATCTTTTTGGTCCAGATGTCTGTTTCACCTGAAAATGTCTCTTTGCCCCTTGTGGCCATTTACGTTTCTGTTCCTTAGAATAGAAATCCAAGGGATCCACATTGTACTCAATTCACAAATTGATTCTATATTGATAGCAAACCTACTTAATAACAAACCTTAAAGTTCACTAAAGTTCATCCTATTGGCAAATGATATCACCTACTTGACCATCCAGAGATATAACAAGGTGGTTTTCTATACCAGGTGATTAAACAAGTTGGGCACTGCTGTATGTTGCAGCCTTCATGATCCACAAGTCATGTCAGATATCAAAGTTTTCCTATTGTAGTAATATGCTATATTAACATTTTCCTCCAACTTTTGCTTCACTGGGAGTTAATAGACTCTAACAACATGGTTTTCCTGTTTAACTTATATGCCACTAGCATTTTCCTCTAACTCTTGCTTCACTGGGAGAAATTGTCCATTCACAACATTTTTTCCTGTTTTAATAACTTACTACTGGTTATTTTCCTCCAACTGCTCTACTGGAAGTAACTGTCCTTTAACAACAAGGTTTTCCTGTTTTACTAATGTGCTACTACCATTTTCCTCCAACTCCTGCTTTACTGGAAGTAACTGTCTGTTAAGAACAAGATTTTCTGATATGCTACTACCATTTTCCTCCAATTCCTGCTTTAGCGGGACACACTGTCCTTCAATAACAACCCATTGTCTGGTTTCTGATAACGGTTGAACTGTTTTGTGCACTGATGTCTGTCCATGAATTTTCTCATGCTTCTTCAAATTGGATGATGTCTTATAAGTCTTATGACAGATATCACACTGAAAGGGTTGTTCTCCTGTGTGAGTCCTCATGTGTTTTACCAGATAAGATGAGCATTTGAATGTCTTGTCACATTCATCACACTGGAAGGGTCTTTCGCCACTGTGTATCCTCTTGTGCAGTGCCAGCCCAGAAGAACGACTGAATGCCATGTCGCATACACTACACTGGAAGGGTCGTTCCCCACTGTGTATCCTCATATGCTGTACCAGCCCAGAAGAACGACTGAATGCCTTGTCACATTCATCACACTTGAACGGCCTTTCCCCACTGTGTATCCTCTTATGTTTTATCAAATCAGAAGACTGAATGAATGCCTTGTCACATTCATTGCACTGGAAGGGTCTTTCCCCACTGTGTAGCCGCTTATGCCGTTCCAGTGCTGAAGATTGAATGAATGCCCTGTCACATTCATCACACTTGAACAGCCTTTTCACACTGTGTATCCTCTTATGCTTTACCAAATCAGAAGAATAAATGAATGCCTTGTCACATTCATTGCACTGGAAGGGTCTTTCCCCACTGTGTATCCTCTTATGCTTTACCAAATCAGAAGAATGAATGAAAGCCTTGTCACATTCATTGCACTGAAAGGGTCTTTCCCCACTGTGTATCCTCTTATGTTTTATCAAATCAGAAGACTGAATGAATGCCTTGTCACATTCATTGCACAGGAAGGGTCTTTCCCCACTGTGTATCCTCTTGTGCTGTGCCAGCCCAGAAGAACGACTGAATGCCATGTCGCATTCACTACACTGGAAGGGTCGTTCCCCACTGTGTATCCTTATATGCTGTACCAGATCAGAAGAATAAATGAATGCCTTGTCACATTCATTGCACTGGAAGGGTCTTTCCCCACTGTGTATCCTCTTATGTTTTATCAAATCAGAAGACTGAATGAATGCCTTGTCACATTCATTGCACAGGAAGGGTCTTTCCCCACTGTGTATCCTCTTATGATATAGCAAACTGGACGATTGGTTGAATGCCTTATCACATTCATCACACTTGAACGGCCTTTCCCCACTGTGTATCCTCTTATGTTTTACCAAATTTGAAGAATATGGGAATACCTTGTCACATTCATCACACTGGAAGGGTCTTTCCTCTCTATGTATCACACCTGAAGGCATAGTAAGTGCATGTCGCAAAAACTTATAATTATGCATATCGTATAATTATATTGGTCAACTTTGTAGAATAATTATATATTCAAAAACTATTTCAGAGTTTTTGGTAAGATTTTGGATAGCCCATCACCTGCTATATATCTCCCAAAGACGCAGAAATGATGAACCTTGACCTTTATGGATTTTGGCCTTCAAGGAATGACGTTCAGTCCCACAGAAGTTGAGTTGATGCAAGTCTTGTATAAAGGATCTGAAAAGGCAGAACACAGTTTAAAAACAGAAAAATAAAAGACAAATTTGAATTATACAGGTATTTCTGTAAATCCCCCATGATATTTTAAATGGACAGTACTTTAGAGATGGACCAGAGTTCAAAATCCAAGAAAACAGAGAAATGGGCCCCAAAAGATAGATCCCAAACCGATGGTATACAGAGAGATAGATCCAGAAGGACTCAATTCTAGAAGGGAAAGTGTGCATTGAGCATGTAATATTTTGATGGAAAACGCGAAGTTGTGCGGAGAAAGGCGCCCGCGACCGCATGTCAATGGCTGTTATAGTTCTATCTCACTATACTCTATTGATAACTTGAACAATTGAGCTTTTGTTGTAGTTAGATATGATCCCATGATATGTTGTGTGCTTCATGCACGAGTCCACCCAGCTGAACACCACCAGCCCACCTCCCCCTGATTGTTGGCGCGCAACAGCTCAAAGAGACTGGCACTAGTCTATTCAATGCAAAATTCACGCGCACATGTCTCAAGGGACTGGCATGCTAGTCTACCTACTGAATTCCTACACGCGGTGGCGAGGGTCGCCGAACAACAACGCAACAAGTAATCTCCATTTTCTTATGAGTAAGACACTAGCGACGCCAAATATACAACATTTTATTGACAGACAATCATAATAGGATGATTTTAAACTTGATAAAACGCATTATATATTTAAATAGGAAAAAAGTACCAGACAATGACGTCACTTTGTATTCTAACCCAGTAAATCGGTCACCTAGGAACGCAGATGTATCCTTCCATTTATGAAGAGAAAGTTCTTTACTAAAAACGGCTATATCACAACATTGAGGGCGCCTAACTAGTAACGAAGCCAAGGATACAACATTTCACTGACAGACAATCATGATTGAATGATTATTAGTGTTTAAAAAACGCAATCTACGGATATTTCTGTGGTCACGTGATCAATATCGGTCTGCAGCCTATTCTAAGTATAGGAAAAACAATGATTAAGCGCGATACCGATGTTGAAGTAGTGTCCAAGGCCACAACCAATCAGAGAATTGGGCGCACGAACGTCCAGGACTATTCCAGGGTCTTAGCCAGGATTTAGAAACATGTTGACCAAAAGAGTCAATTGTAAAATTTTGGGAGATCCAAATTTTCAAGGGGGACCACAACCATAAACATGAATAGATTTATCAAAATAGGGCATGGTATCCTTCTACAATATCATGGGGATAATATGGAGATGAAACAATTCAATTATATCATATGAATTGCTTTTTCATGGTTTTGGTGTCCAAAAGACACCCAGATGCCCTGCTGGCTAAGACCATGGATAGATCCCAGACCTGTGTAGATGGGATCCACAGATAGAACTCTGAGAGATGGGACGCAGAGACAAAGATACCAGAAAAAATAAATATAAATTTATTTTCACTCCTGTTTATTGGAGAGAGAAAATAAATGTTAATGAATTTCCACTCCAGTTTATTGGGGAGAGAAAATAAATTCAAATCAATTTTCACTCCCGTTTATTGGGGATAAACTTTATCAAATTTATTTTTTCCCGCCCACTATAGAAAAGGAAAGAAATATATTTCAAGCGATGACTGGTTGCCTGGCTCATGGTATGGGGTGTTATCTTTATATCAAATAGGAAAATGACACTGGGAACCGAGAAATGTCATGGCCCTTGTGGCAGGTGGCGCCACCTGCAGTTAAGCTACTAGGCCAAGTTATATTTGCCTAATACAAAATGTCAATTGTTTGTCAATCAATGAAGTATTTAATCTTGTATGAACCAGCAAGTAGAATGCTATTAAGTGTTTTTCTTGTTATGATTTGAAGGTTAGATATAGGTGGCGCCATCACTAATTCTATCAACAACATTTCTCTAAAGTAGGCACTTTTTTCAAAAGATCATATATATCCAAAAGAATAAATATTACCATGGGTAACATTTCCCGGGAGGTACACACCTATTGGTAAGCTGAGAGGTAACCTATTGTCTTTAGAGCAGCATTATAAGTGACTTCAAATTACAATCAACTTAATGTTTGTCCGAATCCACTGCTAGTTTGTTCGTTTTTTACAAAATAGCTAGAGACATGGACCAAAAAGAGGGTGCGCACTATACACAGGGCTAACGTCAACACATCGTTTTAAAGGCCTGAACAAGGGGTGCGTCTTATATACGGGTGCGTCTTATACACGCAAAACTACGGTAATCAAATAATAAATATAGATTGTTTTCTTTAAATTGTATTTAAATAGCGTTTTGACAGCCGATATGCATACATGTGCAATGGCAATGACATAATTGCATGTGGGGGGATTTCTTCATGCCGAAGACCAGGCAACAAATTGTGCCCTCTATCGGCGGAATATGGCACAAAAATGGCTTCAACAGAATCCTGCCATGCATAACGATAGTGGCGCCATGAGATGTCGACACTAGCACCAGTGGAAGAATACAGCAACATGAATTTGTGGTCTTTCCATGGACCAATTTCAATGTCACTGCCAGTAATGACGCTGACACAAAGGCAAAATTTGCCTATAAAGTCCTCTTTTCAACAGGATTTAGGGATTTCCTGGGATCGGGACCTAGGCACTTTGGAGAAAGGTAAGTTTTGATTGAATAGGGAGTGCTGTTTTTCTCACAGCAGGACTTTATTGGGCAGAGGTCAATTCTGCCCAATTTCAACTCTGATACCTGGTTCTTTTTATACACAGTGCACAGGCATCTGTAATCGAAAATATAGATATAAAAATTGGAAATAAAAGAACATAAAAGAAGTTACAAGTGCTCTGTTATGCTCGCTTACAGGGGCGGATCCACCCCCTGGCTGGTGGGTCACTTTGCACCACCAAGCCACCTGTGGACAAACATCAAAACTAATTGTTTTTCCTGCCTCAGCCACCAGTTGCAATTGCAATTCTTTTGTTTCTCCAGGCCCTGAGTGGGCAATGGGCTGATTGGTGTCAGCCAGGAATTGGCCCGGGCGGATGATCCTGCTTGAGGGGATTATCTGCCGTTAACCGGCGGATACAGAATTACAATCCAGTCGTTTGCAGACTAAGAATAGCTTGGAAAACCTGAACTTTGTTAGGTGAGGGGGGGTGATTCGTTGATTCTCAAACTTCTAGATCACTTGATTCCTTAGTCTAGCGGATACATAATCACAGTCCAGTTGTTTGCAGACTAAGAATACCTTGTAAAATCTGAAGTTTGTTAGGTGGGGGGTTAGTTCATTCTAAAACTTCTAGATTGACTCCTCAAAAACCTATGAAAAATACCTAATTCTAGCCGACAGATATATAGATTACCATATTTAAACACCTTATAAACTAACAGATATATAAATAACCACATCCTAACACCTTTTGAGATGGCTTAACAATCTGAACACTCTAAGAATGTAGGTGATAACTTAAGTGTTATCTGTTGACTATGTTTAACTGATGTTAGTCTTATTGCAATAAGCCTATTATTTAGGGTTAGTTTAAGAGTGGTTTGATATGCCTTCAATATCCTAACGCATGGTCTTAGCCAGCAGGGTGTCTGGGTGCCTTTTTGGACACCCAAACCCTTAAAAAGAACCCCTCAGGACACCCATTTTTTTTGGTGTGGAATTTCTAAAAATCTCAATCCCAAGCTTATAATTGAATTTTTTCATCTCCTTATAAATTCCCATGACATTTAATGATATGCCTTATTTTGATGAATTTATACATGTTTATGGTTGAAATATGAGTATATTGTGATCCTCCTTCAAAATTTGGACACCCAAAAATTTTACAATTGCCAATTTTAGGCACCCAGTTTTTAAATCCTGGCTAAGACACTGTTCCTAACGTACATATGTCTTATGTCTTATACGTATAAAACAGGAAATGTGAGAAAGAAATGTAATTTAAGGTGTATGTAACTTCCTAGAAAATATAAAAAAGTCAAAGAATAACCTCTCTATTTATCTAATCACCTTATAAGCAAACTTGAAAGTGTTATTTTCTGAGAATTCGACCAGCGCAGAAGGGGAAATTTACTGAATGGCTCTCAGGACTGGTGTTTAGTCATATCACAAATGAAAGAGTCTGTCTCCAATTGACCTCCCCCCCTCCAGATGCATGTATTGCAGTTATGCTTACAGTCAATTAAGCATAGTAGATAAAAGTTCTTCCCCTCAGAGAGAGAGAGAGAGAAAACTAGTGAAATTAAAGCAGGCCGGATAAAAAAAAACGAGTCAAAAGAACTAAACCCTCAAGCTACCTTAAATTTAAGTGTGTTAAAGGTACCTAATAAATTTTACTCCAGAGGGGTAACATATTTAATATCAATCATAAGTATCTATTTCATTCAGTCTTTCATATCATAAAGTCATTATTAGTCATACCCATAACTTCTCGTCCAAAGTCCACACTACTCAGTAATGGAGGTTCTGGACAATTGTGAGCAGTGCAAACAATGGTGACCCATTTTCCTTCCTAAAACCTCTATCATTAGTCCTAAAAGCACTCTTTAAGTGACTGAATTCATGTATGTTTGACCATTTCTTTCTTTTAAATCTTTATTAATAGCGAGCGCCGTGAGCACTTACGGTATAGGATGTCAACAATGCCATTGTCAATGGAAGTATATACTAAGGCCTGAAAACGGTGTCAGCACTTCCGTCCACACTTCTGTCTGTTCTTCTCTTTGTCTCGATCGCTCGATAACCTCGCGGAAAATGAGCACAACTTTTTGCTTTAAAGGAAGGCTTTGGTTTCGTACAAAAACTTGTTTGAACTACCTTTATACTACACATAATCACTTCCTGATTGCATTTCCATTCTCCCATGCTAATTTGGTCCTAAACAGCAATTTGTGTATTAAGCCCCTTCCTGCTGGTCCATAGCAACAGGTCCCATAGCAACCCCTGAGTGAGGTGCAGAGCATACAGTGAGTGGATTCATCACTCTCACTGGCTGCTTTAGTACAGGAAAAGGATCTGGCAAGGTGCATGTTCATGTAGTTTCCTTGAATGGGCAGTGTTTTTAGATAAAAAATGGTAAAATACTGCTCAGCCTATGACTGCTATAGCTACTGTGGAACCTCAGGATTAAGTTTTCATCGGATACCTAAGGATGTTGTATTCATAAGCTTACTCCTGTCAGGGGACATCCATCCGTGCCCTGGCCCTCCCAAGTTTCCTTGTATTGACTGTGCCAAAGGAGTACGTAGCAACAGCAAAGCTGTTTGTTGTGAGTCTTGCTCCAACTGGATCCACATCAAGTGCGCAGGAATCTCTCGTCTTCAGTATGATGAAATGGTGGAGGCAAATTCCAGAAACGAATCAACTGCTCCTTATTACTGCAACGGATGCCAAAAGCAATCTTTTGTGTCATATTCTCCAACTTCGGATTCTACTATTCCTGACTATCTCGAAACGTGTCAACCTGAGCAAACACCGGATATTGACTGTACCAATTCTACAACTTGTGCGGGTCAAGAGGACTCTCTTCCAATCTCCTCAACTTCTGACTATGTCCAAACAGACGCTCCAAATCAAAATGTATTGAATGGTGTTAAACATGTGAAATTTCCCTGTCTTGACTGCTGCAAAGAAGTACGCAACAACAGCAAAGCTGTTTGCTGTGAGTCGTGTTGCAGGTGGATTCACATTAAATGCGCTGGGATATCTAAAAATCTTTATACTAAGATGGTTAATTCCAATGCAAACAATGAAAACACCCCACCCTTTTTCTGTAAGGAATGCTTAACTGTAAACTTCCCCTTTACAGTTTTCCCAGAACTTGACTCCAGTGGCGATTGCACACATGATTGCTTAATTGACTGTGATTTATGTTGTTCCAAGGACCACTCACAGACTTTCGATGATGCTAGTCCCGAATCTATGAACTGTAATAATGAATCTACAATGTATTCTCTAACGTTTGACTGTTTCAAAAAACGTGGCTTGCATTTTGTTCATCTGAATATTAGAAGTATTTTACCAAAAATAGATCAATTAAGAGAGTTTGTAAGATGTAACAAACCGGCAATTTTGGGTCTCACTGAAACATGGTGTGATAACAGTATTTCTGAGAGTGAAATTTCTTTACCCAATTATGTTTGTTACAGGAATGATAGAAATCGTGATGGAGGTGGCGTTTGTGTTTTTGTTAGATGTGATATCGCATTCAATACAAGGCCCGACTTAGGGAATGATCACATTGAATCGGTATGGATAGAGATTCTTCTTCCAAAAACAAAGCCTATTTTAGTAGGGGTGTGCTATCGGCCACCTAAGCAAATGGATTTTTACGAAAAGCTTGAAAATATTTGTTCAAACACTGAACGTTTCTTTGAACTTGAAGTTATGATACTAGGGGATTTTAACACCAATTTCTTAAAACACCCAACCTTAAAAAGCTCAACCCTATATGTATCTATGAATGGTTTTATGAATATGTTTAACCTACAGCAGCTCATTACTACAGCTACTAGGGTTACAGCGACCTGTAAAAGCATCATTGACCTCATATTTGTGTCAGACCCTGATAAGATCTCTCAATCGGGTGTTATCGAACTGGGACTAAGTGACCATTTCGGCACATACTGTACCCGGAAGATCTCCAAGTCTCAAACATCTGCAGACAAGGTGTCAGTTATTAGAAACATGAAGAACTATTCTTCTGCCGAGTTCTGCACTATGTTGTCACGCTTAGACTGGTCGTCTGTGTTCTCTTGTAACGATGTCAATCAGGCATTTCAAAATTTTAAAGACTTATTCTTAAATTGTGTAGACACCTTGGCACCTAAGAAGGAGGTCAGACTAAAACAGCGATCTGAACCATGGCTGACAAACGAAATACTTGAGACTATTAAAGAAAGAGACAAAACCCTATCAGCCTTCATGAAAACCAAAATTCAAAGTGTTTTTGATGATTTTAAAAGACTTAGGAACAAGGTGCAAACACTCGTTAAAAAAGCAAAATTGGACTTTTATAAACATGAATTGGAAGTGAATAAAAACTCACCTAAGAAGCTCTGGAAAATTTTAGGTGGCCTAGGGGTGCCATCCAAGAGCAATAAAACTCCATCATCGGCAATTGGGCTTGATATAAATAGCTCTATCAATTTTGATAAATTCACTGTTGCTGAGAAATTTAATGAATTTTTCTCCACAGTAGCATCTAAACTGGTAACAAAATTGCCGAAGGCTCTTGGAAGGTTTTCTAGTGCTTTTTATTATTCATTCTATGCTGACAAAAGTGCTACTTTGAATTCTTTTGAGCTGCAAAATTTGACAGAGAAGGAGACTCTAGGACTTTTGAGAGGGCTGGGTAGAGACAAGGCCACAGGATTGGATAATATACCTGCCCGTTTCCTTAGAGATGGGGCAATTATTATTGCCAATCCGCTGACGCACATTATAAATCTATCCATCTCCACAGGCACTGTACCTGAGGACATGAAGTCAGCCAGAGTGGTACCACTCCACAAAAAGAATAGTAAGACTGACACTGGTAACTACAGGCCAGTATCTATACTAAGTTGCATCTCAAAGGTTCTAGAGAGGGCGGTGTACAACCAAATGGAACTATTTTTAAATAAAAATAACTTACTCTATGAATTACAATCAGGCTTCCGGCCTGGTTTCTCCACTGATACCACGCTTACATTTCTTACAGATTATATTAGAGGTAAAATTGACAAAGGTGACCTCACTGGGTTAGTTTTACTGGACCTGCAAAAAGCATTCGATACTGTCGATCACAATATTCTCCTGTCAAAACTCTCTGCGGTAGGTCTCAATTTAACTTCGGTTAATTGGTTTAAATCCTATTTAACTCAACGTAGCCAGCTGGTAGAAGTGGAAGGCACCAGGTCTGAAACCAGGAATGTCACATGCGGGGTACCTCAAGGGTCCATTCTCGGGCCGCTCCTCTTCTTAATCTATGTCAATGACATGCAGAAGGCTGTCAATTGTAAACTTCTTTTATATGCGGATGATTCTTGTCTTTTAGTCTCTGGAAAGAATGTCCAGGACATTGAAAATACACTTTCGCATGAGTTACAAAATGTTAGCGATTGGCTTGTAGATAACAAATTATCCTTACATCTAGGGAAAACAGAATCTATCATTTTTGGCTCACACAAGAGACTTAAGAATAAGAAAGAGCTAAATGTGGTCTGTAATGGGGTCAAAATTGATAGCAAACCTAATGTGAATTACCTAGGCACAAAACTAGACCAGACTCTATCAGGTGAAACCACTGCGAATTCAGTGATAAGTAAATGTAACTCTAGGTTAAAGTTTCTATATCGTAAGGCTAACTATTTTGACTTTACCACCAGACGTAACCTTGCCATGGCTCTTATTCAATGTCATTTTGATTATGCTTGCAGTGCCTGGTATGGTGGTCTCAAGTTGAAATTAAAGCAACGACTACAGATCTGTCAAAATAAAATGATTAGATATGTTTTGGGACTACATCCGAGATCTCATATCGGTTACAATGAATTCAAGATAGTCAATTGGCTGCCTGTAGAGAAAAGGGTCCAGCAATTAAATGTGAACCACATGTTCAAAATTTTTAATAACACTGCTCCATCTTATCTTTCTGAACAGTTTGAGCGTGTTCAAAATCAACATCACTATCGAACAAGAGGGAGCAGCCATAATTTTATTGTTCCTGGGGTAAACTCAGCTGGGAGGTCTTCTTTCTCATTTGTCGGTGCCAAAAACTGGAACAATTTGCCTGGCCATATCAAACAATGCATAACAAAAGAGAATTTTAAACTAGAAGTAAAGAAATATTTTATGGAGTGTGTTGCAAATGAGGAAGAAGCCATATATTTATATTAAACTGTGATATAGTAAGCCACTGTTGCCAAATAGACATTGCTGTGATATGTGTCAGTCTTGCCTGTGATATATCATGCCCGGACCACTTTGGAAATAAGTGCAGGACACTTAAAGTGCTATCCGAGGTATATTTATGCCATGTATAACCTCTGACACTGTATTTATATTATTTAACCTTGTATTGTACATGTACATTTTTATACCTAAATAAAATCAATCAATCAATCATGTAAGAAGGAAACAATGGATTTCTGCATTGAAACTGAAAAGGCAGCTGAAGTGGGACTGTGTTTGGATTTGTTCAGACCATTTTACACCTGATTCATATGAGAACACTAAACATGAACTGGGTCTGCACAAGAAAAAGAGATTGAAGAAGAATGCAAATATGATGTGAATAGAGTTGCACTTGACATCATGGGGGTTAAAGCCATATCAAATCCTTAGGTATCCGATGAAAACTTAATCCTGAGGTTCCACAGTAGCTATAGCAGTCATAGGCTGAGCAGTATTTTACCATTTTTTATCTAAAAACACTGCCCATTCAAGGAAACTACATGAACATGCACCTTGCCCAATCCTTTTCCTGTACTAAAGCAGCCAGTGAGAGTGATGAATCCACTCACTGTATGCTCTGCACCTCACTCAGGGGTTGCTATGGGACCTGTTGCTATGGACCGGCAGGAAGGGGCTTAATACACAAATTGCTGTTTAGGCCCAAATTAGCATGGGAGAATGGAAATGCAATCAGGAAGTGATTATGTGTAGTATAAAGGTAGTTCAAACAAATTTTTGTACGAAACCAAAGCCTTCCTTTAAGAGCAGATTTTGCCGCCAGATCGTTTCATGTTTTAAATATTTCTTAATCAAATAATAAATTTAGATTGTCTCCTTTAAATTGTGTCAAAATAGCGTTTTGGTCGCCGACTATCGTGCAACACACGCCGAACTATGCAACAACTGAAACATACATGCTCACGTGCGACAAATGCTGACGTCTTGAAATGACGTCATGTTACGATGGAATTCCGCGGATTCCAAAGTCGTAACTTCGATGTTCACGGTAAAACTGACTTTACTCGTCTTTCCGTGAATCGATTTCAATGTAGTTTAAATCGCTACAACCGCCACAAATAATTTTACATGTCTCTTAATTCTAGAGGAAATCTGTCGTGAAATGACGATTTTGCAACAGGTTGAAGTCGTAGTAATTTTTATGCCATATTTTCGGTCAATCGCTACGCATACTGTGTGTGGTTATTGCACAAATATGAAGCTCATATGAAGGGACTTCCAATATGTTTCAGCGAAGTTCAAGTAAAGAATGACGTCACGGATAACAATAACAAACACTTTGTGACTGCATTTAAAGGGGAATGCAGAAATATCATCGAGCTGCGCGAGCATTTAAAGCTTTGCTTTCTCATCATATTAACTCCTATCACCTTTTTATGGAGGTGGCCATAAGGCCTCACTGGAGTGGGCCATAATGACCAACTGGAGGGGGCCATAATGACCAACTGGAGGGGGCCATAATGACCAGAAAATTGGCCATTCTTGTAGTGGGCCGTTCGGGTAGTGGGCCATAAAGACCAGGAACCGAGCTGCCAACCTTGAAGCTTTGCTTATTCGTTATATTATCGTAAAACACTTATGATCACTTTGTCATGATCTACGCCTGCACATTCTCTTGAAGAGAATCTCTTTCCTTTTCTGTGGTTTGAAGAGTTCAACTTACCTGTAAAAATGTCAATGCGCTTGAGTGCTGTTCGTTGTCCGGAAGGGTGAGTTCGTTTCAAGGGCCGACGATACACCACGCCCGGCGCATCCTGTGCGGTCATCGGCACAACGAACTTAGACTACTACGCTGTTAATCGCTCGCCAAAAAAGCTACTCACTTACAATTTTCGCCGATAGATGTCGCTTTACACATGAATCTAGCACTAGTTTCCAGTATTTAAAGCAAGACTAGCGATAGAATAACTCACAAGTTTATTCTTCGAATAAATGCCGCATCGAACAGTTCAATTTTTCTCAACACTTTGTGTATCCTATAGAATTTCTGATATTTATGAATATTTTCCATGTAACTTCTTATCCTATATATAATATATACATGTATATATATATATATATATATATATATATATATATATATATATATATATATATATATATATATATATATATATATATATATATATATGATTTTCACGTATTAATAATTCATTTTTCATTATTCTAAATTCATTTTTTCAATATTTATATTTCAAGGCATTAATGAATATCAAAAAATGAATTATGAATTTATAAGTCGTTACAACCGACCTTGAATCTCCAATGTATGTAATTCGTTTTTCAAAATTCATAAATGATCTTTCTATATTCATAATTCCTTTTCAATATTGAAAAAATAAATTTATTGAAAAGTGAATTACGCATATTGGAAAATTAAGTATGACTATCAGAAAATATTTTCAAATATTCATGAATAAGGGTATAATATACTGTTAGAGAGAGAGAGAGAGAGAGAGAGAGAGAGAGAGAGAGAGAGAGAGAGAGAGAGAGAGAGAGAGAGAGAGAGAGAGAGATTTATCAATATCTATATAGACGATCATTTGGGATACAAAGTGGTTTTTCAGGAGAATGATATTGGAGCAGATTGTTTGAATCTCCAAGGTAGGCCTCATTATCCTACAACTGCCAACTTAGATCATCCAACTTATTTCTGTGAGGTTATAGTGAAAAGTCTAGATAGATATTAACTTGGTGTAAAAGATAAAACATTTTAGAAGGTTCACTGCTGGGTAGCTCATGGCACAGTATTCTTAGAATGCAAACCAGAAGTCTTCAGCGAGATAGCAGGAGTATGTAGCCTTCTTGACTGCAGAATTATGTTCCTGCTACAGTATCATTTAGGTATAACCAATGTATAATTGAATTTGAAGAGCTATTCTTGCATACGAGTACTAAAAAGGGACAAGTTGCAAGGGTTTCCTTATCATTTCTTTGCCTGCTTGCCTTCCAAATAACTGCGGATCTTGATACAGAATTCTGCTTCCATGTGTAGGATTATTATGATAATGTTTTCACCCACTTGGTAGGAACCTGGTATGCTTGAAGTAAAAGTATCCCTTGTGATTGAAGATACTGTATTCTCTTGAATAAACGAACCCCCCGAATAAGTGCACCCCCCCCCTATTTTTCGCGGAAATTGGGGGACCAGCAAGGGCCAAAGATTGTCTCCTTATGTTAAATCTTCCCCCAGAAGTAACCAAAACACATACCATTCCTATTGCAGTGTCTGCAAACCAGCGCTGAATTCCAACATTTCAGCAGTCCCTTCACGCTGTCACTGTTCATATTCGCCGCATGATCGAACTATTAACCAATTAACAATCTTTTCACATGCGTCAAACATCTAAGCTTGCTGAACAGCGAGAGTGCGAAGGTGCAATAACGGTCATTGCACTCCGATCGGCAATCATTGAGGGGTGCGGTTATGTGGATGTTTGACAACACCCCTTCTACAGAAAATTTACCCAATCTCTACCCGCACGGTGCGCGTATTCAAGAGAATACGGTAACCTTAACTGGCACACATGAGGCAGAGTACAAGGATTTCACTCACGTCAACTGGTAGGATTTTGGTTAGGTTTGTAAGACTTCATTTGTTTTTTGTTTTGTTCTTTATTATTGGTAGGATTTTGTTGTTGGTATCTTCGTGGCGCTGAATGGTGTGTTTTGGGGTAGTTCAATGTCTATGATTTTTTGCAGTGTTATCTTAGTGGGTTTTATAATGTCTTGGAATATTGATGAAAATTTGATTGAGATCAGAGATGTTTTATTTTGTTCTGAATGAGTTTTCTTCGAAGATGTTTGTGTATATGCGGTCTATTAATATTTGGTTATTAGGTGCTGGTTTATATGGTTTACGTTGTGTTATGGGCACATTTTTTGACAGGAATTCTGATGGTGTTAAGGTTGAAATCACAAATTCTGATACCCTGAGAACATTACTAGGACCATGGACCTCCAATGACGGGATTGGTAACTCCCTGGTTTTACCATTAACTATTGGGTTATGGTAAATTTCTAAGCTGTAATATATTCTTGTGTTAATTTAGTATTATCGCAATCAAAATACTATAAATACTATATAAAGTCACATGCATTAATTTCAGAAGTGTAATGATTTATTTATTTAATTTCAAAATGTGTTTTCACAATTCCCTTCCTAATCATGCTTTTACAAGAAGCCCAATCTCTTCTGAGTTACTTGTCTGAATTCACTTCTGTTGGGTTACTTTTCAAGAGTTGAAGTTGAGAATTGAGCACATGAATCTGACAACTCTGAGTCTGAGTGTTGGAAAGTAATATTGCACCCCAATATTACCTTTATAAGGTGGTCATGTGACCATGGACTGACCATCCACAGCAGAGAATGAGCAGTAGGCAAATAATAGTATTTTGTATTGAAATTTTAAAAATGTTTCATGTTATTTGTATTTTTTTTTTGGTATTTCATCAATAAACTTTACAACAATATATGTGTTTATGTATTTCTTTTCAACAAAATATGGTTTAATGCATAATAGAAAATGTAATACAGGAAACTCTGCATAATGCAGACTGATGTGGATCCTAGATTTCAGTGTGGATTAGGCAATATCCGGATTGTGCATAATCTAGATTTTGTCTAGATTATGCAACGACTCATTATAAATCTATTATCTATTATCGAAAATATTCATTATCAAATTACCTCAAGATTAGGGAAAATTATAATGATGTACATGTATACCTTAGGTAAAATGTCCTATATTTTTTCCCTTAAAAGTCTTTTTACCCTCTTTATTAAAACACATTTTCAGGAGAATTCAGTGGTTCCTGCTGGCTCTTCTCCAGTCATTTTAGCTAGGCTTAAAATGAGATGAAGAACCAGCATTTAACATTTCCCAACAAAAGTATTACATTAGAAAACGAGGTACGGCCGCGGATGGCAGCAATGTCAGTAAGGTGACAGGATGAGGATAATAGTATGTGTCATCAGAGTAGGTGTGAATACAAACACCCGTTTGAAATGTCAATTCAATACTCGAATAGTAGATTGCATTTGTAGGAGGCTCTGCTTATGCCCATGTAAAACATGTGTTAATAAAATATAAAATTATATCTTTCAGCTGCAGTAGCAGTGACGTCAGATGTCCATATAGGTAGGTATTGACCAGAGTGGCCTGAATTTGGTACGTATATAGTCGTAGTGTGTAATGTGTAATAAAAACACTATATGTTGTGATGTGATTGTCCATGTGCTGTCGTTGTAAATGTCCCCAGACGTAAAATGCGTTGACTTGTTGATTGTCCCATGAAGAGACTGTGGTATGATTGTATAGTCAGGGATCCAGTGCGCTTGGCTGATCAGCACAGGAGAAATTGGTAAGTTCGCAACACAATCCAAACAGTATGATTGTTGAATGATCATACATAAGCTAGTGAGTGCGTGATATGTGTGTATGGCGATAACGTAGGTAAAATGCCCATGTATGAATAGTAGGGATGAAGCAGAGTACTACCGTGATAGATAGTGTACTGTGTGTGTGCCCACCTGAAGCAGCGTAGGCATATGGATGCATAGTTAGTGGATATAAAAATAGATATATCTATATGCAATTAGTGTAATCCTAGCGTATTCCTGGACATGGGACACTAGAATATTGAGATATATTAAAAGTAATAATATCAATAGAAATTGCGGTCTGACAATAATTAGTCTTCTAAATTAAGTCCCAAGGGGACTGTACTTCGCAATCTGAAGATCCATTGAAGTTCCAGAGTTTCTCTCTTTTTTTGAGAATTGATAGCCGATGGGGGAGTTTTAACAAAATCGAGAATGTAAATCATGACGTTCTCAATACCTGTGTGGCCGGCCGAGTTGTAGTGTCGGCCTACCACCAGGTGCTTCTTTTTCTTCCTAATAGAAGTGAAATGTTCCCCTATTCGTTCCCTAAGTGAACGTTTCGTTTGTCCCACATATATCTTTGTGCAAACTTTACAGTATAGTGCATATACTAAATTGTTGGAAATGCAGCTAACGTTAAATCTAGTGATATAGCTGCGTTTATTAAGGGGGCATTGTATTCTGCCCGTCTTGTTGATCACTCTGCAATAGTTGCATTTCATGGGAGTGCATTTTTCTCTCTTTTTATGTTTCCCGTGTCCAGGTGCGTCTGAAAAAGTATTAATAAGAAGGCAATATATACATTAATGAAATGTTACACAATATTTTTCCAAAATATGTTTGATAATATTAAACTATAATTTTTTAACATTTAAAATAAATGTTTTAAAGCTGCCTATTACAAATGTTTCTTTAAATATTAATGAAATATTGTATTTACAAAGTTTCAAATATTTCTGAACAAATTTGAAATTAAATATCTAAATATATATTAATAAAATAATTACCAATAATTTTCTGCAATAATGTATGATAACATTATCCTATCTAGTCTAAACATTTTAAATAAATGTTATACATCTGCTTTTTACGAATGTGTTTTTTAAACATCGGCTTGATATTAAGAACACATCCTGTGAAATATTTGTGAAACATCTGAACAAACTTGTAATGATATGTTTAAAATGACATTAACAAAATGTTGAAGAAATGTTTTGAAATGTTTTGGCCGAATTGTTTGTTCAACATTACGATAAAACAGTCCTTTAATAATTCGAAAAACTTTATAAAAATACCAATTTTAAAACAAAAACCGTATGAAATATTTCAAAAATATTATTGAGGAATGCCCTATGACATTGCCACATTATGATATCAAAAACAACAAAAACAACAGCAACAATTCAACATTATTATCTTAATATTAAATAATGTTAATTTGTAATCCTACAATTGTTAAAGGGGAACTAAAGGCTCACATGCATATTAGCTTATATGAAAGTAATACACTTCAAGAATAGGATGCTGTCCTCCTTTTTCTCTTAGTGATCCCATGAGGGGAGAATTTTGTGTATTGCCAGCAGACTCAGCCAGCCCCTAGCAGCCCCTGGTAGCAGCCATGTTTTTCAACTGCTATTAGCTGTGACTCAAATGGGTGGCAGCCCACTTCATGTCCCCTAGCTCTGAGCAGTGTATCATAGACTGTAGTGCTCTACACACCAACTCTCTTCGAAAGTTGCATAACAACTTGCATGAGTATCAAACAGGTAAATGGTAAAATCATGAGCAGCAATTGGCTGTACACAAAGACAGGGTAGTAGAATTATATCTCATATATTTCCTGTTGTTAAATTCAGACAAAAACAGTGGCTAGCAGTCACTGAAACTTGTAAATCCACCTGTCTTGACGTACCGGTAAGCAGTTCTATGTTCAGACCACTTCCCTGATGCGTATTATGTAAGGAATCACAAACTACAGTCAGGATTACTTATAAAAGGGGACTCGGGGGACAGCAAATCATAAGGTTATTTGAAAATTCATGAACATAGCTCAACATCTGTCATATGCAAATACATTGGATACCTTGGTGACTATGAAGGAAGGGTTGAATAAAAACTATACTAGTATGTACATCACCAATCATCCAGATTTTCAGTATTTGATTTTACTTGAAGCTAGCTGTTCTACAAAAACTGTTTTCTTTCATGTAACCTACACAAATACTGAAGGAAATGATTGATGTTCCAAGTACTGATAGCTATTTCCTGCGTTGACTAACTTCTGCGTCCTAACTTCTGCGTCCTGGGATCTAGATGTGTAATGCCACAAGGTTATAATTAACCCTTTGTTTATCCTTTTCCTTTAAGGAGTTGTACTTCCTTTTGTTGTTGCCAAAGGGACCTAGATATTAAACAAAACCCAAGTTGTAAGACAACCAACACAATCCTAAAGTCTATTTTCAATTGTACAGATTAATGATGACCATGTTTAGGTACCTAGAATTGTATGCTAATAAACTTAATTGTTACTGTCTCTCTGTGCTTGCTTTGTAGCAGTTGATACAGAAGGGTTGAAAACAAAAACACTGAATGGCACAGCACCATCCTGTTGAGTAATCCTGACTGCATTTATGATTCCTGGTATAAAACGCATCAGCGAAGTGGTCTGAACATAAAATTACATGCTTCAGGACAGGAATTCAGTGATGCTAGCCACTGTTTTTGTCTGAATTTAACAACAGGAAATATATGAAATATAAATCTACTACCCTGTCTTTTTGTACAGCCAATTGCTGCTCATGATTTTACCATTTACCTGTTTGATACGCATACAAGTTGTTATGCAACTTTCGAAGAGAGTTGGTGTGTAGAGCACTACAGTCTATGATACACTGCTCAGAGCTAGGGGACGAGAAGTGGGCTGCCACCCATTTGAGTCACAGCTGATAGCAGTTGAAAAACATGGCTGCTACCAGGGGCTGCTAGGGGCTGGCTGAGGCTGCTGGCAATACACAAAATTCTCCCCTCATGGGATCACTAAGAGAAAAAGGAGGACAGCATCCTATTCTTGAAGTGTATTACTTTCATATAAGCTAATATGTATGTGAGCCTTTAGTTCCCCTTTAACAACTTCTCTGAAAAAGCAACATTTTATGCTATATTTAGATAAATATGATCGATAAACATGAAATATTGACTTGAAAATTTAGGAAAAAATAGTTTCCAAATAAATATATCATTACTGGCATTGATTAAGAATTTTAGGTTTCTTAAAAAGCATGAAATACCAGTATGTGTCATTCAGAAAGGCATTGATTAGGGCTGGCCAAAAGAATATAAGTAGCCTTCTCTTCTATCTTGAAAGCATGATTTGTACAGTATACTTTTCAAAGTTAGACTGACAAAGAAATCCCTAAAATAGGGATTTCAAAAGTGTGTTCGTTATGGGAGATTGGTAAGTACATTTTCTTCTCTAGAAAAATTTAAAACTCAACCATCTCGAAAAGATAAATATTTCAAAAATATTGAAATAATGTTGAGTAAAATGTTACAAAAAATGTTGGCATAATATTCCCAGGCCAGCAATTTCAATGTGGATAAATATCTTCAACAACAATGCCAAAATGTTTCTTAAAAATAGTTTATGAATAATTTAAGCAACATTGTATTAATATATACTGAAAATATTGTGAAAATAATAATTTAAATGTTATAAGAAATGTTTTGGTAATAATTTTCAGGCCAAACGTTTTAATATTGATAAATATTTTTCAGAAACATTTGATGAATAATTTTTGCAATATTGTGTTAATGTATCTAAAAAATGTTTTAAAAATAATCATACAAATATTATAAGAAACATTATGCTAATAATTTTCAGGCCAAACGTTTTAATATTAATAAACATTTTCAGTAATATTTCACAGATATTGGGTAAAATATTTTGTAGACATAGCACAAATGTTTTGTGTTTGCTGAGACATGCCCCCTAGAATGACAAAACAATGGAACCACATTTTTAAAAATTGAAAATAAAAAAATATATACTAAAGAATGTTCGTCAGCATTATAATATTTTTCTGTTTACTTCTCTCTAAATAGTGCACAGTAATATGTGATTTTAGATCACTTATTTAAGATACCCTGAATAGGGCACCCTTTTGGTTAAAATGAAGCACCTCATCCCTAAAATTTACATGATTCTGAAAGGAGTGTGGTCCAACAAATCTCTGTACCAAGTTTTGTAGGAATAGCTGATTTGAGTAGTTTTCATGTATGTGCTTACTGTCATCAGTTAACAGCTCGAGAGACTCACACTGCCTGTTATGCATATTAGTGGCTACAGATGGCAGCACCGCCTACAATTGTCCCCCTGCCATTTTTCTATCTCTGTTCTTATAGGGATTTTTTAAAGCTGAAGTAGATTATAGTGTATGAACTGTTAAAACATATTTATACCAAATAAAACATGTTTGATATATAGTCTGATTTGGAGAGTTATTAATCATTTTGTGGTGGGGTGCCTAAGTCTGGATTTTAAGGAAGGGCAGATATATACAATGAAAAGTAATCACCCCAAGATATACTCAAATCCTTTAGCTTGGCAATATGTCAGATGATTAATCATAAGTAGGGACAATACACAGAGAAATTATGCACAAATCAGTACTTCGTGTTCACTCCTTTAGTGACTTTGAAGTGCCCAAAATTTAGGCAGACCAGGAAAAGTCTGAATCTGCGGTCTGCCTAATGCTGCCGTATAAGGTTACCTGGTCTGCGTAAGTCTGGAATCAGGGTAATATATATATATATATATATATATATATATATATATATATATATATATATATATATATATATATATATATATATATATATATACATATATATATATATATATATATATATATATACATATATATATATATATATATATATATATATATATATATATATATATATATATATATATATATATATATATATATATATATATATATATATATATATATATATATATATATATATATATATATATATATATATATATATATATATATATATATATATATATATATATATATATATAGGCCTCACCTACCTATCCTAGCCTAGAAAACCTAATTGACGGTTGCTAGCTGCAGAAGGACTCCATTTCTACGGATATACCAGAGACGCAGCTGACAAGTCACTTTTTATCCTTTTTATGAAGAATTGATACTAGCCAAATTAGAAAACTCGAAGCTAAGGCTACCGTTTTGCGGCTTGTGAGTAGATAGGGATACGTTCAAACAAGGTGAATAATGGTTCTTAAAGCCTGGAATATCATTTTCATTAGGGTAAACCCATTGGTACTATCGCTTTGGTAGGTTACGTGTCGAAATCACGATTAATGCTCTAAATGTACGCTGCTTTTAATTTATTTTTGAAGGTACGTGTTAGTCAAATCATAAAATCATGAGGTCTTCCATCTAGCTTTAAGGCGAGTCGTTTTTATAAATGTTTAAACAACATGATATGTCTTTCTTTAGAAAAGGAGACTGCGTTTACCTGTGTGCGGCCGAAGTGGCTTTGCTGAGAGTATGTACATCAAAAACAAGATCCACGATCAGCAACCTTGAAAATATTACTTTATTCGAATGCCTGTCAGGAACAAAGACAGTTTGCAGTTATGTATTGCATTGTGGTGTATACAGTTCAGTAGCCTCTATAACACAACAGCTGGACACGCTGACCATAGTAAATGTCAAACAGTAATTGCCTAAATAGTTACTGTGGTTTCATCATAGCTACCAAGCACAGTGAACTCAATAATAACCAATCAATTTGCAATGACAGTTATACCACTCTTTTGAATTCACAGGTGTCAGACGATTAGCATCCATACTCAAGTGTTCGCTTAACATTTCGTCATATGCAGATGACAGGTGAAGAGAAAGAAGACACCGAACCTGTTTATTGCATGTTTATGTTCTGATCGTTTTCATTACACCTATATTTTGATAAAGCATGTAATATAATACACTTACTCGTTACCTTTGCGATAACAAAGCACACTTTCATATTTTTCAGAAATTACCCAAACAGTGTAACACGCACAGAACTTCACAGTAGTAATAGTTTCTTAATTGAAGAGGACAAGTAATTCTCTCTTTTTTTCTTTACTCTGTTCTGCCACGACACGAGTCAGTCAGTCTGACTTAATCAATGCTGGTTATTCAGCAAGAACGTTTTTACTTACACCACACGCGACTCTTCACCTCCGACTTATTATCCCTTATTCCTTTGCGATGTTCGATAGTATCAGCATTACTGCTTAGTCTTGTCGCCATCTCTATACTTATCTAGAAACATTCCGTTAGATAGTCAGTTTATATACTATACAGATCTTGATATCATTCTACCAAAGATACAGGTCTCTATCTTCAATCTCGTGGATAACTTTGCAGTGACGCAAACACGATCGTTTTATTTCAAAATTGCACTTTTATCCATAAAAATCAAATTTGTTCACAAGAAATCAGAACTGTAATTTGAAGTATTTGATTTGATGTGTAATTGAAAGGTCTTGGTAGTAAAGTAGGCATGAACATCTAGTGGATGTTCATATTTAGGTAGTATTTCAGTAAACACTTGCACGTCTAATAATTCAGAACGTATTTGTGGCGTAGTTACTAGAATAATGGAAGGCCTTAACTAGTATAATGCAATTTCATTTTTTTTTCATTCAAAGATATTTGACTTTTCTGGTGCCACAGGTGCTATGCTAATTGTGCTATATCTCGCACTGCAAACCTGGTTATTTTTTGTGGTTTCACCTCTTCTATATCAGCTCTGTTTCACTTTCTTTTAAAAAGAAAACCACGACTATCTCGGGCTGCCTCAAAGCTATGGTCCTGAGGCAGTCCCCAAATAAACCCATATACATGTTAGTCAGAGTAAGACGCCAAACGTAGTCAGTTAGTTAGCCGATCCGCTTTTGTCACAGTAATGTAATCTCACTCTTATCGAAACAGCAAGTTTCTATAGGACACTTTCTGCCTCCTGGATCAATAATCAACTATTTGACAGGTATTTTATTCTAATGAACTCTTACCAGCCGTTCATAGGACAAAGTACCATGATATTTGCAAGCGGTAGATACGTCATGATACTACAGGCAGATAATGATCCGTTGATGGTGGAGCCACCTATTAGAAGTAGTGTAAACTAAAATATGCCTTATACAGTACTTGTTATCCGTTGAATAACACCCATATGCACATATATTTATGTGGATTCGCAGATGGGAAAATGTGGTACACATCATTTAGGGAGATAATTGTAATACATTTAGTAATTTTGTATGTAGTTATAGGGTGTGCACTTATATCTAATCTTAAATAACCACGCTTTTCAAATTTCAATAACATAGTGACTTTATGCATTAGAATTCATTTTCGCTAGTTTTAACCTTCAAGAACTGTCTGTAATATTGCCAATACCTTTCTATTGAAACACATATCCTTTGCAACGTAGAGTGCAAAAGTATGGCAAGGCATACTAAGAAATTTCGCCACACTAGTAGTACATCATAGAACCACACATTTGATATGGTCAGATTGGACTTAAGTTCTTCCTTCTTCTTCCACTATTCCATGTTGTTGACCATTATAATCATTGAGATTCCCTTCTGCGTGTAATGGAAGAGGCCATGCATTCTCAAGGAAGATAAAGCAAACACGTCAATCAGCATGTTCCCATGACAGTTTACTTTCATTTAGTGAATTACAATTTTGATGAATGGCTATCGGGGAATGTCCATTGTAATTTGTCATAAGTAAGTTTTCATTCCAATCATTTGATAAATATTGCTTTGGCTGATGTCTAGAAATTCATCCTTGAATGTAAACTTATCATACAGTTCGTCGGTTAGTGCAAATTTGTGGTGATCTATGCTCAAGCTGTGTTCCAAATACCCTGAATTATCAGAGAGGATATATTCTTAACAGTGTATTGGCCATTTTCTGACAATCAGATGTGATGTATAATTGGTGGTGACTCTCTTTGCTTACCCTATCCCCACCTACCATTCACTTTACCATAGGCATTCTTTTGCCGCCATTGCCTGTACATCTCCAAGAGTTCCTCAGCTGAGGGAAGAGCCGTCCTTTTCAGTCGTAACTTTCCGTCCCGGTATCGCCGAGATCCACCCAATAAGGGGTTGCCTTGGCGGTACAGTTGTCGCTGTTGCCGAAATTTCTCATATTCTGCCAGGACCTTCAGAAATTCCTCGGCATCAACTGATCGCTCCTGTCGTCGCTTCCGTTGTTGTGTGTGTTTTTGAGGGTCCTGCTCTGTCTGTGTGGATTTTTCGGGCTGTGGTTCGTCTTGTTTCTGATGAACGTGGTTTTTCTCCACAACATCTGTGGAGCGTCCCCAGCGGGCATTTTGTTTGCCGTAGCTTTTTTGTTCGCGCCACCTCAAGTATTCTTCTAGAATGCTTTGCATTTGATCAACTTTTTTCAACGCTTCGAGCCCACGCTTCTCTCGATAGGGTGCATGGTTTCCAAATCCCGAAGAGCGCCCCCATCGGCTCATTTGCATACCATACGCTTTTGATTCCCTTAATTTTTGGTATTCCTCCATCAGGCGACGAGCTTGTAGGGGCACTTGCCTTTTTTCGCGCATGCTCTCTGAGGACCTACCCCACCTGTCAGGATTCGCGGGAACGTAGGCTTGTGTTTTGCGCATATTTTCATACCTATCCGTCACATCGTTTCGTTTTATACCTAGGGGGGAACGCGCAGGTCTTACTATGTTTTCCCAGTGCTGCATTTTCCATAACTGAAACTCACACTGCTCGTCAAAACTCTCAAAATAATGACGTAGATAGGCAAGCTCTGCTTTTCCAACTGACCGCCGCTCCAGTCTACTCTTATCCATTCGGGACTCCAACTCATTCAGCCACTCGTCGATCTCCCTCATGATGGAATCACATTCATCTTGTACCACATTGTCACACACTTCTAGAGCAGTCAGAAGCACCTGGGCTACGGTGCAGTTTGATCTCTCACCGCCAGGTGTCGAAGGAGCATCTTGCACGAGGGATGTGGACAAGAAGTTAGATTGGAGCAGAGTAGAGTCTGTTTTCTGTGGCGTAGTTGTTTGCAGCAGGGATGTTGCCGTACCCTTCCCGCTGGCTTTCTCGATATTTTTTCGCACACACTCCTGGAAGGCGGCCAGCTCGTCAGCGTTTGGATGGTCGCTCTTTAGTTGACAGCTGAGCGAGGCCGCTTCAGTGGGCGAGAAGGGTCCTAGGGAGGCGATCAGCAGGATCAAGACAGAGAGCCGCATTGTCACTCTGAAATAAACAAAACAACAGAGGCGTGTCAAATTCCAGTGCTTAGTTATCGATGCATAACAATAAGATGCTGTCTCTGATATTGTATTTGCAAAAATGCAAACAAGATGATCTACATTTCAGTTCCGTTGTAACCTTATCGAGTTTTGACAATTCATACATCTGGCAATGCTGAATGCTTGACTAAATGTGTGATTTTAGAACAAGGGTAATACATTTCTTTCCCATACAAAATGTATATGTCAGTTGCTTTGTCACATGTGTTAACGTTGTTTATATTTAAAACATGCTTATATACAAGTGTATATACATAACATTCTGTTTGGCCTCACCACCACGAAAGATAGATATATCAATCATTATCACCTGCTCTGCTGTAATTCTCTATGCTGATTGGTCAATAGGTGTTAGACCTGGAGCCGTTCACACTTTGTAGATTCAATATCGAACGGCAGAATTCAATATTACCACTTGAACCACCATTGTAATTGATATTACCACTTGGTCAGCAATCTGACCCCTAGAGGTCACCAAAGTTATTTTGAAATGTTATGAGATGTATTTGTTCTTTTTTCTTACCATGAAAGAGCAGGTGATTAATTCATAACGCCCTGTTGGAAAGTGCGGTCAGGCCTGCTATCCACCCTCAGTCATCCAGATCCGCCTCGGCTCAGCCTCGTGGGATCTGGATGACTTCGGGTGGATATCAGGCCAGACCACACTTTACAACAGGGCGTAACTAATAATATAACACACTTGTTCTCATTCAATATACATGTGGTATTTATAATACGGTACTTCCATTATGCTTAATGATTTGTATTATAAGTTTCGTCTTTAGCTAAGGTATTTGTTTCTTTCAGTGTGACACAATGTAAACTATGTCAGAATATGTATCGCTATTCCTCTAATAAAGTTGAAATTACAATATGTCAAATACTACAGATGCCACTCTATCTATGTGTATTTTATTCAAGGTTTGATGATACTCTAAACCAGAGACATGGGTATTGGACAAACTCAAGAAATTTATTTTGATTTATTTAACACTGCTTCACATCTCGACGGGTTGGCTACAGTGATTGTATGACCGTTCTTCTATACATATAAGGAGGTTCCTTTGTAAAGGATAGCTGACAGGCTTCAACATTAACTCAAAATGGTACTGGCCCTGTAGGACCAGTAACACCGAGG
>OZ012689.1:12354477-12449477 GCA_963942565.1 Maea johnstoni | reverse complement strand
CAGAAATGATCGATAGACACAATTGAGATAATGGCATTTTAAGTGTTTGTTATCTCTAGAAAATGAACTTGTGACAGGTGCAATTGGACAGCTATGTTAACCCTATGACACTGTTCGCTGCTAAGGCTAGTATGTTAAGTGCGAGTATGCATTTATCAGATTGGCTCAAGGGAGATGTGTCAGGCATTAGAGTAGATCAGTACAAGAGATACATCATGTCTGAGGTCTATCGCCCTAATCACATATATCTGTGGCTTGTGAGGCAAGGCTGCTGCGCAAACACAACCCGGGGGGGGGGGGGCACTTGGATATTTAGGGGGGCGCATACGCTCGTTATCAAAATCAAAAAATACCCCTAAAGCACTGATTTCTGGCCAAAAAAGCACCCTTATTTTAATAAAACGCTGATTTATTCCACTAAATAAACACCCCTTCTTTTATCAAAACACTGATATTGGATAAACGGGAACACGTATTTTAACTTAAGATTTTATAATCCTCTGCGTGTTTAGCGGCAGCAAGTGGCAGAAGCAAACTCGGAAGCCCAGTCACTTCGGGAGTCACTCGGCGTCAGAGCCGCGTATATTTCGTGGATTGTAAGGGGATTTTGACCCCCATACTTCGTACCTGGGTACAAAAAAGTACCCTTCTTTTACAAAATCGCGGACATATGCGGAGGTCTTAAAAAAAGACCCCTTCCTCCGCGAAATACGTAACGCGGGTGCGGCCCCCCTCTGTACCTGAGTGCCCCTTTTTCTTGTAATGTTTAAGAAAAATTTGAAGGACCAGTAATTTATTTTACAGGACCAGTAGGTCCTCGGTGTTACTGGTCCTACAGGGCCAGTACCATTTTGAGTTAATGTTGAGGCCTGTCAGCTATCCTTTACAAAGGAACCTCCTTATATGTATAGAAGAACGGTCATACAATCACTGTAGCCAACCCGTCGAGGTGTGAAGCAGAGTGAAATAAATCAAAATAAATTTCTTGAGTTTGTCCAATACCCATGTATCAGAGTATATTAGAGTATCATCAAACCTTGAATAAAATACACATAGAGTGGCATCTGTAGTATTTGACATATCGTAATTTCAACTATATTAGAGGAATAGCGATACATATTCTGACATTGTTTACATTGTGTCACATTGAAAGAAACAAATACCTTAGCTCAAAGACGAAACTTGTAATACAAATCATTAAGCTAATATGGAAGTACCGTTAATACCACATGTATATTGAATGAGAACAAGTGTGTTATGTTATTAGTTACGCCCTGTTGTAAAGTGTGGTCTGGCCTGATATCCACCCGAAGTCATCCAGATCCCACGAGGCTGAGCCGAGGCGGATCTGGATGACTCAGGGTGGATAGCAGGCCTGACCGCACTTTCCAACAGGGCGTTACGAATTTATCACCTGCTCTTTCATGGTAAGAAAAAAGAACAAATACATCTCATAACATTTCAAAATAACTTTGGAGGCCGGACGAGGCTGGTGACCTCTAGGGGTCAAATTGGTAATATCAATTACAATGGTGGTTCAAGTGGTAATATTGAATTCTGCCGTTCGATATTGAATCTACAAAGTGTGAACTGCTCTAGGTCTAACACCTATTGACCAATCAGCATAGAGAATTACAGCAGAGCAGGTGATAATGATTGATATATTTATCTTTCGTGGTGGTGAGGCCAAACAGAATGTTATGTATATACACACGTATATAAGCATGTTTTAAATATAAACAACGTTAACACATGTGACAAAGCAACTGACATATACATTTTGTATGGGAAAGAAATGTAATACCCTTGTTCTAAAATCACACATTTAGTCAAGCATTCAGCATTGCCAGATGTATGAATTGTCAAAACTCGATAAGGTTACAACGGAACTGAAATGTAGATCATCTTGTTTGCATTTTTGCGAATACAATATCAGAGACAGCATCTTATTGTTATTATATACATCGATAACTAACCACTGGAATTTGACACGCCTCTGTTGTTTTGTTTATTTCAGAGTGACAATGCGGCTCTCTGTCTTGCTGCTGTTGATCGCTGTAGATCATCTTGTTTGCATTTTTGCAAATACAATATCAGAGACAGCATCTTATTGTTATGCACCGATAACTAAGCACTGGAATTTGACACGCCTCTGTTGTTTTGTTTATTTCAGAGTGACAATGCGGCTCTCTGTCTTGCTGCTGTTGGTCGCCTCCCTAGGACCCTTCTCGCCCACTGAAGCGGCCTCTCTCAGCTGTCAACTAAAGAGCGACCATCCAAACGCTGACGAGCTGGCCGCCTTCCAGGAGTGTGTGCGAAAAAATATCGAGAAAGCCAGCGGGAAGGGTACGGCAACATCCCTGCTGCAAACAACTACGCCACAGAAGTCAGACTCTACTCTGCTCCAATCTAACTTCTTGTCCACATCCCTCGTGCAAGATGCTCCTTCGACACCTGGCGGTGAGAGATCAAACTGCACCGTGGCCCAGGTGCTTCTGACTGCTCTAGAAGTGTGTGACAATGTGGTACAAGATGAGTGTGATTCCATCATGAGGGAGATCGACGAGTGGCTGAATGAGTTGGAGTCCCGAATGGATAAGAGCAGACTGGAGCGGCGGTCAGTTGGAAAAGCAGAGCTTGCCTATCTACGTCATTATTTTGAGAGCTTTGACGAGCAGTGCGAGTTTCAGTTATGGAAAATGCAGCACTGGGAAAACATAGTAAGACCTGCGCGTTCCCCCCTAGATATAAAACTAAACGATGTGACGGATACGTATGGAAATATGCGCAAAACACAACCCTACCTTAAACCGAAACCCCCCAGGTGGGGTAGGTCCTCAGAGAGCATGCGCGAAAAAAGGCAAGTGCCCCTTCAAGCTCGTCGCCTGATGGAGGAATACCAAAAATTAAGGGAATCAAAAGCGTATGGTATGCAAATGAGCCGATGGGGCCGCTCTTCGGGATTTGGAAACCATGCACCCTATCGAGAGAAGCGTGGGCTCGAAGCGTTGAAAAAAGTTGATCAAATGCAAAGCATTCTAGAAGAATACTTGAGGTGGCGCGAACAAAAAAGCTACGGCAAACAAAATGCCCGCTGGGGACGCTCCACAGATGTTGTGGAGAAAAACCACGTTCATCAGAAACAAGACGAACCACAGCCCGAAAAATCCACACAGACAGAGCAGGACCCTCAAAAACACACACAACAACGGAAGCGACGACAGGAGCGATCAGTTGATGCCGAGGAATTTCTGAAGGTCCTGGCAGAATATGAGAAATTTCGGCAACAGCGACAACTGTACCGCCAAGGCAACCCCTTATTGGGTGGATCGCGGCGATACCGGGACGGAAAGTTACGACTGAAAAGGACGGCTCTTCCCTCAGCTGAGGAACTCTTGGAGATGTACAGGCAATGGCGGCAAAAGAATGCCTATGGTAAAGTGAATGGTAGGTGGGGATAGGGTAAGCAAAGAGAGTCACCACCAATTATACATCACATCTGATTGTCAAAAAATGGCCAATACACTGTTAAGAATATATCCTCTCTGATAATTCAGGGTATTTGGAACACAGCTTGAGCATAGATCACCACAAATTTGCACTAACCGACGAACTGTATGATAAGTGTACATTCAAGGATGAATTTCTAGACATCAGCCAAAGCAATATTTATTAAATGATTGGAATGAAAACTTACTTATGACAAATTACAATGGACATTCCCCGATAGCCATTCATCAAAATTGTAATTCACTAAATGAAAATAAACTGTCATGGGAACATGCTGATTGACGTGTTTGCTTCATCTTCCTTGAGAATGCATGGCCTCGTCCATTACACGCAGAATGGAATCTCAATGATTATAATGGTCAACAACATGGAATAGTGGAAGAAGAAGGAAGAACTTAAGTCCAATCTGACCATATCAAATGTGTGGTTCTATGATATACTACTAGTGTGGCAAAATTTCTTAGTATGCCTTGCCATACTTTTGCACTCTACGTTGCAAAGGATAGGTGTTTCAATAGAAAGGTATTGGCAATATTACAGACAGTTCTTGAAGGTTAAAACTAGCGAAAATGAATTCTAATGCATAAAGTCACTATGTTATTGAAATTTGAAAAGCGTGGTTATTTAAGATTAGATATAAGTGCACACCCTATAACTACATACAAAATTACTAAATGTATTACAATTATCTCCCTAAATGATGTGTACCACATTTTCCCATCTGCGAATCCACATAAATCTATGTGCATATGGGTGTTATTCAACGGATAACAAGTACTGTATAAGGCATATTTTAGTTTACACTACTTCTTATAGGTGGCTCCGCCATCAACGGATCATTATCTGCCTGTAGTATCATGACGTATCTACTGCTTGCAAATATCATGGTACTTTGTCCTATGAACGGCTGGTAAGAGTTCATTAGAATAAAATACCTGTCAAATAGTTGATTACTGATCCAGGAGGCAGAAAGTGTCCTATAGAAACTTGCTGTTTCGATAAGAGTGAGATTACATTACTGTGACAAAAGCGGATCGGCTAACTAATTGACTACGTTTGGCGTCTTACTCTGACTAACATGTATATGGGTTTATTTGGGGACTGCCTCAGGACCATAGCTTTGAGGCAGCCCGAGATAGTCGTGGTTTTCTTTTTACAAGAAAGTGAAACAGAGCTGATATATAAAAGGTGAAACCACATAAAATAACCAGGTTTGCAGTGCGAGATATAGCACAATTAGCATAGCACCTGTGGCGCCAGAAAAGTCAAATATCTTTGAATGAAAAAAAATGAAATTGCATTATACTAGTTTTGGCCTTCCATTATTCTAGTAACTACGCCACAAATACGTTCTGAATTATTAGACGTGCAAGTGTTTACTGAAATACTACCTAAATATGAACATCCACTAGATGTTCATGCCTACTTTACTGCCAAGACCTTTCAATTACACATCAAATCAAATACTTCAAATTACAGTTCTGATTTCTTGTGAACAAATTTGATTTTTATGGATAAAAGTGCAATTTTGAAATAAAACGATCGTGTTTGCGTCACTGCAAAGTTATCCACGAGATTGAAGATAGAGACCTGTGTCTTTGGTAGAATGATATCAAGATCTGTATAGTATATAAACTGACTATCTAACGGAATGTTTCTAGATAAGTATAGAGATGGCGACAAGACTAAGCAGTAATGCTGATACTATCGAACATCGCAAAGGAATAAGGGATAATAAGTCGGAGGTGAAGAGTCGCGTGTGGTGTAAGTAAAAACGTTCTTGCTGAATAACCAGCATTGTTTAAGTCAGACTGACTGACTCGTGTCGTGGCAGAACAGAGTAAAGAAAACAAAGAGAGAATTACTTGTCCTCTTCAATTAAGAAACTATTACTACTGTGAAGTTCTGTGCGTGTTACACTGCTTGGGTAATTTCTGAAAAATATGAAAGTGTGCTTTGTTATCACAAAGGTAATGAGTAAGTGTATAATATTACATCCTTTATCAAAATATAGATGTAATGAAAACGATCAGAACATAAACATGCAATAAACAGGTTCGGTGTCTTCTTTCTCTTCACCTGTCAGCGGCATATGACGAAATGTTAAGCGAACACTGAGTATGGATGCTAATCGTCTGACACCTGTGAATTCAAAAGAGTGGTATAACTGTCATTGCAAATTGATTGGTTATTATTGAGTTCACTGTGCTTGGTAGCTATGATGAAACCACAGTAACTATTTAGGCAATTACTGTGACAATTACTATGGTCAGCGTGTCCAGCTGTTGTGTTATAGAGGCTACTGAACTGTATACACCACAATGCAATACATAACTGCAAACTGTCTTTGTTCCTGACAGGCATTCGAATAAAGTAATATTTTCAAGGTTGCTGATCGTGGATCTTGTTTTTGATGTACATACTCTCAGCAAAGCCACTTCGGCCACACACAGGTTAACGCAGTCTCCTTTTCTAAGGAAAGACATATCATGTTGTTTAAACATTTATAAAAACGACTCGCCTTAAAGCTAGATGGAAGACCTCATGATTTTATGATTTGACTATCACGTACCTTCAAAAAATATTAAAAGCAGCGTACATTTAGAGCATTAATCGTGATTTCGACAGGTAACCTACCAAAGCGATAGTACCAATGGGTTTACCCTAATAAAAATGATACTCCAGGCTATAAGAACCATTATTCACCTTGTTTGAACGTATCCCCATCTACTCACAAGCGGCAAAACGGTAGCCTTAGCTTCGAGTTTTCTAATTTGGCTAGTATCAATTCTTCATAAAAAGGATAAAAAGTGACTTGTCAGCTGCATCTCTGGTATATCCGTAGAAATGGAGTCCTTCTGCAGCTAGCAATCGTCAATTAGGTTTTCTAGGCTAGGATAGGTAGGTGAAGCCTATATATATATATATATATATATATATATATATATATATATATATATATATATATATATATATATATATATATATATATATATATATACATATATATACATATATATACATATATATATACATATATATATATATATATATATATATATATATATATATATATATATATATATATATATATATATATATATATATATATATATATATATATATATATATATATATATATATATATATAACCCTGATTCCAGACTTACGCAGACCAGGTAACCTTATACGGCAGCATTAGGCAGACCGCAGATTTAAGCAGACTTTTCCTGGTCTGCCTTAATTTTGGGCACTTCAAAGTCACTAAAGGAGTTAACACGAAGTACTGATTTGTGCATAATTTCTCTGTGTATTGTCCCTACTTATGATTAATTATCTGAAATATTGCCAAGCTAAAGGATTTGAGTATATCTTGGGGTGATTACTTTTCATTGTATATGTCTACCCTTCCTTAAAATCCAGACTTAGGCACCCCACCACAAAATGATTAATAACTCTTCAAATCAGACTATATATCAAACATGTTTTATTTGGTATAAATATGTTTGAACAGTTCATACACTATAATCTACTTCAGCTTTAAAAGCTCCCTATAAGAACAGAGATAGAGAAATGGCAGGGGGACAATTGTAGGCGGTGCTGCCATCTGTAGCCACTAATATGCATAACAGGCAGTGTGAGTCTCTCAAGCTGTTAACTGATGACAGTAAGCACATACATGAAAAATACTCAAATCAGGTATTCCTACAAAACTTGGTACAGAGATTTGTTGGACCACACTCCTTTCAGAATCATGTAAATTTTAGGGATGAGGTGCTTCATTTTAACCAAAAGGGTGCCCTATTCAGGGTATCTTAAATAAGTGATCTAAAATCCCATATTTCTGTGCACTATTTAGAGAGAAGTAAACAGAAAAATATACTAATGCTGACGAACATTCTTTAGTATATATTTCTTGATTTTCAAATTTTAAAAATGTGGTTCCATTGTTTTGTCATTCTAGGGGGCATGTCCCAGCAAACACAAAACATTTGTGCTATGTCTACAAAATATTTTACCCAATATCTGTGAAATATTACTGAATTTTTTACTAATATTAAAACGTTTGGCCTGAAAATTATTAGTATAATGTTTCTTATAATATTTGTATGATTATTTTCAAAACATTTTTTAGATACATTAACACAATATTGCAAAAATTATTCATCAAATGTTTCTGAAAAATATTTATCAATATTAAAACGTTTGGCCTGAAAATTATTACCAAAACATTTCTTATAACATTTAAATTATTATTTTCACAATATTTTCAGTATATATTAATACAACGTTGCTTAAATTATTCATAAACTATTTTTAAGAAACATTTTGGCATTGTTGTTGAAGATATTTATCCACATTGAAATTGCTGGCCTGGGAATATTATGCCAACATTTTTTGTAACATTTTACTCAACATTATTTCAATATTTTTGAAATATTTATCTTTTCGAGATGGTTGAGTTTTAAATTTTTCTAGAGAAGAAAATGTACTTACCAATCTCCCATAACGAACACACTTTTGAAATCCCTATTTTAGGGATTTCTTTGTCAGTCTAACTTTGAAAAGTATACTGTACAAATCATGCTTTCAAGATAGAAGAGAAGGCTACTTATATTCTTTTGGCCAGCCCTAATCAATGCCTTTCTGAATGACACATACTGGTATTTCATGCTTTTTAAGAAACCTAAAATTCTTAATCAATGCCAGTAATGATATATTTATTTGGAAACTATTTTTTCCTAAATTTTCAAGTCAATATTTCATGTTTATCGATCATATTTATCTAAATATAGCATAAAATGTTGCTTTTTCAGAGAAGTTGTTAACAATTGTAGGATTACAAATTAACATTATTTAATATTAAGATAATAATGTTGAATTGTTGCTGTTGTTTTTGACATCATTATGTGGCAATGTCATAAGGCATTCCTCAATAATATTTTTGAAATATTTCATACGGTTTTTGTTTTAAAATTGGTATTTTTATAAAGTTTTTCGAATTATTAAAGGACTGTTTTATCGTA
This sequence comes from Maea johnstoni, assembly GCA_963942565.1. Classification (NCBI taxonomy): domain Eukaryota; kingdom Metazoa; phylum Annelida; class Polychaeta; order Spionida; family Magelonidae; genus Maea; species Maea johnstoni. The sequence goes on along the minus strand of OZ012689.1, from coordinate 12,440,940 downwards.
ATGTCGAACGAACAATTCGGCCAAAACATTTCAAAACATTTCTTCAACATTTTGTTAATGTCATTTTAAACATATCATTACAAGTTTGTTCAGATGTTTCACAAATATTTCACAGGATGTGTTCTTAATATCAAGCCGATGTTTAAAAAACACATTCGTAAAAAGCAGATGTATAACATTTATTTAAAATGTTTATACTAGATAGGATAATGTTATCATACATTATTGCAGAAAATTATTGGTAATTATTTTATTAATATATATTTAGATATTTAATTTCAAATTTGTTCAGAAATATTTGAAACTTTGTAAATACAATATTTCATTAATATTTAAAGAAACATTTGTAATAGGCAGCTTTAAAACATTTATTTTAAATGTTAAAAAAATTATAGTTTAATATTATCAAACATATTTTGGAAAAATATTGTGTAACATTTCATTAATGTATATATTGCCTTCTTATTAATACTTTTTCAGACGCACCTGGACACGGGAAACATAAAAAGAGAGAAAAATGCACTCGCATGAAATGCAACTATTGCAGAGTGATCAACAAGACGGGCAGAATACAATGCCCCCTTAATAAACGCAGCTATATCACTAGATTTAACGTTAGCTGCATTTCCAACAATTTAGTATATGCACTATACTGTAAAGTTTGCACAAAGATATATGTGGGACAAACGAAACGTTCACTTAGGGAACGAATAGGGGAACATTTCACTTCTATTAGGAAGAAAAAGAAGCACCTGGTGGTAGGCCGACACTACAACTCGGCCGGCCACACAGGTATTGAGAACGTCATGATTTACATTCTCGATTTTGTTAAAACTCCCCCATCGGCTATCAATTCTCAAAAAAAGAGAGAAACTCTGGAACTTAAATGGATCTTCAGATTGCGAAGTACAGTCCCCTTGGGACTTAATTTAGAAGACTAATTATTGTCAGACCGCAAATTCTATTGATATTATTACTTTTAATATATCTCAATATTCTAGTGTCCCATGTCCAGGAATACGCTAGGATTACACTAATTGCATATAGATATATCTATTTTTATATCCACTAACTATGCATCCATATGCCTACGCTGCTTCAGGTGGGCACACACACAGTACACTATCTATCACGGTAGTACTCTGCTTCATCCCTACTATTCATACATGGGCATTTTACCTACGTTATCGCCATACACACATATCACGCACTCACTAGCTTATGTATGATCATTCAACAATCATACTGTTTGGATTGTATTGCGAACTTACCAATTTCTCCTGTGCTGATCAGCCAAGCGCACTGGATCCCTGACTATACAATCATACCACAGTCTCTTCATGGGACAATCAACAAGTCAACGCATTTTACGTCTGGGGACATTTACAACGACAGCACATGGACAATCACATCACAACATATAGTGTTTTTATTACACATTACACACTACGACTATATACGTACCAAATTCAGGCCACTCTGGTCAATACCTACCTATATGGACATCTGACGTCACTGCTACTGCAGCTGAAAGATATAATTTTATATTTTATTAACACATGTTTTACATGGGCATAATCAGAGCCTCCTACAAATGCAATCTACTATTCGAGTATTGAATTGACATTTCAAACGGGTGTTTGTATTCACACCTACTCTGATTACGCATACTATTATCCTCATCCTGTCACCTTACTGACATTGCTGCCATCCGCGGCCGTACCTCGTTTTCTAATGTAATACTTTTGTTGGGAAATGTTAAATGCTGGTTCTTCATCTCATTTTAAGCCTAGCTAAAATGACTGGAGAAGAGCCAGCAGGAACCACTGAATTCTCCTGAAAATGTGTTTTAATAAAGAGGGTAAAAAGACTTTTAAGGGAAAAAATATAGGACATTTTACCTAAGGTATACATGTACATCATTATAATTTTCCCTAATCTTGAGGTAATTTGATAATGAATATTTTCGATAATAGATAATAGATTTATAATGAGTCGTTGCATAATCTAGACAAAATCTAGATTATGCACAATCCGGATATTGCCTAATCCACACTGAAATCTAGGATCCACATCAGTCTGCATTATGCAGAGTTTCCTGTATTACATTTTCTATTATGCATTACACCATATTTTGTTGAAAAGAAATACATAAACACATTTATTATATGCCTACTGCTCATTCTCTACTGTGATTGGTCAGATCATGGTCACATGAGCACCTCACAAAATTGATATTGGGGTGCATAATTCTTTAGATTCGTTAAGTATTTTATTTGAATGAGCAGTAGGCATATAATAAAACAAATATGGCACTTTGGTTTCGCGCAATATCAATTTTTATTGGACTCTGAAAAATGATATTGCACTCGGCGCAAGCGCCTCGTGCAATATCATTTTTCTGAGTGCAATAAAAATTGATATCGCGCTCACCCAAGTGCCATATCTGTATAATATTGTTGTAAAGTTTATTGATGAAATACCAAAAAAAAAATACAAATAACATGAAACATTTTTAAAATTTCAATACAAAATACTATTATTTGCCTACTGCTCATTCTCTGCTGTGGATGGTCAGTCCATGGTCACATGACCACCTTATAAAGGTGATATTGGGGTGCAATATTACTTTCCAACACTCAGACTCAGAGTTGTCAGATTCATGTGCTCAATTCTCAACTTCAACTCTTGAAAAGTAACCCAACAGAAGTGAATTCAGACAAGTAACTCAGAAGAGATTGGGCTTCTTGTAAAAGCATGATTAGGAAGGGAATTGTGAAAACACATTTTGAAATTAAATAAATAAATCATTACACTTCTGAAATTAATGCATGTGACTTTATATAGTATTTATAGTATTTTGATTGCGATAATACTAAATTAACACAAGAATATATTACAGCTTAGAAATTTACCATAACCCAATAGTTAATGGTAAAACCAGGGAGTTACCAATCCCGTCATTGGAGGTCCATGGTCCTAGTGATGTTCTCAGGGTATCAGCATTTGTGATTTCAACCTTAACACCATCAGAATTCCTGTCAAAAAATGTGCCCATAACACAACGTAAACCATATAAACCAGCACCTAATAACCAAATATTAATAGACCGCATATACACAAACATCTTCGAAGAAAACTCATTCAGAACAAAATAAAACATCTCTGATCTCAATCAAATTTTCATCAATATTCCAAGACCTTATAAAACCCACTAAGATAACACTGCAAAAAATCATAGACATTGAACTACCCCAAAACACACCATTCAGCGCCACGAAGATACCAACAACAAAATCCTACCAATAATAAAGAACAAAACAAAAAACAAATGAAGTCTAACAAACCTAACCAAAATCCTACCAGTTGACGTGAGTGAAATCCTTGTACTCTGCTTCATGTGTGCCAGTTAAGGTTACCGTATTCTCTTGAATAAGCGCACCGTGTGGGTAGAGATTGGGTAAATTTTCTGTAGAAGGGGTGTTGTCAAACATCCACATAACCGCACCCCTCAATGATTGCCGATCGGAGTGCAATGACCGTTGTTGTACCTTTGCGCTCTCTCTGTTCAGCGAGCTTAGATGTTTGACGCATGTGAAAAGATTGTTAATTGGTTAATAGTTCGATCATGCGGCGAATATGAACAGTGACAGCGTGAAGGGACTGCTGAAATGTTGGAATTCAGCGCTGGTTTGCAGACACTGCAAGAGGAAAGGTATGTGTTTTGGTTACTTCTGGGGGAATATTTAACATAAGGAGACAATCTTTGGCCCTTGCTGGTCCCCCAATTTCCGCGAAAGATAGGGGGGTGCACTTATTCGGGGGTGCGCTTATTCAAGAGAATACAGTATCTTCAATCATAAGGGATACTTTTACTTCAAGCATACCAGGTTCCTACCAAGTGGGTGAAAACATTATCATAATAATCCTACACATGGAAGCAGAATTCTGTATCAAGATCCGCAGTTATTTGGAAGGCAAGCAGGCAAAGAAATGATAAGGAAACCCTTGCAACTTATCCCTTTTTAGTACTCGTATGCAAGAATAGCTCTTCAAATTTAATGATACATTGGTTATACCTAAATGATACTGTAGCAGGAACATAATTCTGCAGTCAAGATGGTTACATACTCCTGCTATCTCGCTGAAGACTTCTGGTTTGCATTCTAAGAATACTGTGCCTTGAGCTACCCAGCAGTGAACCTTCTAAAATGTTTTATCTTTTACACCAAGTTAATATCTATCTAGACTTTTCACTATAACCTCACAGAAATAAGTTGGATGATCTAAGTTGGCAGTTGTAGGATAATGAGGCCTACCTTGGAGATTCAAACAATCTGCTCCAATATCATTCTCCTGAAAAACCACTTTGTATCCCAAATGATCGTCTATATAGATATTGATAAATCTCTCTCTCTCTCTCTCTCTCTCTCTCTCTCTCTCTCTCTCTCTCTCTCTCTCTCTCTCTCTCTCTCTCTAACAGTATATTATACCCTTATTCATGAATATTTGAAAATATTTTCTGATAGTCATACTTAATTTTCCAATATGCGTAATTCACTTTTCAATAAATTTATTTTTTCAATATTGAAAAGGAATTATGAATATAGAAAGATTATTTATGAATTTTGAAAAACGAATTACATACATTGGAGATTCAAGGTCGGTTGTAACGCCTTATAAATTCATAATTCATTTTTTGATATTCATTAATGCCTTGAAATATAAATATTGAAAATATGAATTTAGAATAATGAAAAATGAATTATTAATACGTGAAAATCATATATATATATATATATATATATATATATATATATATATATATATATATATATATATATATATATATATATATGTATATATATATATATATATATATATATACATGTATATATTATATATAGGATAAGAAGTTACATGGAAAACATTCATAAATATCAGAAATTCTATAGGATACACAAAGTGTTGAGAAAAATTGAACTGTTCGATGCGGCATTTATTCGAAGAATAAACTTGTGAGTTATTCTATCGCTAGTCTTGCTTTAAATACTGGAAACTAGTGCTAGATTCATGTGTAAAGCGACATCTATCGGCGAAAATTGTAAGTGAGTAGCTTTTTTGGCGAGCGATTAACAGCGTAGTAGTCTAAGTTCGTTGTGCCGATGACCGCACAGGATGCGCCGGGCGTGGTGTATCGTCTGCCCTTGAAACGAACTCACCCTTCCGGACAACGAACAGCACTCTTGAAAGCGCATTGACATTTTTACAGGTAAGTTGAACTCTTCAAACCACAGAAAAGGGAAGAGATTCTCTTCAAGAGAATGTGCAGGCGTAGATCATGACAAAGTGATCATAAGTGTTTTACGATAATATAACGAATAAGCAAAGCTTCAAGGTTGGCAGCTCGGTTCCTGGTCTTTATGGCCCACTACCCGAACGGCCCACTACAAGAATGTCCAATTTTCTGGTCATTATGGCCCCCTCCAGTTGGTCATTATGGCCCCCTCCAGTTGGTCATTATGGCCCACTCCAGTGAGGCCTTATGGCCACCTCCATAAAAAGGTGATATGAGGCAAGTTAATATGATGAGAAAGCAAAGCTTTAAATGCTCGCGCAGCTCGATGATATTTCTGCATTCCCCTTCAAATGCAGTCACAAAGTGTTTGTTATTGTTATCCGTGACGTCATTCTTTACTTGAACTTCGCTGAAACATATTGGAAGTCCCTTCATATGAGCTTCATATTTGTGCAATAACCACACACAGTATGCGTAGCGATTGACCGAAAATATGGCATAAAAATTACTACAACTTCAACCTGTTGCAAAATCGTCATTTCACGACAGATTTCCTCTAGAATTAAGAGACATGTAGAATTATTTGTGGCGGTTGTAGCGATTTAAACTACATTGAAATCGATTCACGGAAAGACGAGTAAAGTCAGTTTTACCGTGAACATCGAAGTTACGACTTTGGAATGCGCGGAATTCCATCGTAACATGACGTCATTTCAAGAAGTCAGCATTTGTCGCACATGAGCATGTATGTTTCAGTTGTTGCATAGTTCGGCGTGTGTTGCACGATAGTCGGCGACCAAAACGCTATTTTGACACAATTTAAAGGAAAACATCCAAATTTATTATTTGATTAAGAAATATTTAAAACATGAAACGATCTGGCGGCAAAATGTGCTCTTAAAGCAAAAAGTTGTGCTCATTTCCCGCGAGGTTATCGAGCGAGCGAGACAAAGAGACAAACAGACAGAAGTGTTGACGGAAGTGCGGACGCGGTTTCAAGGGCCTCAGTATGTACTTCCATTGACAATGGCATTGTTGAAATCCTATACCGTAAATGCTCGCTACGCTGAGCCGGATTTCGGCCGACTCACTACGCGAGCTATTAATATGATGAGAAAGCAAAGCTTTAAATGCTCGCGCAGCTCGATGATATTTCTGCAATTCTCTTCAAATGCAGTCACAAAGTGTTTCTTATTGTTATCCGTGACGTCATTCTTTCATTGAACTTTGCTGAAACATATTGGAAGCCCCTTCATATGAGCTTCATATTTGTGCAATAACCACACACAGTATGCGTAGCGATTGACCGAAAATATGGCATAAAAATTACTACGTTGTAGCGATTTAAACTGCATTGAAATCAATTCACGGAAAGACAAGTAAAGTCATTTTTACCGTGAACATCGAAGTTACGACTTTGGAATCCGCGGAATTCCATCATAACATGGCGTCATTTCAAGACGTCAGCATTTGTCGCACGTGAGTATGTATGTTTCAGTTGTTGCATAGTTCGGCGTGTGTTGCACGATAGTCGGCGACCAAAACGCTATTTTGACACAATTTAAAGGAAACAATCTAAATTTATTATTTGATTAAGAAATATTTAAAACATGAAACGATCTGGCGGCAAAATGTGCTCTTAAAGCAAAAAGTTGTGCTCATTTTCCGCGAGGTTATCGAGCGATCGAGACAAAGAGAAGAACAGACAGAAGTGTGGACGGAAGTGCTGACACCGTTTTCAGGCCTTAGTATATACTTCCATTGACAATGGCATTGTTGACATCCTATACCGTAAGTGCTCACGGCGCTCGCTATTAATAAAGATTTAAAAGAAAGAAATGGTCAAACATACATGAATTCAATCACTTAAAGAGTGCTTTTAGGACTAATGATAGAGGTTTTAGGAAGGAAAATGGGTCACCATTGTTTGCACTGCTCACAATTGTCCAGAACCTCCATTACTGAGTAGTGTGCACTTAGGACGAGAAGTTATGGGTATGACTAATAATGACTTTATGATATGAAAGACTGAATGAAATAGATACTTATGATTGATATGAAATATGTTACCCCTCTGGAGTAAAATTTATTAGGTGGGCCATATCAAGCTATTCAAATCGTTGCGGACGGGAATTTTAGAGAGTTAAATCCAATATTTTTCCTTAAATTCATGTAAACTTCCTGATTTTGGCTGTTTTATTTTATAGAAATATCATTCTAAAACACTATTATAAAAAAAAATTGTTAAATTTTTTTGACAAAATAGTAGATTTTAATGAATTTCCTGCTGTTGCGGACGGGAAACTCTGCGACGAAGGTTTTAGATACCTTCACAAAAACAGAAATCCTTCTTCAAATACTGAAGAAAATTAAAGTTTTGCATATGTGCAATGTAGCCAAGATCCTCAACTCTCTATTTCTGCATATATTTCAAATTTTGATCATCCCATTCAAATTTTGGAGAATTTATTCAGTGTTGCGGACGGAAAATGCATACTGTTGCGGACGGGGAATTTTCGTCGCAAGTACAGGAGAGAAAGTATTCAGCAAGTAAAACATTTGTAAGAGGTCAAAATTTGATAACATCACTCAAAAATTGAAAATAGTCATTTGGAAGACTGACATAAGAATGTTTTATACAACATTATTCATAGATCAGTAGTCTAAATGCTGAGCTACAGATAAAATGATACCTGAAACTAAATTTCATTGGATTTAGCTCAGAGACTGATACTCTCAATTCTACGTTCTTAAAGTATTGGGGCTTAACATTGAAAACACTCAAAACAAGAATTCTACATTCTTTCTATTAGAAAAGATAACTATATACAGCAATTTAAGCAAATTAAGAAAGGGTTCTTATAACCAGGTTGTGGAGCGATGTTGGTGCTCCAAATTGCAAAAGGGCTTTATACCCAGATCTTAGCACTGAATTCTTAAGTGCAACTTAAAACATACTAGCAATGCTAAATTACAAGTTTAGATATACCACTGATTTTCATGATATGTATGTTTGGTTAGGACTACAAATTCAGTTCATATCCAATACTGGATATTAATGCACACCTACATAAATTCTCCATTCACCCAATAGACATGTTAGATCTGAACCCCCCAAAATAGGCAACTGTCAATAAGATCAAATATGTATGAATAAAAATATCACATAGGTATTTTAAAGTATTTAGCAAACTGGACACTCAGTAACTACACATATTCCTAAATCATTCAGAATACAGATACTTTGGTATCATTTAAAACAATTTTCTCAGGATCCTTTCTGTTTTTCTCAACTTTTTCTTGAACACTCTGTACCTGATGCCATGTTGATGATGCAATGAGAAATGATTTAGCTTTCTACCTGCTCATCTAATTTGCTGATTTAGCTAATTTATTAATTTTCATAATGAGTTCTCATAGGTTCTAGCATAGGTCTAATAATAAATGATCCAACCAATGTACAGGTGTACACATTCAGCACTGTCTAGACATGAAGCTTCATCCTGTCTGCACCCCTACATCCTTAATCCTGAAGCCACCTATTCAGTCAATCGGGGTAAATGCAATTTCCCCCCCAACTCTTTCCTCCTTCCCACAACTGGAGAATCAGAGGTAAATGCAATTTCCCCCTACCCTATTCTTCTCCCCAGACTGGAGAATCAGAGGTGTTGATAAGAGGGGGAAGTGAAGGTAAAACAGAATCCACATTGTTTGGGCTATACCAGCAACCTTAATTTGTGTATAGGAAGTGATTAAAACCAGGAAGTATAGAATTTTTGTTCCTGTTAGAACTGACCAGGTGGTGAGTGAAATCATCTACCTCTGAGAACATAAACTAAATTATGCTTTTCATAACTTTCTCTGTTTAATGTTCTAAAGGAAGCATCACACCTAAGTCAGTTGGAACTATTATGCTGAGTATGTATGTAAGAAACAGAGTGGTACTCAAATTTTGCTCATACCTCCAAGGCCCATTACCTACTAGTGTAATCCTCTTTTCTTTATATTATACCATTAAAGCAACAGAGATCTCTTTCTTTTGAAAATTCCTCAACCCATAGAGGGAAGATGGATGTGTCTTGAACCTTTTAATTAGATGAAAATCCATAGCTGCCATTGATAACCTGACTTTTGCCTTCCAGTCATACTTCCTGTCCCAATCACTTTCCCGTCCGAAACAGCACTAACTGTTGCGGACGGAAAATTTTCAAACTCCATTTTTACAAGTTATGTGATTTATTTTCTTCATTTTTTTACATTAATAGATATGCATTATAATGAAGTAAGAGGATTCCAAAAATGGTTACATTATCACTTAAAATGAATTTTTTATAGAAACTTTTCAAAGTTTTTTGTTGCGGACGGGAAAATGGCTATCGAACCAGTTCAATACCTCATTGATCGATGACCACCAGATCAAATATGTTCAGTGGTAATGTACTTCAGCCTCACACCTACGAAAAGACACCAAAAAAGTGTACTTCTGACAACCCTATCAAAAATAAAATGATTTTAATCACTTTTCCGTCCGCAACACTAAAAAAACTATTTTTAAGGTAAAAAGTCAATTTTATGTGAGATGGAGGGGTTTAAGTTCTGCTTTTTTTCATTTTAGTACACTCTAGGATGTCTATTTTCAGTAGGTCTTCAATTCATATTGGTAAAATGAAATAATTTTTTAAAGTTCTCCGTCGCAATTATTGTGATATGGCCCAGGTACCTTTAACACACTTAAATTTAAGGTAGCTTGAGGGTTTAGTTCTTTTGACTCGTTTTTTTTATCCGGCCTGCTTTAATTTCACTAGTTTTCTCTCTCTCTCTCTGAGGGGAAGAACTTTTATCTACTATGCTTAATTGACTGTTAGCATAACTGCAATACATGCATCTGGAGGGGGGGAGGTCAATGGGAGACAGACTCTTTCATTTGTGATATGACTAAACACCAGTCCTGAGAGCCATTCAGTAAATTTCCCCTTCTGCGCTGGTCGAATTCTCAGAAAATAACACTTTCAAGTTTGCTTATAAGGTGATTAGATAAATAGAGAGGTTATTCTTTGTCTTTTTTATATTTTCTAGGAAGTTACATACACCTTAAATTACATTTCTTTCTCACATTTCCTGTTTTATACGTATAAGACATAAGACATATGTACGTTAGGATATTGAAGGCATATCAAACCACTCTTAAACTAACCCTAAATAATAGGCTTATTGCAATAAGACTAACATCAGTTAAACATAGTCAACAGATAACACTTAAGTTATCACCTACATTCTTAGAGTGTTCAGATTGTTAAGCCATCTCAAAAGGTGTTAGGATGTGGTTATTTATATATCTGTTAGTTTATAAGGTGTTTAAATATGGTAATCTATATATCTGTCGGCTAGAATTAGGTATTTTTCATAGGTTTTTGAGGAGTCAATCTAGAAGTTTTAGAATGAACTAACCCCCCACCTAACAAACTTCAGATTTTACAAGGTATTCTTAGTCTGCAAACAACTGGACTGTGATTATGTATCCGCTAGACTAAGGAATCAAGTGATCTAGAAGTTTGAGAATCAACGAATCACCCCCCCTCACCTAACAAAGTTCAGGTTTTCCAAGCTATTCTTAAGCTGCACTCCCACATTCGAGACCTGTTTAAGACCTGTTCAAGACCTAGGGTTTTGCTAAGGTCTGCATTAGGTCTTGAAGAATATGCAAATTTTCATTTCTATTTATGTATATCCAAACCATGAACTGACTTCAACATGACTGCTAACTGACCTGTCATGACCTGTTTATGACTGACTCAAGACTTGAACAAGACCTTTTACAGACCTACTCCAGACCATTCCTGACCTGCTCACGACCATTCAAGACCTATGCGAGACCATTTCAAGACCTACTTGTGACCAACCAGACTTCTAACTGACTTTTAACAGACCTCTACATGACTCGAGGATTTGAGACATCTTAATCAAAAGCCTATACCATAGTAATATAAACACTTATCTGGGAATCTTTACTACTGTACCAGTTATAATAGACTTCAGAATGATATTATTAACTGTTACAGGCTCATTCATACACACGCCTGTGTAATTGATATTTCAAATGACAAGGTAATAGGGAGTGGTTCATTCACAGTTGCTAGTAAATTCTGGTTCAGTTGCCTGGATATGTCACCATTAGAGGGATAGTAAACTTATCTAAGAGCAGGGGGTTTGTTCAATATGTGGGATATTCGTTTTCAACCACCGCATAAGAAAAATTGCATTTTAATCAGATTTAAAATATAAAATGATAAGTCATTGTCCCTGTTTTATTTCTGCTGATTAAGTTCCTAGTGATGAGTGTTTTCCCTTTTTAACTTCTGCTTATAAATTGTTTAACCTATTAAATCCCCTGAAATGAATTTTTGCCTCCATATCATTCTTGGATAAATCATTTTAACATCTGCGTTTGACTAAAACATGCTAAAAGATGCTCTGTTTTGTATAAACTTGCATATTTATTCAATTTCTTGAATAAATCATATCTTAACCCTTTTACTTCTGGAGCTTGACATAAATGGAAATATTTGGACAAAAGAAAAACAAACAATATTTGGAAAAAAATGACTGATAGTATTAGTATTAATTATCCTTGTGAAAATGGTATACATTTATGTCTGCTTTGATTCCTTTCCCAGGCCGAAGTGGGCAGTCACGTGACAATTTCTAGTAAATCTAGGTCATCCACTGGTCTGCAGCTGGTCTTGAAGCAATCAGTTAGCAGTCTGAAAAGGTCATGAAGCAGTCAGTTGGAGGTCTGTTAGTTGTCTAGTTGAGGTCTTGAAGCAGTCTAGATGACTGTCAGTCCGAGACTGCTTCAAGACCTTCCTGACCTCTAACTGACTGCTTCGCGACCATCGAGACCTTTAACTGACTGCTTCAAGACCACTAACAGACCCTATAATGACTAATTTCATAACAGACCTCTAACCGATTTTTTTGAACATGTTCAAAAAAATCTGGGAGTTGGCAGACCTGTTCACGACCATGCGCAGCCACGTAGACCTATTACAGACCTGTTACAGACCACTGCAGACTATGACGCAGACTTGTAACTGATCTTTTCAGGACCATTTCTAACCCAGGTCTGTTAGAGGTCTGCGTCCAGGTCTCGAATGTGGGAGTGCGACTTTAGTCTGCAAACGACTGGATTGTAATTCTGTATCCGCCGGTTAACGGCAGATAATCCCCTCAAGCAGGATCATCCGCCCGGGCCAATTCCTGGCTGACACCAATCAGCCTATTGCCCACTCAGGGCCTGGAGAAACAAAAGAATTGCAATTGCAACTGGTGGCTGAGGCAGGAAAAACAATTAGTTTTGATGTTTGTCCACAGGTGGCGTGGTGGTGCAAAGTGACCCACCAGCCAGGGGGTGGATCCGCCCCTGTAAGCGAGCATAACAGAGCACTTGTAACTTCTTTTATGTTCTTTTAATTCCAATTTTTATATCTATATTTTCGATTACAGATGCCTGTGCACTGTGTATAGAAAGAACCAGGTATCAGAGTTGAAATTGGGCAGAATTGACCTCTGCCCAATAAAGTCCTGCTGTGAGAAAAACAGCACTCCCTATTCAATCAAAACTTACCTTTCTCCAAAGTGCCTAGGTCCCGATCCCAGGAAATCCCTAAATCCTGTTGAAAAGAGGACTTTATAGGCAAATTTTGCCTTTGTGTCAGCGTCATTACTGGCAGTGACATTGAAATTGGTCCATGGAAAGACCACAAATTCATGTTGCTGTGTTCTTCCACTGGTGCTAGTGTCGACATCTCATGGCGCCACTATCGTTATGCATGGCAGGATTCTGTTGAAGCCATTTTTGTGCCATATTCCGCCAATAGAGGGCACAATTTGTTGCCTGGTCTTCGGCATGAAGAAATCCCCCCACATGCAATTATGTCATTGCCATTGCACATGTATGCATATCGGCTGTCAAAACGCTATTTAAATACAATTTAAAGGAAACAATCCATATTTATTATTTGATTACCGTAATTTTGCGTGTATAAGACGCACCCATATATAAGACGCACCCATTGTTCAGGCCTTTAAAACGGTGTGTAGACGTTAGCCCTGTGTATAGTGCGCACCCTCTTTTTGGTCCATGTCTCTAGCTATTTTGTAAAAAACGAACAAACTAGCAGTGGATTCGGACAAACATTAAGTTGATTGTAATTTGAAGTCACTTATAATGCTGCTCTAAAGACAATAGGTTACCTCTCAGCTTACCAATAGGTGTGTACCTCCCGGGAAATGTTACCCATGGTAATATTTATTCTTTTGGATATATATGATCTTTTGAAAAAAGTGCCTACTTTAGAGAAATGTTGTTGATAGAATTAGTGATGGCGCCACCTATATCTAACCTTCAAATCATAACAAGAAAAACACTTAATAGCATTCTACTTGCTGGTTCATACAAGATTAAATACTTCATTGATTGACAAACAAATGACTTTTTGTATTAGGCAAATATAAGTTGGCCTAGTAGCTTAACTGCAGGTGGCGCCACCTGCCACAAGGGCCATGACATTTCTCGGTTCCCAGTGTCATTTTCCTATTTGATATAAAGGTAACACCCCATACCATGAGCCAGGCAACCAGTCATCGCTTGAAACATATTTTCTTTCCTTTTCTATAGTGGGCGGGAAAAAATAAATTTGATAAAGTTTATCCCCAATAAACGGGAGTGAAAATTGATTTGAATTTATTTTCTCTCCCCAATAAACGGGAGTGGAAATTCATTAAAATTTATTTTCTCTCTCCAATAAACAGGAGTGAAAATAAATTTATATTTATTTTTTCTGGTATCTTTGTCTCTGCGTCCCATCTCTCAGAGTTCTATCTGTGGATCCCATCTATCTGGGATCTATCCATGGTCTTAGCCAGCAGGGCGTCTGGGTGTCTTTTTGGACACCAAAACCATGAAAAAGCAATTCATATAATTGAATCGTTTCATCTCCATATTATCCCCATGATATTGTAGAAGGATACCATGCCCTATTTTGATAAATCTATTCATGTTTATGGTTGTGGTCCCCCTTGAAAATTTGGATCTCCCAAAATTTTACAATTGACTTTTTTGGTCAACATGTTTCTAAATCCTGGCTAAGACCCTGCAGGCCTCGACGCTAACTCAAAATGATACTGGCCCTGTAGGACCAGTAACACCTAGCATCTACTGGTCCTGCAAAATGTTTACTGGTCCTACATTTTTTTCTTTATCATAACAAGAAAGAACATTGCATAAGATTCACCACAACATTTATCTTTATAAATTTCATCTTCATTTATTTCAAAAACAATTGGGGACATTCTCAGGAGGAAACTTTTTAACAAGAATGTCTCCATATGTTTACTGGCCCTGTAGGACCAGTTGAGGTATTTTTTTACTGGCCCGAAGCTGTTTTTGGGAATTTTTACTGGCCTGGGGCCATAGGTTCACCCTTAGCGTCGAGCCCTGCCCTGGAATAGTCCTGGACGTTCGTGCGCCCAATTCTCTGATTGGTTGTGGCCTTGGACACTACTTCAACATCGGTATCGTGCTTAATCATTGTTTTTCCTATACTTAGAATAGGCTGCGGACCGATATTGATCACGTGACCACAGAAATATCCGTACAATGCGTTTTTTAAACACTTATAATCATTCAATCATGATTGTCTGTCAGTGAAATGTTGTATCCTTGGCTTCGTTACTAGTTAGGCGCCCTAAATGTTGTGATATAGCCGTTTTTAGTAAAGAACTTTCTCTTCATAAATGGGAGGATACATCTGCGTTCCTAGGTGACCGATTTACTGGGTTAGAATACAAAGTGACGTCATTGTCTGGTACTTTTTTCCTATTTAAATATATAATGCGTTTTATCAAGTTTAAAATCATCCTATTATGATTGTCTGTCAATAAAATGTTGTATATTTGGCGTCGCTAGTGTCTTACTCATAAGAAAATGGAGATTACTTGTTGCGTTGTTGTTCGGCGACCCTCGCCACCGCGTGTAGGAATTCAGTAGGTAGACTAGCATGCCAGTCCCTTGAGACATGTGCGCGTGAATTTTGCATTGAATAGACCAGTGCCAGTCTCTTTGAGCTGTTGCGCGCCAACAATCAGGGGGAGGTGGGCTGGTGGTGTTCAGCTGGGTGGACTCGTGCATGAAGCACACAACATATCATGGGATCATATCTAACTACAACAAAAGCTCAATTGTTCAAGTTATCAATAGAGTATAGTGAGATAGAACTATAACAGCCATTGACATGCGGTCGCGGGCGCCTTTCTCCCCACAACTTCGCGTTTTCCATCAAAATATTACATGCTCAAAGCACACTTTCCCTTCTAGAATTGAGTCCTTCTGGATCTATCTCTCTGTATACCATCGGTTTGGGATCTATCTTTTGGGGCCCATTTCTCTGTTTTCTTGGATTTTGAACTCTGGTCCATCTCTAAAGTACTGTCCATTTAAAATATCATGGGGGATTTACAGAAATACCTGTATAATTCAAATTTGTCTTTTATTTTTCTGTTTTTAAACTGTGTTCTGCCTTTTCAGATCCTTTATACAAGACTTGCATCAACTCAACTTCTGTGGGACTGAACGTCATTCCTTGAAGGCCAAAATCCATAAAGGTCAAGGTTCATCATTTCTGCGTCTTTGGGAGATATAGCAGGTGATGGGCTATCCAAAATCTTACCAAAAACTCTGAAATAGTTTTTGAATATATAATTATTCTACAAAGTTGACCAATATAATTATACGATATGCATAATTATAAGTTTTTGCGACATGCACTTACTATGCCTTCAGGTGTGATACATAGAGAGGAAAGACCCTTCCAGTGTGATGAATGTGACAAGGTATTCCCATATTCTTCAAATTTGGTAAAACATAAGAGGATACATAGTGGGGAAAGGCCGTTCAAGTGTGATGAATGTGACAAGGCATTCAACCAATCGTCCAGTTTGCTATATCATAAGAGGATACACAGTGGGGAAAGACCCTTCCTGTGCAATGAATGTGACAAGGCATTCATTCAGTCTTCTGATTTGATAAAACATAAGAGGATACACAGTGGGGAAAGACCCTTCCAGTGCGATGAATGTGACAAGGCATTCATTTATTCTTCTGATCTGGTACAGCATATAAGGATACACAGTGGGGAACGACCCTTCCAGTGTAGTGAATGCGACATGGCATTCAGTCGTTCTTCTGGGCTGGCACAGCACAAGAGGATACACAGTGGGGAAAGACCCTTCCTGTGCAATGAATGTGACAAGGCTTTCATTCATTCTTCTGATTTGGTAAAGCATAAGAGGATACACAGTGGGGAAAGACCCTTCCAGTGCAATGAATGTGACAAGGCATTCATTTATTCTTCTGATTTGGTAAAGCATAAGAGGATACACAGTGGGGAAAGACCCTTCCAGTGCAATGAATGTGACAAGGCATTCATTTATTCTTCTGATTTGGTAAAGCATAAGAGGATACACAGTGTGAAAAGGCCGTTCAAGTGTGATGAATGTGACAGGGCATTCAGTCGTTCTTCTGGGCTGGCACAGCACAAGAGGATACACAGTGGGGAAAGACCCTTCCAGTGCAATGAATGTGACAAGGCATTCATTCAGTCTTCTGATTTGATAAAACATAAGCGGCTACACAGTGGGGAAAGGCCGTTCAAGTGTGATGAATGTGGCAAGGCATTCAGTCGTTCTTCTGGGCTGGTACAGCATATGAGGATACACAGTGGGGAACGACCCTTCCAGTGTAGTGTATGCGACATGGCATTCAGTCGTTCTTCTGGGCTGGCACTGCACAAGAGGATACACAGTGGGGAAAGACCCTTCCAGTGTGATGAATGTGACAAGACATTCAAATGCTCATCTTATCTGGTAAAACACATGAGGACTCACACAGGAGAACAACCCTTTCAGTGTGATATCTGTCATAAGACTTATAAGACATCATCCAATTTGAAGAAGCATGAGAAAATTCATGGACAGACATCAGTGCACAAAACAGTTCAACCGTTATCAGAAACCAGACAATGGGTTGTTATTGAAGGACAGTGTGTCCCGCTAAAGCAGGAATTGGAGGAAAATGGTAGTAGCATATCAGAAAACCTTGTTCTTAACAGACAGTTACTTCCAGTAAAGCAGGAGTTGGAGGAAAATGGTAGTAGCATATCAGAAAACCTTGTTCTTAACAGACAGTTACTTCCAGTAAAGCAGGAGTTGGAGGAAAATGGTAGTAGCATATCAGAAAACCTTGTTCTTAACAGACAGTTACTTCCAGTAAAGCAGGAGTTGGAGGAAAATGGTAGTAGCACATTAGTAAAACAGGAAAACCTTGTTGTTAAAGGACAGTTACTTCCAGTAGAGCAGTTGGAGGAAAATAACCAGTAGTAAGTTATTAAAACAGGAAAAAATGTTGTGAATGGACAATTTCTCCCAGTGAAGCAAGAGTTAGAGGAAAATGCTAGTGGCATATAAGTTAAACAGGAAAACCATGTTGTTAGAGTCTATTAACTCCCAGTGAAGCAAAAGTTGGAGGAAAATGTTAATATAGCATATTACTACAATAGGAAAACTTTGATATCTGACATGACTTGTGGATCATGAAGTCTGCAACATACAGCAGTGCCCAACTTGTTTAATCACCTGGTATAGAAAACCACCTTATTATATCTCTGGATGGTCAAGTAGGTGATATCATTTGCCAATAGGATGAACTTTAGTGAACTTTAAGGTTTGTTATTAAGTAGGTTTGCTATCAATATAGAATCAATTTGTGAATTGAGTACAATGTGGATCCCTTGGATTTTTATTCTAAGGAACAGAAACGTAAATGGCCACAAGGGGCAAAGAGACATTTTCAGGTGAAACAGACATCTGGACCAAAAAGATGAAAATGCTAAAAGTATTTGAAAAAAGATGGCAAAAGATCCAAGGGTTGCCAATACATGTTTTCAACAAAACTGTCTTAGATTGTTCTTCCAATGTAGCTATGTAGGGTTAAAAAAGATACTAGTACAACAAGAAAATTTGGTAAAAATATCTTTAGGGCTTTATCCTGATAAAATATCCATGCGGCATTTTTTTATTTTCCCATTAAATCATAATTTGATACATGGCTGAAGTATGAATTGCCCTTTTTAACACACTAGGCTATTAGATGTAGATACTTGGATTTAAATAGCTGAATCGGGAAGGGCAGGAGTTAGTGATTGCTGCTTCAGACAGGCATTTCTAAAAATCCTGCCTAAGACCCTCGGCCATTTACTGTTTTCTGACCAGCGAGAGGAAATACTGATTGAAATTGATTAAAAGTTGTAATACTTTTTAAATAACATGATATATTTTTAACATATTTTGTTAAAAGAAATGGTTATAGTGTTAAATATGTATTTTATAAGGATTAACTAAACTGTATTTCGTTGCATTTTGTGATCAACCTTGGATCTAGTGGAAGATCTGAAAGACTCAGAAGTTTAGCCCAGGAATAGACAGCTTTTGTTGAACCTCTTTCTAGGTGTGTCAGTGTTAGGTCATGTCTACATTCATCTCAGTATGTACCATGATATATTTTCTTCATCCCCTTGAAAGATACTTTCATATAATATATATATATATATATATATATATATATATATATATATATATATATATATATATATATATATATATATATATATATATATATATATTATATATATATATATATATATATATATATATATATATATATATATGTATATATGTGTATATGTGTATATATATATATGTATATATATATATATATATATATATATATATATATATATATATATATATATATATATATATATATATATATATATATATGTATATATATGTATATATATATATTTATATATATATATATATATATATATATATATATATATATATATATATATATATATATATATATATATATATATATATATATATATATATATATCATTTACACCTACCAGTCTACTCCCCTGAATACATAGACCAATGTGAGAACCTGGTAATCTTAATTAATGATAGTCTTAAACAGACCTGGACCTATAAAAGGAAGAGTTCTACCCAATTAAGCCCTCTTGTGCTCGTTATATTGTTGCAACCTTCTAACGAAACTGGATTGATTTGTTGCAGTTTGTTACTGCAGTTCCTACAAGATGCAAACATGTTCTGAAATGTTGAAATAAAATTGATACTCCAAGAAAACTTTTTACTATTTTTATGTTTATTTCAATAAGAACAAGGATCAGATTGGACTGTGAAACAAGATGAATTGCATGCTAAATAGGGCTGCATATCGTTTAAAATGAAACGGTAACGATAACGATAAGACAAAACGATACAATAATTAACGATAATGATAACGATAATCAAGTGGGACTCTGAATGGCATGGAAATGTGGCAAGTTTCTGACTTGTAGCTTAGTTCATACCTAGCTATTGATTCCCTTCTGCTTTTAGTTGGCTTAAAGTTAGAGCTGCACTCACCACTCACGAACTCGAGTGGCTCGAGCCCTGGGGCAAACTCGCCGAGCTCGAGCTGAAATGTTCGAATCGTGAGCTTGTCTATGTTAGGAACACAAAAGTAACACAGAGCACCTAACACACATTATTTACATACATAACTGCTTATCGCTGTCATGGCTTCTGTACAATCTCTAATGTATACATTCAAGCGGTGTTGAGTGTTGTACTGACCTTTGTACCTCGCCATAAACATGGCAATATTGATAAATCTCCGCCAAATAATATTTATTTCTTGATAGCTGGGCTGGAAAATAAGTGTTTCTTTGGAAAATTAGAACGTCCGTGAGCTCACGAGTCAAACGGGTGGCGAGCTCATGAGTTGATCTCCCTCCGTGAGTGCAGCTCTACTTAAAGTAGTATTAATTATCTATGTAGTGATGCATGAGCATGGTTTAATGTAGGTGATACCTGCCCCGTCTGTTTTTCTGGCAAAATGTGCCAATACTTTGGAACATGATGTCCTGTTTCCTGGCATTTGTTTTTGTTTTGTTTTTGGAGTGAGAGAAGAAATAAGCAGACAACAGTAAAATAGGTTGCACATTGATAAGGTTATTTTCATATTCAGTAATGAGTATGCAAGTGCACATTTTTTTACAAGTAATACTATGTATAAATCAAAGTATTATTCATTTGACTTTTGTACATTTTATTTTGTTTATTTTGTGTCAGTACATGAAATAAAAGTAGTTAGGTGAATACGAAACTATGCAATCAAAAAAGGCCATTGAATTCGAGGCATGACTAGTCGAGCAGCACTGTCCATCATTTCCCATTTCCATCAAACCTATCACCTTTTCACACGTGTGCTGCTCGACTAGTCATACCTCGAATTCAATGGCAGAACGGACACGGTGAAAATTATCGCTTCCAGCCAAAAAGCTCTCATTTCTCGCACTCTGGACGGATTTGAGTGCTGTAAAAGCGTCACAACGTAAATTAACAAGGTAGGAAACTAATTCAGTTGGTTTGGGTGGCCAGCCTGGCCTGAAAATGTCCGTGCCCAGTTTTTTGGACGCAGTGGAAAAGTTTTGCATTGGCCTTTCTCTATCGTGGGTATGGCCTATCAATCTCAGAATGTAAACAACGGCATACCCGACGATAGAGTTGCTCGATCTAACCGGTGTGCAGCCTTAATGCTAAATATGAATAAAAGGTGACGAGGTTTGATTTACATTCAGCTAACATTCACATTCAGGGAGCTCGCCCTGATGGCCGTGTGGTCTAAGGCATTGCCACTGACTGATAGCTATCTCTCACCATTGTCAGGGTTCATCTACTGCCTGGGGCATGTGAGAAAGTTGCCAGTGACTTGGGGTAAGGTGGTGGTTTTCGTCGGGTACTCCAGTTTCCTTCACCAATCACAACTGGCTAGTCATAATTTAGCCGAAATATGGCAAAAAAAGGGACGAAAAGCAAAAGCGAAATTCTAAACACACATTCAGCTAATTTTCACCTAAAATTTCCAATTAATTGTTTGACAATTGTTTAAAACAATTAACCTGTTTAGAAACCTCGGAAAACAACTATTTTTTAATTGTCCATGTATTTCTATACCATCCTAAAGAAAGAAGGATGTGAAGCAATTTATGAGGAATGTGTTGTGGCCTCAAAAAAAGTATACATATAGGGGGAACACGTACCCTATATCCTGACGTATTTCGGCAGAGAATGTAAACAGGTAGCTATGTGAGCAAGCGATTGACAACGGCTTAATCTAGGTTCGCTGTGCCAATGGCAGTACTACGGGATGTGCCGGGCGTGGTGTATCGTCTGGCTTTGAAACGAACTCGCCTTTCCTGATAACGTACAGCACTCAACTTCACTGAAGCTCATTCACATTTTCACAGGTAAGGTTAACTCTAGTAGGTTCTCCGCTACCTGTTCTAGTGAAAGCATGTAGTATTTATGTGCAAGAGTATATACTTCCATAAAATCCTTCTGGTGGATAACCACTAAAGATGACAGGAGCAGGACAAGACTGTGAGTCTGTGACCTACATAATCGTTATGTAGGTCATCATCAGAATTGCCAGAAAGACACAAGCCTTCTTAATCACTTGGTTTGTCAATTCATATTGATTTCCTGACAATTTTGAAGATATTCTATACTTCAATATATATTAAGATAGCCAGGATTTAAAAAATGCCTGTCTAAAACAGCAATTTCAAAACTTCTGCCCGTCCAGATTTAGATACTCAGTTACTTCAAATCCTTATAACCTGATAACAACTACATTTAATACCCTTAAGTGTTAAAAAGGTCAATTTACACTTCATTCATGTCATAGTTTTTTTTAGTATAAATAGAGTCGGGGAACCTCCCTATACCTGGTCATGTTGAAATTCTTCCTTCCCAAATTTCTGGGTCATCTTCTATTTGACTTCAATTCCAATATTTGTATTTGTATCTTTATTGACCAAATCGCATAGGATTCAAAAATACAAAAACAAAAAATACAGGTAAACTTGGATATGACAGACTCAATGGGACCAGGAAAATAGGTCCGTCATATGCAAAATCTGTCGTATACATATGACGAATACTTGATATGCATCGGACTGGGACCAGGCATATCGTCCGTCATATGCAAAAATCTGTCGTACAGTGGTCCGTCATATCCAAGTTCAGAATTGTCTGACTACAATTCTGGTACATGTTTTCTTCCAGAATTGTTACTACAATTCTGGGACGTACCAGAATTGTTTGTGAATTATTTTCCTATCGCTTGCTTAATGACGCAGTAAGTTTCAAGTACTTTCAACTTTGCCGCTAATTGATTTCTTCCGGAACTACTCGATACATTACGACAAAGTATGTGACCAACAGCACCATTTAGCTGGCAGGTAAAAAGTTCTCGGACAATTCTGGTACGTCCCAGTATTACCTGAATCAACAATTCTGGTACACTTGTTATACCAGAATTGTTCTGACAATTCTGGTACGTTCTAGAATTGTTTGCAGGGAACAATTCTGGTACGTACTAGAATTGCAAAATTATCTCAGCAATTCTGGTACGTACCAGAATTGAGGTCGCAAAGTACAACATGGGTATGGGGTTGTATTTAAAAAAACACATTGGGTATGGGGTTTTGAAAAAGTAATGAAAATCATTGGTGGGGGGGGGGGTTTAGATGAAAAGAAAATCATTGCGGGGGGGGGGGGGGGGGTTTAGATGAAAAAAAATCATTGGGGGGGGGGTCTGAAATTGTGGGCGTTCCAACCCCCCCCCCCCCCCCCCCCCATGTATTTTTAAATGGAATAGCCCAAAATTATTGGAGTTATTTTCTTAGATTTTAGGAAAGCTTTTGATGTAGTTAATCATGAAATTTTACTGAAGAAACTTTGAACATATGGGCTTGGTAACTGTTCACTTAAATGGTTCTCTTCATATCTTTCCGACCGTTATCAAAAGGTTTCTATAGGGCAATCTCTGTCAGGTCCACAGCACACCTATGTAGGGGTACCTCAAGGGTCAATTCCTGGACCGTTATTGTTCCTTATATTCATAAATGACCTTTTTCTGGTTATAAAAGATGATGTTGACTTTTTTGCAGATGATATCACTTGCCGGTCATAAACTGTCAACTATTGAATCAAGCTTACAAAGTGATCTTATGAATATTGAGAAATGGTGCCAAGTAAACAAAATGATCATTAATGGGGAGAAAACATAAGCTATAGTGATATCTACCAAACAGAAACAAACAAGATCTATTGATAATTTTGATCTCAACCTCATTTTGAATAACTCAAAATTAAAAATTGTCACTGAACAGAAACTTTTGGGTATCTTAGTGACTAATACTTTAAATTGGAACAAACATGTCGACCATGTATGCAATACTATATGGGGCCATTCTAGTTCTGAAATCCAGACAAGAATGCTCAAGCTCCAGAAGAAATCTGCAAGATATATACTTGATGCGGATTACTCTCATCCAAGCAGAGGTCTCTTTAAAACACTAAAATGGTTACCTTTCATCAACAGAGTTCAATTCAATACTGCTATCTTAATGTATAAATCTGTCAATGGACAGGGCCTAATGTACCTGAAAAATATGTTTCAGTTCTGCTCAGATCAACATAGTCACCTTACAAGATCAATTACATCACTAAATTTGGTTCCTCCACCAATCAAAATCCAGCTATTTAAACACTCGTTCACTTACCAAGGCATAGTAATATGGAATTCCTTATCGTTGAATATGAAAATGGCACCATCTCTCTCAATATGCAAGAGACTTTTAAACCTAGAGGAACAATTTTCAACTCCGTGGCCCGAAGCATGACAAGTATAATCCTTAAATCGGAGGGCCACAGCGAAAATCAAATCCTGTATTTGACTGTGCTTCCCTTGTGAAATAAAGATTATTATTATTATTATTATTATTATTATTATTATTATTATTAACTGGAAACTTCATGAGCACCCTATTTTTCAATGTGAACTCAATATATTGATGTAATTAAATTAGGCATTAACTCCTTACACAATGGCATGGGAATTACATTGAGGTTAAAAGAAACTTCAATTTTATGCTTGAAATTGACATTTTAACCTTTGCGTGTCCTGAGGGGTAATTTTTGAGGATTATTATTTAGGTGTGACGATGTTCATATAGTCAATATTTCATATACTGTAGAATGGCAAATTTTTCTGTGTGACAAATTTCCCTAATTTCTCATTTTTGGGTGTTTCCATACTAATATTTCCTAAAAGAGAACATGTGTTTTTTCCGTTTCTAATTTTCCCGTTTTATGTAGACCTTTAATTTTAGTATACCAGAGAGTAAATATTAATGGGTACCTGTGCGTGGCTACGTGCATGGCCTCAATTGCAGCAACGCACGTGGTGATGGGGCTATAACCAGTCTATAACCAGGCGTGCAGATATAGATCAACGGCGATGTAATCTGTGAAGTGGCACATAGTTGAGCAGCAGTCACAGCATGATCAGTGGTCGTCCAGTGCAATTAGCGCTTGTTCCCCGCCACATGTGGATTGCAATGAGTGATGACTTTTACCACTCTGAGTAAACGCTGGTCAGACACTTCAGAGATAAAGCTGGGCCAGTCTATTTAACTAAGGTCAGAATTTTCTGTGTTTATTAAGTCTGGACATGAACTGTATAGATTTTTCCTGTGTTAATTATTCCCATTTGATAGCATTCGGGAAAAAACAGGAAAATAAAACACACAGAAAAATTTGCCATTCTACAGTAGTCAAAAGAAAAAAGTATAGCTATCAGGGTATGGAAATTTCTAAACATATAATTTAATTTATTTCACTTCAATATAAATACCATTACGTTAACTATGGATAATATGCCTAAAATAAATACATGTTTGTGGTTGTAATTTATGTATAAATTTGTGTACTTCCTTGAAAATTAGGAAACCCGAAAATTTTAGGATTGCCAATTTTAGACACCCAGTTTCTAGACTCCAGTAATATATGCAACAATGGCACGTCCCAACAATCGAAAACAAAACTGGTGCGGGCATCCTTAAGTTTAGACACAGTTTCCGAGGTTAAGGCCAAGGTTATAAACGGATCTCTCTGATTTGCGATGACGTCACTTGTGTAACCTACCTGGACTGATTAAAATCAAACTTACATATCATTATCAGTGGGAAATGTAAACAGATTACCATCTTTTTTCTCTTATTCAACATCTTGGTTTTCTCCATGTCATCCTGTCTCGTTCATGCCAATTCGTTACTCTATCCGACCATGTTGCTTACCCCTCGCATGTCTTGAATAATCGTGCTAGGGGCATGACAATTTCAATAAAAATAAGGCTTCTTTTAGACCTGTGTTAAAGTGCTCAGAACCAACGACGGTAATCTTCCTAATGGTAAGATCATGAATAAGTTTAAAAAGATATTGCCCTGAATTTATAAGGATAACCTGAATTTTCTGGCACTTTAACCTATAAATCTAATCTTAGCAACTTTCAAATTGTACATGCAAGATTGAATGCATACTAGATGGCCTCTTGTTAGCTGCTTCATATAATTTGTGATACTTCATATTGATTCTTGTTAACTTCCCAACCACTGTGTTATGTTCGTGTTGGCTTCGCACATAGGCGTAGTTGATTGTATGGTCATTGTGTTGGCTTCATCTAATATATTAATACGGAGTTTCGGGGACGGTTGACTCCCTTTTTAGAGGAGCATGTGCCGTTTGACAAGGGTTTGACCCCTGCAGTTTGTTCCTGCATGGCCGTTTTCGTCAGTCGGCACGAAAGGGTTACGTTAATTACGTTCCTTCTCCCGTAAGACTCAAATTTAATGGGGAAAGAATTTGGAGTAGAGAGTACGTCATCGGCCGACATCTTTGACTTACAGCGAATTGACTTTGATGAAATATTTGTCTATACAAATATCGAATAGCAAGTTAGGGTAATGGTTAGGCATGTTAGCATGCTGAATTGTAGAGCAGTCGGACCCGGATCGAATCTCGACGAAGCTGCGGGAAAAGAGTTTTTTTATTCACTGCTGTTTTCCTATGTTTCGGATGGCACTCTATGCCGTATATCCAGTCACCTAAAAACACTCACCTTTACCATTGTAAAAATAACTGCCGACTTGAAATGATTAATGCTATTTATAGTAACAATTTAAGTTTATAGTTTTTTTGGTGGAATGTGTGAATGCAATATATTTGGTTTGGTATTTAACACACACACACATACACACACACTCTTGGTTGTTCAAGTTCATCATTGCTATTTATATGTATGTTTTATTATGTAAAACATGAATCTATATAATATCTTAGGGTAATTCATTTTACCCTTTACCCATCCAGAATATATCAAAGGTTGTTAAGTTAACCCATTCTTGGCCAATGCACCTTAAGATAATGCATTTAACACTTTGCCACCCAGAATCAGTAAAGGGTTATCTTATTAACATATGTATGGTCAGAGCACCTGAAGAGCATTCATTTAACCCTTTTACCACCGAGAGTACATTAAAGGTTCTTAAGTTAACTCATTCATGACCAATGCACCTTCGAACAAATCATTTAACCTTTTGCAACCCAGAATATGTTAAGGGTTATTTGATTTACCCATTCATGGCAAGCGCACATAATGACCATTCATTTACCCTCGAAGAATATATTAAAGGTTGCCAAGTTAACTCATTCATGACCAGAGCATCATAATGCTATTCATTTAACCCTTTATCACCTATAATTAGTTAAGGGTTATTTTATTAGCCCATTCATGGCCAATGCATCTAAATATTATTCATTTAACCGTTTGCAACCCAGGATACGTTAAAGGTTATTTAATTAACCTATTCATGGCCAGAGGACCTGATCACTAATTATTCAACCTTTTGCCACCAGAAATTAGTTAAGGGTTATTTTATTAACCCATCTATTGTCAGAGCACCCGATGACAATTCATTTGACCCTTTACCCACCAAGAATATATCAAAGGTTATTAAGTTAACCCATTCACAACAAATGCACCTAAATATCCATCGTTTAATCTTTTGCAACCCAGGAAATGTTTTAAGGGTTATTGAATAAACCCATCCATGGCCAGAGCACACGATGACCATTTATTTAACCCTTAACCCACCAAGAATATATCAAAAGTTGCTTTGCCTCTGCCGCGCATGATTGAGTATGACTTAAAAGTTGTTAAATTAACTTAAACCTTAGTTTATTCATTTAACCCTTTATATGCCATGCTGAATTAGTTAAGTTTTTTTTAACCCATTCATGGCCAGGGAACCTTAGAATTCATTTAACCACCTATTATTTAAGGATTATTTTATTATTGTATTAATCAAATGTATGTGTTCCAATGGAAAATGTTATAAACATGATTTATTAAAATGAATATTAAAATGAATTATTGAAAAAAGTCAAGATGCACACACACAAACACAAGTGTTTGTTTCTTTTTCAAGTTGATCATTGCTATTATATGAATGTAATATGTAGAGCATGAAGGTAAGTACATATTATTTTCATCAGAAAATGGTTTACTAATCCATTCATAGCCAGTGAACCTTAAGATCACTCATTCAACCCTGAGCAATGCCAATGGTTCAGTAAGGGTTCTAATATTTTGAGTGGTGAAGGTAGTTTGATTGAGTTTTGTTTTATTCTCTGCCTCTTTACTCACTGCGCATGAATGAGTATGACTGAGAATCCAAAACCATGCAGCGCACAGGGAGCTGCTAGTGTTTAATGGTTGACTGGCAACAAAACTATTTGACGGGTTCTCTTTCATTAACCATGTATCTGGAATAGAGATAATCATGGTGTTAACAAGTATTTAGGTGATCTAGTCAAGGAACTTATACATGTATGGTGTTGGTAACAGAGCAAACATTTTATTTTGCCCTTTACCAAAAGTCCTATGTCCAAGAGGTGTCCTATTTGCACCCTGTCTGTAATTCAAGATAATTCTTTGTTTTGGGAATCCACTTCAAAAGTTGTAGAAGTTTTAGATAGCAGTAGGTTGAATGATTCATATGATGTGACAGTAAGTGATTTTAGTGGAGTTGGTCAAAGAATAATTGTTTTACCATTTGCATAGTAAATTTTGGTAAATTTCACCATTTGCATCCTGTGGCCACATGCCTGTGCTGTGGCTCCCTGTTAAATACCCTGTTTCAGTTATTCTAATGACATAAAGTATGATTCCAAATGTTTGTGTCCATATTTAAGTACTTTTCCCGGGCAGCACAAAAGGCATTTGCACTTTCTTTGCTTATTTTTTCGCATGCATTGCATTTAAAAAAAGATTGCAACCTTTTCCAAATAATCATTTCTTGTTACATTTCCAGCATGGTTCATATCAATGGACAGATGGAAATCCACTCGTGTATGAGGAATGGCACAACCCAGAACAACATGGTCCAGTGCCTAGAGACTTGAAAGATGTAATATCAGAAATTCAACAGCAACCGATTCCAGACAAGGGTTATCAGTGTACAATTATGTTTCCAGAACATGGTAGGAAGTGGGCAAGATGGGCAAAGATTCCATGTCACTACCCCCTAGCATTATCAGCATTTATATGTAAGCAGCCTGCACTTTCATCAGACAGAGAGGTAAATTGCAAAAAGATTGAGATCAAAGAAAAACAAGAAGGCCTAAGATCACATATTTCAAGTTCTATTAAAAATGATTCAGAATTGATTATGCATCGCATATTCTGCCCAGGAGGCTGGACATATTGGGAGGGTTTATGTGTAAGTATGTTTTCTCAGTCACAATTTAAGCCGCTTCAATGGTCAGATGCTAACTTGATTTGCAAGTCCAAAGACGCAACAATATTCACACTATATAACCACAGTTATTGGTTTCCAGCATTGACATCATTGTTGAAGAGATGGAAACATTACCCACAATATGGACAGATTTGGATATCTTCTAATGATACACAAGAATCCCTCACACTTTGCCCTATTCTCAGTGTTTATGAAGATAAAAGTGGTGATACCAGATTATTGTTAGAAAGAGTGTCATGTCGGGTTGATTATGCTTATGATAAATACCAGGATAGTGAAACAAAAGTATATGATTATCCAACACACTCTTATAGTGTTAAGCCACTATTACCAAAGCCTTGGAATGTACTCTGTCAAAAGTATGTTTCTCAATCTGAAAGGCAGAAATGTACACTATTCCAATTTCAGTGTGCTGATAGGGTATGCATATCTATAGACAGCATCTGTGATGGTGCATCTGACTGCCTAAACGGAGAGGATGAACTTAACTGTTCCTGTGGTTTTGGTTTCTACAGATGTGATAATAAGTGTATTTCTTTGTCTAGGTATTGTGATTATCAAAGAGATTGTGATGATAGCTCTGATGAAAATAACTGCGTATTCCCAGAATGTT
Organism: Maea johnstoni; assembly: GCA_963942565.1. Lineage (NCBI taxonomy): Eukaryota > Metazoa > Annelida > Polychaeta > Spionida > Magelonidae > Maea > Maea johnstoni. Next base: position 12,411,176 of record OZ012689.1, on the reverse strand, counting down.
CTGATAGTGAATATCAATGTAGAAACAAGGAATGTATTCCTAGTGACAAAAGGTGTGATTTTGCGCAAGATTGTTTTGATGGCACTGATGAAACTGAGTGTGATTGGAATTATGAGTGTCACAAAGAACCATATGTCTCATCTGGATACACTTGGACGTTATACGAAATATTAGGGCTAACTAGAATAACTATTGGCAAGGGAATAATGTGTTATTCAGGCAAATGTATACCTGTATCCAAATTAAGAGATCTGAGAGCTGACTGTGATGGTCTCAGTGCAGAGGATGAGTTTCTCACTATAGCGGAAACAGTTCCTGGAAGATTACTCCTTAGAAAAAAAGGATACCCCCATGATAGGGGCTTTGAAAATGGAATACTATTCTGCAAATCGTCTGACTCTGTAAGGTGTTTACCCTCTCATACTAAGTGTTTTAAAAGGCACCATGCATGCATCTACGACCATAACCAGTTGGGAGATGTGGCATCATGCCGAAATTTAGAACATTTAAAGAATTGTGAAGATCATGAATGCCCAGGCATGGTAAAGTGCCCTAACTCATATTGTATTCCACACCGAAAACTTTGTGATGGAGTGTGGGACTGTATTGGGGGATTTGATGAAAAGAATTGTAAAACTTATACTTGTCCAGGGTTGTTCAGATGCAAGGATGAAAAACGGTGCTTAGACCAATTTGAGGTGTGTGATGGTGTGGTCCATTGCAAAACCTCAAAGGATGATGAAAAGTTTTGCCTGTATGACAAACATATATGTCCTAGGAACTGTAATTGCTTTGGAAATTCAATTAATTGTTCGATATCCCAATATGTTGGGTTGCCATTGATTTCAAACCAAACCCGAAGTCTAGACATTTCTCAGAGTAACTTTATAATAACCCCCCAGTCATTCTTAAAGTTGTGGTTCTTGGTAAGATTGAATGTATCTAAGTGTGGTATCTCTGAATTAGAATCTGGTTCCTTTGCCCACCTTTTTAACCTTATAGAATTAGATTTAAGTAAAAACAACATTTCTCATTTAGTAAATGGTACCTTTCTTTATCTCGGCAACATTCGCAAACTCCATCTCCATGGTAATCGTATCATGCAAATAGCATCAGGCACCTTTAATGGATTATCTAAATTACAGTATTTAGATTTATCTCATCAGCACCTGATAACTTTAAAGGGTGACACCTTTGATGGCTTGATATCTCTTTTGACTTTAGATCTTAGTATGAACTCTCTATTTCAAATTGAAGAAAATTCTTTTAGAGGGTTGCCAGTGCTTCATGTGCTACACATAAATGGAAACAAAATTAGAAATATAGCCAAAAATAGCTTATCTGTAGGAAGTCTCAATAATCTAAGCACAGATGCGTACAGGTTCTGTTGTTTATCGAATGCAACAAAATGCTCTCCAAAACCTGATGAATTCTCCTCCTGTGATGACCTTCTTGCTAATAAAACGTTGCAGATAGCTATTTGGATTCTTGGAGCAATGGCATTATTAGGTAATGTATTTGTTATCATTTGGCGTTGTGTAAAAAAAAAGTCCAATCATCATTCATCTTTGTTAATCATTAATCTTAGTATTTCTGATTTTCTCATGGGTGTTTATCTCATAATTATAGCTGCAATGGATCAGTGGTATAGAGGAGTGTATATCATGCATGAGGAAGAATGGCGCACAAGTCTTTTCTGTCAGTTGGCAGGTATGATTGCTACGCTATCAAGTGAAATGTCAGTATTCACTATGGTTGTAATGACATTAGACAGAGTTAAGGCAATCATTTTCCCTTTTAAATTTCCAAGTATAAGTTTGACTTCAAAGTCATCTTTGATAATTTGTACCTGTGGTTGGGTCACCTGTTTAGTGCTTAGCATAGCCCCAATGTTTGATGGAAACTACTTTACAAACTTTTATGGCCAATCAGGAGTTTGCCTTCCTTTTACTTTGAGAAATACTAAAAGTCCTGGTTGGGAGTATGCGATGTTTATATTCATTATTTTGAATGGCATTGCTTTCATTGTCATAGGTGGTGGATATCTATCAATATATTGCAGCACTAGATTAACACGTGAAGCATCAGGCAGGTCATCCTCAGACTCTGATACACGGTTGCTGAGAAACATATCCCTGATTATCATGTCTGATTGCCTGTGCTGGATGCCAATAATCATACTAAGTTGTATGGCTTTGAATGGTGTATTTATTCCACCAGTCATATCAGCATGGGTAGCAGTATTTATATTGCCACTAAATTCTGCCTTGAATCCTTTCCTATACACATTTTCATTAATTAAATTGGCCTCTGCTTCAAGTACGAAAACTAGGTCTGACACTTAGATGACGGCTTTGTAACGAAGTCCAAACAACTATCATCTACATGTAGTTAAGGTATTTGCATTTTCATATATATTCTACCTAGCCAGTTGCTGATCATGACCTAGAACTGGTCGTCTAAGTCATGACTAGCTAAATTTGTTAAGGCATTTTGTCGTACCCATAAAGAATTTCTTTTGGCCTGCCAACTCCCCTGCATACAATGAACGGGGAATTGTATTTAACATAAGAGAAAGGGACTTGAGGAGGGGGTGCATATTATCTAGGGGTGCGGGGTGTACACAGGGTAATTTGGTACTTCGATAGATAGATAGATAGATATAGATATTGTGGCACATTATATTTGCACATGTGTGTCATTATTAGATAAATTATGATATTATTATATTTGACTTTTTTGGTGTATTTAGGTAATATGCTTGATTTCAAACCAAATCCGAAGTACTGTATAGTTAATACCATATATATATAATGGTCATGTGTGCACCTTATATGATGTACGGTAGTACTTCTGGTGTTGTCTGTTAATTTGTAATCATATTGTACATCAGCTTATCAGAGCACATTTGTATATAGGTTAACTATTTCACTGTGGCTTTCTTTCTATTGTACTTAAAATGTTGTGGGAGTGTGTATTATTACCCAGCGGTATTGTTATTGTGTAAACTGTGGGGATATCTGGTGTAGAAAGTTTGAATTCGCTATGGAAAATTACCAGTAGGCTTAGGGAGTGCTGTGACCAGTTACATTTGAAAGGTTGGAGTGTCTATCTGATTGTTGATGTAATTATGTAGTATATGTAATTTGGTATGTATATTTGTTAATGGTAGAGCTGCACTCACCACTCACGAATTCGAGTGGCTGGAGCATTGGGGCAGGCTCGCCGAGTTCAAGCTGAAGTGGTTGGCTCGTGAGCTCATTTATATTGGGAACACAAACGTAACACACAGCACCTAACACACCTTATAACTGCTTATTGCTGTCATGTATTGTTTACAATCTCCAATGTATACAAGCAGTGTTGAGTGTTACACTGGCCTTTGTACCTCGTCACCACATTTTAAAATGAAATAAACATGTCAATGTTAATTAATCTCCACTAGTAAGTATCTTAATGGGATGGTAAATGAGTATTCTTTTGGGAAATCCGCGTGTCCGTGAGAACATGAGCTCTCGAGTCAAAATGGTGGTAAGCTCATGAGTTGATCTGCCTACCCGAGTGCAACTCTAGTTAATAGTATGTTGTTCATAGCTTAACCAGTCAATATAAGTCTAAATATCAACCTATTGTTATAAATGTATATGTTGCTAGTGTTTATGGATATTTGCTACGGTGTCATTTCAGTCATATGTACTTCTGGTGTGTTTTCTTTATGTTTCAGTGATTGTGTAGTGATGTTGCTGTCTTAGATCTGTAATAAAGGTTGCAAAAGGAACAATATCGCTTTGTTATGTGCAATCTTTCTATATATTTACATATATATATTATATACATATATTGTATGTATATATATATGTATATATATGTATGTATATATATATATATATACATATATATGTAATATATATATATATATATATATATATATATATATGTATATATATGTATATATATATATATATATATATATAGGTTACTTAATGGTTGTGGGTGTGATATGGTTTTTATCGCAAGTGGCTGTGTGGTAGAAGCCAATAAACAATGCAACAACAAAGGCATGTTTAGAGTTACAGGTATTTTATTCAGATTGGACATGATTTAACATTTTTGAACTAATACAGACCCAGCTTCAAGCTATCTATAAATAGGGTACATTGCTAGGTCACCAGACATGAAATAACTGTACAGAAGAAGTCACATTTTCATTGCTGTTTTCGCTGCTGCAGGTTAGTGTTGCTTGTTGTAGAAAAATTCCATTTTTCTGACAGAGAGATAGTAAAATACAAGGGTACCACTGACAACTAACAGACACATTATGCAATAAGTGCTACATCTAAAATCCTTACAAAATACATCTCCAACTCTTCCTCCTCATCATCCTCTTCAGCTTGGAAATAAATTAGTTTCCCCACATACAAAATCCTACAAGACTATATAGCAAGCAGTCCAGTGGCAAAATCGTTCCGCCTGAAAATTTTATTTGTGTAATGTTACATTTTTTTCATCAGTATAATCTTGTGTTATGCTGGTCCATTGGATCCTACATGCTTAAGGTGAGATATACGCCTTAACCCTTATGCTTCTTGTGGCTAATATGGCCAATGCAAAATGATGCAAAAGACATGAAAAATAACTGAGACTCTAGCATGGGTACTATTTCTGACAGTACTCAGTGAGAGCTATCCAATGAATACCAACATGACAGGGTTTAGAAGCTTTTCAAATATATTTGCATCCTTGTGCTTTGGACAAAAGTAGCCTTAGCATTTGAAGGGTTAAGATGTTTGCTAGTAAAACAGCTAAGCATAAAGATGTCATAAGGGTCATTTTCAGTTCTGAAAAACTCCATCCAAATAATTACATACTCTAGATTCATGAGACAACTTGGGAAAAGAAGCAACAGGGGAAATACACTCTATACAAAAACTTAATCACAAATCAAAATATATTGCTGAATATTTTGCAAAAGCTAATTCAGTATGGAACAGCTCTGCCACTGGAGTTTGCCCAGGATTGTTTGAAAAAGGGATTGTTCCAACAAAGTTTTGTCAGATATTTTGTTCTCTTGACCCTTTGTCTTATCTTGATTTAAACAATACTACCATGAATTCTCAGCAATTTAGACCACCCTAGGAAGTTGAGCGACTAAAATTACTAGCAAAATAGTTATTGTGAAATCTGGGCCGTCCTCGACCTATGGCAGGCCACACCTTTCTATGGCAGGTTGCACATTTCACAGAAAATGGACCACCCTGTAAATTTTGTGCTGTTACATGGTCCACCCATAAAAATTGTAATTATCAAAAAAAGTGTCCCAAATTACTGAGAACTTACGGTGCTGGTTTTGGAGGGATATGCTCTGCCTTCTTCCCTGTTGTTAAGTTTCTTACACTCACACTAGAGGGAGGCATTTTACTACAGAATCTTAATGTGGAAAATGCCTATCAACAAGGAAGAAAGTCCAGGACATTTTTGCATTTTCCATTCCAACAAAGAATCCTTAAATTATCTACAAATTACGTAATACAAATACTTTTCACAAAAATTGCCAGAAGCATATGTGATTGATCATTTCAATCAATATGTCTTGAGCATTTAACACAACTTAAGCGTACAGCTCTTAATTTACGGGTAGTGTGTGAATTTGATAAAACGTCCTCTACAAGTCTGCTCCTATGCTGGTATCACATCAAGAATTGCCTGAAGGAAATCCAAGACATGTGTTTAAGTCAAACAGTCTTAAGGGCAGTCAGGGCCATCTTTAGAAACTATAAATCTTGGGCCACATAGCCAGCACATAGCATTTAACCCATTAAAGCTTACAAGTTCCTACATAAGTTGTCGTCTGGATCTAAGATACTTTTAACAATGACTTTGGAATAAAGAAAAACTTTGCAAAATATTTGAAGGAGAGTTGTTGGCAATGTTAAGATCAACATTTCTCAATCAAATGTTTTCATAACTATGCGTTTTCCTGCAAGATTACATTAAAATTGTCAGGCTGCTTTAGGTCACTGTGAGCATTAATGGGTTAATTAGGCCACATAAACATAATTTTGGCCCAAGAAGTGGAGAAAACGTAAAAACACAAAGAAAAAAAACAACAAATCAAAACGAATCACAGACAGACTTTTTGATATTTAGTATCTGAAAAAGAATTTTGAAGAGCATCAGTTTCAACAGGTGTTATAAAAAGATGCAGACTTATAAATACTACTTTAAAGCTCAAATTATGTACATAACTGAATGCTGAACTTATAGGGCAGGTCACACATGAGGGCTAAACTTAAGTATTACCTTAAAAACGGTCATTGAAGCAACCAGCACTTAGATAATAATTCAGTACATTCTTATTTATTACCTTGCCAACGGTCATTGTAGCAACCAGCACTAAGATAATAATTCAGTACATGTTCTTGTTAATTACCTTAACGACGGTCATTATAGCAACCAGCACTAAGATAATAATTCAGTACATGTTCTTGTTAATTACCTTAACGACGGTCATAATAGCAACCAGCACTAAGATAATAATTCAGTACTTTCTTATTTATTACCTTGCCAACGGTCATTATAGCAACCAGCACTAAGATAATAATTCAGTACATGTACTTGTTAATTACCTTAACGACGGTCATTATAGCAACCAGCACTAAGATAATAATTCAGTACATGTTCTTGTTCATTACCTTAACGACGGTCATTATAGCAACCAGCACTAAGATAATAATTCAGTACATGTACTTGTTAATTACCTTAACGACGGTCATTATAGCAACCAGCACTAAGATAATAATTCAGTACATGTACTTGTTAATTACCTTAACGACGGTCATTATAGCAACCAGCACTAAGATAATAATTCAGTACATGTTCTTGTTAATTACCTTAACGACGGTCATTATAGCAACCAGCACTAAGATAATAATTCAGTACATGTTCTTGTTAATTACCTTAACGACGGTCATTATAGCAACCAGCACTAAGATAATAATTCAGTACGTTCTTATTAATTACCTTGCCAACGGTCATTGTAGAAACCAGCACTAAGATACTTGTTCAGTACATGTTCTTATTTATTACCTTAACAATGGTCATTGTAGCAACCAGAACTAAGATAATAATTCAGTACATGTAGTAGTATGTAAATCTTGTATGTAAATCACCAACTAGGTAAAATACACACTAGAACAGAAAGAGGCCCTCTGTTCAACACCATCTGGGGACCTGAGTCAGCCTCCATTGAAATACAAGACCAGCAATTGGGTCAATCTGGCCTCACCATGGTACAAATAATAAATAACACTTTCTTCATCCTAGTCATGTAGAACTATCCTTGGTAAACTGTGACCGTCATCAGTGGGACACGGGCAGTAAACAGAAATATACACAGGGATTCTGTTTTGACTACCTGTGTCTCAATGATGATCTCTTTTCAAAACTGCCAACTGTAACCCTTATGCTGCTGGTGGCTAATTTGGCCAATACAAAATGATGCATAAAAACTGAAAAATTATTGAAACCCTGGCACATGGGTACTCATCTGAGAGTACTCAACGAGAGCATTCCAATGAATACCAACATGACAGGGTTTAGATGGTTTTCAAAAATCTTTGCATCCTTGTGCTTTGGGCGAAAGTAGCCTCAGCATTGGAAGGGTTAAATTGCAGGCATCCAAGTCGCTCGACATCCAGACAAATACATTGGCTATGAAGCATGATTTCAATATTCCAATTTTCTGCAGAACAGTTATACAGGAAATATCTACAGAAATAAATGATCATAACCAAAATATAGCTAAATTCTGTTAGGTACTTGGTGATAGTCTGAGTGAGACTTGGATACAAGGCTCTCTCTATGGGTAGATGCCATACCTTAGTTCACAAAACACATACTCATCATCATCATCATCATCATCGCAACCAAAGACATGTCACAAACAGCGCTAGCTCCATTCACACAGAAAATGCCACTAAGAGTTCCGCTTAAGGTAACTGTAATTCTCCAACTCCAATCAGCAACAACAATCAATTGGAAACTAGATATCCTTTAGTAAATGTCTGGATATCCGTTATTTTGGAGAACCACTTCCTACTGAGTGAATATTCCAGCTGATGATTATGAGGTAATCCATACCCTTTAGTAAACATCTGTATATCCGTCTTTCTGGAGTCCCACTTCCTATTGTTTGAGAATTCCAGCTGATGATTATGAGGTAATCCATACCCTTTAGCAGCTTGTCACTCCCAATGGATGAGAAACGATTGTCCCTCACACGAAATACCAACATTCAATCATTATGATGTTCAAAAAAATCATTCATTCTCTTCCAACAGTGGTGTTGTTTGATTAATTAGGAATTCCTGTAGAAAGCGCCCTCCTTAACTCTAATGCTCCATTCAAGATGATGTTGGGGAAAAAGGTCCTCTCCCCAAACTTGCCAAGTTGTGGAATTCACCAGTATCTTATTGGACTTTGTCGAGAGACTTTGCTGTGATGTAGCCTGGGATTTCATCAGGTGGATAGGAGTAGCAGCACATCAGTGGCTCATAGGACCTTGTAAAGAGACTGCTGCTGCAACTGCTACTGCAACTGCTGCTGCAACTGCTGCTGCAACTACTGCTGTGGCTGCTGCAACTGCTACTGCAGATACTGCTGCAACTGCAACTGCTGCTGCTACTGCTGTAACTGCTGCTGCTGCTTCTGCTCCTGCTGCTGTTTCTACTGCTGCAGCTGCTGCTGTTTCTTCTGCTGCAGCTGCTGCCTGAAGACTTCCAGCTGATCACCCTGAACGCCACAGCACACTAGCTCACTGCCATCTAACACACTCCTCTTCCTCCTCTTCTTTATACAATGGGAGTCTGAAAAACACAAAGGAAAATGCCTGTCAAGAGTAATCCAACCTGCTGGTGGCTAATTTTGCCAATACAAAATAAAGCAAAACAGCTGGAAAATTACTGAAACCCTGGCACATGCGTACTCATCTGAGAGTACTCAGTGAGAGCTATCATGATACCAACATGGCAGGGTTTAGATGAATTTCAAATATCTTTGCATCCTTGCGCTTGGGCCGAAAGTAGCCTCAGCACTGGAAGGGTTAAGTATTCTGTGTTAGCATGATTTCGGTACCTAATAAAATAGTCAAGACTTCATATTTGTATAGTTAGCATATTTGTATAGAAAAGACCAGAATGAAAAAAAAAATTGGTGTTTGTATTAGTACAAGGTTGCTGTCCCAATGTCCTTTTGTGATGTGGAAGATACGTCTTGCTTATTTAGTGTTAGCACAATATACAGTATCTGGAACTCTTATGAAGTGGAAATGTAACTTACGCTATTTGGGTCGAATATGTTGGGTACTCCTCGGGAGGAAGCCTCGGTTTCACTATTTACACTGGTGGGTGTGCGAGGCGTCGTCCGTGGCCGGGACAACGAACGTGGGTTGGAGTTTGTGCTCGAGGGACTTGGGAAGCTAGGCCGACATATTGGGGGGATATCTGCAATCAAAAAGTAAGTCACATCTGAGAGAAGTAGACAGGGAGTGGGCACTGGTCATGAATCATCAAATTTCGCTGCCTCTCACTATCTGACCAAGATAGGATGACATCCCCCAGCCAGCCAGTGCATGCTTACTGCACAGATCATGTGACCAATACAACCCGAGGCGCAGATGCCGTAGAGGCTAGCATGCAGTACCTATGGGGTTGCGGATCAAGGGGATGTATTTCTCTGGTCACATACAGGGCTCGATATTTAGGCTAGCCCCATAGCCTAACTAGTTATTGAAAGTCAGGGCTAGTAAGTTCTACAAGTGAGTAGCCCCAAGGGGCTAGATAGAATTAGGATATCAGCGACTAAAGAAGTATGAGGCCCTCCCCTGGCTCTCCATAACTGGAGTATAATAAAAATCAATTCAACACCGTACACCGCATCCTTTTTCATGTTTGCAACAGAGGCTAAGGGTAGGTCACTATTTGAAAATTTTGTTATTGATATTGAAACAAAGGTTGTTGCCATAACTTGCACATTTTATGTCATCAAATTTCAGGGCTAGTGAAATTTGCAGTAACTAGCCCTGTTGGGCTTATGAAGTTTTTTCTTAATGTTGAGCCCTGACATACTAACAATACTTAAACCCAAACAACTGACAGTGGAACCTGTCATTTGCAATCAGATAGTTAGTCACAACGTATTCAATTATACCTGTTACCATTACAATTCTAACTGAGACATTCTACTGCATTCCTCTGATTACGCGCACAGAAAACAAATAAATGCATACCCCTTTCTTATGAAATATGTTGGAAGGGGCAATTTTCTTGGGAAATTATTCTTATTCATTCTTCCATTTCTAATTCATCAATGTTTTTGTCAATAATATTAATATTTCAAGATTAAAAAAATGTTTTGATAACAGTTCCCACTCTATATCCTTAATTGCTCTCAAGCAAGGACGTGACAGTTTAGTTAAACTCTCGGTCATCTAGGGAAAAAGCTACAACCTAGTTTTCTGGCAAGATATACTTTTCTCATTATGTGTTCATAAAAATTTACTTAAATAGCATTGGGTTTTAAGGCACTTGACTAGGGCCGATAATCCCCTTTTGTTACTATCACAACCTGAATGGTTCACACTACAAAAGTACAACTCTATCATTTGTTTGAGTTGGGTGGTACATTCCTGTATTTACCTGCCAAAATTGTGAGAAAGAAACTTGATAACTCGAGATTTATTAGTGTGTATGTAAAGCTTACCATTTTTGGGGAAGGATGGCCTAGTTTTGGCAGATGGAGGTCGTGTTCGCCTGTTTGGATCGCTTCCATATTTAGTTGCTGAAAGAATATGATAACAATGAAAGTTCTGATCACACGCAGAAGGACTAAAAATCATAATCAAAGTAAGAGAGAGAGAGAGAGAGAGAGAGAGAGAGAGAGAGAGAGAGAGAGAGAGAGAGAGAGAGAGAGAGAGAGAGAGAGAGAGTGTGTGTGTGTAAGAGAGAGTGTGTGTGTGTAAGAGAGAGAGAGAGAGAGAGAGAGAGAGAGGTTGAGAGAGAGAGAGAGGTTGAGAGAGAGAGAGAGAGAGAGAGAGAGAGAGAGAGAGAGAGAGAGAGAGAGAGAGAGAGAGAGAGAGAGAGAGAGAGAGAGAGAGAGAGAGAGAGAGAGAGAGAGAGAGAGAGAGAGAGAGAGGGGGGGGAGGAGGATAGAGAATGAGGAGGATAGAGAAAGAGAAACCTCAGATAGAAGTCATTAAACTGAATGATAGACAAAATGACATAATCTATGCACAGATATCTAATAAATATATAGGTGCATGTAAAATGTGGACAGATAAAGCTATGAAATTAAACTTAAACTTAAACTTAAAGAAACCAAATAAGCAGAAAAGAAAAAGGTGTTACATACTGTATTTTGGCCTACCTTGTTCCTTGAGCTGTTTTTTGCGCTCTGATTTTGGGTAGGGTCTGTGAACTACCTCGCTGAAGTTACTGTCTGTGCTGTATGGACTAGATGGTCTCTTTGCTCGCTCTCTATGCCTCTGCCGCCTCCTTTCTCGACGCTCTCTGTCCGCTGAGGGAGAAAAAGATATATCAGACATTGGAATGAGCTCTTTATATTAAGAAGGACTGACTTGTCGCCTCCTCTCTTGGCGCTCTCTGTCCGCTGAGGGAAAAAGATATATCAGACATTGGAATGAGCTCTTTATATTAAGAATGGAGGATGGAAGGACTGACTTGTCGCCTCCTCGCTTGGCGCTCTCTGTCCGCTGAGGGAGAAAAAGATATATCAGACATTGGAATGAGCTCTTTATAATAAGAATGGAGGATGGAAGGACTGACTTGTCGCCTCCTCGCTTGGCGCTCTCTGTCCGCTGAGGGAGAAAAAGATATATCAGACATTGGAATGAGCTCTTTATATTAAGAATGGAGGATGGAAGGACTGACTTGTCGCCTCCTCTCTTGGCGCTCTCTGTCCGCTGAGGGAGAAAAAGATATATCAGACATTGGAATGAGCTCTTTATATTAAGAATGGAGGATGGAAGGACTGACTTGTCGCCTCCTCTCTTGGCGCTCTCTGTCCGCTGAGGGAGAAAAAGATATATCAGACATTGGAATGAGCTCTTTATATTAAGAATGGAGGATGGAAGGACTGACTTGTCGCCTCCTCGCTTGGCGCTCTCTGTCCGCTGAGGGAGAAAAAGATATATCAGACATTGGAATGAGCTCTTTATAATAAGAATGGAGGATGGAAGGACTGACTTGTCGCCTCCTCGCTTGGCGCTCTCTGTCCGCTGAGGGAGAAAAAGATATATCAGACATTGGAATGAGCTCTTTATATTAAGAATGGAGGATGGAAGGACTGACTTGTCGCCTCCTCTCTTGGCGCTCTCTGTCCGCTGAGGGAGAAAAAGATATATCAGACATTGGAATGAGCTCTTTATATTAAGAATGGAGGATGGAAGGACTGACTTGTCGCCTCCTCTCTTGCCGCTCTCTGTCCGCTGAGGGAGAAAAAGATATATCAGACATTGAAATGAGCTCTTCAAGAATGGAGGATGGAAGGACTGACTTGTCGCCTCCCCTCTTGGCGCTCTCTGTCCGCTGAGGGAGAAAAAGATATATCAGACATTGGAATGAGCTCTTCAAGAATGGAGGATGGAAGGACTGACTTGTCGCCTCCTCTCTTGGCGCTCTCTGTCCGCTGAGGGAGAAAAAGATATATCAGACATTGGAATGAGCTCTTCAAGAATGGAGGATGGAAGGACTGACTTGTCGCCTCCTCTCTTGGCGCTCTCTCTGGCCTGGTACACCCCCCCCCCCCCCCCCCAACCAGAACTTGCAGACCAGTTTGTTATTTGACAGTTGTAAATATAGTGGCAGTAGAGCATTAGTACCGGGTACTCCGGTTTCCTCCACCAATTACAACTGGCTAGTCACAACCTAACCGCAATATGGCAGAAAAAGTGACGAAAAATTGAAATTGCAAGAGGGAGGTTGTATTATTATTATTATTATTATTATCATTATCATTATTTATCATTATTAATATTATTATCATTATTATTATTATTATTATTATTATTATTATTATTATTATTATTATTATTATTATTATTATTATTATTGTAATTATTATTATCATAGAGGTAGCACATACCTGCGTGGGGATCTGTGACAGTTGAACCGACCACCACCAGTCCCGACAGCTCTGCCGCTTTGGCCACCGCACTCGCAAAATCTGCCTCTGTAAAGAAAGATTCATCGCTGGAACTTGCTGCACTACAATCATTTGTGCTGCTGACGCTGCTATTGCTGTTATCCGTCACGCTGGCCCACGACGCGATCATGGATCCTGGAACGGAATAGAAATCTACATGGTCAACACACATAAGCCACACGGACACCAGACAGCCACAAGCATGCATGCAGGCAGGCGGGAGCACATGCCACCGAGCAGGGGCACCTGGGCAGTCAGAAGGAAATAAGGAAGGAAGGAATTTGTTTTCACATTGCTTTTAACAGCTTATCGTAAATTTTCGCAAATATAGGAAACTTTTTTTTTATTAATTACAATTTTTTTTTATTGATGGTGGCCGATGATTGCAGAAAATAGCAATCCAAGCTCAGACACCGTGGTCCAGATTCGCTGATAATATCAATAGGAACAAAAGCTAGATGGAAAATTGATCGCTAATTTTGTACACGTAGGTCATGTTGCGACATGTTAGAAACCCAGAACTGGGAGGAAATTCCCTTCTCTTCAAGAATAGTTCCAGGGGGTCTTTCAGTTGCAGAAGGACCGTAGACAGCCATCCACAATGCCACATATCTATATAGCAACCAAGCCAACCCGCTTATGGGAATCCAGTGTAGACTCAAACCAGCGAATTCACGCTTGGGAGCCAGGCATCGTAACCACTGTGTTGGGTTGATTATATTATGTCACTGAACAAGGCTGCATTAGGAAATTAGGAGTGGGCAGAATTTTATTGACCGAGAGTTTAAGTAGCCATTGGGGAAGAGATGTGGGGGGCAAACAGGGAAGGCAGCAGCACTAGGGGAGGGTGGAAAATGGCAGTGTAGCCCATGACTAAAGTTATGCCTCAGCAAAAATGGATTTATAAAACAGGTACTTTTTACATGCCGTTTTAAAGTGTAATAATAGGAAATTTGGTGATGAAAAACACTTATTTTCAAAATATTTCAATTAGGTAATGATTAAGACTATTTTCAAAAAACTTCAAAATTCTTATCAAAAACATTATACAGCTGCACTGAATTTGATGATGATGATTGTGCATTTAAGTGGATATTCACAACTACTACAAATACGATGCGCTCTCTTTAAATTTCTTATCAAAACATAATAAAGCTGCACCAACAGTTTGTAATTTGGTGATGATTGTGGATTGAAAGTGGATATTAATGACTAGTACAAATATGAAGCGCTCTCTTCTGAACTACAGTTGATCCAAGTGAGACCTTTTCTGTAAGCTAGGTGTGAGTGAACCAGGGTTGGTGGAGACAAGGAAAGGTTCAAATGGGCAACATAAAAGCTACATAAAACTACTAAGGAAAGGTCATAGTTCAAAGTAGTAAGCTGCCACTAGAGGTGTAACTAAACTAATGAAAAGAATGCCAGCTCCCTCCAAACAGGTAAAACACACACACACACACACACTTAGTTAGCGTCGGAATACATACATTATAGAGAGTGGTCACACATACATATAACACGTCAGTTAAAACACACACACACACACACACACACACGTAGTATCAGAATACAAAGAGAGTGGTCATACATACATATAATACGTCATTTAAAACACGCAGACACGCTTTTAGTTAGTATCATAATACAAAAAAGAGAGCTGTCACACATACATATAAACCAACATTTAAAACACACACTTAAGTTAGAGTCATGATACAAACAAGAGAATGGTCCACATACATATCAAACGTCAGTTAAAGTACGCACACACACACTCAGGCCCGTATGCGCGGCTCCTGCTTAGCAATTACTCAAGGCAAAGTGCTACTTTGGGTATGCACCGGCAATGCTTAGCGGTCGCTTAGTAACTACTCATGAGAGTAACTACTCATGAGAGTAGTTACTAAGCAATCGCTTAGTAACTACTCCCGTGAGTAGTTACTAAGCGACCGCTTAGCGTTGCTTTCTTATGAAAGTGCTACTTTCAGTATGCAGCACTGTGAGGAGTTCCTAAGCAGCCGCTGATAACAATAGAATGCTTAGCGGAGGTTGAGTAGTGATTGGGGTAAGCTAAAGTTGCACTTTCGAGAAAAAAAGTCTTCAAAACAAAAAGTAAAAGCACTAAAAACAAATCAAACACTCCTAGGTGATCATTTTGAGAATAAAGATGAAGGATGGCCTACAAAAACCAATGCTAGAAGTCACAGTTTACAAGAAATATCTTCTATTCTCAATGCAAATTACACTTATTACAGGTTTTATTTTGTCTGGACTAAAATTCTAGCTGCAGCAGATATGGATGAAGCAATGATTACTATGCAGCATTTCTGTAATGGCTTACAACAAGCAATTCTATAATTATGTGAGATGAAATAAGATGATATAATCTATTTGAAATAGAAATAGAATTTTCAACATGCCTGATTATAAGTCCATTTATTGTGAAAATATCTTTTGGTCTATTTCTGTTTAAACTTTCACCTTGAAAAATGATATTTGGAGCTGAAACACCTATGTTAATTTAACTGAAGAAAAAGCATGAAATTGAGGAATAAGCATCCAATATTACGTTAAGATACTTTTAATTGGGCTAGATATAACCAAAATTATCCAGCTATTTATGATGCTGAAGACAATAATTGCTTAAGGTTGTACAAAACTTTTAGAAATTTCAGGTTTAATGTTCCTGAAACTTAGCTAGAGTAGAGAACAAAACTCATTGATCTTCAAATAACCTTTATTCATGGGCAAATTTACCTTTCACAGATTTTTGAAAAAATACTGCAATTCAAGTTATGAAAATCTCATTCTCCAAAACTGGTTTCTGTCTTTGCTAAACTTATCCCCGCAGAGATACTGTCACTGCTTGGAAATACTGCTCTGCCATGGTGCCATGGTATATATAGGAATTATGGGGCACTATCAAGGAATTCAAGAAACAAGTTTTTAATCCAAAACTGGTATGAGAAACGAATTTTGGTTAACAAAAAATGACCTTCTCCCATGGATAGATCTCAGTAAACATTAAGTAGTAAATAAATGCACAGTTTGTTTGTCATAGCTAAGTGCATTAACCCGTTTATGCTGGTAACTGCAAAAAACAGGCCTACTATTTCAGTGACAACTTATAGACCAGAGCATTTTAGGCAAATATTTGAAGGAAGGAATATAATAAGCATAACACAGCCAACAACCCTACTTTAAATAATTACTGAATAGATACTGCATTCGAAAATTATCTTCACACGTAAGATGGATCCAGATTTATCATTAATGCATTTATTAATGTTATTAAAATCTAGATAGAAATCATGAAGAAAATTAAACAAAAATATTGTTAAATAAAACGCTCCTTATCTTGCAGACATGGTTTATAATTATACTGAAATAATTACAGTTTCTTTTGAAATACTCCAAGATAAGTTAGGCTCTATCAGTCTGTTTTATCCCCTTCCAAATCCTCAAAGATTGTTAATGAGTGAAGAGATGTGTGTGGTAGGTGTTTGGTTTGTGCACTGACCAGTGACCAGTGCTGCAGCACACCTGGGGCTGACCCAGTTACCATGATTTGGTGGGCGAGTAGTTGCTTAGCAGAGTTGGGCTTGAGTAACTCCTCTGCATACCAAGCCAGTTTTTGCTAAGCAGCCGCCTTGGTCACACTTTGCTTAGCGGGCGCCTTAGCCACATTTTGCTAAGCATTAGGTTCACGCTAAGCGCCCGCTTAGCAAAGTGTGACCCGCGCATACGGGCCTTAGAGTCAGAATACATACAAGAGACTGAGAGTGGTCACACATACATATAAACCAACAGTTAAGACACACACACACATACACACACACTTAGTTAGAATCATAACATAGAGAAGAGGGCAGTAACGCATACATATAAACGTCAGTTAAAACACACACACTTGGTCAGAATCATAGTATAAAGAAGAGAGTGGTCACACATACATATAAAGCTACCTAGATTGTGAACCTTGTCAGGCTTTAATGATAGCAAACAGGCAATGAAGAATCATTATCTTCATGATTTTCTTGAACGGATATTTGGCAATGTTAATGAAACTAAAAAGGAAATGACTTGTTTGTTTTTCTCTTCATGATACAAAATATATACTAAATGTTTTGTAGAATCTTGGTTAATATGTATATTGAGAGCCTTGAAAAACTATAGGCAACTATGAATCATAATTTTCATTATTTTCTTGAATAGATATTTGGCAAAGTTGGAATAACTAAAAAGGAACTGATTTGTTTCTTTTTCTCTTTATGATACAAAATATGCACTGGATTAGCTAGCGCTTTCTTCATTTACAGCTTGTAGGGGATTATTCAAAGATTTTGCGATGAGTTTGTCTTAAAGCCTGCGAGGTGAACAACCCAGAAGCAGCAGACTACTCCGGGGTAGCGAGTGGGTGAGAGTGTCATGGCTCCATCTACCGCCTCCTATAATACTCCTCTACAAGAAACCAGTGATTAATCCCTTCAATGCTCAGGCTACTTTTGACCGAGGTACAGGAATGCAAAAATCTTTGATGAATATCCAAACCCTGTCATGTTGGTATTCATTTGAAAGCTCTTGCTTAGGGCTATCAGATGAGTACCCATTTGCCAGGGTTTCAGTGATTTTTCAGATTTTCTGCATCATTTTGTATTGGTCAAATTAGCCACCAGCAGCATAAGGTATGTTAATATCTAAACATGGAATAAAGTGAATGTTTCCTACAATGGAAAGTGAAAGTGAGAACGACGAGATAGTCTCTGGACCATCTGGTGCGCCCTCTATAGTTAGTGACTTAACTAACATACCCCAGCTACCTTCATGCTATCCCTACCCATTCCAATGCTGAGGCTCCTATCGCCAAAATCACAAGGACGCAAAGATTTGTGAAAACTATCTAAACCCTGTCATGTTGGTATTCATAGGAAAGCTCTCGCTGAGCACTCTCTGATGAGTACCCATATGCCAGGGTTTCGATACTTTTCTAGTTTTTTAGCATCATTTTGTGTTGGCAAAATTAGCCACCAGCAGGATAAGGGTTAAGATGGTTGTTACAGTGGAACCCCTCTAGGTGACCACCCCTCTAAAGTGACCAGCCTGTACTTTGAATATACATACTGTATGTATATATATATATATATATACATATATATATATATATATATATATATATATATATATATATATATATATTTATATATATATATATATATATATATATATATATATATATATATATATATATATATATATATATATATATATATATATATATATATATATAAATATATATATATATATATATATATATATATATATATATATATATATATATATATATATATATATATATATACATATATATATATATATATATATATTTATATATATATATATATATATATACACATACATTTATATATATAAAGATGAGGCTTGACAAGTATATCCAATGATATCTAAGACAACAAACTTGGAAGCCATGCTTTACATCTTTACATGATATACTGGATGGTAGTGGAAGAAGCATTGAAAGCTGTGGTTAGTATTAAGCCATTCCATATGTTATTAATAGTGGGAGGCCTTGCTACATCAGTGGCATATCATAATCAGTAATCATTGCTTTTATCAATATAAGCCTAAGAGAGTTATAAAACTTTGGAAATCAAGAATATCCTTAATATCAGTTTTGACGAATTGATATGAAATACTTTCTTGATAGATCTATTTCTAGGATATACATGATCAAAAATAAATGAGAAACTATTTTTACAGTCAAATTACTACCTACATGATGCAGCCATTGACTTGCAACAGGCACATATTTAAGTAAATACTTCAGTTTCAGTTGGAACTAATGTTTGGTTAGTGCATTCGAGCTATCACATTTACACAATTAAAGGTCAATGTATCATTTCCTTTTCAATATGCAGCCACACTACTAAACCTTCAAAATAACGATAGTTTTACCAGAAGACCACAGTTGACCCGAATCTAATCTAAATTCATGAAAAAGCAGTTAATGCTCATCATTAAAGCTCTAGTTTTTATTAACTGTTCAAAATGATGAGCAAAGAAACTCCTCCTTTGGGCAGAAATATATATATATATATATATATATATATATATATATATATATATATATATATATATATATATATATATATATATATATATATATATATATATATATCAATCTATCTATCTATTTATCTACCTATCTACATCTATAGTTATCTATCTATATCTATCTATCTATCTATATATATATATATTTATATATATATATATATATATATATATATATATATATATATATATATATATATATATATATATATATATATATATATATATATATATATATATATATATATATAGTTATCTAGCAAACAAGTACAGTGACCTGAGATTAGCATCATCTTTGGTATTTCATTGTGATTCTCTCTGATTGTGTTTTGACTGAGAGTAGTCGTAGATATTTCTCTGTGATTGTGTTATGAATGAGAGTGGTAGTAGATCTTACCTGTGGCGCTATCGGCGTCCACGTCCCCCACGCTGGAGTCGGGCGTCACACACTCGGGCGGCCCGTTGCCCTCCATGTCCGAGTCTATGTAGTCGGGATGTTCCTCGTAACATGGAGAGTTCGCCATGTTCATCTGATTCACGAGGTCCACAGTTAACAGCGGACCGTTGTTCGTCATCTCTAGTCTGGAAAGATCATGACAATAAAATGTAAATAGTACATATATGCTTGGACTTCAGTTTCATCCATATTAGCCCTAGATCCCCAGGAGTCATAAAAATCCCGATGACAGTTAACCTTCATGTTATCATTTTATCATATCCTTTCATGTGATCGCAGAGATACTCAGATTCAGTTACATCATTTCAAATATTCTACATTGAGGGACATCATATCCTTTCATGTGATGTTGCTTTACCTTGCGGCCATGGGCGAATGCGAGTGTTCGTTGATGAGACTTGGCAATGACGACTGGCACGCGCGGTCCATAATTGGTTCGTCCCTAGAGGGCGCCGGTGAGGAGGCCGGCGACGGGATGGCGAACATTCGCACGGGCGGTGTCGGCCCGCGCTCAGTGTCACTCAAATGTCTATGCATTTCATGAACGTCATTTATGGGTACCAGTTTGTACGCCCTAACAGGGGGCGTTGGTCCTCGCTCGTTCTCACTCGAGCGGGGCGAATACGCCCGATTACGCTGCTCAGAGTTTGACCTCTGACCTGGAGAGTCTGACCTATGCCTTTGCGGGCTCAGAGCGCCGCCGCCATTTCTTGGCGATTGAGTCCTACGGTCAGCAAGACCTTTCGGCGACTGTAAAAGTTTGTCTCTCGCTTTGGGAGATATGGCTCTCCTATCCGGCTCTGCTAGAGGGAGATTCCGGGGTGGCGTGGGCAACCGGTCATTATAGGGCGTCCTCATGGACCCGTGGGGCGACGTGGGGCTCCGTGACGAGAGAAGGAGCTGGGGCGTCTGGTAGTGCGAGCGATTCCCGCTACGGTTGCTGTAGCGCGATGGCGTGGGCGAGTCTGGTGGCGAGTCTATGTCCGTCGGAGGAGGGTGCTCGGGCGGAGGCGGGAGAAGGTCCGCCCAGTTCAGGTTGGGTCCGCCCCCCTTGCTGGCTCCTGAGCGGTTATGGCGAGAACGCCGCACCGGCATGCCATTCTCATCTGGATACAAACAAAATAATACTTTTTAATAATATAACAAATTTCTTTTGTTAGAATAGAAAACTCGAACAAGTATGCTTGCCATTAAGTGAATAGCTCACATGGTACTTAAAACATTGTAACTCTGACCAAAAGCCTATCACTACCCAGGGCCTTCATCTTAGAGTTTGACTTAATAGTGAGTATTTGAGCTGATCTTTCTCTTTTCCCTTACAGAATTATCCAGAAGATATATATACATACATACTTAACTTAAATTCATACTGCTGTGTACTTGCCATTAAGACTTCAGTCCATACTAAGTATATAAGTCTTCTGATGAGGAATACATTAAGCCTCACAAAAGTACCCTCCCAGAAGGGGGTAAGATTTTTGGCACAAAAAATGTCTTAAGTGTTTTGAAATGGAGCTCCTTTTCACAATTAAGGACTGGGGGCCTTCAAATTTCACAAATGTGGAGGAAATATCAATACAGAGGGAAGGGTATAACTTTTTTTTATCCGTTCAAAATGCACTCAATAATCCCACATTATAAGCGCTCCTGCATAATAGAGTATGTCCCTGTAGTCACGCTGCTGCTATCAAAATGATGCAAAAAACTTGAAAATGACTGAAAGCCTGGCAAATGGGTGCTCATCTGAGAGTACTGAGCGAGAGCTATCCAATTAATACCAACACGACAGGGTTTAGAGTATGTACCTGTAGTGATAAATACCAACATGACAGGGTTTAGAGTACGTACCTGTAGTGATGCTGCCGCTGTCGCTGACGGGACTCGCCATATCCAGTAGAGCGTGGTGGTCCTGAGGCATCTCAGCGTTACAGCGACTGTTATCCGTGTTAGAATCGCTGCTGAGATCTGGCTTCAGACAGCTATCACTAGAACCACTACCCTGATGTATGTACCCGCTCTGTATCGGTCGAAACGCGCTCTCCGTAGGCTCCTTATTCAGCATATTATTGGTCGATTGGAGACTGTTGATGAGAGTTGTCGTGGCGTAGGGTGCGACCGGGACAGTGTTTTTGTTGTAGAAGGTTTTCATGGGGGGACCCATGTGGTGGTTGGGGGTGTTGTACATGTTGTCTATATTGTCCTTCATCTCCTTGTTGTGGTCAAGGTAGTTGGTCAAGTCCGGCCTCGGGTGGTCGGGAGCTAGAATAAAACATAGGAAATTCACAACATCCATTTCATATGTATATTTTGATAATAATATTGATGATGACGATGATGATAATAATAAAAATAATAATAATAATAATAATAATAATAATAATAATAATAATAATAATAATAATAATAACAATAATAATAATAATAATAATAATAATAATAATAATAATAATAATAATAATAATAATAATAATAATAAAAATAATAATAATAATAGTAATAATGATAATGACAATAATAAATATAATAATAATAATAATAATAACAATAATAATAACAATAATAATAATCTTTCCAACCGGACCAGTCATCAATGTGGAAACTTCAAGGCCAGTGTTTAATGAATAGAACCCTGTCTACATAGACCTGCTTAGTGAAATAGGACCAATGAGTCTTTTCAAGTTCATAACAAGAATACCAAGGACATTCTGAGGGGCTCTTGGTAAGATAGATATATTAACTTATTAAATTCTCTATAACTGACAGGTCTCAAAATCATAAGAAATTCAACAAAATGTTGAATGAAAGTTGTAGTGCCCCTTTAGGTACTTCATTGCAACCACGTTGGTGCTATTTTCCTATTCCTACTGAAAGCAGCCGTGGCAAGGACTGAATGAACAGGCACCTTCTCTGTGAGGGGAAGAGGTCTGCTATACTTACTGTTACATTGGTAGGCCTGCCATTTCGGCAACGGACGAGGGTTGGTTCTGCTTTCTCCCTCTGAATTAGATGAAATAAGTGTCAAGTATTCATTCATAACTCCGGATAATGTGTTATATATTTTCAAAAATCATTGAAATTGATAACTGGGTATTTTGCATATTCTTCAATAGAGGTTCACAAATTTGTCTTTAAATTTAATCACACCTCAGCCCCCCAAATATATGTGATTTTCTAGCGTAAAACAGGTATATTCACCAGGACTTTTACTTCCCCCAAAATGACTTTTTGGGGTATCTCCCGTTTTTAATTTTCCCGGCCCGCACACATCTGCCTACCAACACCATACCAACAAAAATGGTGTAAGATACCATTATTAATTTAAATGTCTTAAACCCATTACGTAAATTCAGGAAGTTTGATTCCTCATCAACCCATTCACACTAGAGATCATCTAGTAAGTATCATCTACTACTCATACTTTTAGAAAATAGCTTGGGAATAAAGTAAAAGTTCACAAAATATTTGAAGAAGAGTTGTTGCTTGGCTTCTGGTAAACATTTCCCCTTCAAATATTTTCCAAAAAAGTGCTTTTGTTCGAAAAACATTATCAAAATTGTCAGATCTGTTTTGGCCGCTCTGAGTGTGAATGGGTTAAGATTACATGATTCACAGTTAACTCACCAGGTGGCAGTGCTCTGTGGTTGTCCTTTAGAAGGCTGTCATGGTTGTAGTAACTGGCAGCGCGGGGATCGTCCGCCTTGTGCACAGGAACGGAAATAACGCCGTTCTTATGCAACTTCTTCCTGGCACGACGCTTCCTGTAGATCCAGATACTGAACACGCAGAGCGCGAACCACAGCGTTCCTCCGATGGTCCCGATCAGGGTGGCGATGAACCACGGTTCCTTCACGAACCCCTGAATAAACCCTGATACCTCTTCATGGCCTGAAAGGAGAGAGTAGCAAAGTTAGTATAGAACTGGCACAGCATATTCTAGCAATGATGAAAAGAAAGTTGCAGGATTTTATAATGGAAGCTAACAATAAGACTGAACAGAGATTTCATGTGTAATCATTGTGTCAGTGTTCATGACTAGAAGATGCATAAGGAAAAATCTACACACTGTATTCTTTTGAATAAGCGCACATGGGGGTAATAAGTTAGCAAAAGGGGGGGGGGGGGGGTGGAGGAGGTTCAGAAGGCCAGAAAATAATGTATCCTAGCTCGCCCCTTCCAACATTTTTCAGAAAAAAACAGGGGTGCACTTTTTGGTGTCTACGCGCTTAATCGGAGGAATACAGTATAAGTTACTGACTTAGTTGTTAAATCCTGCATCAGTCGACCTCTGCTGCCTCTTACCACCGCCCATATTAACTCACCTATTATGAAAGCCTTGCTGCGCACGCCCTCCCCCATCTTGGTCCAGGCGGAGATGCGGATGCGGTAGACCATACCCTTCACCAGGTGCCGGATCACGATGGAGTGCGTCGAGCCATTCACCGTGATGTTACGGTGGTACTTCGTCTCGTTACCCATGCAGTAAATCTGAAAGAGAGAGGTATTTCTCATCACATTTATGCCATAGTGTGGCTAATTCGTGACTAACCAATAATTGTAAGTGGTGAATGAAACTTGAGTACCCACTGAAAACCACCACCTAACCCCAAATCACTGGCAACTTTCTCACATACTTGAAAGTGAGAGTTGGGAATTTTTCATCACATTTATACCATAGTGTGGCTAATTCACAGTGATGTTACGGTGGTTCTTTGTCTCATTACCCATGCAGTAAATCTGAAACTTGTAAAAGTTATCAGCCTCAATACTGTAGGAAAGCATATGTTAGCTTGCTTCAAATGGTTATAATCTCATACCTTATGCACTCCTGGTTTATAAAAGCTAGATACCAGTGATGGCTTCCACATATGCTTGCATTTATCTTAGTCCAACAGTCGCAGATACAGAGGGGGTTCAATTTGCTGAACCCGCCTTTACAATCAAAGTGTTGATTCTCTTGCTGCAATTGTCATTTTTTTAACTTATATTAGCCCATTAATGCTTAAGAGTTCCTCCAGAAATTGTCGTCTGGATCTAAAATACTTTTGACAATAACTTAAAAACTGAGGATTATTTTACAAAATATTTGAAGGAGAGCTGTTGCTGATGTCCTGATTAACATTTCTGCTTCAAATATTTTCCTAATTATGCTTTCGCCTGCAAGATTTCATCAAAATTGTCAGGCTGCTTTTGGCCCCTGTGAGTACTAATGGGTTAAAATGAACTCCCTATATAGAAATCTTGGGTCTTCCCCAGTTTACTTGGCAACAGTGCGACAGACAGTCCTTTTCCTACACAATAAGAAATGCTCTTACCTTATAATGTGAGATTTCGCCATTTCTCTCCCCGATGGGTGGGGGTTTCCATGACATGTGTATGGTGTTGTTGTTGGTGTAATGGACGTGGATATCCTGAGGCGGCTCTGAGGGAACTGCGGAGGAAGAGAGACAACGAAAATCACAATCACAATCACGACATATAGCACCAAGACAATCACTGATTCAAGACAGGTTCAAATAAAACACTGCTACTTCATACGTAAAATGTTGGTTGCCATCCTCAATCTGAGAATCTAGAATCTTACTTATGTAATGTCTCACCGATCCTACTTAACCCTTATGCTGCTGGTGGCTATAATGTGGCCAATAAAAAATGATGCAAAAAGCGGAAAAAGATTGAAACCCTGGCATATGGGTACTCATCTGAGGGTACTCAGCGAGAGCTTTCCAATGAATACCAATATGACAGGGTTTTGATGGTTTTCAAAAATCTGTGCATCCTTGCACTTCGGACAAAAGTAGCCTCAGCATTGGAAGGGTTAACAGCATCTGGATTTACACCCTTGCTTATATACCCCATAGGGAAGGGGTCAATGGAGGACCACACTTATTACATCCAGTGTCTCACCAATCCCTCTATTCTCAATACTTGTTTAGTTATATCCTATATTGTTTGCTATTACTGTAGAACAGGTAAATATCGCCCGACAAAAAATTCCTGAAAAACGAATTTTTCGGGGGGTTTTCGCATATATTTCCTTGATCATAAGTGACCAATCATACTACAATTATTTTGTGAAGTTATTGCATGTATTTTTCTTTGTTTCATTGAAGTTCAGATTGCCTACTCACCGTCTTCCAATGTCCGTACTCTGACGCCGTTGCTCATGCGGCCGTTGAAGTTCTGGTAGAAGGGCTGTATATGGATATCGTACCAGTGGTACTTCTTCAGATTACGCAGAACATAGATGGTCGAGCGACTACTGGACACCGTCTCTGTGATGTAGTGGTCATTTGAGGGGTAGAACTGCTGATCATTGGGGCCGTTGATTGGTCGATATTTTATGTGGTATCCCTCAATGAATCGATGCGAACGTAACGTCTCCCATTTGACCTGTATAACGGTAGCGCTGAAGACTTCAGGGTCCAGCATTCTGACGAGATCCGCGTCCAGTTTAAGCTTGACCTGGTCCATCTCGTACTGGGTCAGCGTCGGCTTGGCCCCCTCGCCACCGCCCGTACGCACCATCTCCGACACCGTACTGGGCGGACTCAGACCGTGGTTGTTCTGGGCGCGAACCAGAAACATGTAGCTGGTGTCAGGGTGCAGGTTACGCACCACGAAGGACGTGTGAGTGATGGTCTTAGAAGCAACGATCCAACCCTGAAAGGAAGATAACGGCTACATCAGTCTATATGTGAAAAAAATCGAGAAAATATACTGTATGAAAAAATGGTCTTCGAAGCCACTATCCAACCCTGAATAACGGCTACACCCATCTATATGGGAAAACAATCTAGAAAATACACAGTGAAGTTGAAAATTACTTCCTATTTTATTTTACTATTACTTCCTATTATATAAAAAATCAAAAATCTTTTAATTTAAACTAGTTGCAGATCACGAAGAAAACTTGATATTACCAAGTTTAATTTCAATTCAATAAGATATTCAAGCTTATAGAAGCCATGGGTCAGCCCTGCAGTTAAGGGAAGATTACCAATACCCCTTGTAGCAAATCTTTTCCTAACTTGCTATGCGCATGTGTGCTTATTCGGAGGAATACGGTACTGCAATTGCAAATGCCCATTAGGCTTTGATTGTGAGAATAACAGTAGATGCAAGGTAGGAGAGGTTGGTAGGTGGTAGTATTGTTCCGATTTCACTATTTTTACTTCCAATTTTGATCAGTCCCAATTTTGAAGATCAATTTTTTTCCGATTATCAATCACTCTGGTGGAATGATATGATGATCAGTCTTCAAATTTTGTACCAATTCTCAACACTAAAAGGCGTCTCACCTCTCCGGTCTCGTGGCTGAAGTACTCGACCATGTAGGAGCTGACCGTGGAGGCGCCACTGTTCTCACTCGGCATCCACGTCAGCTTGACGCTCGTCTCCGTGATCTCGCTCACGCTCGGCTTGCTCGGGTGGCCCGGGAACGTTGATGGCTCGGGCGTGCGGTGGAACGTCACGGACAGGTCGGTCGGGGCTGAAACATAGACGAAAACCATCACACAGCGATAAACATACAGGTTACCGTAAATTCTCAGAAATATCGCCCACCCTAGGAATATGTGCCACTATAATTGCAACATGGACGAAAACCATCATACATTGATCAACATACAGGGCAACATACAGGGCATAAAACTATTGCAGGGCTCGAAATTAAGCTTTTATCCAGGGAGCCCAAATGCATCTTCAAAAGCTAACTTAAGGTGTTCTGTATAGAAAACTGTACATATTTGGGCTCCCTGCAGAAAATTTGAGGGAGCCGCAGGAGAATTCAAGGTAGCGCTGGGCTCCTGGCACCCCCTAATTTCGAGCCCTGTATTGGTTTAATTTTTCTGCAGCCCAGAGTCAGGATTAAATCAGTGTAGTTCAGTATAAACAAGGAAAGGAACTTTTAAGAGAGAATTGATATAAGTAAAAAAAAAAGTAGAATAAAATAATTCAGAACCAAGATATAAGACAGAAAATTCAGCAAAAAACGTGTATAGAAGTCATCCTTAACCAATAGCCTGCCATATTTGGAATAAATCCCAATCCAAAAAAAACCTCCACAACTAGGAAAACAACCTGCTCCTTAAAAACACCAGCAATACATGATGAGATCCTTACATCAGTTCACATGCCATGGCAGTTCTAGACTGTGGCGCCATCTATAAAAACACCAGCAATACATGATAAGATCCTTACATCCGTAAACATGCCATGGCAGTTCTAGACTGTGGCGCCATCTATAAGCTGAATAAGCCACTAGGAGCATTGTCACAAACACTGGTGGCTGAGACTGGAGCTAGCTAGCCAGCAAGCAATGCCCCTGCTAGCTCTAGCAGCTGCTAGCTCTAGCAGCACCCCTGCTAGACATAGAAGTGCCCCTGCTAGAGCTTGTAGCAAGCAGCGCCCCTTAACTAGCAGCTAATAGTGAGTAGTGCATGAGAGTCTGCATGCCCTCTTTATAGAGTGAGAGGACCACATAGACGTCTTCTTCAGGCAAAGTTACCACAACGGCTCTAGGTAGAACAACCAACTTAACTGGCTAAAAACTAAGTACATTTGCAGACATGAGCATTTCCGAACAAAGCCCTCTCCTTGGGGGGTGAGTGCATAGGGGGCAGCAGCAGTAGCAGCTACAGCTGTGTGTGTTGCATCCTGGGATTAAAATAACCATTAGGCTGAATATATATACATATATATATATATATATATATATATATATATATATATATATATATATATATATATATATATATATATATATATATATATATATATTTATATATATATATATATATATATATTGAAAGGGTTTACTCTTTACTCTCAAAGAATATGAAATGATATCTTTTTCTGGTTAAGCTTTTTAGGTCATTACCCATACATACCGGAATGTATAGAACATGTAAAAATAAATTTGGACTATTTTCAATATTTTTTTCTTTTCACTTTTAATTAGTGTTTGGTATTTTAGGTACAGTTTTGTCAGCATCAACAGCATTGGAAATTCTCATGAAGTTTTCTGAATATGACATCCTCCCCCTCAGTACAACGTGATGAATTACATGACTTCACTGCTTCTACAGATTTTAATCAAATGCACTCCCCTTTACTCAATTGGAATGAGAAGTAATTCACCTAATTGTTTTTCTAGACTGCCCTTGACGCCTAGTGCATAGCCACATGTAGCAAGCAGCAATGAGGCACTGACCACCATTAGATATCCATTATAAGAGCCACTGACCATTAACCCTCTCCGTGCTGAGGCTACTTTCGTCCAAAGCACAAGGACCCAAAGATTTTTGAAAAACATCGGAACCCTGCCTTGTTGGTATTCATTGGATAGCTCTCGTTGAGCACTTTCAGATGAGTACCATTTGCCAGGGTTTTAATCATTTGTCAGCTTTTTTGTATCATTTTATAATGCCAAAATTAGCCACCAGCAGCATAAGGGGTATGAGGCATTGACCATTATATATCCACACCAGGGGGCTCTCACCACCACAGAATGCTCCGGAGAAACTCATGTCTACAAAATGTCACAGCCCTTTAATTCGGCCAAAAGTTACAACCTAAATGTAGATATGAAACCACCAGCTCTTATATTAGGGATCAATCTTATTCTTTCATGCCAACTGCACCCCTCAAGCATACCCCACTATTCCTCCTCCTCCTCCTTCTCCTCCTCTGCCTGGATATCTAATGGTGACTTCCTTCCAGCGCCACCGCAATGTTCACCAACAACTTGACAACAAGCGCACAGTGCCGGGACATAGTATCTTCACAGCTTGACTATCTGTTAGTCTTAGGGGGTAGGGACACTGTCCCAAAATAGTGAATCAGTTACGGTAGGGGGGTGGGGGCAATGCCTCACACTAGTGACACTGTTAAGGGGGGGGGGGCACTGTCTCAAAATAGTGAATCAGTTACGGTATGGGGTGGGGGCAATGCCTCACACTAGTGACACTGTTAAGGGGGGGGGGGCACTGTCTCAAAATAGTGAATCAGTTACGGTATGGGGTGGGGGCAATGCCTCACACTAGTGACACTGTTAAGGGGGGGGGGGCACTGTCTCAAAATAGTGAATCAGTTACGGTATGGGGTGGGGGCAATGCCTCACACTAGTGACACTGTTAAGGGGGGGGGCACTGTCTCAAAATAGTGAATCAGTTACGGTATGGGGTGGGGGCAATGCCTCACACTAGTGACACTGTTAAGGGGGGGGCACTGTCTCAAAATAGTGAATCAGTTACGGTATGGGGTGGGGGCAATGCCTCACACTAGTGACACTGTTAAGGGGGGGGGCACTGTCTCAAAATAGTGAATCAGTTACGGTATGGGGTGGGGGCAATGCCTCACACTAGTGACACTGTTAAGGGGGGGGGGGCACTGTCTCAAAATAGTGAATCAGTTACGGTATGGGGTGGGGGCAATGCCTCACACTAGTGACACTGTTAAGGGGGGGGGGCACTGTCTCAAAATAGTGAATCAGTTACGGTATGGGGTGGGGGCAATGCCTCACACTAGTGACACTGTTAAGGGGGGGGGCACTGTCTCAAAATAGTGAATCAGTTACGGTATGGGGTGGGGGCAATGCCTCACACTAGTGACACTGTTAAGGGGGGGGGCACTGTCTCAAAATAGTGAATCAGTTACGGTATGGGGTGGGGGCAATGCCTCACACTAGTGACACTGTTAAGGGGGGGGGCACTGTCTCAAAATAGTGAATCAGTTACGGTATGGGGTGGGGGCACTGTCTGACACTGTTTAGGGGGGGGGGGGGCAATGCCTCACAATAGTGACACTGTTAAGGGGGGGATGGGGGCACTGCCTCAAAATAGTGACATTGATTAAGGGGTGGTGGGGGGGGGGCACTGCATATAAATAGTGATACTGATTAGGGGGGTGGCAATGCCTTTCAATAGTGACACTGTTAAGGGTGGGAGGGGGCTCACAATAATGGCACTCTGTCAATGGGGGGGGGGGGCATAGAGAGAAAAGGGAACCGCCACACAAGGGCACTCTGTCAGAGGGACACACAGAAAAATGGTGCAAGGCACCACAACTGTCATAATGAGTAATCAGATGCTGAGAGGAAATAAGCCTATTCTGTTGATTGCTATAGTAACGAATTATAGGAATGTATATTTTTTGGTATAAAATAGAAAGTGTGGGCTGTACAGTTAGCAAGATGAAATTGCCATACACACTCAAGCTTTACAAGATAATGCTGTGATGGTTCTCATTTGTCAAAATAGGGGTTAGGCGGTGGTTTTCGCCGGGTAATCCAGTTTCCTCCACTACTTACAACTGGCTAGTCACAAATTAGCCACAATATGGCGTAAATGTGACGAAAAACAAAATTCCAAATTCCTAACTCATCTGTCACAAGGAAAACTTAATAATTTAAGCGGAGTCCCATAAGAAGACAAATTTCTAGAGTTCTGACAATTAATCATTGGGATTTTACCCAGGTGGAATGAAATATTAAAGTGTCCTTCTCACAAGAGTTCAGCAGAAGCCCATATTTCATGAGGATAGGAACTGGCTTTTCACAGACCATCGAGCTTCTGATGAAATCCACTGCATACCAATGGAGACTAGGGATGGGAATCGGTTGCAATTTCATGATCGATAATCCGTTGCAGCCAACCGAGCGATTATCGATCATAATCGGTTCTTCACACTTTTTCAGCAATTGGATACTAGAGGTTTATAGCGTAAAACTAAATGATAGTCTATGACAATTCCTTGATATTAACATCCACTCTAACGTTGTTTTGAAGTGTTTTTGCAGCTTTGTCTTATAGCTCATAGCAAGAAAGCTGACAACTTGCCAATCATTTAGTTCTATTTTTAATCACTAGGTGTCACCTTTTCCGATTATCATTAATTACCAGTTTTGTAACCAATAAATCGTTACAAAAAAAGGCAACCGATTGATTATTGATTATAATCAATGATCGGCCCAACACTAATAGAGACACAAAGATAAGACCTTTGTATCAACAGAGAGGACAACTGTTACATTTTATCAATCCCTACGATTGATTTTCAGATTTTATATACAATAGGAAAATTGCTTATATTTTTAAGACGATATCCCTGATGACTTCCCTTAACATCAAAGAAACGATCTAAAAGATATTTTTTTAAACTTTGACGAATGAACCCTGATCAGGTTTGAAAAGCAGTAGGAATTAAATGATTAGAATCGCGGTTTATCCATTCATTGTTACCAATTAGGTCCATACATTCCCTAATTAATCTACAAAAGTGTGAGGTTTGGATGAATACCTCATCACTCAGTAGTATGTCATATCTATTCAAAGGGGATCCTATTCAAAAGGCTCTCTTCATTAGTACCGAGCTCAACCCTTATGCTGCTGATGGCTAATTTGGCCAATACGAAATAATGCAAAAAAAAACAAAAATGACTAAAACCCGGGCAAATGGATACTCATCTAAGAGTACTCGGCGAATTTAGCATTTGAATTTTGTAATTCGTCACATTTATGCCAATTGTGACTAATTCGTGACTTAGGCCAGTTGTAAGTAGTGGAGGAAACTGGAGTACCCGGCAGGCATGGGGTCAATTACTTTTGAAAGTAATATATTACAATTACAATTACTTTGTATTGGCCCTATTACAATTACAATTACAATTACATTTGAAAATCACCATCCCTATTACAATTACAATTACTTTTGAAATGTAATATATTACAATTACTTATTACTTTTCTAGCTACGGTGAATGAGACCCTTTGTCGAAATGTCATAACTTATCTTTTATTCAGTATGAGTATGTTTTATAACAGCTGTTTAATACTTCTTAATGTGTGTAATATGCTGATAGTTCTGAATTGAAGAGTTTAATGTAGATAAACACATATCAAAAATATAAAGCGGTTCCCTACCTGGAAAAGGGGACCTGTATTTCTATAATCCCACAAAGATTACTGACCCCAGTAATGATAAATATTTTGTCTACCATACACAAGGTGGACACTGCTTTGTTTAAATACCTTGTTGACAAGAAAATATGTTTACTTTACGCAGGAGTTAATCTAATAAAAGGTTCATCTGAATCAAAGGTACTGATTGATGAAGGCAAACAGGGGTGTCCTAGTATTTAAGTCCTGGAGCAAAGACTAATGCACAAATCCCTCAGTAATTCAGTATAGAACAAATGTGCACCTCACATTCACAAAATGATTTAGAAAATGTTCCATCTAAGAAGGTCTGCTATGCATTTGACAATAAGAGAGTATGTGTAGCTTGAGGCAGGCCTCTTGAAAACCTTAAGCCTACAGAGGTATTTAAATTAAAGAGATATTGAAAAATACCAAACCCACAATACTTTATACAGTATAATTTGATAAACAACTCGCTCACCCATCCAAAAAGCCTTTCAAATGAGCATAACATTTGGTCTCCTTGAGTTCAGACTTCAGAGTACGCTCATAAATCCTCATGTACATGCATGTGCAGGTGAGGATTGACAGTGTCTGTAGCTACAGGAAGTTACAATTGCAATTTTATTCACCTGGGGTTTCATCGACCTAGATCATTCATGGAAATGATGATACCTCTAAGTCTTGAAGTCTACCAGTTCCAACTGGAAATCCACATATAATTATTCATATCTCATAATAACTATTTGTCACATACATATAGTCAGAAATAAGCTAGAATGTATGCTGAGCAAGTTGTTTGTACATAGGAGACCATCTAGTCATTTAATATGACAAAGGGATAATTACAAAGTCACCATGATTAGAGCACAACTGCTGAACTGTGCCTAATGAGGTTTGATAATATTGTTTAAAAGGTGAATATGAAGGCTATGAAACAGAGCTTTCAGGTAGCCTTTAAAGTTTCAAGGAGAACCATTCTGAGAAATAACTCATACATTTTGGGGATGTCTTGAGGGGTGATTTTTGAGGGTTAGAGTGTCCACATAGCTCTGACACCCTGCTGTCTTAAACCCTGTAGACTAGGCATCCATACTTATCCTATGAGAGGAATTAAGAATAAGGATGGGCAGCTTATCTCAGAGCCTTGTATTTCTCATTGGGATTCTACAGCTCTTTGCACTCAGTTCCATTGTACACCCAATGGCAGCTATTCTTATCTTTATCAAATTGCAATTAAATCAACTTCCTTTGACCTCTGACCTAGATTGAAGTACCTAGACCTTGGCAGTAAGACAACATTACCCTTTAGGAGATGCAGTGAATAAATTCTACTGCCTTTCAGATGAATTACTAAACCTTTTCACAGACTTGTTACTGAAATCAATCCTTCACTTCAAATTCATGCTTTTTGAGACAAGGAGTGACAATCCTGTGTCTGTATGGATAGGACTATGGAGTCATATAAATGGGGAAAGTAATAGAAAAGTAATAGAAAATTACTTATTACTTTCGGGGTCAGGCTATTACAATTACTTATTACTTTAAGATTTTGACTATCTATTACTTATTACAGGCTATTACTTTGAAAATCAGTCTATTACCTATTACTTTTCTATTACCTATTACTTATTACCCCATGTCTGGTACCCGGCGAAAACCACCGCCTAGCCCCAAGTCACTGGCAACTTTCTCACATGCCCAGACCTGAGAGTACTCGGCAAGAGCTATCCAATGAATACCAACATGACAGGGTTAAGGTGGTTTTAAGAAATCTTTGTGTCCTTGTGCTTTGGACGAAAGTAGCCCCAGCATCATTGGAAAGGTTATGGGGAGGTCTATACAAGTGTCAGGCCAGTGGTTTGTTGTATTCGTGTACATATCGAAAAAATAACAGAGAAGAGATTTTAATAGAAGAAAAATAGGGAAAGATAAAAAACAAAAGATGCAAAACAAGAGAAGAATAGGAAAGGGGGGGTATCTCGAGTAGAAGGGAAAAGGTCTGGGAGACGGAGGGGAAGTGAATCGCCGAATTGCCGCATGCAGGATATATATTACGGTGAAAAAGCCACTGCACCATGATTATTATCAAGTATATTATTATCCACACATGCGAGAACACATACTTACCCTCGTCTCGGACGCCTACAATGGCCAAAATCAAATCAACGGTCAGCGAAAATCGCAAAAATGGTAACAGAAGCGGCTTCACCCATTAAATACAGAAATGGCCAACAGAATCCAAAATAAATCAAAATATTTGGGGCATGCAAGCAGATAAATAAACCTAATAAATGTTGACTATAAAGGGACTTATAACTGAAAGATTGAGATTTTTTTGCGCATGCAAGCAGAAAAATAAACCTTTATGTCGACTATAAAGAGACTTATAACTGAAAGATTGACATTTTTTGCAGCATGCAGCTCCATGTAGTAAATCAAAAGAGGAGAATGTGAACAGAAATGAAGAGATGAAAAAGGAAAGTGTATTAGAGCTATATAAGTGTAGTATTTGGTCAGGTGGCTGAGAAGTAGCTGATTACCACATGCTGTTCTCTTTAACCCTTATGCTGCTGGTGGCTAATTTGGTCAATACAAAATGATGCACGAAACCTGATTGAAACCCTGGCACATGGGTACTCATCTGACAGTACTCAGTGAGAGCTATCCAATAAATACCAACATGATAGGGTTTAGATGTTTTTCAAAAATCTTTGCGTCATTGTGCTTTGTATGACAGTGGCTTTAGCATTGGAAGGGTTTATCTTTTGAACTCAGAAGATGAGTCGAAGCCAGCAATAGGTAGAACAGAGATAGGGGTGTATTTTTCTATCTTTGATCCCTACTCTAAAGGTGTACAAATTGGCTATCAGAAAGATGATTCACATAGCTTAGAATACTGCACAGAGGGAATGTTTTAGAGGATAAGTTCACTTAACCCATTTACACTCAGTGCGGCCAAAATGGGCCTGACGAGTTTGTATTTATTTTCCTAACAAAAGCCTTATTATGAAAATATTTGAAGGAGAAATGTTAATCAGAAACCAAATAACAACTCTCCTTCAAATATTCTGTGACCTTTCGTTATATTCACAAGTTATTTTCGAAAGTATGAGAATAGCAGACGATACACTTTCTAGGGGAAATCTGAGTGTGGAAGAGTTAAACTAAACATTTAGCAAAGAAGAAATAAGGTTAGAAGGTGGTTCAAAGAGAGGTATAGGACAGAGGGGGAGTGAAGAAATGCAATTCCTTGCCAATTAATTACACCATAGTCTCACAGTAGTGGCTGATGATCTTATAATTAATCAACAAATAAAGTGAGTCCTCAGTTGTTGTAGGTAAAATCACCACCAGCACCTCTCAAAACATTGCCTGAATACGCCGCTGCCATGTCCCAGAGCTCCTACCTCCTGCCATTACCCCCCCCCCCCCCCCCCCCCCCACAAGCTAGCAGGACGAAACAGTGCCCAGCACATACATAGAGAGACATCACACACATGAGTACCACACAACCTCAATTAACCCTTATGCTGCTGATGGCTAATACGTCCAATACAAAATGATGCAAAAACCTAGAAAATGACTGAAACCCTGGCAAATGGGTACTCATCTGAGAGTACTCAGTGAGAACTATCCAATGAATACCAGCATGACAGGGTTTAGATGGTTTTCAAAAATATTTGCATCCTTGTGCTTTGAACTCAAGTAGCCTCAGCATTAGAAGGGTTAACACCAACATGAACACAACACTGCCTCAATCAACCACCACATGAGCAACAAATAAGTAACCTCTGCTGCCGTAGGTCCAGTGGCAAGATTTCAAGGTAGTTTACTATCTGCCCACTAGAGGGGGTAAGTTTAAGTTGCCTACCTTCGACCTTAAGCGTGGCTTTCCATGTCGTCTCACCCGTCTCACTCACAGCCTTGCACATAAACGTCCCAGAGTCTGAATTCCTCAAATCTGAAAATAGGAAATAAAGAACAATTTTACAAAAATAATTAAGGAGAGTTCAGGGCTCAACATTAACTCTTAAGGGCACTTGCCAAGTAGGGCAGATAAACTTTAATTTCTACCTGCCCCAAAACAATTTTGACCTGCCATGCAAAAAGGTGTGATAGAATGAACATGTAAGTGACTTTTCTGTATGTACTATATACTTGTACCATTTAAGTGTTTTGTTGCTATAGCTTTATTTGTACTGTAGAAAAAATATTGGATTTCCCTTGTTTTATAGTATCTCTGAAATGAGAGAGAGAGAGTGATTACAGAATGGATATGCTAAACTAATCAAGTTATGAGGAAGTTTATGTTGCGCATCATGTCAATGTACTCACCAGAGATCTGTAGGGTTCCTGAGTCGAGCAGCGTGATCCTGGGATCTCCGACCATCAGGAGGCGGCCATTCTTGAACCAGCGTATGGTGGGCGGGGGTTCGCCGGAGGACTGGCACTGCAGCATGGCCACGCTGTTGATGGGCAGCGTCTGGTTCTGGGGGCCTTGGTGGATGATGGGGGGAGGGCGCGGGTCAGTATCTGTAGGAACAGAAAAACATATATATATATGTGTGTGTGTGTATATTTATATGTATATATATATATATATATATATATATATATATATATATATATATATATATATATATATATTTATATATACATATATACATATATACATATATACATATATATATATATATATATATATATATATATATATATATATATATATATATATATATTCATATACATATATATATATATATATATATATATATATATATATATATATATATATATATATATATATATATATATATATATATATATATATGATAGGTGGAGGGCGCATATCAGTATCTGTCACAAGAAAACAACATAGTAAGTAACAAATATGTATTGACCATCTTCATCACTGTTGATGAGTGATACTTTTAACAGAACTTCCGGCCTCCCAGCAACTGAAATTTGTAAAATTCAACACAGTCAACAGTCAAAATTCACTGATGAATAGCGAAGAT
The DNA here is from genome assembly GCA_963942565.1 of Maea johnstoni. Lineage (NCBI taxonomy): Eukaryota > Metazoa > Annelida > Polychaeta > Spionida > Magelonidae > Maea > Maea johnstoni. The sequence continues at coordinate 12,373,431 of OZ012689.1, read as the reverse complement.
GTCCCGGTAGGAGTTAAGTCAATTTCATATTGTTAAGCAGTATCGGTATAACCGATCTAATGTGGTACAATACTTTTTCCTACTTGCTATCGATATTTGTAGTTTATCAAGTACCGTTACCATTCCCTAGGGCTAGAAGGGGCTGGAGGTGTCAGTGGTGTCCAACCATTACATTGTTGCACCAGCATGTGAAAGGGACTTAAAAATGTGTGACAAACCAAAAACTTAAAGCAAAGAAAATGTTTGCAAAACATGACCTATTAAGCCTATTAGATATATCACCTGAAATTTTGATACAATTTGTATTTCAAAACCAGTGAATCTAGTTAGTAATACTGTCTATTGATTGGTCTTGGTCTTAACTATTACAATAAGGGCTGATATAGTAGTGCCACCTGGTGATAATATTCAAAACTACTATCAAACCACAGTCACCAAAAACCTGCTGTGCTCCAGCGCTTATTGACTGTGCTCCGGAACTAAAATATTTGGACACCCCTGGGTGTTAGACGTACCTCTGACATCAATCTTTGCCTTGGCGTATGCGCTGCCGGCGACACTGAGCGCCTGACACTGGTACTCTCCCGCGTCGTCCTTACGTACGTGCTCGATCTTCAGCGTACCATCCACCGTCACGGAGAACCGGCCGTGGTTCTGGCGAGGGAACATCAGAACCTGGAAGAATAATAACACAGCATGTCAGTATGATAATAATGCTACTACTGACTGTGCTCTAACACAACGGTATACATACATACATACATACATACAAATATACAAAAGTTTACATAACGCTGTGATGGCTATATATCGGCAGTGACCGCACATATCTCTATCCATTTTCCATTTCTGAGGTATTTTAATTCTCTAGAAGTGACAACTTTGTACTTATGTATGTACATATATAGATATTTGTATGTATGTACACACACACACACACACACATATATATATATATATATATATATATATATATATATATATATATATATATATATATATATATATATATATATATATATATATATATATATATATATATATATATAATGTTTGGTGGACAGTTCCTTGAACTCTTATAATCAACTAGTTAACAGTACATTTTGGACTCATTTCTTGTTCAGTGATATGGTCTCTGCAAGCAGAAGCTTTCGTAGTAGAGAAACAACAGTTTGGAAATACCCAATCGGCCTCCAGTGCCTTATTACCCATATTTACCAAACAACTCATAACTCATTTCCAAACTAAACGCTCACCAATCAGCAATTAGCCGTCATTAATTGTCGATTCTACGCTGAGTGTGCTGCCCCCTAGAGGCAGATCCCAGCCTAAGGGTACATGTATAAACCTGAATCTGGCGCGAGGCATTTGCCCTTAAACCACATAGGTGTATGGAGACAATAGATTCCTGGCATTTCCTCAGGTAGTACAGGTAATCAGGGTGTCAAACATGAGGTACAGGTGTCAACTTCTCATTAAATATGCAAATGAGCATGTGCTGAAAGGATTAGGAAATATCCCACTGGCTTATTTGTATGTTATATCCTTTTCTAAAATTCTACCATTGCCTCTCTTCAGGCACAATCATTAGCTATTATATCCTGTTTATCCCTTGGGAAATAACTCTTAAAGATTAAAATATGATGCGTTCTTTAGTTATAAGCTTTTTCACTAATTTTGTCTTTATTGCATTTATTGTCATTGCTCCTGCTGTATTTACTCCGGGTCTGCTCCGGTGGCTGTGTGGTCTGAGGCACCGCCACTGACTGCTAGCTGTCTCTCACCACTGCCTGGGTTCGAATCCCATCCTGGGCATGTGAGAAAGTTGCCAGTGACTTGGGGTTAGGTGGTGGTTGCGCCGGGTACTCCGGTTTCCTCCGCTACTTACAGCCGGTTAGTCATGAATTAGCCACAATTGGCATAAATGTGACGAAAAATGGAAAAATCCTGTATTTACGCAGTTATTTATGTGGCAAATGTGGGTACTATTGATGATTTAAGTTGTCATCTTGCTGTTCATACCTGGCTGTTCTCTTTATTCCAGTATACCGCAGGAGGAGGGTTACCCGTCACCTCGCACCTCAGCGTGACCGTGCGACCAACACCAACAACCTTGTCCTTCGGCGTTGTGATGAACGATGGTTGAGCTGAAACAGAGCAATGAGAAAATGCTTGTTATACAGGAATTTATCCGACACCATACCTCTCACGTATATCGTGCATATCATTATACAGAAATGACCAAAATTTGGATTTATCTGACTCATATCCAATCCCATTTCCCTCACCCCCGCCCTGCCTTCAAATCCTTACACCAACTAAATTCAATAGCCTATTGTGCCCAAAAAGGCATTTTACACTTCAGCAATCTCCCAGAAGATGGTATGTTAGCAATTCGTTTGGGTATTACCCCCAAAAAGTAAAAATTAAAAATTCTTTATAGAAATTTTTGCCTATCCAAACAGAAGGTTTTCAGAAAACTGCCTGTCCAAAAGATAGGCAGGACGAGTTCTGGCTAAGTCCCTGATGTAAAGGGAAGACAAGGAGGAGAATACAGATGTATGAGAAACAGTGTCTTAGCCAGGATTTAGAAACTGGGTGCCTAAAATTGGCAGTTGTAAAATTTTGGGGCGTCCAAATTTTTAAGGGGGATCACAATATACTCATATTTCCACCATAAACATGTATAAATTCATCAAAATAAGCCATGATATCATTAAACAATGTCTTGTGAATTATAAGGAGATAAAAAAAATTATATTATAAGCTTGGAATTGAGATTTTTAGAAATTCCACACTGAAAGAATTGGGTGTCCTGAGGGGTTCTTTTTAAGGGTTTGGGTGTCCAAAAAGGCACCCAGACGCCCTGCTGGCTAAGACCATAATGAGAAATGTTACGATAAGCTAGGGTTGACTCACAGTGTACGGTGAGTCTAGCGATGGCCTCCACAGAGCCCACAGAGTTCTCCGCCTTGCAGATATAGTTCCCCTCGTCCGCCACCTTCACGCGCTCAATCTTCAGACTCTTGTCCGCTAAAATCTTGGCCCTAGAAAAGAAAATGATAAAAGTGTATGAGTGCATGGCTATTCACAAAAATACATGACTACCAGGATGTTAATTCTAGTTAGGTATTCATTTTAAGTGTTGAGGGAGGTTTGATCCCATTGCATGATTACCAGGATATTAAGTCCAGACGGACATTCACCCAGTGGGGGTAACATGATGGAATGGATCCTCCCATTGGAGGGAGGTTTAATCCCGTTGCCTGCTGCCACCTGGTGGTCAGGACGAAAGTAATGAGTTTCTATAGAAGGAAAGAAGGAATTGGTTTTACGTCGCTTTCAGCATTCTAAGTCATATCCCTGGACAAGACAGAAACCTGCAACTGGGAACAATTTCCTTTCTATTCCCGAATAGTTCCACGAGGTCTTTCAGTTGCAGAGGTACCATAGACAGCTCTTCAGAATGCCACACATTTACACATAGTGACTAGGCAAACTCCCTTTTGAGGATCTAGCACAGGATCACCCATTCCAATTGGTCTCACTCTATGCTATCTGGTGTGAGGGACTTTACAGACAGAATATGAAATACGAGTGTTTAAAATGAAAAGGTAAGATGTTCAAATAATTTTAACAAAGTTTGAATCAGATTTACATTTACAAGTTTTTGCTGGTGTTAATTGTTACTTGGGCACAGTTGGAAGTTTTCCCGCAATGATCACTTAATAGTGGATTGAGGCAGTAGGGTATTGGGAATGGGGTAGTGGTGCTGGGGTAGGGTATTGGGAATGGGGTAGGGGTAGGGGTGTTGCTTACCTTCCTGAAGGGATTTGCCCCACCTCTTTCTGCCAGATGATGGTGGGTTGGGGGTCGCCCTGGACGCGGCACTGGGTGGGGTATTGGGAATGGGGTAGGGGTGTTGCTTACCTTCCTGAGGGTATCTGTCCCTCCTCTTTGCGCCAGATGATGGTGGGTTGGGGGTCGCCCTGGACGCAGCACTGGGTGGGGTATTGGGAATGGGGTAGGGGTGTTGCTTACCTTCCTGAGGGTATCTGTCCCTCCTCTTTCCACCAGATGATGGTGGGTTGGGGGTCGCCCTGGACGTGGCACTGGGTGGGGTATTGGGAATGGGGTGGGGTGCTTACCTTCCTGAGGGTATCTGTCCCTCCTCTTTGCGCCAGATGATGGTGGGTTGGGGTCGCCCTGGACGCGGCACTGGGTGGGGTATTAGGAATGGGGTAGGGGTGTTGCTTACCTTCCTGAGGGTATCTGTCCCTCCTCTTTGCGCCAGATGATGGTGGGTTGGGGTCGCCCTGGACGCGGCACTGGATGGGGTATTGGGAATGGGGTAGGGGTGTTGCTTACCTTCCTGAGGGTATCTGTCCCTCCTCTTTCCGCCAGATGATGGTGGGTTGGGGGTCGCCCTGGACGCGGCACTGGAACTCCACCTCATCGTTCTCGTCCACTTGTAGGTCCAGCGGCGGCCGCACAAACTTTGGCTTCTCTGCAACCACAACGGACACTCGGAAATAGTACACTGATCAGAAAAACACATTGTGGAGCGCAAAGAGTCAATGGTTCAACCTTTTTACTCACAAATTCCCAAAATGGTCGGACAAAAATGCAAATACTTAAACTGCAGTGAATTTGAGGGATATTTCAATAAAAGTTAATATTCTAGTCCAAAAAGGGAGTTAGTGTGTGCCCTTGGAAACCAATTTCTAATTGGAGGTTTTATATTGGAAAAAAATGTGTAGAAAACAATACGCCTGGCAATCTTGATGAAATATTGCAGGCAAAGGCATAGTTAGGAAAACATTTGGACTGAGAAATGTTGTTCAGAACATTACTGACTAATGTCCTTCAAATATTTTGTTCTCAATTTAAGTTATTGTTAAAAGCATCTTAAATTCAGGTGACAATTTCTGTAGGAACTCCTAAGCATTAATGGTTTAAGCCTTGAATGCACTGCATAATTTCAAATAATGATTTCGTGGCAATATTTTTCCATATCTATTTGCATTGCTGTCTTACCACTTGGTTACCTCAAAGAGAAATATATAAGAGAACTACAAATAATGACAAATGGAATGATTACGACTAACTCTAAAGATTCAATACATACTGACTGACAGCAAGATGCAATGTAGGATAGTAGGTTTAGAACTAGCCACACCTGACACTAACAAGACAGGCTGCAGACACTGAGAATGCTCCTTGCTTCTAGGGCTGTCATTGATACCGCCCGTATTGATGAATCGATAAAATAAACTTATCGATTATCGATATCGAAAAAGGTACAAGATATCGATTCATATGCAAATTAGGTAAATAAATAATTTTCTAGGAAAACACAGCTTCAACAGCATTAACTCTGTGTGTGCTTCCATTCCATTTATCCCAAAATTCACACAGATAAATGTATATGTGTTAGGGCTGTGATCAATAGGTCAAAAAATCGCCCACACATGCAAACCACAACCATTCCTCTTGAGCACATTGCTGGTTTTCATTCATTTTGAATTTGATTCGCTGAATCGAATCGAAGTAGCATTTCGGTAATAATTTTGTTGATTATCGAATCGATGAATATTTCTTATCAATGACAGCCCTACTTGCTTCTAGTATTTGCGTACCATGAAGGAGTGTTTCAGGGAGCTGATCATACATGGAAAATCAACCCAGATCAAGCTGGAATTTTTCATCTCATCGTCATAAGATCAGAAATGTTGAGTAATTCATGATTTCTGTTGTGTTCTCTGCAGACATTAACCATTCCAATGCTGAGGCTACTTTTGTCCAATGCATAAGGATGTACAGTTTTTTTAAACCACTTAAACCCTGTCATGTTGGTATTCATGGATAGCTCTTGTCAAGTACTCTCAGATGAGTACCCATTTGCCAGGGTTTCAGTCATTTTTCAGTTTTTTTGCATATTTTTATATTGGCCAAATTAGCCACCAGCAGCATAAGGGTTAACCAAGCATGTAACAGTGTGCTGTGCCAGCAGCATTGCAAATGCATTGCCATCAACCCTTATGCAGCTGGTGGCTAATTCAGTCATTACAGTATGATGCAAAAACCTGAAAAACGACTAAAATCCTGGCACATGGGTACTCATCTGAGAGTACGCAGCGAGAGCTTTCCAATGAGTACCAACATGACAGGTTTTAGACGGTTTTTCAAAAGTCTTTGCATCCTTGTGCTTTGGACAGACGTAGCCTCAGTATTGGAAGGGCTAACTCTGGAGCCTTTTTATAAACTTGTTTTTCTCTTTTATTAGGAATATTGCATCGGAACAATGTTTGAAAGATTCCAGTGGCCTTTTGAAAGGGACACATAGTTCACATTCTACCCAAATAAAGCCATTTTTTAAGTATTTTTCCTTGGTTACATATCTGTTATTTTCTCTTTACTCTGAAACACACCTTTTTAGCATATATGCATGACCAGGACCTAAGCTAGCCAGAATATTAGGGCAAGAGTAATATAAGAACATAACAGTCCAGTAGAGATTATTCTATACCAACAGGGAGGCTAAAACATAACATTGAAGCACCAGTCAGAATATAACCCTCGCCTGCACATACTGAACTACCCTCAACATACTAGGAAGGTAAAGGAATCATTTTCTCTGCTTTCTGTCTTAGATGAATAAAATAATGGATATGTAGTGAGAGACCAATTACGATATGCACTAAAGTGAAGGCCTGACAATGCCATGGGTCTTGAATCTGGCCTAAGTGTGACGTCACTAGAAGACAAAGACCAATAAGGGCTCTCATATCATTTACATTACAGAGAAACTTGTGCACCAAAATGCGCAGAATACGACTTTTAGGCTATTCCCCGCAGCCAGCCTGTTCAGGTTGACCGGCTGCTTTCATATCCACTTGTTTTTATTCATCTAAGCTTCCATTTCAGCCATCCATGCATATATTTTCCTGGATGCTAATTAACTATAAAAGGTCTTCTGATGAGCAACACATTAAGCACCACATAAGTACCCTCCCACGGGATGTATAATTTTCAGGGTAAAAGACTAAAAAGAAAACATGCATCTACAATATCCACAATCATAGAGCAGGGACGTTTACGTTTGAGAGATGTGGAGGTAGGACTGTCATTGACATCCATTTTTTTTCGATTCGATCATTGACATTTTATTTTTCGATTCCGATTATTTTGTTGGCTAAAAATTGCGTAAAAGGCTGAAAAAATGTGTTTCGATTAATTCGATTCGATTGAATATTTTTTTCTCGATTAATTGGAAAAATTATTTCGATCGATCGATACTTGTCATATCAATGACACTCCTATGTGGAGGATAGATCAATACAGAGGGAAGGGCAAACTGTCTGGTACTTATCCCTTATCACACTAGTGAGAGAACCTCAAACAAAGCTTTACCCCATTTCTACCCAGAAAACCTCTCATCAGGTAACCCTTATACTGCTGGCGGCTAATTTGGCCATTACAAAATTATGCAAAAACCTGAAAAATGACTGAAACCCTGGCATATGGTACTTATCTGAGAGTACTCAGCGAGAGCTATCCAATGAATACCAACATGACAGGGTTTAGACGGTTTTCAAAATATTTGTGTCATTTTGCTTTGGACAAAAGTAGCCTTAGCCTTGGAAGGGTTTATGCAGCGTGGAAGGCATTAACTGTTGTCAGAGGCTCATGGGGAGAAGTGAGCTAAAGCACCTAGGGGGACACGTACTACCACCAGCCGACACGAAGCCTGGGACAGAGTGCATCCTTGGAAAATACTGTAGAATAGGAGATTAATCTGAGGGGTTTATTCTGCCGAACTTTTTCGAGTGGAGTATGTTCGGTATAATGAAAGTCAGAAATATTGTACCTAACTTTTACAGTATTATTCTTGTCATTAGAATGTTAACCTTCAATATTGGCTTTTCGGAAAGAAAAAAATCTCGGAAAAATCCAAAATCACAAATTTAAATTCAATTCCTATTAACCTTCAATATTGGCTATACGGGAAAAAAACAAATCTCGGAAAAATCCAAAATCACAAGTTTGTTTAATTTGCACCTCGGAATAATTTCCTATTCTACAGTATCCCACAATGCACTTGCTGCTGTGCCGTCTGGTGTAGATCATGTGACCCTGGTTGTTGTTGTTGTTTTGTTGGTGTTAGGAGGTGGTGGTGCAAGAGTTAATATAAGCAGACATACTTGAGCCGTCGTTACCTGAGACCGAGAGCAGGGCGGCCGTGCTCTCTCTATCTCCCGCCACGTTACTCGCCACACACACGTACGTCCCCGAGTCACCCTTACGCGCATCCGAGATCACCATGTTACCGTTCTCGTGGAAACTTATGCGGTTGTTTTCCTCGAGGAGTTTTCCGTTCTTTTTCCATTTTGTTCGGGGGTCGGGCTGGCCCCTGGGCGCCCGGCATTCCAGTACCGCGGGGTCGCCCACAGCCACCTTGGTGTTCTTCGGATTGAGTTTAAAGTCATCGCGAATCACTGTTGACAAAAAAACACAACGCATTAAACAAGGCCAAAAACATTGTCAAGATCATAAATCAATAACATTCAAAAGATAATCAAACAATCCACTGCCAACAAAACAAAGAAAAAGTGTTAAACAGAACCATAAACATTTATATGATTCATTCATAAACTTAGCAGCAATATGGCAGAAAAAGTGACGATAATCTAAATTCCGAAATTTCTATTCCAATTCTTGGGATTGAACTAAGAGTCATAGCAAATCACTGCCAACAAAACAAACAAAATGCATTAGACATAAGCATATACATTCAGCCAAGATCAGAGGTCAATATAATTCAAAAGATAATCAAATCCCTGCATAACTTAAACTATGCAATATCCTTGTCACTTTTGTATACTACCTGGTCTGATATGATTTTATCCCAGGTTATCTTACCATTATAGTATACTGTATAACTGTTTTTTTTACATGCATTTAATTTTTCGATATTTTCACGCAAAATAACATCCTTCAAATAAATATCCTGCTTTGTGTCTATGTAGTTTGAGTGCTTGAATGTGTGAACTTTAAGTAGCACAAATACCCTCCAGCAGGGCTGTAAAGCGAAACTTTTAGCACTCCAAATTAGAGCCGTATACAGTAATCCTAATTCCAATAGGAGATAGAACAGAGCACTGGTAGAGGAACTTAACCCTTCCAATGCTGAGGCTACTTTCGTCCCATGTACAATGACGCAAAGATTTACGAAAACCATCTAAACCCTGTATTGTGGGTACTCATTGGAAAGCTCTCACTGAGTACTCTCAGATGAGTACCCATTTGCCAGGGTTTCAGTCCTTTTTCAGTTTTTTTCGCATCTTTTTTGCATTGGTCAAATTAATTCCCAGCAGTATTAGGGTTAAGCTCTCTCTCCATTACTGCCAGAGCACAGTGAGGTCAGGGGATTATTCATTAGACACAGACTTCCAGGAACCGGCAGTGACTGAAGATCAAAGCCAGCTGATTGTGTAGCAGATCCATAAAACAGAGGATAGGAGATGAGCAATAAACGACACTGCTATCTCTGGATGACCAGGGTGAACCGTAGACAAAGAAAATAATGGATATGTAGCGAGAGACCCAATTACTATATGCGCTATTGTGCAGGGCTGGACTCAACAGGGGTTTCTGATCTGGCATCGCAAGGTCACAAGGGAACAAGGACCAATCAGGGCTCTCGTATCATTTACATTACAGAGAAACCTGTGCGCCAGCATCATCTGAGCATGCGCCACAACTTTTGGGCTAGTGGTTGAGGCTAGCCTGTTCAGGTTGACTGGCTGGTTTCATATCCACTTGTTTTTATCTATCTAAGGGTGAACCAAGCAGAGTAGCGGAGATGAGCCACACTGGCAATAAATGAAGGGACTGCTATATATGGATGACCAGGGTGAACCGGGCAATCAAAGCTGCAATATCCATGAGGGTTAATAGCCAGTAAGCAGCCTTTTGGCGCCAGTCTGGCCAAGCTCTGACCTCCGACCCCTGCTGCGCCACAGTTCCCAGCTGTGGGTCTCCCAGGCACTGGGATGACCAGGTCATCATTATAGCCAGCTTTAGCTTGCTATCAATCAGGCTTAGGAGGGACTGGTCAGCCACCAACACTGGTCAATACTGTATTGATACCGACCAGACAGGCGCCACCAGGCAACTGACCACTATCTATGATGACGCTGACCAAAGCCCTTCGGATGTCTCCACAAACCATAGCAAATTTCATTGTAAGCGATAGCTGGTGACCTAGGACATTGGTTCAGTTTTCCCCCAGCAGGAGGCTACCGTGTTTGTAGCTGGCAACCTAGGATGTTAGTTCAGTTTTCCCCCAGCAGGTGGCTACTGTGTTTGTAGCTGGTGACCTAGGATGTTAGTTCAGTTTTCCCCCAGCAGGGGGCTACTGTGTTTGTAGCTACCGACCTAGGATGTAAGTTCAGTTTTTCCCCAGCAGGGGGCTATTGTCTTTGTAGCCGGCCAGGGGGGGTTTCGAATGCTTGTGCCGTGTGCAAAAGAATTTCTTCAATGAAAGCCCTTCAGCTCGGCCGTGGCCTCGTAAAAAGCACCAAATTTCATTGGTCTATCGAGACGGAAATTTGGGCATTCCCACACAAGGAAACTGCTCGTAGTATATGTTTAGGTTGTCTGCTACACTGAACTTGAACCCCGATGAACCCCATGCGCATTCGATAACATGCAATATTTTGCACACGGCACAAGCATCCGTAACCCCCCCTGGTAGCCGGCCACCTAGGACGTTAGTTCAATTTTCCCCCTGCAGAGGGCTACAGCTGCAAGAGCTTCTTCATTCCAACCTTCAGTGAATAAGTCAACAACAGAATACTGGACATAAATAGGTCTATAATATGTTTGATTAAATACTATTTCTAGGAGTTGGTTGATCAAAATCCATATCTTCAGTATGGAAGTATGGAAGAGAGGAGTGGCACATGGGACTTTGGGACTTTCTTGTTGCACCCCCCCCCCCCCCCCCTCCTAAAGGAAGAAAATGGGGGTGGGGGCTGATCAGAGTGTTGTAACTCTGCTGTATTGGCCCTCAGCTAGCCTATCTACAAGGCTCTACTCTGTTTTTACTTTACTATATAGTATATGAATGCCTGCACCTATACTACATAGGGACTTGTGGTCTACTGTTGGCCATTTAGTTCACACAATTGCCACAGGATGCGGTTGCAATAGGAGTAGACTGGCTTCCTTGTATACCACAGTGCCATCTTTCCACAAGCGAGGACATTTAAATATGGCCTGGGAGGCTGGCTAGCTCTCAGCAAGCTATTTCCCAGACCAGCAGCCAGCAGTGCTTTCTACAGCACTTGTGTCCCCCATTAATAATCTTGCTGCAGATGCCTTCACACATCAACAGCTGCTGCTGCTGTGGCTTGTGGCACCACAGTCTGGGCATAGAGAGGATCTCAGAGCAGGGACCTGGTATTTCCTTGGGATGGGGTATTTTCACTCATGAGAACACCCTAAGGCATGCACTGGCCGGTACAGGCAGAGAGACTTACACCAAACAGCCAGTTTGTAACCCTACCTGATCTACCACCACCCCATTATAAGGCTGAGGGGTGCCCACCACCCTCAGCACCCTTGTACCTGTATCCAAAATACCCCCATCCCACCCCTCACCATAAGGCTGAGGGGGTGCCCAGCACCCCCGTACCCATACCCAAAATACACCCATCCAACCCCTCACAATATGCTGAGGGGTGCCCACTACCCTCAGCACCCTTGTACCCGTACCAGAATTTCACACCACCCCACCCCTCACCATCAGGCTGACGGGGTGCCTACCACTCTCAGCATCCGTGTACCCATACCGGAACCGCCCACACCCCACCCCTCAGCATAGTGCCAAGACCACACATAAGAATACTGAGCCAGCAGGAGTTTTGGCTACAATTTTCTTTTTATCAAAAACAAATGGTCTCACCAAAAAATGATTAGAATTGGTCATGGTCCAGTAAGAGAACTTAATGTGGGGTTGACAAGAAAAAAACTCTGTTATGTTAACACTGGTATTGTATCTATTAGCGAGTTAGCGTCTTGATAAGCTTATTAAGATGGGATGGAGTACAGTTACAGTAAAGGAGTATTCATCGCGTGGCATTGTATCTATAGCTATGTAAGGCTTGTGTGACTTACCTGCAATCTCTAGAGTGGCATTGCGGCTGATCACACTGAAGCCAGTCTTGGGGTTAGTGGATGGGGCTACGGGTATGAAATGGGTACAAGGGGTTGTGTGACTTACCTGCTATCTCTAGGGTGGCATTGCAGCTAATCACACTGAAGCCAGTCTCAGGGTTAGTGGATGGAGCCACGGGTATGAAATGGGTACAAGGGGTTGTGTGACTTACCTGCTATCTCTAGGGTGGCATTGCGGCTGATCACACTGAAGCCAGTCTTGGGGTTAGTGGATGGGGCTACGGGTATGAAATGGGCACAAGGGGTTGTGTGACTTACCTGCTATCTCCAGGGTGGCATTGCGGCTGATCACACTGAAGCCAGTCTCGGGGTTAGTGGCGTTGCAATAGTAAATCCCCACATCCGGCTTGTTGTTCTTATTGTGTATAATCCGTAAAAAGAACAGCGACCCTGATGGCAGAAGCATGCGATGAGATGAAGGGTTTTCATTGGCTGTCACGACAGTTCGGCCATTTCTGTACCAGGTGATATCAGGGTGGGGGTCGCCTTCCGCCTTGCAGTTCAACGTTGCCGGTTCATTCTTCGCTACAAACTGGTCGCTCGGATGCTCGACGATTCGGGGATTCGTCACAATTTCACCTAAAAGACAAAGAAAAAGAGATATATATTCTGTCTCATAAATTCAAATAAACACAATGTCAAACATCAGCAACTCCTCAAAACTACTGGGAAAAGTTTTTAATCGTATTGTATTATATGTTTATTTGCTGTAACAATTGGTTGAAAGGGGAAATTTAAGCAGTTCTTGATGCCGAATACTGCAATCTTTTCATGAGATAATAAGACGGAGCCAGAATTTCTGTATAAGAAGTATTAACTCAAACTGAAGAAATGTAGAGATAGACAAATTGGTAGCAGGAAAATGAACACTTTTACTAGTGGATGAGGATTCTCCAGTCCCCTTGGACTAACTGGACCTGCAGCTGGCAAAGGAAACATGTATTTTTGAGATCTTTTTTTTTCATCTTTATGGCATTCTGAAGGTGGTTTAGCCTCTTATAGATACTGTATACCACGTTAACCCTTTTGCTGCTGAGGTTACTTTCGTCCAATGCACAAAAAAGAAAATGATCATGAAAATCATCAGAACCAAGTCTTGTGGGTACTCATATGAAAGCTTTCATTGAGTACTCTCAGATGAGTGCCCATTTGCCAGGGTTTCAGTCATTTTCCCAGGTTTTTTGCAAAATGTTGTATTGGCCATCAGCCACCCGCAGCATAAGAGTTAATATTGCACATCTTAAGTAATGCACTCAGCAGGCAGCTGCCTTTGATGCGCAGTTTACTTTTTGCATGCAGATATTGAATGACAAGCTATCATGTCAGCATGATGTACAATACAAGCATAGGGATTGGATGTCCAAATGATGGTGGTGCGCAGTTTAAATAATGCAGACTCCATGGGTGCGCTTAGTACGCATTATAAATTAAACTGCCACAATAATAACACAGTTTTCAGTATCTAGGCCTAATGTCTGATCTTTAATTATGAAGTAATTTGCCAAAAAACAATATATTGGGAATCTGTTGCTTTTTTCTGGTGGAAGAATGAGGGGTGAATTCAGTATTTATGTTTGATGAGGATCATTTTAATTTCTTGCATGGTTTCCTTGTAGTGTGTTGTGATGCTGATAGCCTAGCTTCTAGGCTTTACTGTGTTTTAATTCTTTATATACCAATGTATGCCTGCACCTATACTAAATTGGCCATTTAGTTCACATAATGGCCACATGAGGGGGCTGTAATGATAGTTTCCAACTCCTAGTATACCACAGTGCCATCTATCCAAAAAGAATGGCATTTAAATATGCCTGGGAGGCAGGCTATGTTCTTAACCCATTCATACTTAGAGCTCCACCAGAACCTAACGTCTGCTATTTTCATATTTTTGAAAATAACTTGAGAACAAAGCAAAAGTTCACAAAAAATTGAAGGAGAGTTGTAGTTTGGCTTCTGATAAACATTTCTCTTTCGTATGCTTTCCAGAAAATGCTTTTGTAAGTAATATATTTCCGAATTTGTTAGGCCTGTTTTGGCTGGTCTGAGTGTTAATGGGTTAAGTATGAGGATCGGTAGTGGGGTGGGGGAGGGGGCAGTTTTAGCTTAATAGTTAGTGTGGTTTTCTTGTAGTGTTTTGTGTTGTTGAGTATGAGGATCGGTAGTGGGCTGGGGTGGGGCAGCTTTAGCTTAGTAATTAGTGTGGTTTTCTTGTAGTGATTTGTGTTCTTGGGTATGAGGATCGGTAGTGGGGTGGGGGGGGGGGCAGCTTTAGCTTAGTAATTAGTGTGGTTTTCTTGTATTGTGTTTTGTGTTCTTGGGTACGAGGATCGGTAGTGAATGGTGATTTTCGGGCCAGAACTACACACTCTCAAGATTCCTCATCTGACACCGCTAGTAACCCAGCATTGTTTTTCCCTCTCTCAACCGTGGAAAACATGTGTTGGTGTCATTTATAGCAGAAGTAGGTTTGCGGCAGCGCCGTGTTTACGAGCAGCCCTGGACTGGAGCCAGCGCGGAGGTCAGACCTTTCTGTGTGAGGAGCAACGTGATATATGCGAGTGTGACACATCTAACACTATCTATCCCTGCATCTGTATGCTGGCCAATGCCTAGCGCGCAATATGATAGATATATGTAATTCGGTAGTTGTATAGTCCACCAGTAGATGGCGCCTGGTTGCGAGAAGTCGCGGCAAGGAGTCTCGTGCATGCGTGTTGACGTAGATGTAGTAATAGTTAATAGCAGTAGATGTAGTAATTGATTGTAATATTGAAAAGTATAAGAGGCCCTCAGTAATAGGGCGTGCGCTTCAAATTGAACTGAACTATGGCATTCTCCACCTGTGATGTGTCTTTGGGATTAGAGGAAGCTGGCCAATGCCTAGCGCGCAATATGGCATTCTCTGTGATGCATCTTTGGGATTAGAGGATACTTGATGGAGCAGTTCTGCACCCAGGGTCTTTAAGCCAGGATTTCAAAATGCCTGTTCAAAACAGCAATTCCAAATTTTTTGCCCGTCCAGATTTAGCAACTCAGCTACTTCAAATCCTTATACCAACTATATTTAATAGCCTATTATGTGAAAAAGGGCAGTTTCCTCTATAGCAATATTGTAAAAGATAGTTTGTTAAGAAAATTTTGGAAATTACCTAAAATAAGTTTTTGCCTTTCCAAATAGAATGTTTCCAGGAAACTACCTGTCCAAAAGGAAGGAAGTTTAGATGGTTTTCAATAATTTTTGCATCCTTGTGCTTTGGACAATAGCAGCCTCAGCATTGGAAGGGTCGATACCCTTCTGGCAGTACACATTAATGCCTTCATTGTTCATCAATTGTCTCTGGCTTCTCTGTTACCTAAGTGAAAACTCTGGTCATAGGAGCGCTGCACCATCATCCAAGGCACGCATCAATGCAGACACTACAAGACTACTGCATTATTACCCCCCCCCCCCTCCTAACCCCTCACTGGGTAATCCTGGGGGGGGGGGGGGTTCTTGGCTGAATGTACGGCTGGCTCCAGACAGGCTATACAGGACTACCAGGGTTAATCCTTATGCTGCTGGTGGCTAATTTGGCCAATACAAAAGGATGCAAAAAAACTGAAAAATGACTGAAACCCTGGCATATGGGTACTCATCTGAGAGTACTCGGCCAGAACTACCCAATGAATACCACCATGGCAGGATTTAGATGGTTCTCAAAAATCTTTGCGTCCTTGTGCTTTGGAGGATAGTAGCCTTAGCATGGGAAGAGTAAAGTCTTAAGCTAGAACTGTATGCAGTCCGTTCTGCACTGTGTAAGTCAATCCTGTCATGCTATCTTGGCTGGAAGTACAGATCCGGACAGGCTATACTAACAGGGCTACCTGAGGGTTAACCCTTCCAATACTGAGGCTACTTTTTGTCCAAAGTACAAGGACACAAAGACGTTTGAGACCCATCTAAACTCTGTCATGTTGGTACTCATTGAATAGCTATCGCTATGTACTCTCAGATGAGTATCCATACGCCAAGGTCTCAGTGATTTCTTTGCCTCTTTTTGCATTGGCCAAATTAGCCACCACCAGCATATTATGGGTTAAGTCCTAAGCTAGAACTATCTGCATTGAAGGAGAGAGGCACCCTCCAAATATTGAGTAAGTCAACCTCTGTGCTCATACACTATGAATTAGCCTATCTCTTCCTATAGATTGCAGCTCCACAGAGGCAGGGATTTTCACCTGATAACCCGCGGATAAGATCATTACTTTCCTATAGATTTGATATGAAACATGACATTTGTAAATGTCAGTCTGGAGCACGGCATTGTCTGTGTGTGTGTCTGCGAGTATGGTAGCAATGGAGGATATCGCATTCCTCTTCCAGAGTCAGAGCTGTAACAGCACTCCTAGCATCATCACTGTCGTCATCATCATCATCATCATCAACACCATCACCATCATCATCATCACCATCATCTTCATCATCATCATCATCACCATCATCATCCTCACCATCATCATCATCATCACCATAATCATCACCATCATCATCATAATTGTCATCATAATTGTCATGATCGTCATCATCTTCATCATTATTGCCATCATTATCATCATCATCATCAGCAGCAGCATCGTCATTGTCATCACCATCATCATCATCATCATCATCATAGAAGCTAGTGTAAAATAATGCCAGACTTCTGCTTTCCCTGATTAGGTAACACCAGGTATTAGTCACTTCCACACAGGAACATCTCATTTTCATTGAATAAACACAGGCCTCATTGCAAGTGACAGATGAAATCCTCTTGAGATATTATTCACTAAAAAAATGAATTTTCAAAATACAACTTTGGCTCCAAAAATAAAGAATGAAAAGTATATTAATCCCCTCTCCTTCAAACAAATGCAAATTGACGAAGCCGGCAGCTTGCAAAAACAGTAGCATATGTGTGACTAATCCTGATAGAGAGAAAATGCAAATCATATGATAATCACATAACAGGGGCTGAAAAGTAAGGAAAGTGATATTCCCTACATATCCTGGCTCATCCTACTACATAGGGTCATACTTCCTCACTAAGCAGAATTACTCATCATCATCATCACCATCACTCAGAATTACTCAGAGATACAGTTACACTGTATCTGAGCACAGTTACACTGTATCTGACCAAAGTTACACTGTATCTGAGCACAGTTACAATGTATCTGAGAACTGTTACATTGTATCTGATCACAGTGTACTGTATTTGATGAAAATTTCAGCTTGACTTTTTAGACGTAAAATCCTCACTTCACTTTTAACCCAGAGTTTTTCGGAACTAGGGTTGGATGCCATGTGTCGGCAGTAGAATGGATGTAGTAAGGGGGGGGGGGGGGAGGTTGACTGTAACATGTTCGTGTTCGGCGTTCATTTACACTACAGGTGTGTAGTGTAAATGAACGCCCGCTACGCGTCATCACCTTCGCGTATTATAATATTATAATTACTTGTGACGTCATCAAAACTGTAAAATCGCTAATTTCACTGATTTAAAAAAGGTTATTTAATTTCCTAAAAGTGTATTGTTAGTACAATTGGTCCATTGAATGTATCCATGCTGTTTGACCAAGACAGATTGGACGCTATCATACATAACTGGAAGAACCAAGTTTTCGGTAATAAAACAATCCATGGCGTTCCGCGAAGTGCATTCGACGTGTTTGAAGCCGCCTATCGGCGGGTTCCGGAACCTCGCGTCAAGTCTTCAATGTACAGCAATACACATTCATGGGAAAACATCTCATTCATTTCTGGTTAATATGGAACCCTCAATGAAGAGAACTACCCTCCCTTTATTTTTCTTGCTCTTGAAGAAGTTGATCTGTTCCACAGGAAATGTTATGAGGAGTTACGTTGGGTGAGAGCATCAACTGTTCACACATAGAGTTACATAAGGTTCCCAGCTCTGCACACATAGCTGCTGGCTGCAGTGGAGTGAGCTGGGTAGGGTTGGTTGTTGTTACAGGGCTACAGTGATAATGCGCTGGCAATTGGTGGGATCAGTGGGTTGTGTAGATTAGGGAAGCTAGGGGGCCTTGGGTAACAACCCAGTTAGCCAACCATGGTGGTCTTCTCTCAAAGCCACACACACACATAGCCTGGTTCTCAGGCTGACTTACGTTTAACCCATTAATGCTTAAGAGATTTGCTTGAAATTTTCGTCTGGATCTATGATACTTTTGATAATAACTTTTGAATTCTGAAATATTTTTAAAAATATTTGAAGGAGAGTTGTAAGTATTATTCTAAATAACATTCCTCCTTCAAATATTTTTCTAACTTGGCTTTTGCCTGCAAGATTTTATCAAAATGGTCAGGCAGTTTTGGCCGCTGTGAGCATTAATGGGTTAATGTTATGCAACCACCACTGGGTAAGGTGTGATGTCTCTCTCAACCTATAGATGGCAGCACAGTTTTCAGGAGTTACAGATGGAAAGTCAACCATGATGGTCCTCTTGCAAAGCCACACACACTCAGGGGTACAATATGTCTCACGAATCAGCTCAAGATTCTAATATCTCTGACTTCCACAACTCTGTAGAGCATCAGCAAATAGTGTGTGAAATCAAAGATTTGTTTCAAATGCAATGACAATCTTCATTCAGTTCTTTCATATTGCATTTATTAAATCATTTTTATAATTTCTTCTTTATTAAATTGCACCTTTTAGTCAGTCTTGATTG